>CM043729.1:8998605-9598605 GCA_023969325.1 Oryzias curvinotus | reverse complement strand
AAATTATATATAAAACAATACTCCTTCAACTTCTTCTGAAACACGTTGTTCTTGGATTTAATATTTCGATTTTCATGATGTTGGCATTAAAAATGGCTTATTGTATTGCACATACAGAGCCAGAGGGGTAAATGTTTCCCCTGTAAAACCCCAAAAGAGACACAAGTTTAGACATTCACTTGAGCTCTACCTGTTCCATTGTAGTCACCAAGAAACTAGGTGGCCGGAGGATCATTTGGACAGAGAGAAACGGCATGCGGAGTGGGACTTTAGGAAAGAGTTCTTCTGCGATGTTCCAGGTACCATCAAGACTTTTAAGTTAAGATGATCAGTGTTTTTGTCCTTGTTTCGTTTGTTTAAGAAATCAACTGCTGGTTTTCTATCTTCAGCTGACAGTTATTCTAGGCTGGTGTTCACATCTGCCCAAGGGAAAAATCTGTGGAATATTCAGGCCATCAAGTCAATGTGTAATCAAGACAACACCAGAGTAAGTATAGATGCAAGTTATCTAACAGCCTTTTAATGCTTACTTAAACAAATGTATGTACTTATTTCTGTTTTTTTTAAGGTACGGTCCCACCGTGACTATTGCAATCTTTGTCAGCGCCTTAACAACGATTCCTGCTGTCCAAGCTGGACTCTTGGTAATTACATAGCTGTCCTCACCAACAGATCGTCCTGTCAAAAAATCACAGAACGGGACGTATCTCACACTCTTAAGATCCTACGCTCATGTTCCAAGTTTTACCATAATGGCACCCTAGGCCCTGACTGCTGGGACATGACGCTACCGCGGAAAGATCAACTGAAATGTGGTGGTGTGCCTCGAAAGTGCACGAAATACAATGCCGTCTACCAGATTCTTCACTTTTTGGTGGACAAAGACTTTCTCAGTCCCAAGAGCCTGGAGAATCCTCCTCTTGTGCTCAAGCACAGCATGCTCTTCTCCCCTACAGAGAAAGGGAAGTCCATGATGAACATTTACCTGGACAATTTTGAGAATGGGAACTCTTCCGATGGCATCACCACCATTGCAGGTATCGAATTTGGCATAAAGCACGACCTCTTTCAGGACTACCTCCTCACAGACACTGTGTACCCTGCCATAGCCATAGGGATTGTATTACTGGTCATGTGTGTTTACACGCGCTCAGTTTTTATCACCCTAATGACCATAATCGCCATCATAAGTTCACTGATTGTATCTTACTTTCTGTACCGAATGGTCTTCAACTTTGAGTTCTTCCCCTTCATGAACCTCACCGCCCTCATTATCCTTGTTGGCATTGGTGCAGATGACGCCTTTGTGCTTTGTGACGTTTGGAACTATGCTAAATTTGACAAGCCCCATTCTGACCTGACAGAGACGGTCAGTATAACTCTGCATCACGCTGCCCTCTCCATGTTTGTCACCAGCTTCACCACTGCTGCTGCTTTTTATGCCAATTATGTGAGCAACATCACTGCCATACGCTGCTTTGGCGTCTACGCAGGCACTGCCATTTTGGTCAACTATATCCTCATGGTGACGTGGCTTCCTGCTGTGGTTGTGCTACATGAACGCTATCTTCCAAACATGGTAACCTGTTCAAAACCTTCACACCAGGAACAAAGCTGCTGTTCTCGCATGTTGTGGAATAACCTTTGCCAGAAGGCCAGCAAATGCCTGTTTACAGTCTCTGATGCATCGAGGATCTTCTTTGAGAAGGTCCTACCTTGCATTGTCATCAAATTGCGATACCTGTGGCTCCTCTGGTTCCTAGCCATCACAGTCGGTGGCGCATACGTTGTTTGCATAAACCCAAAGATCAAGCTGCCATCCTTGGAGTTAGCCGAGTTTCAAGTTTTCCGCTCGTCTCACCCTTTTGAGCGCTACGATGCAGAGTACAAAAAACTCTTCATGTTTGAGAGAGTTCATAACGGCGAGGACCTTCACATGCCTATCACGATCATTTGGGGAGTCAGTCCTGTGGACAACGGAGACCCCCTGAACCCTAAAAACAAGGGAAAGCTGGTGCTGGATAAGACTTTTAACATAGCTAGCCCAGCCTCTCAACTGTGGATCCTCAACTTTTGCCAGAAGCTGAGGAACCAGAGCTTCATCTTCCAGTCTAAGGAGCAGGACTTCACTAGCTGTTTCATCGAAACTTTTAAAAAGGTCAGTCCAGTGTATTAAATGTGTGCAAAACTAACCTTGTTTCCTTGATGAAATCAGCTTCGTTGTGTTATTTTCAACAGTGGATGGAGAACCAGGATTGCGACGAAGCCTCTGTATACCCGTGCTGCAGTCAGACCACTTTCCCATACAAGCAAGAGGTTTTTGAATTGTGCATCAAGAGAGCCATTATGGAGCTGGACCGGAGTACAAGCTACCACCTAGACAGCATGACTCCCGGGCCTCGATTTGACATAAATGACACCATCAGGGCAATTGTATTGGAGTTCCAGAGTACCTACCTCTTTACACTGGCCTATGAAAAGATGTACCAGTTTTATCGAGAGGTAAGGCATATAGAATTCAACTTTTTAGTGTTCATCACTGTGCACTACTTCAGTAGTTCAGGCGTCTTCTGCCTGAAATAATTTTATGTTTTTGTTTTTCTCTTTCTGTTTTAGGTGGACACCTGGATCAAAGAGGAGCTTCGCAGTGCCCCGGTTGGCCTTAGTGATGGCTGGTTCGTCAGCAACCTGGAGTTCTATGACCTTCAAGACAGCCTTTCAGATGGGACTCTGGTTGCCATGGCACTGTCAGTGGCTGTGGCCTTCAGCGTCATGCTGCTAACCACTTGGAACATCATCATCAGCCTTTATGCCATCCTGTCGATTGCAGGGACCATATTTGTCACCGTCGGCTCTCTGGTGCTTCTAGGCTGGGAGCTAAACGTCTTGGAGTCTGTCACCATCTCTGTTGCTGTAGGCCTCTCTGTGGACTTCTCCGTCCACTACGGTGTTGCCTACAGACTCGCTCCAGAACCCGATCGTGAGGGAAAAGTCATTTTTTCTCTGAGTCGAATGGGCTCTGCTATCGCCATGGCAGCTGTGACCACGTTTGTTGCTGGGGCTATGATGATGCCCTCCACTGTTCTAGCTTATACCCAGCTGGGCACCTTTATGATGCTGATCATGTGCATCAGCTGGGCCTTTGCTACCTTCTTCTTTCAGTGTATGTGCCGATGTCTGGGGCCACAAGGCTCCTGTGGCCAGATACCCCTTCCCAAAAAGCTGCAGTGCCCAGCTTTCTCTGAAGTCACATCTACAGTGCCCCCAACCCAAGAGAAGAGCTTTGCCTTGGGAAAATATCAGATAGATTCTCGAATCAAAGAGGTGGAGCAGTATGAGCTGGAGCCCCTGGCATCTGCTCAGAAAGCTGAAGATAAACCTCAAGAAGAGCCAGAGCTGAGCACTCGGCTCTACAATGGAGTTCCCCCTCACCACACTGCACCTTTCCCTCACGTCCACCATAGGAGCTCTGAAACTGGTAGAAGTGGCCAAGAGAACGGCCAAGCTGGCCAGCCGTTTAGGTGCAAGTACTCTCAAAACATGAACTGTAGCTGCGCGGATCCTTCCCACCTGCTTCAGCAGTGGACCCCCTGCTCCTGTGCTCCCCAAGATTCCCTGTCTTGCACTGCCACTCCGCATCTCCTCCCCCTCACTTTAAATGGCCCAAGCAAACAAAACCCCGCCCTCTTACCACCCAACTGTGACCCAGTCCTTGCTCACATGGAGTGCCATGTCCATTATGTCCCCTGTCCTTACACCCACTTACATAACTGCTCCCAAGGAAGATTACTGACTCCTAAACAAGGGCCTGCCCAAGCCTGTCAGCTCAGGAAGTACTGCATCCAATCCCCAAATCTGCAAGCCACTTCAGCCAGAGAACAGAGATGTATAGCTTCAGCTGTGGGCCAAGATATAAGCCCAAGGTCAGGACAAGAGTCAAGCTCAGAGACTTCAAAAGAAAATGACCGTTCTGGCAGCTGCCAACATATACTCGCCAAGGGTGTGAGACAAGCCCAAAAGGAGTGTCTTGTATCACAAGAAACCTGCCAGGAAAAGCACAGAGTAGACAACGATCGTCATGCTGAAAGTCCTTTGTCCTCCACACAGACGCACACTTACGGTAAAACCCCTGGAAACCAGAAGAACCAAGAATGCATTCCCACCACACAGGAGCAGAGTGGGAAAAGGTGCAAGCAGATCCCAACAGGAGAGTCACCCACCTCTCCAAAGAAACTCTCTTGTTTTAATAGGACGTTAAAAGTGAAGTGCAGTTCTGCTTCTGAAGCTCATGTGCCAAAAAATGAAGCCAGCATGCCTCCACCTGCAGCTATTCCTTCCCCTGAAAGCATATGCTGACCATAAGTTAACTTTTTAGAGTGCGGTCATTCATGGTGTGCGACAGAGGTACTAATTTTTTTTTTTAAAGCACAGACCCATTATTTACAGTGTTTTTTCTGCTTGTTTTGAACACACAACACTAAGCCTTAACTGTTTACAATGAAATGATGTAACAGCTGTATCAGGTGGAAGAAATCAATGCTCTTCTGAAAAAGATGCATCCATTTATAAAGAAATTTCTCACTTAAGTGTTAAGCCTATTCAAACAGCAGCTACTTGCACCAAAATAAAGTCTTACGGTGTTGAACTGTGCACTTAAACGTTGAGACATGATCACCTCAACCCAACCGTGTTGCCATTTTTCACAGGCTGATACAGACATTCATCACTGTGCAGTTGGCTCAAATGGAAGCTGGACTATCTGATTAAAATGTCTTATGAACATCTTCTTCTTGCTGGTTATTTAAACACTTTTTTGTGTGTGAAACTATCGTGTGCCCTTTTCCTTTAAGTACCACTTTCATCATCTTTTGTTCTATCTTCAAAGTGTTCTCAGTGATTTTTTTAAATTATGATAATGAAGTTTTTAGCTAAATTAAAATATCCTGTCGCTTTCTAGGACAGTTTCTGTCCGGACGAACTCTGCCACCCCTTCCCCTCCCTGTTGCCCCCCCCCAGGGTTTTTTTTTTTACATCAAAAATACAATTTAAAAGTCTGCTCTTGATTCAGACCAATTTGAATAAAAAATAAAACTCCAAAATGTAATTGTGATTTAAAATTTCTTAATATATAAAAAAAATTCTACAGTAACATTTTAAATACACATTTTCCTCAGAGTGGGTCTTTTAAGGCAGAGAGTGACCCCTAGGCTTCCGGTGACATAAAGGGTGCCGTGAGCTGGGCTGCCTGCATGCATAGACTTGATTTACATGGGAATAACAGACTTTTATCACTATTTGTATGATCTCATTTTCTCTGAGGTCCATTTACATCCATGTAAAGCATTTCGGCTTGTGAATAGTAAAGTGTTGAAATCACAAACGCGCGATAAAAGCTTCTCTGTAAAATCATCAAATGGACAAATGGTAATAGAATAAATATTGATGGGTTTTATTATATCACATCATATCAATTAACAGAAGCATTCAGCATCTACAGACTTGGTACACAGCTTTATATAAGGAGAAAAAATTGGCCCAAAACACTGGCTGCCAGGGAAAGCCAAACGAATCAGATCCTGTTTGAATTATTTTTAGTGGAAAAATTCAGTCCATAAGAAGTATTATTTTAATTATTTTGAAGTAAGCATATGTAGGAAAAGCATTTAAAATTTAAGGTTTTTTTTTTAAATTTTTTTAATCCAAGCAGTTCACCAAATAGCCACCAGGTGGCTTGTTAATGTTCCATTGTAATGATAATGTCAGGTGTGGTCCCTCAACTGTCTACCTCTTTTGTCCTGCCCACTTTTAAAAAATTGGGTTTGGTCAAATCAAGGCAAAGAAGAAAAATAGCTTTAAATCAGCCAACAGGTCATACGACCACTTTCCATTCATCTTTTTAGCAGTCATGAAGGAAAATTATTTTGCTACGCTGTCCTTAGAGATCAGACGATTCCAAGAAAAGCCAAAGTTTTCCTTTTTGCAAACAGTTTGTAACTAGAGGTCATCTGCATTTTTTTCTTTCGGAAACCTGCGTAAAGAGAGTGGATGTATGATTTGGACTAAACAGAAATAGGTTTATGGGGTGCTTGTGGCATTCCAGTTTGCAAACCCCTCCTCCCACACTCTGACGAAGGAAAAAGACCACAGCTCATCCTCGTAACACCCTTCAAAACAAACTTCCACATTAAAGTCCAGTAGAAGCTGGTAAACACACACACTGGTCTCACTTGATGGCAATGAGTAGAAGGAAAGGTTTTATTTTGGCTCAGTTTGTGTTTCCTTCAGGAACCTTATTTATTCCTATAGAGACCTTGGTTCAGTCCTGCTCAAAGATGAGTCTCTCTGAAGACCCCTCATTAAGGCTGCTCCTTTTAATTGTATTTGTTTAAACAGAGGTCAAATATTAGCTGTGGGGAGAGTTTACTACATTTCCTTGCTAGGACCAATCTCTGAAGCATGTGTGTCTGTTCCTAAGTATAATTTACAGGCCTGAAATAACTGAAGAAGCCGCAGAGCTGGAGAGCTTGTTTACAAGGTAAACATTTGCTTCCACTTTGCAAATTAGATTTCAGTCGAGCTGCTGTGCTGAAACAGATTTATAGAAGTCGGCCAGGATTAGGTTTTTTTTCCCCCTCATTAGTTCTTTCTTTTCATCCAGCAGTTTGTTTCAAAATTATCTATGAGAGTCTGCATGTTTCTTGACATTTTAACTAGAGATTTCCATACAAGCTGAAGGGTGTCCAGCAAAAAGGAAACCCAGTTTTGGGCAGTGTTTTTTCTTGTTTTTAGTTTGTTTTTTTAGCAAGGAAACAAAAGTGGCTTTAACTGACATTATAAAGTGAAACAAAAAACTGAAATATAGGAATATGAACGATGAGTCTTTCTGGTGTTTTTTAAGAACACACCACAAACTGGATTTGGAGAACGTTAGTAAGGCTTTGTTTTTTCTAGTTGGGCGTAGGCCATCAACAACTCCCTGCCATCATTTTCTGATCTGGGCAATCCTTTCTACCTCCCTTCAAGTGGGGTCAGTCTGCTTGACATCACCCTCTAGGTCCCTTCTCCCCATGTTGCTTGGTCTTCTTCCTTTTCTCCTCCCCTGGGGATTCCTGGTCCGCACCTGACGGAGGATGCATGATGTTTGTTTCCTCGGGATGTGGCCGATCCCACCCCGCCCTTCCCTTCTGATCTCTTCTTCCACTGGTTTGTTCTCTACAGAGCTTTGTGTTGGTGATGGTTTCTAGCCAGTGGATCTTGAGAATTCTTCTCAGGTGGGAATTGATGAACGTCTGTAATCTCTTGATGGGGATTTTTGTTTTTCTCCGTGTTTCAGGTCCAGATAGCAGAACAGACTTGATGTTTGAGTTATACAAGCAAATCTTGATGTGCGTCGTGACCAGGGGGTATTTCCAGATCTCCTTGATAGTGATGTAGTGTGTTTAAGTTAAGAGGAAGCAACTTGTTAAAAACCACTCATGTTGTAAATGGCAACAATCTTGACCACCATTTACTGGGACCATCAAAGTTTGAATCCTTTCAGCTTCCAAGGCTCATGGAGGGAAATATTTTTGATAATGAAAGTAACAATGAATTAAACATCTTTTCAAATGTTCTCTTTCACTGACCAGGAAATGATCCATAAAGTGTTTGTTGTACCTAAATAAAGGCAACAGATTTCTGTGAATGCAAAAAAGCCTAAATATGTCCAAGATGACATTTTAAGGGAAATATTTGACTTCCAAAATGTAGTGTGGTCAAAGCTGATCAGTTTTCAAGATAGACGGGCGACCAGACAAATGATCCCAAAGGAAACCGAGTCTGCTGCTCCCCCAATACGTCAAATGGGATGGCTGAAGAAATTAATACATATCTAAAACCACTCAGTTAAAAGAAAGATGATCGAAAAGCACATGAGAGCAGACGTTCAGTTCATTCAGTCAGCAAGACTGGTATCGTTCACTACTGCCCTAAATCTGGACATGGTTCCCTGCGCCACTGCCTTCTCCACAAGTTTTCAAGTAGACAAGTTTTCTTTACCAGTGTGCTCAGTTTTGTCTAGTAACGGAACTGTTGGATTGGTGGAACATGTGCAGGAGCTTGGAGTAGACCATGTTAAACCATACGAGCCTCCTCAGAAAGGGGATCCTGCACTGTCCCTTCCTATGAACAAAGTCCAAAGTGTTAACACAAACCAGTCCAACTTCTCGTTTAGCTACATACCAGGGTATTCACAAGAACTGATCACTTTATTTTCTTATGGATAGTGATTGGCTGACAGGACAAACTTTCTCATCAGAAGTCCAACGCCATTTCATTCAACTCACCGGGGCAATCTTTTTGGTAAAATGTGGTGGAAGGGGGGGGCAATGGGAACAGAGATGGAGATAAGAAGGTCCAGGAGCAAGGGAGTGATGGTTGAAAACATTGGAAAACTGGAAGACGACAGAAAATCTTCAAAAGAGAAGATGTCAAAAGAAGATGTAAAGTTTTTTAAATTTCAATTACATTGAAAATTTAGATAATGCTGGTTGGCGGAAAGTACTGCATGAATTTACTCTGCAAAAATCTTGAAGTTCATTTTCCAAACAACTGCAGTGCAGCTAAGAAAAGACTTTGAAGTTTGAAGAAGGGATTCGCTCACAACAAAGCTGGGTAAGATGTGTATTTTCCAGAGACGTGATGCAAAAAAAAAGGATAAATGACAGTTAGATTCCATATCAGTGATGTAAAGAAAACTATCTTCAACTTCGATCGCAGTGCACTCTCGTTTTGCTAATTCTACAAAAAAAAAGACAGTTTAGTTCATTTAACGCATGAGCTAGGTTCCATCTGCTGTCATGCACCTCAAGAGCTTCAAGTTCTAGACTTAGATCATCAAGTTCTAAACAACTCCTATCCCCTCATTCATTATTTTCACACTATTCTAGACCTCCTATATTATTCTCTACTGATTTCATCTTAAGCTTCCTGCTTCTTCTTTGACATTCTTGAGACAGGTTTTCAGTTCTCTGTAACCGTCTCATCACAACAAGACCCCTGCTTCGGAATACCTTTGTTGAATTCAGAGCAGCCAAAGGCCTCATTGCTTATCCAAGATTTGCTGTTGGCAAAGCACCTAACAGTCTTCATCCTCCCAATGTGACCCCACTAGCACACACCAGACTGTTCTAGCAGGACCGTCTCTGAGGACATCCTCTGCTCCAGCAGATCACTGCATAAACTTGCTGAGTTCTTGTTAAAACTGCACTGGATGCAGTTCTAAGAGACGACACCCGATATTTTGGGGAAGAACATTTTCAAAGTACATTTGTGTGCATAATTCAGTGGAGAATAATTACCCAAGACTAAAGAGGGAAGCCAGCATATCCACTTATAGCCTGATAAAACAATAACGATAGTTTGGAAGCACTACCTGCAGCAGAGCTATTGAGTTAGACAGATGTTAGTTTTACGGTGTTCACATTAATGGACTGTCTGTCTATGGGGTATAAGTCATGGGAGCCTGCAGACCCACGCTGTTAATGCTCAGAGCATGTGGCTCATAAAATCTGGGAAGGACGGAGGCGGCAGAGGCCAAGAGGCCGGAAGCTGTCCACTGCCCAGTGGCTTCCTGTTTTCTGACACAGCTCAAGAGGAAGGAAAGCGGCTGACACCACGAGACTCCCTTTGACCTCACTGACTTAGCTCTTAAATGACATCTGGAACGGCATCAAATGATATCTGTAAGTGATACACTGCAGTTTTGAACAACAGGTTATGTTTATTCTTCATCAAGAACCAATGGGATGAAATGAACTACTTAAAACTAACATGGAAGGAAAAGGAAATTAGACATCTCACGCCACCTAGTGGCTAAAATAGTAAAGTTTTCATGTTATAATGAGGCTCAAGAATAAAGGCCTTCATAATCCATCTAAAACTTTTAGAAATTGATCTATTTGTAATGCTTTCTTTTACAGTTTGCTATTTAAAAGGCGCTTAAGTAGTATTTACATTTTAACTAAGTAAGTACAAAGTAAAAATCATGGCACTTCTTTACGGTACTTCAAAGGTAATTTCTGTTTACCTTCTATTTTCTTACACATGGTAAATACCACAAAGCAGACAATACATTAACAAATGTACTTTGTTTGCATGTACCTTGTCCTAACTTGTGGTTAAGTACCACAAGAGAGACATCAACTCAACACCCAGAGGGTACCATGTAAAAATTCAAAGGGTAAAACATATGCATGCAGTAGGTAATATGTTAATATGAGCCAAAAAAGGACCATATAAATATGCACCAGGTGGCACATAAATACCCATCAGAAACAACAAAAGCACTATGTAAACACCACTCTGTAAGTACTAAAAGCTGTCAAACTTTTCTCATAAAAAATAATGTGTAAGAGGCTGAAAGCAGAGTGGAAACTTGCTTTCAAAGTTTGTATGCAAACGTTGGCCAATTAGGCCTTCATCAGACAAAGAGACAACCAGGAAAATAATAGTTGAATTCATTTCTTCATCAAACAGACCAAAATTCCCAAGTTGTTTTCATTAAAATTAGTTTGCAAAACCTGATCAACGCTGTTTAAATCTTTTATTTTAAATGGATTTAAATTCAGCCAACGGGATCTCATTAGACATCAATGAAGCTTTCTTTGTAAGAAAATTAAACACAAAATAATCAGTAAAACATACAATGTGATATCCTATCAGTGACAGAGTGCTGTCTTTAAAAACAACAAAGAGATACTCAGAAGTGCAATTTTAAACAGGGAAAATCCCATACAATGACACCTCCACCCCACTGTTCTTTACATTTGCACCAAACAAAATGTTGCCTTTGCATATCTGTTAACTGATGTTTCAAAAAATAAAATAGTATGTACACCACACATATAAAAAATCTTTTAAATATACGTTCACATTCAATGTAATGCCACATAAGTAGTCAAGAAAAATCACATCATTTTTAATAAAATGTCAAAAAGGTTAAGTAAAAATACAATCAATTATGCCATTTAAAAATATTTTTTTGAAATTACAGAGACCCTTATAAAGAAAGCCATTCTGGCACACAGTATGCATGAATGGAGATTTTTAACCAGAGTAAAACTTCACAGTAAATGAGGTTCAAGAGTTCAGACACCAGCCACTCTAATTTCATCCATACGAATGTCTTCTAAACCATCAGGAATGGGTTCGGCCCTTGCTGGCGTCCCAGCCTCATGCTCATCCACCACAAATTTCTTCACCTTGGTGTCTTTGAGGATCTGCAAGCTAAGTTTCTCATAAAACCAGTCCAAATCTTGAGGGTCCTCTGGCCACGTCAGGTACTCTCTCCTCCGAACGAATGCTCTGACTGCGTTGCATTTCATCAGCTGATAGTGAGCCATCTTTGAATCCATTACAGTAAAATATAGAGATTTCAGTTTCGGTTATGCTGAAACATTAGTTGTGTGACATATTTTTGCTCAGTTGGGCATTTTTGTCAACAAGCCCAAGAAAAATTAGATGAAAGTGAAAAATATCAAATTCAGAGGCTGGTAAATATTTTGACCTGGACTTGTCAAGTTATCTCCATAAAACTCACCTTCTCAACCACCAACATGATCAAAATGTTTGTTAGTTCCTCCAGCATTCGGCCCTGGGCTAAAGAGAAGGCCTCCAAACACCAACCATCTACCAAAAAAAAAAGTTTGGTTTTAGTTTGCATTCTGTTAGATTCTTCTAATTTAGGGGTCTGCGCAGAGACACGTGCAGCTCTTTAAATAAATCTGCTAAAATAATAAGTTTGTTGAGTTTTTTTAATCTATGTTTGGATATTTAACATGTCAGATAACTGAGCAAAATGATAGTAAAAGGTTTAATGGACTGTTATTAAATAAACTTAAAGCACATATTCTCATCTTCTGCTGCACAACAGCAAGAGGATCTTAAATGACACAGGGTGTATTTTATTTTGAAAGGAACTCATATGTGCTGCTGTCAAAAGTAAAATACCAGTAAGTTAAAATTGTTACATAGAAAAATGTATACCACTGTTATAATTCAATTAGTGTAAATGTTTAACAGCTACATTTTATAAATAAAGTGATTACCGGTATTGGTCACACAAACTATACAAAACTATTTTTCTAAAAAGTAAAGTTGGACTTTGTCGTGTGAGAAACTGTCTGTGAGAAACTGATATCAATGTATGTTAAAAAAAAACAAAACATAAATAAATTCTCCGTTGAAAGAATAAATTCTCCATTGTAGTTTAAAGTCCCAGTCCTATAATCTTTCGAACTATTTTCAAAGCGTTCCCAGTGATCTTTTAATTATGATTATGCCATTTTTAGCAAAAATGTAAAAAAAAAAAAAAAAAACATGTCGTTTTCAAAGACATATTTCTGCAGAGCTGCAGTAGTTCATCATAAATTCAGCTCAGTCTTAATTTTACAAATCTGGCTTAAAACCGGCCGGATAGCTCCGAAATTGCTCGCTTTTTTGTTGTCCTGCTAATGTTAGTTTGGTGATGTGAGGGGATATAAGCTAGTGGGAGGGAGTGTAAACAAAGGCTGATTGGAAATGATCATGGGAGTGGGACTTGAAAGCTGCTTAAGTACCCAGTAAGTCAATAAACATCTCATTTTGTAGTAAAACATTTTGTTTTCCATCTTTATGGTCTAAAAGTTTAAAAGCCAGAAAATATTACCTTCAAGAAACCGCTTTGAGACGATGCAAACTGTCTTTCTGCTGCCCCAGATTGCATCTCTGATGTTTGAGAGGTGGTCCTCCCCGGGAAGAAAGTCTCTGGCCTCAAAACAACAGCGGAAGATGTTTTTCTCTGAAAACTGTTTGTCCAGCTTTTTCAGCAGAGCTTCTTCCACCCACTTGTAGTCACTGTTGCTGAAGCAGATGAAGGCATCAAACTCCGGGTCGTTTTCTTCTGGTGTTGGTTTTGGGCCCGCATAAACTATGTTGATCATGTTTTTGTAGATAATAAATATCTGACCTCTGAGTCGGGCATAAATAAGACCACTGAGTGTGATGCTAAGGACAATTGTAGTAGAAAGGACAAAAAGGGTAAATTTGAGAGCTGCAACGATCTTTTCATCATCCTCCTCACAGGGCTCAATGATGGTGTAATACTCTAGCAGAGGAATATTATAGACCGCAGCAGGAAACCCACATCTGTACTCTTCAACCGGACTGAAAAAGGTAACATTGGTTACATTCAGCCACTCTAGGAAACCCTCCAGAGAACAATCGCAGCTGAACTGATTTCCCGATAAGCTGAGAAAGGTAAGAGACTCGAAGATTTTTGGATCAGGGGTGGCTAGGAAGTTGTGTGAGAGGCGGAGTACTTCCAGGCTGGCCGGAAAGACATCCGCCTCCAGATAGGTCAAGGAATTGAATGAAAGGTCAATGTCAACAATCGAAGTGAGCCCCCGGAAAATCCCAGGTGGAAGAACTTTGAGAAAATTGTAGCTTAAAACTAATTTAATCAAATTGCTGAGATGGTCGAACAGATCCAGACATTTCCCTTCTTCCCAAATGATCTGAAGGTAACTCCCATAAAGATCCAGGAATTGCAATTTGTTCTCATGGGGCATTGCAGTTCCCTGATTAAGGGTGCACCATTTGATATTGTTGCCACCAAAGTACAATTGGTGAAGTCGGCTGAAATGGGTTAATATTAGATAGACATCTTCTATGTTTGTTAATCTGTTGTACGTTAAGTCTAGGTAGAAAGCGGTATTTCCTAAATGGGAGATGCTGCTCAGCGTAGTTAAACGGTTGTCTCCCAAGAAAAGAAAGTTCAGATTTGGTAAAAATGCAGGAGAACCCAAATTTCTAAGCGAGTTTCCAGTTAAATATAAATCTTTCAGTTTGGGAAGATAGCTGAAAGCCTTATCTCCTAACGCACCAATGTGGTTGTAGGACAAATCCAGAACTGTAAGCGCTGCCAACCCGCTGAATGTATGGGAATAAATTTCTCCTAAAAGATTCAATGAAAGGTTGAGTTTTTTCAAATGTTTCTCAAGTCCCTTAAAGGCGTTCACGCTGATGTGATTAATTTTGTTGCGGGAAATGTCGATAAGTTGCACATCCTCTAAAGCTCCAAAGACATAAGGCTGCAAATTAGAAATCCTATGACCAGGAATTTCAAATATCTTCAAAGAACTATTCTGGAGTCCTAGAAATGTACTTTTAGTTGGATCAGGAAGGTTGCTATAAGAAAAGCCTTTTCCTAAGGTGCCAGTGTATATCAAGTGGTAAATTTGAGTGCCGGAAATTGCTTGAAAGAACTGCGCAGTTGCATCCGAATTAAAACCAGTTAAAGATAAATCTAGAGTTTCAAAGGATATCCCTTTGAAAGGATTTCCACAGGTCTTCCAGTCCACACTCTTCTGACCAAATTGGTTAGAATGCAAGGTCAGGTAGATAAAGTATTTACCCCTAAAACCAACTAGGTCGTCTTCACATATTTTTTCAATCCGGTTCAGTTTGAGGTCAAGATATGTGAAATATGTGAGATTTGAGAAGAAAAGACCAGGCTGGAGTTTTACTATTTTGTTACCATAGAGGGTGAGGGCTTTTAAGGACAGGAGAGGTTCCAGATAGTTTTCTGACAAAATCGAGTCAGTCAAATCGCAATAATCTAGAACCAGCTGCTGTAAATTGGACAGACCTTGAAAGGACTTTGCTTCCAGCTGAAGGTTACGATTAGAGCCAAGAATCAATTTTACTAGACTCTTTTGGTGAAGAAAAGTCTTTTCTCTGATAGTTAGGGCTGCCTCCTGCTTTCCAAGGTCCAAAAACTGCAGCTCTTTGTAGTCTCTAAATGATGAGCTGTTGATCTCACTGATTTTGTTTAGCTGCAGGTAGAGGTGGGTGATGTTGGACGGCAAGGATGGAACCCACTGGTACTCTCGAGAGTCACAGTACGCCTGTAGTTCCATTATGCTGCATGGTTGGTAACCTGCTGCCACCTGTGTGTCAGAGGGTTTAATTATTCACCCATTCTTGAAAATGCAAACACAAATAAGTTTGTATGTTGCTGTCCATTTATCAACTCTTTTGAAGCCATTATGAAATACATGTAAATAGGTTGCGCATTTTGCCATTGTGTGCTTCACAACTTTATAGCTATTGCATTGCAATGTGAATCTAATTCAATATCCTAATTTCCCTTTTTACACATAACAAACCTTTAAACTAATATTTATTTTACCTCATTAGAAAAAAAATGCTAATTATATACATATTATTCACTTATTAAAAATGGACAAATGCAGACATGAATCATAGACATGAGAAGGTTTTACACTCACTAGCCACTTTATTAGGTATACCTTGCTAGTACTGAGTTGGACCCCTTTTGCATCCAGAACTGCTTTAATCCTTGGTGGCATAGATTCAACAAGGTACTGGAAACATTCCTCAGAGAGTTTGATCCATAATGACAGGGTAGCATCATGCAGTTTCTGCAGATTTTTACACATCCATGATACCAATCTTCCGTTCCACCACATCCCAAAGGTGATCGGGTTGAGATCTGGTGACTGTGAAGGTCATTTGATTCCAGTGAACTCATTGTCGTGCTCAAGAAACCAGTCTGAGATGATTCCAGCTTTATGACATGGCCCCTAATCCTGTTGGAAGTAGCCATCAGAAGATGGTTCACTATTGTCATAAAAGGCTGGACATAGTCAGCAACAATACTCAAGGAGAATGTGCGTTGTAACCATGCTCAAATGGTACTAAGGGGCCCAAAGTGTGCCAATAAAATATTCCTCACATCATTACACCACCAACAACAACTTGAACTGTTGATGTAAGGCAGGATGTTGCTATGCTTTTATGTTGTTGGTACCAAATTCTGACCCTACCATCCAATAATTGCCGCAGAAATGTAGACACATCAGACCAGACGACATTTTTCCAATCTTCTATTGTTCAATTTTGGTAAGTCTATAAGATTTGTAGCCTGAGTTTCCTGTTCTTAGCTGACAAGAGTGGCACCTGGTGTGGTCTTCTGCTGCTGTAGTTCATCTGCCTCCAGGTTGGACGTGTTGTACGTTCAGACATGCTCTTCTGCAGACCTCGGTGGTAATCAGTGGTAGCAATGCCAGTGCCACGTCATCAATTTTTCCGGACCAATAGTTTTCAGCCTTAACTGTCCTGGCATAGTTGTGTGACAAAAGCGTGGACACTGCATGCACTACTTTGTTTCGATGTAGCTTAAAAAGACGTACCCTCACGCACACTCAACCACACGTTCATCTGCTGACAAGTGACAACAAAAGCATGCGGATAGCATGAGCAAAAAGGTCCAAAGTGTGGCTGTATTTTTTCAAAGTAAGTGAAGAAAGCGCCCGTTGTCTCAGTAACAAAAATGTCGCTCGTAAGGGTGGTAGCACCAGTAACCAGTCCAAATGTCGTGCTAAGATTCACCATATTCTAGTAAAGAAGTGCGCAGCGTTTGACCGCCCAGTGAGACGTCTAGCGCCGCTATTGTTTCAACAGGTGTGTCTGCTAGCGGTACACACATGGAGCACATGGTTTTTACACAAAAAATTTTGCTAAGAATACAGATGAGAATACTTGATAGATAAGCAGTATCGATAAGAGGAGTAGTATTGCTAAAATCTTAACAATACCCATCCCTAACCAGTAGTTATTTAAATGACTGGTACTTTACTATCTGCTGGAACAAGTCTGGTCGTTCTCCTCTGACCTCTGGCATCAACAAGGTATTTCCACTCACAGAACTGCTGCTCACTGGATATCCCAGTAGATCAGCAGTTTCTGAAATACCCAGACTGGCCCGTTTAGCACCAAAAACTACGTTCAGAGCCACTCAAACCACCTTTTTCTCCATTCTGATGCTTGATTTGAACTGCAGCAGATCGTCTTGACCATGTCCACATGCCTACATCCATTAAGTTGCTGCCATGTGGTTGGCGAATTAAAAATTTGTGTTAACAAGCAGTTGGACAGCTAATAAAGTGGCCAGCAAGTATTTTTTAGTGAGGTTATGTCAACCATCTTGAAAATTGCCTGCCACGTTTGATTTTTCAGGTGGGTAACATGCTTTTCTGCAAGAGGGGGGTTCTACATTACATTATTACCAAAGTTGGTGCTCGTACGATAAAGTGCACAATTTGTTTGATATATTAGCCTAACAAACCCCACTATATCAAAGTTAATCTCCTAGGTGCGTAATAAATACAATGGCTTTCCGTACCTGCAGGCAGCTGGAGCAGAACAGTTGAATGAACAACGTCCACATACCGTCCTCACTAGACAAAAACAGTCAAATTAGCAACAGCAGACAGATGCAACACTATTTCACTAGTTAGGTTGTGCAAACACCTGTTACAACTACAGAGTCTGAAAAAAAAAAAAGGTTTAACTTCAGAGGGTCCACGGTTCTGTGCTGCAGCTTTGGTAAAGCTGCCTTTGAATGCTTGCTTACCTTGAGATAACAACAAAGTGCTGCAGCACTGTGGGTTTTATCCCTGTTTGAGCATGTTTAACGTTTCTAATGAATCATCTGCAAACATGGCCAGGTTGTGTTTGTCTACTGACCTGTTCAGAATATTAACAGTTTGTGTTGCAATTGCCCCAACGGTTTATTTTGAAGTTAAACTTAGAAAATTATCTTAAAGTACAAATTAAAATTTAGAATGGACCTGAATCTTTAATTTTGATAACATTTTAGAGGTATTACCTGAAGTATCAACTCAACCTTAGTGCCATTAGTTTGTAAAACTTGTGAATATAACTGTGTCCAATGCAGGAATGAAGCAAAAAGATGTCAAAATGACTGAGCTTTTTCTGTGAGGATTTTCAAAATAAAGTAACTGGTAAACTTTTAGAAAGTTTAATCCACAATATAACAGTCTGGAAGTTATGGAAGTATTTTAATCGCAAACAAAACCTGACACAATAGTGTAGAGATTAAGTGAATCTATTAGAGCATGGTGACTATCTTTGTAATCATAATCTACACTTTTTACAGTGAAGTAGAGAAATAACAAACTATATCTGACCTGCTGAATCCCGGAAACTTTCTTCGACAGTCCTTCACTTTACCACAGAGCGGTTCAAATGTGAAGGGTTGTCCGTTTCTGATGCTCTGTCACAACAAGGGTTTCGTAATTTCCCAGATTACAACATTCCTTTTCCCTCTTTCAGATTAAAAGCACTCCGTCTCGTTGTTGATTCGTTTTTCTTTAATATAATTCGGAGTCTTCTCCCTCCGCGAAGCTTTACGCACACCCTGCTGTTCACACGCATGCGCGCGCACACAAACCCTCCACATGCTGTGACTAGTGCTACAAATGTTAATTATTTTTCCTTTTTACATGTATGTCTCAAGTTTCATTAATGCAGAAACATCAATGAAATAATGTTTAGATAAAATACTAATAATTTTGATGTTCACAGTTTTTGGGTAAATAACATAAATGTGTAATATGTAGGTATGCATATTAAATATATATATGGTTTATTTTGATCAAAAAATATTTGTCTTGTCCATCCATCCATTTTCTTCCACTCATCCAGGACAGGGTCGTGGAGGCAGCAATTTTAGCAAATATGCCCAGAAATCCCTCTCCCTGCCACTTTTTCCTGCTCCTATGGAACAGGGGTTTGGGCTGCAGGGACACCCACCTTCGATTGCCACCTATACCACATTGCTTTAAGCTCTCCTGCAGGTTCTAGGCCCACCCAGAGTGATCCAATGTCATCCCTTCAGGCTGAATCTGACTGGGGCCTGTGGGAAGAGCCTCAGCCATATATTTTCAAACTTTGATTCACTTATATTCACGTTAAATCAAAACCTTTAGCTGTCACATAAATACAGTGGTGTTATACTGACCAGGAGTCTGTGCAAACAGCTGCTTCTGTCTCTAACAAACAGTGTTGTGCTCTCTATAAATGAGTTTTGCTGTAATACTGTTTTACTTCAGGTTAAAAGTTAAGCACATTGCCTCATAGTGTTGTGTATGAAGGGGTAGGAACAGTTATAATGAGAGAAATACAAGTGGCACAAAAGAAGACGACAGACAGACAGACAGACAGACAGACAGACAGACAGACAGACAGACAGACAGACAGACAGACAGACAGATAGATAGATAGATAGATAGATAGATAGATAGATAGATAGATAGATAAGGACATTATATCATATAATTTCTGTCCATAAATCATACTGATACACAGTATCAGTATCAGCGTTTGTTAGGGAAAACATTTTCAGAGTTTACAATTGTAGTTCTCACTTTCGTCCACTGTGTGGCGTACTGTTGCTGTGTCTTAAGTGCAAGACGTTTGAGGTGGAAGACAAACCAAACCCACACCTTTTTTTGGTAAAAAGTTTTAATTTTGCGCAACCACTGTAAAAGGAGAAAAGCCTTTTCTTCTTGTGATGCGTTTAGTGTGTGCCGATAAAAAACAGTACCGAAAGTACACTTGAAATTATATGGTACTAACATTCCATCTGCAGTAATCCAACCTTTTTTCAACAAGAGGTTTGACACTTGTCCATGTCACTGGTGACCCGCTCCAGGCCGTGCGCATCACCCTCTGCAGCTTTGAGCGCGCCGCTGCTCTCCATTTTTTTCTTACGACTAAGCAGCAAATGTGAGCCAGCAAGCACCAGCAATATCAAAAGCGTAGTAACCACAATAATCCCCCCAAGACCCCCCGGTGTCACTCCTGAGGGGCTTCTTCTTGTTGGATCAGGAAATGGGACAAATGGTGATGTTGCGTCCGAAGTCGGGGTTATTAATCCTGAGCCTTCAGTTCCTTTTTCCTCATCGTCCTCTTTGCAAATCTCCCGTTTGGTAAGGGTAAATCCGGGGTAGCAGGAGCACTTATAACTGCCATATGTGTTTTTGCAGTCCTGGTCGCAGGAAAAACTTTCACACTCGTCGATATCCACGCAGATCATGCTCGAGCCCCTCTCCTCCAACAAAAAACCATCCGGACAGAAACACTGGAGCATGCTGTTCGGGTCGCACTTCGCGGGACACTCCTCTTTGTCGCAGTAAATGTCACAATTATCAGGTGACTTTGGACTGACTCTGTACCCTTCAAAGCACGAGCACACGTAGCTGCCAATAACGTTCATACAAGTATGCTCACATCGACCTAGGGCGCACTCGTCAACGTCCATGCATGCGTCACCAGTCTTCTTAAATCCGGGTTTGCAGACGCACTTAAACCCGCCGAGAATATTTACGCACATGGTGCCTTCCACGGGGCACTGTCGTGGGTCCACGCACTCATCGATGTCCACGCACGAAACGCCGTCCGTGGTAATCTGAAAACCTTGGGGGCACGCGCACGCATAAGAGTCCCCCTTCTTATAACAGGTATCCTGGCAGCCCAACGCCTGGCACGGATCACCTGTCGGCTGCGCTTCACAAGATCTTTTATTAACCGGGTTGGCAGTCTGTCCAGGCGGACAGTAACAGATGGGAGACTTCTCGGGGTTCATCATGCATTTGTACTCACATCCACCTACTTGTACTTCACAGTTCCAGGGCGCTTGGACCCACTGCTTGGAAACGCACAAGTATTTGATCCCAGACGTTTCCAGGGTGGCGGTGAATCCAGGGGGCAGCCGCAATATGTGTTTGTCTCTCTCTACACTGTCTTTGGAACCATTAGGTTGTGAGTAGCGTATAGTCTCACCCTTAGCCTGTTCTGCTTTTAGTTCTGGGCACGAATTGCTGCTGCTGAGCGCGCAGACAAAACCCGTTGCCTTCTCATCACATGGGGCCTGGACCCACTGGAAAGAATTCCTCGTGGAAACGTGGACGCAACTGGGAGAGGAGCAGCCGCTGTCAAAATTGGGTGACCAGTTGGTGTAGTCAGTTTCTTCGTCGTTGGTCACCCACTGGAAACCTCTCAGCTTCTTATCTGGATCTGGGCAATCCCCGAGGCGGCGTAAGCCGATCCAAAACTCCCCGTTCATGTTTGTTAAATTTAACAAGACAGTCGTAAGGGATCTTAAGCTGTCGGAGCGCATGGTCATTAGATGTCCCTCTTCTTGTACGCACCGATTTTGTGCATCGTTAAAATTGAGCGAATCTCTAAATAAGGTAAGGCAATCATCATTACTGCAGAAAGTCCATCCATCGGCGCTTCCAACCAGGAAAATCAACACAAACAAGATTTTAATGGAACTCATTTTCCAAGCCTCTGCTGTCCGTTAGGTCGCAGGCTGAAGCAGTCTAACATCATTGTTCGAAGACTTAAATTCCCCTTTATAACTTCCCATCTCCATATTGGTGGTCACTCGGAGGAAGGAAGTCACTCGCAGTCCCAGCAGACTGATCAGCGAGGCGGACTTCAGCTCCAATTACGCACGGCTTTTACGCACGACGTACTGAAAGGCGTGCACTCTTTCTGGGGCTTCTGCTCAACGTCCCCGTCACAGACGCCCCTCCCCACCCAATATGAAGCTCTAGAAAGCTGGACATAAAGTGAGTTAGATTTCTTTAACATGTGTTGCTTTGTTTGTTTATTTTCCTTAATAATTAAATTAATAAAATCAAATTCTAAAGAAAAATGTATTTTGTTTTTTGAATTCTAAAAATGCGTCATGTTTGGTGATGAAGGGCGAAGTTGGCAAACCCAAAGATTAAATGATCATATTTATTGAAGCAAAATAAGTTAAATGTTTGACACTGGATAACATTGAAATGGAAATAAAAATCTAAAACAAAAAAGTAAGGTAATTAACTTTTTTGAAATAAAATTAAAAATTAATTTACTGATTAAAGAAAGGAAATGAAAGTAGCATATTCTTTTTTTATTTTTATTTTTTTACAATATTGTAAACAGCAGCAGAGTTTTTACATTCAATACGTTGATCATGGATCAGCTTTTTATACAGTAAAGATGGAAACACTCAGTCAGTGTACAGACAGAAAAATTGCTATAAAATGTAAAACAATCTTACTTAAGTTATTATAAATGTGGTTAAAAAAGATGCAATGTCCTCCCAAATAGGAACTCTTTTTTGCGTCTCAAATTACATGAATTCAAACAAAATAAAAATAAAAAAAGGTAGAAATCAGCAGCAAAAGTTACGAATCTGATCAGGTCAGAGTCCTTTCACTTAGAAATATAAAGCTTCCTCTTATCAACTGTGCTCTATCTACTAATAATGCAAATAATAAGGAAATATATACACAAGAAACATTGATCCAATATTAAACTTCAAAAAAGCGCAATCAGAGTCATAAATAAATTTGGTTCTGTGGATATACAAATGCAATGTTTAAAAAATTAATTACATGAAAAAAATGTGGATATTGTGAATGTAAGAGTGTTGGAAATGTTATTTTTGGACTTTTAAAGTAGTTTTCCCTTACTGTGATTTGATGTATTTAAAAAAGGAAGAATATTTTAATTTCAGAGGTATTTTATGTTTGAACAATACAATAACTAATGTAAAAGAGATATGTCCTTTTTTTGTGGAAAAAAACGTTTGGACAATGATCCTAAATTGGTAGTAAAATTTAGCATACTGCTAAAATTTCAATGCATTGGTAAATACTAGAGACATTTCCTATGTATTAGGAAACAATGTTTTTGTGTATGTATGAATATGCTTTGTTTGTGGCATATCGGTCAAGTTAACATAAAGTTTTGTTTCTGTGTAAACTCATTTTTTTCTCCCTTTTTTTTGGATGGGCTTTAATAAGCACGGTGCCTCAGCCCTTTTCGGTTAAAGTTGATTATTGCTTAAGAACAGCAAAAATGTTACATTTGAAGAACCAAATAAACTTCAAACTTCAGACGGAAATTGACACATTAGTACCATTTTAAACATTTTGCCCTTTTTGTGTAGGTCACAAAAAAAGAACTTTTATTTTATGAGCTCAGGCTACTTTTCCATTTGTTTCGTTGTGTTGCATCATTTTCTACATTTAGGGGATAAAGTTCCAAAGTCATCTAAACCACTTTCATACACTCTATATGTTTTCAGTTGGTTGTTTCGAGTCTTTGCGAGTCGTTTCTAGGCTGTTTGTCAAATGACAGCCTCTTGTATGTCTCTGCTGTCACCTGCTGCAGGTAAAATATATCAATATCTGGATGTTTAAAGGAAGAAATGTTGAAGGCCCTGCATTGTTTCGTCATGTTTCTGACTAGGCACCCCAGCAGAACCACACACAACACAATGAACACACTGATGCCCAAGATGCTGCCGGCCTTGATGTAGGAGGGCACCGAGGCTGGTTGGAGGCTGGCGGGTGTGTTGGATGGAGCCAGATGTGGAAAATCTGAACCTGATCCAACCTCCAGTTCCAGGGGCACACAGCTCCCGTGGTCTCTCAGGTAAAAACCGTCATCGCAGGAACACCTGTAGCCGCCGAACATGTTTTCACAGTGGTGATCGCACACCTTCTGTTGCTCACACTCGTTTATGTCAGTGCAGATGACCGTGCCGTTCCTGTTGTCTGTGATGTAGCCATCAGGGCAGTAGCACTGCTGCATGTCTTTGGCCTCCAGCTCAGTGTTGGGGAGGCATTCTGCTTTACAGTCTCTTGAATTGCAGTACTTCTCACACTTGGTGGGGTCTTTGGGTGACACCCTGAAGCCCTCCTCGCATGCACACTGATACACCCCATTCACCTTTTCACAGTTCATGTGCTCACAGTGGAAACATATAGATGTGTTCACACACACTCCGTCCTCCTCCTCAAAATCAGGCATGCAGCTGCAGTAGAATGACCCCCCTGTGTTCTGACATTCTTCTCCCTCGTTTGCACACAGATCCGGCTCCTCCTGGCACTCGTTTATGTCCACACATGTCTTCTGGTCCATCCCCAGCCTGTAGCCTTTCTTACAGCTACATACATATTTGTCCCCCTGGTGCTCACACCCCTGCGTGCAGGCTGCGCAAGGGTGCGGGGTGCAGGAGATGCGGTTGGAGTGGATGGTGTGATTTGCGGGACAGGTGCAGGTATTTGTGGCTGAGCTGCACCCAAACTCGCAGCCTCCACCAAACACCTCACAGTACCAAGGAGCTGGAATCCACTGGTTTGAGAGACACAGATGTTTGGAATCTGGGAACTCTGTGCCAAACCTTTTGGCTGTGGCGATGGTTCCATGTGGAAACGAGACCGAGTCCTCCACGGTAAATCCACCGGATGTGTTGTAAATCACCTGCGCATCTGTCTGCAAAACACCACAGGTTTTGTTACCGGGCTCAAACGTGCACAGAAACCCGTCCAGTCTGTCCTGGCACGGCTCCGACACGCACGTAGCGTTCTGCCCCTTCCTCACAGACACCGCGGAGCATCGAGAGGGTTCTTCCCCGTCGATGTTTCTCAGCCAGAATCTTCCGTTCATCCCGCTTAGCAGGTTCGTCATCAACGCAGTTTGCGTGCACTTGGGCACCAACAGCTCTCCCATTTGATTTTCGCACTCCTTCTTTGCGTCCTCAAAGTTTTCCAGGGTTTGGAAGTAGCAGTGACCCTGGACGCACCGCGCGCGCAGAGAGGCTGTCCCTTCCTGCTGCAAACACAAAAGCGCACAGAAAAGCAGCGCTGCTGTTCCACGACTCACATTCTCCATGCTTCAAAAACTCACAACAGGGATTCTGATGGTAAATTCTTCAGCTTTTCCACGAAACAAACCCGACAGAGCTGCTGAGGACTGACTGAAGCCCCCATTTATACAGTCCTGCGACTACGACCAGGCGAGGAAGGAAGTTCCGCTGGCCAGTGATTTGGTCTTATTGTTCAACACCCCCCTCCTTATACAAAAACAAACAGGCCTACCAGAAAAAACACAGTTCATCACATTAAAAGTCTATAAGTACTAGACATGCGCAGAGACGAACTTTAATGAGACAAACCCCACAGGGCGAGTCTTCCCTGATAAGAGAAGGGTAAAATGTCATGGGAAGAATCAAGAAATTGAGCCATGGCTTCTCATTTTCCATGCAATCCAGTAAATTCATTTGTGTCATAATATAATTTAATATAATATAATATAATATAATATAATATAATATAATATAATATAATATAATATAATATAATATAATATAATATAATATAATGATTTAGCAATAAAACAGAACAATTTTTTCCCCCCAAATTAGCCATTCTTTACACTATTTCATCCAGTACAGATAAAAACAGCAGTATCATCTGTGTCACCTTATAGACTGACACGTTTTTTTTACATTTAGTTTGTGTGTGGTTTTTTTTTGGCTTTTTGTCTTTAGAGTTTGATGTAGCTTGCCGTGTATCTTTCTGTTCCTTTTATTATGTTATTTCTATGTTTTAAATAAAGAATTGGAAACATATTTTTATAGTTTAAAGAACAGAAGAAGAGAAACTGAGTTGATTCAATGTTTTCCAGAAATTTATTTAACATTTATTTCCTATGAGAGAAAATGTTCTCAATGTAACTTTATGCATCCTTTTCAAATGAAAAGTGTATTTTTGTTTTAAAAAAAAAATGGATGTTGAAGTTTCATTAATTTGATTTCTATTTTAAATTACAGCAAGCAGAAATGGCATACTCGTGACATCCCTTTAAAAATATATTTTAAAGCTGCAATAAAAAAGGAAGCTGAAATTTGGTCTCTGCTTTAATGGAGAAAACAGGCAGTGATTGTCCATATCCTGTTTAAAGCTCTTCAAGTACTTGTTTACAGACTAATTTTTTTTTAGATTAACCCAAGTTTCAAAGTTTTGAAGTGGTTTCCACAGATCTTCAAGGAATCACTTACAAATAAAAATAAGTCTTAGGCTTGTTTAATTTCCCAGTTTATTTATAATAGCAAAATACTTAGAATGTCCATCCATGTTCCAAACCTAGTTTTTCCTGTTTTTCCAGGATGCTGGAGCCTATGCAGGCTAAGGCGAGATGCACCCAACTTTTTGCTGTTCCATCGAGGGGCCAAACAGAGATAAAGACACATTTTTTAATCATCTATTAATTAATAATGTTTCATTTTGGACTGTGGGAGGAAGCTAGAGAAAACCCACACATGCACGAGAACATGCAAACTCCACACAGAAAGTCCCCACCAGGATTTGAACCAGGGCTCAATTTGACTGTGTCTCCAAACTTTTGGTCTGTACTGTATGTGGAACATCCCATTATTTAAAAAAGGAAAACCTGTACAACCAATTATGCATACATATTTTAATAAATGGCACAAAATCTGGAGACAATTGAGCTCAAATACCTGATATACTCAATTCAAATGAATGGAGAAGGTTAAAAATGTTCACAATTTCACTCAGTTTGGCTTGCTTTCACATATGAATAGGAGCCCCATAGGAGCAATCCAGTGACTCAAGGAGACTAAATTGCCCAAAAAATATCATGCAGTTCATCATTTGCTCACTATGAAACAAGCTCTGAGCAGGACAGAAAAACAGGCACGACAAAAAAAATCAGCTAGTCCCACCAAATAGTTCAAAGCTGATTGTGTGAATGGCTAATGGGATTGTGACCGTAAAAGGCTACGCCTACAATGTATGCAACGGCATTTCAAAAAGAGGCAATTTAGGAGGAACCAAGTAAGTGAAATCTAAGTTGAGACCATCTATTTGGTGTGATACCCAAATAGCGAACAAAGAACTGTACTTTATAAATTATTAGTAATTGCAAGAAAACTATCACAATAAATTAAAATAAATCAAAGTACTAACAATAAAAGAATGAAAAGAAAACACCAAAACAAGTATACCTAATGGAAAAATTGACTGCTTCCATTCACATGGAGACAAATGTCTTTAGCGAGAGATGGATCAAAGTGAAATCTTTAAGTTTGAGATTGGTTGGTTAATAAATAACCACATTAATAACTTAATGCAAATATATATGCAGGTGACTGTGGACATACACCTGAACATGACAAAGAATAAATTAGTTAACGAAAGGGAATCGTAAGCCCTTTTAAGATCTGACTCCTTTTGTTGTCCTTTTAATTTATGTATTTGTTTATGTATTTATTTATTTATTTGTTTGTTGTTTTGGCTCCTGTCTTTCTCCTTTTTTGTAATTTATTATTAATTATATGTATAAATACATGCCATTTTGTTTTTTGGATGTTGTATTATCCTCTTGTTTGTTGAGTTTTTTTTTGCTTTGTCTTAGATTCTTGTTTTTTTATTTTGTACCACTAAACCTTAAATGAAAAGTAAAAATAAATAGTTGAGACCACCTACAGTATAGGTCACGGCTGCAGTCCCTCATAACACACGTCTTTAATTTTGCACAGTTTGAGCCCCACAGTTAAAGAAACTCTCTAATACCTCTATAGTTGTTGTGAATTTATGATATAGAAACAAACAGAAATAGTTCGTTTTTGTGATGTTTCATGAGCAAACATTGTTGAAAATGTGACTGACAGTCATTGAACACATTTCTTACTAATTTATTTCCCTTTTATGTGTTAAATCGTGAGTTTATATGAAGTCAAATCACTGTTTGAATATAAAGTTTTTTCCTGTTCAATAACACAATTACAGACAATGAGTAACACAAGGAACAAAGTAAAGGTGAACATGCTGTACAACCATTGACTGTATATGAGAATCGGACCTGGTAACTCCTTCTCCCTGGCATTCCACACAGGAAGTACCCGCTTGCTCCATGAAGCCAAAATTCCATTGAGTTCTATTTTGAAGTAAACAGTCATTCTACATTCTACTCATTCACTCAGTCTTTCAATTTGTCAGAATAACCGTTCTTGCTCAGACACTTTTTTCTTAAACATGTACTTGTTTTTTTCATGACTTTTTTTAGTGCAAGTTATTCAAGTTATGAACTGACCAACAGATGCCTTAATAAAAGTAGGTGGTCTCACGCTGAACATTCAAAACATTTGATTGACAGATAACTGCGTTCAAGAGGGAGAGGTCTGGGTTTCCAGCAAGCTCACTCTTGATTGGTGAGGGTGGTTGACTCTGACCAATCACTGCTTACCGACGTCTGATTACAACATGGCAGCGTCCGTAAAGCAAAAAATGGTGACTGAATTGACACCATTTTGTTGGAACCAGAGCTAAGTTGTTTTCTCTGGGTGGCATCACACTCAGTCCAGTTCTCACATACAGTCACTGGATAAAACACAAAACCTGTCAAACAAGTGTTTATGTCACAACAGATAATCTCAGGTCTTTAATCCCAGGTTTTTAATCTCAGATCTGATGACCTGCTTTTTCTACTCAGAAGAAATCCTCAGAGAGAGTAAATGTGGACAAAAAGGTAAAGATGATCCACCTCGTGCTGTGTGAATTGACACTATTGTTTTTGTTTGATTCCTGTATTCTCTTTGTTGCAGTTTCTAGTATTTTTTTTTACTGCTGTAACAGATGTTTCAGTGTTTTTTTGTGTTTTTCCTCTTTCCTGTCCTCTAAGAACCTAATCAATCACGGCAGATGTGACTGAGTGTGGTCCTGCTCGAACCTTTGAGCTTATCTCTGATTTAGAGAATCTTTAATCATCACAGTTGCACATTGCTTGCTCAGTGCAGGTATTACACCAATTACTATTATTTGGACTATCACTATAATCTAGTAAAGACAATTCAGCCTTCCTGGAATAATCTGGACTGTCTTGGACTGTAATTATTCATTATGTTTCTATAACCCTTGTGCTATCCTAGGCACTGTAACACTGGGAGTTGGGTCATCTAGACCCACTAGACCAACCTCTGAACCTTTTTTCTTCAATGATTTGTGATCTTCACTGGTGTCCATGGATTACATGAAATCCTGTCCACCTTGATCCACCTTTGTCCATGGTAGGGAGAACACGTCAATGGAAGGATTGGGTCATCTGGACCCCATAGGATAGCACAAGGGTTAAAATCAATGACAACACTCACAATTAATTTAAATCAGTTTGATCATTTTTTGCCTTTGATTTTGTACAGGCCATTTCAAAACAAACTAAATGACATTAATTTTGGTGAGTACAGATGGCATAAAACACTTTTATCTTTATTGTCCAGCAGCTGTGACAAAACATATTTTGTTTTCTCTTAAATATGTGGCAAAACTACTAACCGGACTTAAGAAATTAGAATACATAGTGTATGCGTTTGAAACAAAGCAACACTGTATCATTTCAGACACTAAACAGTGCTGTTTAATGCTTTATTATGCTATTTCAACATTGTCTGAACGGTTGTGCAGGGGTCAGTGCTTTTACCTCACAGTATTAAGGCTCTGGTTCAAATCCCAGCAGGGACTTCTTTTTTGTGTGGAGTTTTCATGTTCTCCTCGTCCATGCGTGGACTTTTCGTACGTCTTCCTCTCACAGTCCAAAAACATGCCTCACAGGATGATTGGTGACTCTAACTACTGCCAAGGTGTGCCTGTGATTGTGTAGCTCTGTGACAGACTGCTGACCTGTCATGGGTGTGTCCTGCCGTCATCCAACAGTAACTGAGGCAGGCTCTGGCAACCCCATGACTCTGAAAGGGATACAACGAGTTAAGAAAATGGATGTCTGATTAAGCATTGGAAGCTGTGACAAATACAGCTGGAAGTAATGTGAAATGGTACACCCATCCCGTTGACTGTACATGAGAACTGGACCGAGTGAGTGTGATGTCACCCATTGAAAATGGTTTACTTCTGGCTCCAACCAAATGAGGTCAATTGAGTTGTGATTTGTTTTTTTGCGATACAAATACCGTTGGAACCAGACGTCAGTAAGCAGTGAGTCAATGTTTCCATAGCAACCACTATTGCCAATCAGGAGTGAGCTTGTTAGAAGTCCACACGCTTACCACTGAAAGCAGGCTCAGGAGAAAAGGTCAATCAAACACTCGAATGTTCAAAGGGAGACCACATACTTTTATTTAGGCATCTGATTGGTTCGTTTATAACTTGAATAACTTGCACTATAGAAAAAATATATAATAAAAGGCATGTAGGTGGATTGGTAAGCTTGGGGTTTGATAACCTTTACATGATTGGTTGCATCCAACTTTGCACAGGAGCTCTTAGCATGCTCTGTAGAACGGACAACGTGGAGCATGTGCTCGCTGAGCTGTGAAACCTTCAGATTTCCAGTTCTAGTTTGCTGCCTGTCAAACTCCTTTTAAACATTTGCGAGTTGCTAAAATTGGGCAAATATCCACTAATTGTTGCAGGGTCAGGGATACATTGGTTAATAAATCAGTTTCTTTCCTGCACTTGTTTACCAAGATGGACGGCAGTTAAATCTGAGGGTGTCATGGAGATGTGACAACAGCTCAGCTGAGCTGCTGATGGAAATACACTGAGTGATTCATTGATGTGGCAGGCAGGCAATAGTCTCCAATGTCCAAGAATAACTACAGAGACTGAAACACCATTGTTCATCCATCAGTCATTATTAATTGAATATATTCCCTTTTTTCTGGGTGGGTAAAGGTAGGGGTGCCAGGATTTTGTAGAGGAAGTAAAACGTCTGAATAGACTTCCTTCATACAGGATGCAGAAACAAAAACTGACTGTGTTACATAAACCTGTGCAGTACACGCTTCTCTCTGTGGTTTCCGTGTAGTTTATGGATTTGAAACATTTTCCCATCTGAATAATTCCTTCCCAATGTGACAGACAATGACTCATTGGAATCACCGAATAGGATTTAAGAGCAGGATAGTAGAAACAGACCATCTTTCAGATACATTTGAGCTCAAAAACCAAAAGATTTGATTTCATCCATAATGTCAAATATTTAAAAGAGATTTCAGACCCGCAGATTCCTCTGAGAAGTGTTAAACCACAAGCTGTTCTCGCTTCCTTTTGCTAAAGAGGGTGTGGTTGGAGGGAACAAGGTGGAGGAAATCTGAAAAAAGCAGACAAGGATAACGTTCTTTGTTCACGCCGTTGGAACAAAAATAATGAGCTAAATGTTATATATTTAAACATCAACCAATTTGTTTTCAAAGTTTGTGCCATAAAGCCTGGCAGATAGAAATCAAGTCTTAGACAAAATCATTTTGTTCATACAAACTTGGAAAGCTAGGCTCCATCAGCATTTTCCCTGAATGCTGTTCAACTTTCGGCATATCTCTTCTGGGGTTGCCACAGCAAATCAGCTTTCCCTCATTTGCACATTTGGTTTGGCAGAGAGTTTTATGCCAGATACCCTTCCTGATGGAACCCTGTCTTTATCACTATTTTCCCAGACACTTATCATAATTGACTCAGTAATGGGTTTGTCACACATTCTGATTACGTTCATTGTTTTCTTGATATAAAGTCCCCAAAAGTCCAACGATCTTTTGCAGTGTTCATTTGCACCTGCATGCTCTATTTTAGTAGTATCTTGAAAGAGATCTATCTACTGGTTAAATTTTCCCAATGCTAGTCCTCCATCTTTAGAAAAATACCACAAGAAGATGTTCAAAGCACAATTTTCATTGGAGTTGGTCTTTTACTGATTTTAAAGTAATATAGTGTAACAGTGTCAGTCTGTTTTCTGTCTTCCTCATTCTTGTGTTTCTCTGTGCAGGTTGGCTGTGGCTCTCCTGGAGGACTCCGCCCTCTTCCTGGTGGCCCTCCATGGAGTGGCACACAGCTGCCTGCACTTTAGGTTAATTTGTTTGAGCTGTATTTAGGTGACTCTGTTTCTGCACTCTGTGTCGGAGTGTGGCTTGTCCTATTCTAGCTCTAGCGAGGATTTTGCAGTATGAGTTTTGTTGTTAAATACTTTAGTTCTCACTGTGGCGTGTCGTCTGGTCCTGCATCTGGGTCATCCTGATACTCCCGTTACATATAGAGAGCACAAGTTTTTAGTGATCAAATCTGTAGGGAGTGACACAAAAACTAATATCGTAAATAGTTCAGGGAAGCCGAAGTAACACAGTTCACTTTTCCTTGCACAAGGATCTGGAAATCATTTTCAGCATGGATGGGTGTTTCTCTGACTTTGTTGTTGGATCCTTTCAAGTTCAGATAATCGTGTTGATTATCAGCATAAAAATGGTTTTGTTTTTGTGGTGAAGCACATTTTGAACTAGCCAAGCACTCAAAAATACGTGTTTCCAACCTGTTAGACACGTTTCTTAAATGTCGTTTTTTTTTCAACCTAAAATGTGGATAAATAAGGTTACACGGTAGTTAGGGGATTTGTTAGCTCAGCCAGTACGTTCTGGTTTGAACTCTGGCTGTGGCCTTACTGTGCAGAGTTTGCACGTTTTCCGGCTTCATACGGAGGTTGTCTGCCAGTGCATTAGCTCCCTTCTAGTCCAAAACATTCTTTATAGATTAATTACACCCTAAATTTCCCTGCAGGAGTGCATGTGTGCGCCACTCTGTCTGATGGATAGGAATTCTGCTCTGGCTGTTCTCTACCTTTGCCAGAAGTCAACTGTGATGACTTCCAGAATTGCCAGTGCCAATGACCCAAATTAACACCAAGTAGAGAAATAGATGTGTCCACGCACATCCTTTTTTTTTTTTGCTTCTCCTTTGATATTAGGTTGCTGAAAGTAGAGTCTAAACAGAGATTCCTGGATATTTTTCTACTGTTTTAGTTCATTTATCCAGAATATCAGACTAGCAACCTGTTCAGGGTGTACGCCACCTTTGCCAAACAGTATCTGGCACTGGCCCCGGCAACCCCAATGGATGTAGTGGGGTAAGAAAATGGATGGATGGATTATCCAGAATGGATGACTGGCTTTACTCACACTGAATTCCAGGTCTGTCTGAAAGCCTCATCCTTGTCAGACATGGAAAACACAACCATTTCAGAATTTCTGGAAGGGTTCTTCAGTTGATTTCCAAATAACTGACATATTCAAGACAAAAAAAGGCCAACTCCACAACTAAAACTCTGGAGGAAACTCTTTTTTATTATTATTATTGTATTTTTGAACTCATTTTCTAGGTTATAACCTAAAATTGATAATCAGACATGGCAGCTAAAACTTTCTCCGTTGAGTTACACAAAGATCCCCCCAGCTCTGTTACCTGTTTCTGTGATACATAGCTTTGGGAGAGAAACCCCCCACCAAAATGACAGCAAGCAGCCAACTACAGTGTTTACAGAGCAGGCCACAGTGCTGTGGAATGCAGGAAGACTCACTGGGACAGGAAACAGTAATCCTTGTTGAACAAGACTGGAGCCTCAGCAATAATGCATCATGCCGATGTGGAGTGGATTGCCTCAAATGTAATTTTCATTTTCCAGAGAACTGACGTGGGATGAGTGCACATATCAACCATGTCTGTTGACTTAGGGGACTTTCACTTAGAAACATTAATCATCCGGACAAACAGGCCTGACAGCTGTTGGAACACATCCATTTAGGCTATGCTGTGATTAGTGAGCCGTTTCAATTGTATTGTATTTCGTGATTCAGCAACACCCCAGCTACTGTAAGTGTGAAGTCTCTTTATTGGGAGTATTTAGAGAAACCATCAGAAAACATCAGAACTAACATAACAGCCGTCCTGTAAACTCACACATACTGTGCATAGTTTAACTTTTTTTCTTTACTTTGTTTCCCTTTTTTCTTTGCAGAAGAAATTATTGTTTTGATATGTTTTAAAATATTTATAGTTATTTGGTAGTTTATTGGGTTAATCTAGTTTCTCATATACTCAGTTTCCTTCACATTTGTAATCTGTTCACATGTTAAATGTTCTTTAGAGCATTGTCCTTTGTTTTGAAAAAATAAACTCTTAAAACTCTTATTATGAAAAGACAGAAAAGTGGTGGGTTTATCGAGGCTCAAGACAAGACCCCCAAGAATTAGTTATACTTGTACAAATGAAGTCTTCACTTCAGCCAACCCATTTACTTGTTTGTTTCAAATGTTTTTGCCTCAGTGGAGACAAAATGAACACAAACTGTTATACATACATTTAAAGATCCAATTACCATATTTTTATGAGTATAAGCCACTTTTTTTGCATTGTGTGGCGCAACTTGTGCTTCGGAGAGACAATTGTCGAATTTCCCAAACAAACATTATATTTTTACCATTGCTTTGTGCGAATTGCAGATGAGAAAGTTTAAAAGGTTGTCATGACAACTTGGATACGGGTCGCCAGCCTTCAGCCAGTCTCAATTTTGGGATATGGATAATCCCAGCGTGCTGCAGATTGTAAATTTCCATTATTGAATTATGGGAGAAAAGAATGTCTCTCTTTGTGTGTTTCCTCTTTATGCTTGAGTTGGAGTCATTGAACTTAACATCCACCCTACAGCTATATGAATGTAAAGAGCAAAAAGAAAAAGTTAACTCTTTTCAGCACTTGAGGGTAATTTAAGAAAAAAACTTTAAGTCTTTCAAATGAAGAAGAATGTTTTTGGGTCTTTGAGCTTCTGCTCTTCTGGATGGCAGATGCCAGTGATAGTCAGAGGAGTTATCATCAGCAGAAGAGGAAGCAGGAGGCGTTTCCTTGTTCTACATGGAGACGAAAGGAAGGTCATTCATCTTTGACCTCACGTGTAAGCTTCACTAACACACACAGAGGGAATTTTACTCAAACCAACTTTTTTTTCTGTATATGTGCGCGCTTTCTGCACATTTGACATTTGTGTTTATCTGCCATCCTGAGCCGCCCACACCCAGAAACACTGACTCAGCTCTGTTGGAATGACCTGGGTGGCACCACTGGTGATCATTCACACACTTGCAAAGTAGACATGACCACCCTGCGGACGTTTGCAGCATCCTTTAGGGAGTGGCTGGTCTGTAAAGGAACACATCGCAGCATGTGGTGCAAATTAGTTTCCTTCAGATTAGGAATATAAAACAAAACACGTTCTCCAAGTGGAATTTTCTTAGTCACACGGTTCAGTGGATGATGGCACTTTCAAGGGGATTTATTTGCCATAATTAATTTAACAAGTTTAAAACGATAAATCTGCTACAGCTATAATTTCAGTCAGATTCATGGATGGAGCAAAAGTTTGTTTAAGGACGAACCCTTTGTCAATGCTTCCGCATAAATATACGCAACAGATTTTTTTCTGTTCCACTGAGTGTATTCATGCCTTTTATCACACCAAAGGCCTGAAGGAGGGCAGCCTAATTTATTATTTCCAATGTGGCTGGTGCTGATATCGTAAAGATGTGTTAAATGAAAAACGTGTCCCCAAAGCAAAAAACACAAGCTAATAAACTTAGGAACATGTGAAAGTCTATTTGATTAAAATAATTCAAAGATTTTGTCAAAAGGAAAATTTGATGCCTCTCTTAGGAATAACTGGACTCTCAACTCTGCTGCAAAGCCGTGTGACGTTATGAAAGGGATTTAGCAGAAAATCCTGTCCAAAAAGTCACGGCCACCCCTGAAGTCAAACCGACTCAGATGGTTCTGATTGGGAAATTTTGGCAGGAAAGTCTTTAGCTTTTGTTTTTTAAAGGAAATCATGTTCCATCAAGGGGGACATAATCTAAAAAAATACTGCATAAAATGCAGAGAAGGTGAACTGGTAGCATCACTGCTTCAATGGCAGGAAGTGTCCCCAATAACCCCCAGAGTTAATCGTTGATCTTCCAGGTTAAAAAGACAAAGACCTAAAAACTCTGGGTACGATTGTTTTCATTCCTGCTTTACAGAAACAGGGAGGAAATTTAAAAAAAACCCCTCTAAATTCCACTTTTGAATGTAAGATGTTGTAAAAACATTTGCAGCTGAACATTCAAGATAGGATCTAGGTATGAAAAACGTTAGAGTTCATTGTGATCACCCCATTTGAAGAAAAACTAATGTAGAAAATCTAGATTCTAATCTTTAAAGCAGAGGTGCCCTGTTGCGGTAGTTAATAAAGAAAAAAGTGACTTTAGAAATGTGGAAAAGTTATAGTTTAAGAAGGACAAAGAGTGTGGTGATTTCATCATCCACTGGTTTGCATTGAGTCCTTTTTAAAGCATCACCATCTTCTCCAGATTTAGAGTCATCAAACCTTAATCTTCCTTAAAGACCCACTCCAATCATCTTTTGATCCGTATGAAAAGCGACCCCAGTGGTCTTTTAATTATGACTATAATTAAAAGGATATAGTTTCTGCAGAGCGGCAGAAGTTCGTTTGAAATTTGCCCCTAAATTGAGGGTGGGACTGTTGGCATGGAGCAATCTTGCCCCCTTCCCCTCCATGTTGCTGAGAGCTCTATGTTTACATGCACTCCTGGACCCTCACAGCTGCTCACACCCCCAACTTAAAATTACCGGCACAATGGAGATTGAAGTGAGGCAGGGAGCTTAAGGCCGGCCATCATCACAAATAAGCTCTTTTTCAAACAACCTTTTTTCTCTGCTGTGATTTACAACAATTAGAATAAAGAAATACAACTTTGAGTTTAATTATCTTAATATATGTCCTCTATCATCCAAATAAAGCCACATGAACATGCAAAAAACACCAAAAATACAATTTTTACTTTCACACTGCACTATTGAGAGTGTACCAAACAGTCTGTAAAGGTTATGCAGGTCTAAAAACTGCTCATTTGATGGCAGGATTACCCAGGACATTCTCTGAGCAGGAAGCAAAAGAAAGCATCAAGAAGACCACTGGCTGGAGTTCATTCAATTTCACATGTACTATTACCTTTCCTTTTTTTATTTTTATTTTAGTGACTGACACTTTTATTAGATTTTCTGTCTTTATCAACTCCAGATGTATGGCTTTTACTCCTTTTGGTTTACTCCCACTTTATGACCTGCTGAAAACATGGATGCACTCACTGAACCGGGATTGACATACGAGCAAAGCAAGAACAACTTTTTTAAGATAGATCGTACTTGTTTTATCTTGAATTTTTTGCTGTGGAGCAAACAGCTCTGTGTGAAAGTGTACTAACCTCCTGTTCATGGATCTACCACATCTTCTGTCAGATGCTACCATAGTTGGGATCACGTGTTCCTGCTTCATTTCACAATTATCTGTGGCCTCTTTTATCACCTTTTTCAAGAAACTTTTCTGAACTTTTCATATTAAATATTAAATCATTAGATGTCACTGGAGAACATTTTAAAGCATTCCACAAAAATTACCTGGGTCCTAAATTGTTTTTCTTCAAAATAATGGGATTAAAATACCAGGACATAACCCCTTTTTTTTGTAGATTTTAGATATTTTGATCCTGATGGATTACCTACAATAAAAATCTTATTGTGTTCTCAGCTCCACAAAAACTAACTTCCCTCCAGCTTCTGCAGTGTTTCCCCTCCAAGTTTTCCCCTGCTGTTGCCAACCTAACCTGAAAGGAATGGTCAGAAACAATCCTGTGCTCTTTCTTTGACCTTTACGATAAACACCCTTTAAGGAGGTTCGCTTGGCGATCTGACAGAAACTTTCTGAACTTCCCCTGACCCCAAAAGCAAGAGCATTCTCTCCAGACCCTGAAAACCTTTATTCCTGTTCAAACTTGATCGTTTTACAGAATATTTCACAAGTAAGTAGAAAAAGACCCAAACCAAGACTAAGTTTTGATTCATTATCAACTTTTAGTTTGAATATTAAGAAAACTCATTTAGTTGATGCAAAACAAAGTGGGACAAAGTAGCCTTTTGCACACTTTAAGCATCACTCAACCGTTTTCACTCTCAAAAAATCTTTTCTGATCTAAGTGTGTGATGATGGCGCATGCACAGCATGCAATTCAAAAGGAAGGGGCCCCATCAGAGAAACCCTCCAGATAAGACAGTTGTTTTTACTCTGCAGTTTTGTTGTACAGCTGGAAGGGGTCCACTTTTTCCCGTAATGCAAAGTGTCTAGAGATTACGGACATTTGTTGGGTCAAAGTCAGTAATTCCCAAAGGTAATGGGCTCAGTAGTGTGTGTACACAGGAAAACCTCTTGTTTTGGGAAAGAAGCTAAACTGAATGTATGATTTAAAAATGGCCCTGCTGTGCAGATGTGCCTCACAGAAAGCTCCCCATAGTCATTTTTGGAAACAATACCCTGTGAGAAAGGGGTTCTTTGGAAAAATATCTTTCAGGCAGATCTGGACATGCATCAATAGTTGGGGGTGAATTAAATTCGCACAAATCACTGCCTGTGAACTGCAATTTTTTGAGTAGGACCCTATATCTCATGCAGAAAACCTCCCACGTGTAGCATGAAAAACGATGTTTTCCTTATTGCACAGATCCTGTAGGTTTAGATTCTGTGGGGAAACTTTTTTTTCAGTCTGGCCTATTTCATTTAGCATTTTTCCTCAATAAATAATTGTCATGAAAGGTTGTGACCTATTTTGGAGCAATGTCATTCTTTTAGGATTCCTCTTCCTTACCCTACCCATGGATTGTAAGAAGCTAAAGGTGAGAGATGGTTGCAAAGTAAGCAGGAAGCAGGCAGGAGAAGCCTTCTCTTGAAACAGAGGTACATCCCCGCTTTCAAAGGTTGTTACAACTTCCAGACATCTGATTGAGTTTCTTTAAAATCTAAATGTACCCATGAACATGAACAGATGCTCTTTCAAGCCCTGTCCCTATGGTGATCAAGGCATCCTGCTCCAAATGCTGGGTTGTAGTGATCCTCGTGTTTTTGCTTCACTTTTTGTCATTTTACCAAATAAAGTAATATATTCAGAAACAGAAAACATGTCACCCTTCTAGCTTACTTTCAATATGGGTCCAAAATGTGGACTTCAACAATAGGTTCCATGTGAATGAATGAATTAATCTTTGAGTAGCAAGGTGCTTTACATTAAGAAATTCAAAAATTAAGCACATTAAAAGCAAAAATTTAAAATACCAGCATCAAATTAGCCCATGTGGCTTTGTCTGCAGGTTGTTTGATGGCAAGTTTGTAATTTAGGTGGGACCTTTCTGGGCTGATTCCATTTATATAACCTTTACATCGTCAGCCTAATAGCATATCTGCCTAACTCATTTTTTCATTTTTTTTTAAAAGAAGAAAAAACACCTTTTTTTCAACACTCACAGTCAAGTTAGGCCAATATCTCAATTTGGCAAAAAAAATGAGTTAGGCAGAAATGCTATTAGGCTGACGACATGCATTCTCACTTCATTTTTCTCACCACATTTTTTTACTACATAGGTTTCAGAATTTTTATAGGTGTCATGATCCCGCGAGACTTAACAGACCCAAGTGCTGGAACCCGGAAGGAAACTCAGCAGGCAGCAAGGTAAGTGCAAGGGTTTTAATTTCACAGCTTGGATTTGAATAATAATAGGAGATGGATCCCAGGGTTCTTGCGACGGCCCAAAGATGAAGCTGGAGGGTCTTGATGGCGGCAACTGTGAGAACAGAGGCGAAGCAGGAAACACAGCGTGAGTGAGGAGCGCGGATGGCGGACAGAACCCAGGTGAACTCTCGTGAGGGTGAGTTCCTGAAGTCAGGCAAAAAGACAAGGCATTAGCGAGAGGCAAAACAGGCATGATGCGAATACATGAAGGGGCCAGACTAAGCACCGTAGGAGAACAACGAACTGGCGTCGAATACTGGTCCTGGATCTCCTTAAGAGGCTGCAGGCTGATGAGATGAGAGGGAACAGCTGGTTGCGTCAGGTGTGGAAAACTGGAGGAGGGGGAGGAGTCTGACAGAGGCACCATGACAATAGGACCCACATTTTGCCCATTTTTACCCCCTTGCCCATGTCTAACATAAGTATTTCGACAGTAACTTATGTGCCCCCCCCACGCACACACAGACGTTGCTGCATTGCAACACAATCTTATTGTGAGATGCACATTAAAAACGGCTAATAGATAAAACATGATATATTTTAAAAGTAAAAAAGTAACTTTTTAATTCTATATCAGGGTGTTAAGAGTTTGCTTATAAAGTAATTTTTCCACAAAGTTTTCAGGATGTTGTTGCTGCCTCCTGAGCCTCCTCTCAAACCCAAACAGGATCTTAATGACTTCCAGATTGAAGCAGTTTTGAAAAGGAAGGCAAATCATTGACTGTATATAAGAACTTGACTCTCCCCTCGTGCTTTAAACAGGGAGTACCTGCTGGGTCAAAGAAGCCAAAATTCCATAGACTTCCAGTGAGAAATTAACAGCTATTACTCAGTTGTTCTGTTTGTCAGGATAACCATTCTTGCTCTGATACCTTTTTGAACTGTTCTTGCTAATCTTAAATTTTTTTTAAATAATTTTTTTCCTTCATTGCAAATTATTCAAGCTAAAAGCTGACCAGTCAGATGCCTCAGTGAAAGCATTGACCCCCACCTCGAAAGTTTGACTTGACAGATTCTCCCGAGCCACTTTCAGTGGAAGGGGTCTGGACTTTAAAAAAAGCTCCCTCCTGTTTGGCGACAGTAGTCGCCATAGAAACATTATCTCAGATCACTCGGGCCGATCACTGTCATTTGACTCTAACATGACTACGTCCGTATGGCGACTGAATCGGCTTCTTTTATGTTTTGTTACTCATGTTTGGTAGTGCCAAGATTTGGTGAAGTCATATCTGGCTTTGATTGTTAAAACCACCTAAATCTGCCAAAACTACTGAAAATCCATGGAACATGTTGAATCGTTTTTCGGAAATAAAGCCTAAACTCTCCCAATCTCAGAATAGAGACTCCACTGAGTTGCCTGTGAATGTTTCTGTTTGAGAACCTTCTGGAAAAACATTACTAGAAAAGACTCATTCTTTTTTTCCTGGCACAGTTTGTGGGTAAAGCCTGATAAAATGGGCGTATTGTTGCACAAACACTCCTGCTTTGAAGGGATGGCAGCAAAAACATTGAGGATGAAGTGGAAATTTTGTGCAACAATCTTGATGCTGCAGTGAAACAAAACAGGACCAAAAGTTCTGCCAAACAAACCCAAACGGACTGATATCAGAGGAAAGAATTTGATTCAAACTTTTTCTGAAGTAACTGAACGTAGGATAGGAATCTGAGTAGAACTTTTGTGTCACAAGAGATCACAGATGGTTAGAATGCAAGACAAACCTTAGAAAAAAAGCACACAAAAAAAAAGGATTCAAACCCAGTTAGACCATATCCCTCCAAATACACCAAAACCTTTCCCTATGGTCCTTAAAGGTTACCTTAAAACACCCACTCCCATGAAAATCAGGTTTTTGGTGTTTTAACATGTTCTTGTTGCATTTTGGTCATGATGGAGGACAAAAATTAAGAATATTAAGCTTAGAATTGAATTTCGGAGCATTTCTTTATTCAAATCATTGTGAATCAGGAGCAGACGAAAACATGCTCTTTTTTTGTTGAAAACATGATTGGCAGGCCACAAGCTCTCGACAACGGGAAGGGAGGGGGGTTTTGTTTCCACGTTAATGGTCCCGTCCACAACTCAGAGGCAAATTTAGAATGATCTACTGCTCTGCAGAATCTATGTGCTAAAAAATGACAGATTTTTAGATTTTGGCTACGAATGGCATAATCACAATGGAGGTTTGTTTGTAGATCTGACTGATGACATCAATGCTTTACCAGCCGTGAACCTCACTGCACGCCACTGATACTCAGGTAGGCTGTGGCGCTGTAATCATGCTACCAAGGGGCCCAAAGTGTGCCTAGAAAAAAATATCCCCAACACCAGTACACCACCACCACCAATCTGAACTGTTGATATAGGGCAGTGTGTATCCCTGCTTTCGCAATGTCGAATGGTGCAGCTGAGATGGAGACTCATCAGACCAGATAACGTTTTTCTAATCTTCTGTTGTCCAATTAGCCTCAGTTTCCTGTTCTTAGCTGACATGAGTGGAACATGGTGTGGTCCTCTGCTGCTGTAGTCCATCTGCCTCAAGTTGGATGTGTTGTTCATTCAGAGTTGCTCTTCTGCAGACCTCAGTTGTAGTATGTGGTTATTTGAGCTTCTGTTGCCTTTCTGTCAGCTGGAACCAGTCTCGCTCACTGGGTTGTTACATTTTTTTGAACCATTCCCCACAAACACTAGAGATAGTTGTGGGTGAAAATCCCAGTACAACAGCAGTTTCTGAAATACTCAGACCAGCTCGTCTAGCACCAAAATCCAGGTTCAAAGTCACTTAAACCACCTTTTTTTCCCATTCCGATGCTCGATTTGAACTGCAGCAGATGCACTGAGCTGCTGCCATGTGATTGGCTGATTGCAAATTTGCATGAACGAGCAGTTGGACAGGTGTAGCTAATAAAGTGGCTGGTGAGTTTATAAGTGTCTGGTTTTCAGTTTGTCATTGTCAGATCATCCGTTCTGCTTTACCACCTTCATGTTCAATTATTGGTCATAATTGGTCTTTTACTTGCTGTCCCTGACACTTTCAGGTTGGTCTTCATAGGAGTCAGTGGAAAGAAAATCATAACAGTAATGCTAATTGAAGAAAATTATTTTGAAATATGCTTGAAAATAATAAAAAAAAAGACTTTAATTGCTGTGATGGAATAATACAAGATGGCGATCATTTAATAAAATCAAAGGTCAAATCCATGGTTGATTTTTTTCTCTAAGTATAGATGTTGTTTAAAATGTTGTTTCTTCATTATCCTCAAAAAATTGCAATGTCACAAAGTGTCACGGAAAAAATCTTTGGGGTTACAACATTTTTCTTTCGGAAATTCACCAAAAAAAAGTACATGCAGAATGGTATGTTTCTGAAACATTTTCTCACAATCTTTTTTTCCATATATGATTCCAGCTGGAAAACTCTGTGTTTTGCCCTGCATGACAAAGCTGTTTGTACTACTATATTCAATAGTCATGCTGAATAAGACTGCATCATAGTTGTTCTGAAAACATTTGTCATGAAACTCATGAAGAACTTACTTTAGTCTACTCAACTTTCGAGGACTTGTTGACACTGAAATTTTTGGGAAATGTTGGACGCTCTGGTCATTTCAACAATTATCTTCCTACATTGTTTGGACTGTTAGTTTTTTTCCCTAAACGTATAGTTCCGAGATTTTCCTTCAGTGTTTGCAGCCATGTCTTGTGCAATAGACTGCGTTTGAGTTGGCAGCCATTTTGGCCTCTTCCTCACGTCAGCAGGGGAATGGTTGACGTTAAACACGTCACTGTGTGAATGGAGAATGCCCCGGGGTAGCAGCTGTCACAGTTGAAAGTCCTGCGTCATGTGCCTGGAAGATCCAGCTGGTGTGTCACTGAGGTCTTAGCTGGCTGAGACAGTGAGAGGACAAAGAGTGACTGAGCAAGAGAGCGTCTGTGAGTGAGAGTAAAACATCTGTGACAAAGATTAATATCTCACTGGAAACCCTTTGAAACCAACGTTCGTCACTTTTTGTTCTCTGGTCTCTTTGGCTCCTTTGGGTTTGGATTTATGTAGGCTGCATGTACCAGAGCAAAGATGTTGGAAACTTCTACTTTGCTCCCATTATTTTGTTTTACCATTTTAAGCACTACAGGGCAAACCTCATTATAAGACACACCATCAAGTCAATTTTCGAACTTATGTCTTATATAAAATGTGCACCGAACTATAAGGCGCATTAAGCATGACTCGAGTTAAACGTGAGTTTATCAGTCAGTTAGACTTTTTTCATGATAACTTTTGCAACACGTAAAAAAATTGACAGATCCCACTAGAACATACTTTACTATGACTACCCTGATTCCCAACCTTGTTAGTAACACATAAAAAATATAGTCTGATACATTAGCAGCATTCATGTATTTACAATAACACCCAACCTTGTGTGTAACCCAAAAAAAAAAAAACCAGACTGACATTTTGACAGAGCGCCTTGACATCAGAATCGCTTTGACATCAGTAAACATGACCAGAAGTAATCCATGTATAAGGTGGTCTGGATTATAAAGGGTACTGTTTTTTTTTTTTTTTTTAAATTACACTTTTTAAGTGCGGAACAAATACTATGCTGTGTGTCCTTTTTTCTTTCAGTTATCTCAGGAAGTTCTCAACACTTTGAACAACTGCAGTTGCTTTAAATGTACTGTTAAAAGAAATTGGCTTTGAGTTCTTTTTTTATTAGTTTAATCCTTTTTGTTAAGTTAAATTTCTTTCCTGCACCTGGTTCCTTTCAATTGTCTCCTGCTGCTTTCTCTCAGTGATTCACTCCTGCAGTAAAAACTCACCTTCCTTTCAGTTGCTTCTTTGAGAACATGATGGTTTTATGTCTTTTTTGCTCACAAGGGAAAAAAGTCCCCTAAAAAAGAAAAAAACAAACAATCTCAAGTGCTCCAGCTAATTCTGTCTGTTCATAAATATTCCTTTCTAGATGGAATTGTGTTTTTTTCTCATGGGATCTCCTTGGCTTTAGGAGCAAAGAAAGTTCAATACTCTTCCTCTTTTAGGAGTATAATATTTGGAAACCAAGACATACCAGAAAAAAACAGACTTTTTTAAACCAATTTATCAGCATAAATCTACTTGAAAGAGGACATTATTATTATATTATTTTCACAATTTAAGTATTTTTGAACCAACCAATAACTGAAAACATTTAGTAAAAATTATATATTTTTTTTAAAAAGCACCAACACATTTCCATCCATACAACACTCTTTAGGATTTTACAAATAGGTGTTTTTTAGGTGTAGCCTATAAAACAAAATGCTGTGTTTATGATTTAAGTTCTTCTTCTCCTATTGCAAGCTTCGTTTCTTCAGCCACTTTGGCATTCATTTATATCAAGTTTTTTTAATATGATTAAAATTTCTTCACAGAATTGATAAGAAACTATTAATAGTTAGGACATATTCCTTTTGACTAAAACAATTTAAAAAGTAATTCATTGAAAAGGAAACTTTCAAAAGAACCACGTTTAACTTGTGAGGAAACTACCAGCATGTTCTGACCTTAAAGTTGCCAGATTTATACTTTTGTGTAAAAGGAAAACTCACTCCCATATTAGCTATCCAAAAATGACATCACATTTCAGGTTGTTTGGAAAGCCGAGTGAAGCCTCTTGAGTATTTTTATCCCCTGCAGTCAAAGTACAGCCTTGATCTTAAAGCGCATGACGGTGCCAGCTCTTGTTAGACAAAAAGTGACAATAATTCTTCAATGCTTGTTAATCAACAAACTCAAGGCCTTGTTTTGTTTTGTTTTGTTTTTCTTATTTAGAACAGAGACCGGATGCTCAAACCTTTGCTGCATCCAACAATTCCATGCCTTTATAACAACTGTTGAGAAATAAATGTCTCTTTGTCCACGTATCCGTTTTGGCAGATACTTTCTGTCACTATGGAGACAGTCATATTATAATCAGAAATGTAACTCATAAATCTATTGCTGCTGCAATTTTCTCTGGTTCCATTTTTCCCTTCTTTTGAAACATGAATTTTCTCTGAGGTCTGATTGGCTCCTCCTAACAGCCGTTGTGGCATAAAAGCAAACCCCAGACCTTTTGTTGCTTTAGTGACACCACAACGCCTTCAATAGAAGCCAAACCGCAAAAACAGCATTTACAGGGCTTGTCCCAGACTTTCCCGTCCTCTGCATTCTCTGTTGACGTAGGCTAAACCTGCAAGGAATCCGGGGGCCTGTTTCAGAAAGGAGGTTAAGTGTAAACTCTGAGTGAGTTAACCCTGAAATCAGGGAAACTCTGGGTTTTCCGTTTCAGAATGGGAGGTTTGTTAAACCAGAGAAAGCAGAGTAAGTCAAACCCGTTTCTGAAAGAGAGGTAACTTCTACTCGGAGTCAGTGTCCATGGTTACTTATGCTGTGAACCTAACCTGGTCGGGAGCAGGTTTTATTCTCCAAACTCAAAGTTTCTGCCGGTCCCCTCCCCTTTTTAAAGACAAAGCGGTATTTTTCGCTTTAACCTTCATTGCCCACATTCCAGTCACACAGAGACAATCTGTGTGACAAGAATGACTTGTTCTTTTTTGGAGGACCCAATAGACGAGGAGGCTGCATTAATTCATAGAGAATTATATTTACCTCGTACGAGGATTTTGAGAGGACTCGATTTTTTGTCATTTCCCCATACGTTTTTGTTTGAGCGTTACCGTTTTTCGTTGCAGTCAATTACATATATACAATGAAAACAACATTAGATATTGCTATGTAGATGTTTCATATGTCAAATATTGTCAACAAAGCCTACATCCATGACATGCTCAAATTTTACCTGATTGAATTATGTTTTTATACTTCATTTTTAGCTGCTGCCATGTTCTTTTACTTCCTGCAGGATTGCATCTACATGAAAATGAAATCAGGGACATTGAATTAGATTAAAGTAACAATTACTTTTTGGAAACACAATTTGCTAGTACTGCTTACTTTCTTAATCCCATATACACCTATACCACTTGATCAATACAAGGGTAGTGTTGCAGCGTGTGTGTGCTGAGCGGGGTGCGATCCACGAGACACAAGGGGAGGGGCGATTGCAGGTGCAGATGGGGGGGGGGGGTGAGCACGGAGCGGAGGTGTGTGCGTGGTATATATTGTGTGTTCTGAGGACGGAGCACTTAGTTAAATAAAGAGAAGGTGTCATTCCCAGAATAACTGTTTTGGAGTCATTTTTAATCCGCTCTGGAGGTTGAGGGTTTTGAACGGGAAGTGAACCCCGAAGGAGAATTGCCTTCTGAAGGAAATCTCCCCTGCGCTTCTGTCTTCGCGCAGCGAAAGGTTCAACAGTAGACACAAGTTCACTTTTAAAAACACAATTGCATGTATTAATATTAAACTGACCAATGTTTGGAAGAGGGGAAGGTTAACAAAAAAGTCCTCTAAACATTACCAAGGTTAAATGCATTTTCCCCCCCAGATTGGTTCTGTACACTATGCAGCATTTCATGCATTTACACCAGGAATAACACTTCAAAAGTACACCGAAATATCGCCATTTTTTATTTCACACCTTACGCTACTTAAAAAGTTATTTATTACAGCCAATATTTTATAAGAATGATTTAAATGCAAACTTACGCATTAACTTGAGCAGCTATGTTTTCCCACGCTAACTGTCTCTGTGTTGCAGATGCAGCGATGTTGCTTTTCTTCTGGAATATGTGCTCATATTCACTGTAACTCTGCAGCAGCACGTCAAGTTCAGCTGGCGAGAAATATGCAGACCTCTTTGTTTCCACGGTTGCCATGGTGACTCGTGATATCTGCGCTCCATTGATAATGGCTTCTTATGGTCGCAGTGCGCACGCTCAACTCCGATTCAGTCCACTCAGAGTTGATTAACCTAACTCTGATCAGCTTCTCTGAAACAGAAAACTCAGAGTTGTTAATCTCCCGATTGACCAACTCAGAGTTCAAGTTTAACCTCAGAGTTGGTTGAACCTCCTTTCTGAAACAGGCCCCAGGAGATACCACTTGTGTCTGTCACATGGTCTCATCCTACAAACAAGCACTTTATCCAACATATTCAGGCAAAATTGCCATCACAGTTGCTCACATTAAATTGTTAGGAATAATCTGATAAAGTTAAATGCTGAGCTGCTGTGCAAATAAAGTCAGAATGTGACACGTATTAAAAGCTGCAGAACATCCTGATTCTAAACAATGAAAAAGATGCATAAAAGATGCAGAGTTTGAGCAAAAAAAAAATCAATATAAAAAAAAATGGCTATTACCAGTATCCGCAGTTTTTTTTAACATAAAAGTAAGAACTTAAAAGAAATCGTTCTTGATAAAATTGTTTAATTTAAAAGGATTACATAATGTGTAAACAGCAGGATTGTTTACCAAGAAAAAAAAAAAAAAACACAACCCCATAGGCAAAACTAAAACAAAAGTGATTAAAATTTTGGAAGAGAGTGAAAGTTAACATATTATGCATACAAATTCCCAGCACTGAATGGAATTTGGTGGAAAACCTTTGGGTTTCAAAACATTTTTCCCAGAAGTCTCATCATGATAGACTCCTAACAAAAAAATAAACAAAAAAACAACAGACCATTGACTTAACCTGGGAGACCTAACAGTAGGGAAACGACTAACTTGACAGTAAAAATCTTTAAAAAAAACTCTCAACTTACACAGGCTGAGTGCTAATTACCTTCAACAGAAACAGCTGTGGATGATTCTAACAGAAAGCAGGTGTGACAGGACTAGAGAGAAATGAAGGCTATGTCCAAATTCCCTCAGTACTCACTACCTAGTGCACAGTCAGTAAGGGATTTCCCTTTTTTTGAGGTGTTCACATCTACAATTCCAAAATCTAGTGCCCCAGAAATGTCCCACGTCTCGGTAAAAAGCTAGTGAAAATCAATGCTCACTAGATTGGCAAATATAGACCACAATGCATTGCATTTGAATGATTTTTCATGTGAGAGTATTTTATAATCTCTATACACACAAATTTTTCACAAAGGTTTCCAGGAAATTCCCATAGCACTAGATTATGAAAATGTAGATCCGGACAAAACCAAAGTCAAACACCAAAGAATGCAGCTGACAGTAAACTGAGCATGACCAATGTACCAATAAACTGTTTCCATGCTTTTTGGAGTGTTAGTTTGCTTTTAAGGTGACTTGTGCATTAGTGTCCTGCTAATAGGTATATGTGTGTGAGTATGTATCATTGCACTGTTTATGGCTACAATCAGAGTTAGAGTGTACTTCTCTAAATGTTTTTAGAGTGTGTGGACGTTTAACAGCTGCTACATTAAAGTTTGTTAGTTTTTCAAAGCTATCCTTTCAAGCTACATTCTCATGACATCAACTGACGTCAAACCTTTTTGCAATACAATTACTAGAACAGATTAATACAGTGTGTGCAAAAGAGAAAAAAATATTAAAATTGTGGGCACTACAGAGTATTAGAGCCAACAAAAAAATAAATTTATTTTGTAAATAAATTTACAAGAATAAAGTTGCAAGTTCTAAGAAAGTCAGAATTTTACGAGGATAAACTTGTAGAATTATAAGTAAAAGATTCAATATTTTAACACCCTTAATGATAATAAAGTTATAATTTAAGAAACATAATAAAATTAAAAAGTGTGCACTCTGTATTTACCAATAAACTTTTACCTTTAGCTCTAAAACTGAGGTAACACATTTTGTTTACTTGTCGTTACCAGAAGTTTATATTAATATTTTACTGAATTAATAACTTTTTTTTGACACACTAAAGCATAAAGTTGCCAGATAGATTCTTGAGTAGAAGGAAGACACATTTAGCGATCCAAAAATGACATCACGTTTCAGGTTGTTTGGAAAGCCGAGTGAAGCCTCTTGAGTATTTTTATCCGCTGTAGTCAAAGAACAGCCTTGATCTTAAAGCGCATGACGGTGCCAGCTCTTGTTAAACAAAAAGTGACAATAATTCTTCAATAATTCAATAATTCTTGTTAATCAACAAACTCAAGGCCTTGTTTTGTTTTGTTTTGTTTTTCTTGTTTAGAACAGAGACCGGATGCTCAAACCTTTGCTGCATCCAACAATTCCATGCCTTTATAACAACTGTTGAGAAATAAATGTCTCTTTGTCCACGCATTTGGATCTGTTTTGCAGGATACTATTCTGCTATACAATTCTTACTATTACTATATATTTATACCAATCTTATGATCAGAAATATGACTCATAAATCTATTTCTCTTGTTCAATTTTTCCTTCTTCACACAAAAAGTTATCATTTCAAAATATGAAACTGTAAGGAATCAAGAGCTCAAAACAAGAGCAGTATTGTCTGTTGGAGAATCTGAAGCACTGTCTCTGTAGAAGTAGGACATGGGCAGCAACTGTAGATCGCTCTTTGGCATCAAGAACTGAAAAGAAATGCAGGAAAAAAAAGAAAATAAACAAAAGATGCATTATATTGCAGTTAACATCCTGTGGAAAGATTTTCTCGGTGGATAAAACTTTTAATCTTTCTCTCAAGTTGAGATTTTTTTAAAGAAGCTATTGATGCCAAGCAGCTGTTGCCCATGAGTTTTGATTTGCAGGCTCATGTGATTTTCTGGAATGTGGGTCAACAGATTTGAGCTAAATAGAAAACTGAAGGAAGCAAAGCAGGGACATGTTCAGCCAAAGGGATACTTCGGACCCCAGAGCACCATCACTCACAATCATAAAAAAGCCTATGCATTAACAGTTTATGCAGAATTTCCCACGTGTGTTTAGTCCAAATGCAGCACATCTGGTAGAGCATTTTAGCCAAAAAAATATTTCAACCTATAAAGGTTTTTGTTTTGTTTTTTGGGGTGAAAATGTTTTGCTAATTCATGTTTTTATAATCATAGTATTTTTTCTTTAGTGGAAGTAGTTATAAACTGACCAATCAGATGCTTCGATAAAAGTGTATAGTCTGATATTGAACGTCCAAAGGGTTTATTGAAAGATTCCAGTGGTAAGGGTGTGGACTTCCAACAAGTGAGGGTGGTGACCACAGAAATGTTGACTTACTGACGACATTGGTTCTAGCTTGGGGGGGGGGGGCAACCGTGTCCCAAAAAACTGGTGAGTGGATTTACTTCATTTGGTTTCGAGCCAAAAGTAAGTCATTTTCTATGGGTGACGTCACACTCGGTCAACTAATAAATTTACAAAGTAAAGGAACAATACCAGGTTTTAAACTATTTGTTGGCAAAAAAAAGTCTAACCTCTATCTGCATTATAGTGTATATCTATTGCAAATTATATACTGGTGACTTTGACTTGAACTAAACGTAGTTTGTCAAGTAAATATTTTGCTGTAAAAAATCACCTTAAAAGCAGTATTGGTGAAATTGCTTTATTGGTTGTATTTATTGGTTAAAATAATTTCAAAGTCATTGTCCCCTCAGTAAAAAGTTACACATCTGAAGTTTATTTTGTTGAATATACCTGAGTATAAGAATAGCAAGTATACTATAGACCATGTAGTGTAGGAAGTAGACTATCTGAATACTTCTTCGGACTAAATTGGAGCCTTTTAGGTTTACAATGTATATAGATACTACATAAAAGTAAACTTCAGGTATACTGCCTCACTTTTAGGATATACTAAGTACACTGTAGTATACTTAAATCAACATTTTGTTAAGTTTCAGAACAAATTAAAGTTAGTATAGGCTACAATCATGATTTTCTGATTGTGATTGTTGAATACCACATATGATCGGCTGATATAGTATAACAATTAAAGGTCTCTACATGAAAAAAATCCACAGGAGTAGAAGGCATGCTTTTGCAAACATCATTTTTACTTTGCAAAATATCTACATTTCCTGTTTGACATCAACATAGATGTTGCTTTCACTAGTGTGTATCAACCAAAGCTCTATGTAAGGAAAAAGTATAAAACTTTATTTAATTGTGTTTTATCACCATTTAGGGTTTTTAAAGCAGTAGAAGGAGCCTGCCAAATAAAAACCCAGATCTACAATTACAAAAACTTTCTTAAAACCTCCCTTTTTTTAATGTGTCAAACTGCAGTGACAAACGCCAAAATACAACCTCACAAACCTTGTCACTATCAAAATTGACCAAATACTTTCTAAAATGACTATGCAATTAAGAGCTAAAGTACGTTGTGTTCGGACTGTTCCCACTTGGTTGTTGTCAGTGAATTCTCCAGAATTATTCACTGGGCGCTAATTAAACCCCATAGCAAGCCTGTAATCACACAACATTCCTTCATGTTGGCTCATTTTTCATGACCAGAAATTATTTCAGAATCTCATTAAGATATGATCCAACCCATAATTATAGTCTTATAGAAAGACAAAGATATGCAGTCTCCTATATTTTATTCTTTATTGATCCTACCTCAAGGTTAACCTACATCTAAATGTTTTTTTCCTAATTGTTTTAGTTGAAATTGCATATGTTTGCAATCAAGTAAACAATAAAAAACATTTCTGCCAAAAAATGATTTGTTACTGATTTGCATTTTTACTACACTGTTGTTTTGGTTTAAAACAATGAAATAAGAGTTGAGGTATTGGTCGCTGTTTCACACAGTCCCTCCTAATTTTGTTGAGTCACCTTTACAAAATCTGACCACTGTTGAATTCAGATATAAACATATTAAAACTAGAACTTTTGTTTCTTTCTGCAGCCTCATAATCTGATATCAGGCCTGATATAAGGCGGCATTTTTTACAAATATTTAAAATATGAATTATATTTTTATGAATACATTTTGAAAGGTGAGATGTGCTTGATTTTGCAAACCGGTAATCATATACTTAATGCTCAGTTATCCAAACCATTCATCTTGTAACCACATCAATTTCAAAAGATTAGACTGATTTCTAGAGAAGCAACATTTCTGTTTAATTTGATTTTAAGTTAATACAATTTTTCTTTTTAGCTGCTGTCTTTAGTGGGTGCCCCATTGAATCATCTGCCTCCATCTGTCTTCTCCTCCCCAACCACCCTCATGTCCTCCTGAACATCCTCTGTGGTCTAAGGCCTCTTATAAGTACAGCCTCAGCATCCTTTTACCAGCACCATCACTGTCCTCCATCTGATGGTGCCCAAATCATCTGAATCTGCTTCCCTGCATATATCACCAAAACATCAAATGGATTCATTCCTGATCCTATTCATCTATATCACTCCTAAAATGAACCTCAACATCTTCATCTGTACTACCTCCAGCTCTGCTTCCTGTCTCTTTCTCAGAGTCTCCAAACCAACAACATGGCTGCTCTAACCACAGTCTTCTACACCTTTCCTTTCCTTCACATCTGACCTCCTTGCACAAGTGTCTTCACCTCTTTCCCACCCTCTCTGTTGCAGTATTCATGTGTTGCCCAGCAAGTGTGGGAATCAACTCCAAAAGCTCTAATGAATGTAAATACATAAACAGATTCTCAAGGTTCATGCAGATAAAAATTATGCAACACCATCTTAACCCTTGTGCTATCCTATGACCCCACCCTTACATTGAGGTGTAATCCCTTCCATGACAAAGGTGGATAAAAGTGGAGAGGATTTCATGTCATCCATGGACACCAGTGAAGATCACGAATCATTGAAGAAAAAAGGTTCAGCGGACTGTCTTGTGGGGTCTTGATGACCCACCTCCCAATGTTAAAGTGCCTAGGATAGCACAACGGTTACAAGACAAAACCAAAAAGTGAACAAATCTTTCATTAAAACCCCTTCATTTTTGTGGCGGGAAAGTCCAAAACCATGTGGAAGATAATCAAGATGCCATCAGGGACACGATGGACCTCATCAAGAACTAACATGGTCTTTTGTGGTATTTTAAAAAATGTTAAATGTGTGGAAAACTAAATAGAAAAAGGTTCCAAAGATTTTTTTTTCCCCTGAAAATCATTTTCATCAGTGTTTTTACCTTCTTTAATGGTATGTATAAAGTAGTGTACAGTAAAGTAAATACATCGCGTGTGATTAGATTAGGTCAGAGCTGGAGTGGAGTCAGATTTAAACCCAAAGCCGTGCTGGTTCTGTTGTAACACACTCCAGCTGTTGTGAGGACGAAAGGGAGGTACAGCCTTCATTTTTTACTGATTTGTCACAGATGCAAATATACATAAGTCAACAGCATATTTGGCACTTGGCATAATCTGCTGATTGGTGGACATTTCTGGAATTTGGGAGGAAGCTGGAAAACCTGGAGAAAATGTGAGGATGCTGAAGGTCAAGCAAACTCCACCAAGAAAAGGTCTGAGTGAAATCATGACTGCTGAGAGATGATGTTACTACAGAATTTCCAAAAGTTCTCCCTCAGCAAAAGAAAATGCATTTGTACAAAAAAAGGCAACTCAGAATTAAGGAAAAAAAAATCTTTTTTCTTTTTGCACTTTTCTGTTGAACTCTCATTTTTGTTGGACCGTGTGTGAGCTCTGCAAAATCAATAGCAGTTACTGTTTAATGCTTTTTTTAAACAGACTAGAAGCCTTAGTATCTTAAAAAAAAACATGAATTCCTTAGTCGGCAAACTTCTTAGCAGGTTTCCACAAACTTCCGTAGAGTGAATTTCTCTTAATGGAAGAAGCGTTTTCAAATAAAAACGATGTCGGCACCAACAGCTGGTCCAAAGAAATCCATCATGCAGAGCGCAGTTTAGGAAAAAGTGAGATCATGAAGATCATGCATCTTTTACTGGACTTTTTATTTGACCAAAAGTGTTGCTTAGAAATAAAACTGATTATCTGTATCACAACGGATACATTTATTACAATATAGACCTAAAGTTTGATCTGTTTTGATTAAATTGAATTGAATAAAGGCTTTCATGTTTTAAAAAAAATTTATTTGAAAAAACATAATTTAGGGATTTTTCCTGACTACCAGATCACTGTGTGTCCATTAAGAAGAAAGTGTTGCACTTCCTGATTGAAGCACATGTAAAATTAAATATCACTGGAGGCAGGTCACTTCTCAAAAATATGGATAGTTACCCGAGCAAATCTTTCCCTTTTATTATACAATAGCTGTATACAGACTTATCTAGAAAGGGTCTGTAACCTTTGACGCTAAAAGAGCCAATGAGGCCAGTTTCTTATTGACCAAACCCAACAAGAGCTGCAAAGACTCACTTCGTCTTTAGGAAAAATACACTTTTACCTTTTTTTGGCCATTGATCTTTTTCTTTTTTTTTAATTTGTGGTTCATGCTATAATAAATCTAATGTTTATCCATACAAGAAATGAAAGAGGCAAAAAAAATGTTTTTAGACAGTCCATTAGTAATTTTATTCTTAGTTTTTTTATCTGGGCTAGTTTTTAGTAGAGTGATTTGCTTGTAAAAGAATTCAAAATAAAAAAAGATACCTAATGAATAAATGATGAAATGACCTGGAAACATTTATTTTTTATTCTTATTATCTGCCTCAAACAGGAGGTGCTGCTGTTTTTTTTCTCTTGATGCAAACCAGTAGGTCATGTGACCTTGTATTTTGCCCATGTTTCCACATTGAATCTTACGTTATCAAAATAAACAGGTGAGTATAAAATTATTTTGTTTTTTATTTTCTTGTTCATTCAAAAAGAGGTCTAAGCAAAGATGATACAGATAAGATACTCTTATCTTGTAGGTGGATGTCTTTGGTGTTGGGAAAAGTAATGAGATAATGGTGGGAGACCTGCAGTCGACTGGTGACATGTCCATGGTTAGCCTTCGCCCAACAGAGGGTGGGATAGGCTCCAGCAACCCCGTGACCCTGGGGTTGGGAATATGGATGGATGAGTGGATAAATGTGTCGGGGTTTCATTTGCCGCAGCTGCAAATGATTGTGTAAAGGATTTATGATAAACAATTATTTGAACCAGTAGTTCCTCTCTTGGTTGTGCTGGATAGCGTCAACTCTTATGAGTCACTGGAGTGAGCTGCTTTGAATCTAAGCATTTGAGTTGGCAAAACTGGTGGGAAACCAGTTTATTTGTTTAGCAGGGCAGTCTATAAATGTCAAGTGAGTTCACATGCAGTGGCAATGTGTTAGGGATCCACTGCATGACAAACCAGGCACTGTTAATAAAGTAAAGGTGAAACGCTGCAGTGGCATATTTGTGCAACAGATCTGCAAAACAGCCATCACTTGCACAGAGTCTGATTGTGTGTGATGTTTGGGTGTAAACTGTTGTTACATCATTTGTATTGTCTAACTTCCTTGTTGCCACAGCAGTAAAATATAGCAACAGGGCTGTTAAAGGAATGGCTGGTCAGAGCTCAAACCCCCCAAAATGAGTTTGGTCAGAGATTGTTGGTTGCAATTTAACATGCAAGTTTTGGCTGAAATCAAACAAGGCAAGATTTTTTTTTTCTATTTCTTCTGCATGTGTTGATCTTGAGAATGACATTCCACCACCACTTCCAACGAAATTTTTGTTTACCTTCCAACTCCATCAATTAATCTACATCTGCTCCCAAGCTTTCTTCCTTCTGTGACTCTCAGTCTAGCTTATTGTTTAGCCCTGTAGCTAATGTTAATCAAGGCTGTGTTGACGCTGGCGCTCTTTTCCACATGGCGACCGACAAAAGGCCAGAAGGGAAGCCTCTGCCCACAAATATTTAGACTTTTCTGCATGATAGCTGCAAATCATACAAAGAAAAGCCTAAACATTTGCATTTACCAAAAAAAGAGTTTCTGTCTCCACCCCAAGAGTTCATAAAATGGGTTTTGAAGACATTTCAAGAACAAGGTTTACATTTATAAACTGAAAACTAGTTTAAATTAGACTGTTAAAGAGTAAGCTACAGAAGGCAGAAAGCTACAAAAAAGTCACAAAAACAGAATTTTAGAATAAAATGTATTTTTAAAAAAAAGCTGCCAGATGTTGTGTGGCTTACAGTTCTATCTGCCTTCACTGCCCCCATTTGACCTAACCTCACTTACTGAGCAGTCTCAATGCCTTCCTCGCCATTTAACCTTTTAATGTTATTTTATAACCATTTATATCACCTGGAGGTGGTGAACACATCTATGTATCTTTAAGAAGAATCAGCAGCGGTAAACTTTTGGATATTGTTGGCAATGGACGTTTTTTTGTTAACCACACCCACATTCCTAATGATGTCATATTGTATGTTATATCATTTTGCTCACCTTGAGCCAGGGATTCATGCATTATATTTTCCACAATATTCCGGTACACAATATGCAAACAACAGGGGAACGCCATTCAAAATCTACAAACTTTGTTTCCCACTTCTTTTGTTTCACTGTGTCAAAAAAATCCTTTTCAGCAGGTGTGTGCAAATTTTTTGACTTTTTTGAGTATGTGACAGGGTCAAATTTTTGCTCGAAGGCACAGTAAGAAAGAAGATTTGCAAAAACAATCTGGTCTTTGCTGTCCAGGACTGCTGCAGGACAGGATAACACTCCACTACTTCTAACCTGTTAGAGAAGTTTAATCATTTCTTAAGTTAAAACAATTCTGAAATCTGATATTTGGAACAAGGTTGAAACCAAATTTAGCATTTTGTTGCTGACTGCTGCACAGATTTAGCACTACATTTTCTTTGTGTAGTAATAGGAAAAATCCTTAGGTTCAAGTTACATATTTGTTTTTTATAATCTAGACTAAGGCGGGCTTGAAACACGCCAAAGCCACAGTTGTTTTCAATCAGTTCATGTACACAAAAACAAAAAAAGACCAGAAAAAGCTCTGGAAATGATATGTTTTACCAAAACTTACCAAAAAAAGAGATTTCCTTTAGTTAAAGAGACACAATTACAGCTGCATAGGCTGGTGTGCTGAACGATTTGATTCTTCAGTATTGGATGAAAGAGGAGATCTGTTTGAAACGGGCAGACTGCTCTACAGATCCTCCACTAACTCAAGAAAATATCTCACACACGAACGAACATAAAAACACATTCCCCTTGTTTCTGGCATGAGGGGTATGCTGAGGCGTCAAACTGCTGCACATTGCATGCCTCACTCTCATCTGCTTTCACTTACAGGGCGGCCATTCCATCATGACCCCAGCAACATAACTCGCTGAAAGTGGACTCAAGTTTCCCAGAGATCCAGTGTTTTTTCACGCCCCACCGTGCTTCTATGTCAGCTCTCCTCCACCAAGGAACACGTCAGCAAGAAGTCACGCTCCTGATGTTTTAAATCTTAAGGTCCTAAGAGGGGGCTGAGCAGAGACCGGAACATTGCGACTTTTTAATGAGATATTAATTAATATGTTTGGGATTCTATTATCATATCAGGTTCCCCAAAAGCATATTTCGTGCAGGATTTAATGTTTTGCAATGAAGGGATGTTTCTCTCCTTTTCTCTGAGGCCTCTGTGCTTTCATCGCCAGTTTGTTCTGTGGACTCCAGATAGATGTTTAACCCTTGTGCTATCCTATGACCCACCCTTAGATTGACGTGTTATCCTTACCATGACAAAGGTGGATAAAGGTGGAGAGGATTTCATGTAATCCATGGACACCAGGAAAGATCACAAATCGTTGAAGAAAAAGGTTCAGTGCACTGTCTAGTGGGGACTAGATGACCCAACTCCCAATATTAAAGTGCCTAGGATAGCACAAGGGTTACATGTTTTATTATCAAGCAACTGAAGATCCTTTGAGCACTGAAAAAAGGCTTGGCAGCAGCTAAACTGGTAACTGTCTTTCTAAGTAAACTGATCCATCTAATTTTCAAGCAAGTCTAAGAATTATTTGAAGTTACATTCAATATTAACTTTTAATGTCTATTTTTAACCTTTGTTTTGTAAAGTGTCCTTGGGTTTTTTAAAAGGCGCTTCAAATAAAATGGATTATTATTATTATTATTAACTAAACAGTGGCCACTAGCGTTAAAAAATAGTTACTACAGCAATTGTCTATTTTATAAATATTATTATTTTTTATTATTACATTATTTCTGTTACTAATATAAGTAAAAGTTGTGAATTAAGAGAGAATTATTGTTTGTCAAAAAATGTCTCAATGTTTGTTTCAGTCTTTATTTAAAAAAATAAATTAAGATATATATTTTTACAAGTTTGTGGTAATGTTCTCCTAATCAGCAAAATGTCTGATTTTTTATACAATAATTAATACAAAATAATATTTTTGAAGCAAATTTCCATTTATGCTTTTCAACCTTTTATATTGTTGTGTTTCTAAAATTAGGAACTGTAATTGCTGCAAGTATTAATTGTTATTTTAAGGTTTTACCAAACTAGAATAATGGTGACTGTGGTTTTAGGACTTTTACTGAACTTAATTGCATTTTCTGGTAAATGGGCTCAGGTTAAAATGTCTTAAATTTCAACCAGCATTTCGTATTTCAACCATTACAGAAATGTGAAACGGAAACACAGTTGTCAACAAGAATCAAGAAGACTGTTGAGAGTTTGGTCCAAACTAATGCCATACTGCCGTGTATGAAGTTGAGAAGGTGATGAAAAACAACTATTTAAAAAAAATTCTAATATTTTTGGCTCGTTTGCTTCACAATTTCTTTGGAGAAATTTGAGTATTAAACAAATTTTCCCAGGAAATACGGGTTTACGTTAGTTTACGACGTTTTCAGCTGCTTACGGTAGGGAGCCGTACTTCGTCGCAACGTGGAGTTGTTTACAAATTTCCAGCTGCTCTTGATGGAATAAGTTAAATGTAGACGGTTTTTTTTTTCACAAAGCAAAGTGTTTGAACCAGGATTGTGTCCCTAAAAGAAGACATGGGTAAACCAAAGAGAAAAAGTGAGTACAAGTTTATCTCAAAAACATTTTAATAACGCTTTCCTTCCTAGTAGTACTGTAGCATGCTGCTGAAAATGCTAACTGCTAATTTGACGTGGAAGGAATGGATTAAAATTATTCTTGTTATCTTAATGTGGTTGTTGTGTTTTTTCAAAAACGGTAATTTGGCGCACTTGTGCTCAAATTTAGCACCTTTTTTTCTGTGTGTCAGGTGATCAGAGCCGGGCCGAGCTGATGATGATGACCATTGCAGACGTGATAAAGCAGCTGGTTGAAGCTCATGAAGAGGGAAAAGACATTAACCTCAACAAGTGAGAGCTCGATAACAGACTATAGCTTTACAAGTAGCTCCTCCAGAAAGTCTTTAAAGTTTATTAAATTATATTTTCTCAGGCCTAAGTTGTGTCTTTATGAACCTTTCCGTTATGCACGACGCTGAAGTTGGCTTCCGATTCACAGCTTCCGATTCGCGAGTGCACTAAAGGAGCTTTGCACTGTTATTTTCGCACTAAGATCCCCTTTGATCGGGTCCTGTTCAAAAACCGCTGGACCTGGACTGCTCAAACCTGGATTAAATTATGATTTAGATCGTAAAGAACACATTAAACACAGTTTCTGATTTGTGAAACCAGCCTCTGATTTGTGAAAACGTAAAATAGGATGATTTTGACCGCATTTTTCGCATTGAGTCCACCTTTGACCAGGTCCTGTTCAAAAACCGCTGGACCTGGACTGCTCAAACCTGGATTAAATTATGATTTAGATCGTAAAGAACACATTAAACACAGTTTCTGATTTGTGAAACCAGCCTCTGATTTGTGAAAACGTAAAATAGGATGATTTTGACCGCATTTTTCGCATTGAGTCCACCTTTGATCGGGTCCTGTTCAAAAACCGCTGGACCTGGACTACTCAAACCTGGATTAAATTATGCATTAGATACTAAAGAACACATTAAACACAGTTTCTGATTTGTGAAAACTTCCTCTGATTTGTGAAAACGCGAAATAGGTTGATTTTTATCGCATTTTGCGCATTGAGTCCACCTTTGACCAGGTCCTGTTCAAAAACCGCTGGACCTGGACTGCTCAAACCTGGATTAAATTATGATTTAGATAGTAAAGAACACATTAAACACAGTTTCTGATTTGTGAAAACTTCCTCTGATTTGTGAAAACGCGAAATAGGATGATTTTGACCGCATTTTGCGCATTAAGTCCACCTTTGACCGGGTCCTGTTCAAAAACCGCTGGACCTGGACTGCTCAAACCTGGATTAAATTATGCATTAGATACTAAAGAGTAGATTAAACACAGTTTCTGATTTGTGAAAACTTCCTCTGATTTGTGAAAACGCGAAATAGGTTGATTTTTATCGCATTTTGCGCATTGAGTCCACCTTTGACCGGGTCCTGTTCAAAAACCGCTGGACCTGGACTGCTCAAACCTGGATTAAATTATAATTTAGATACTAAAGAACCCATTAAACACAGTTTCTGATTTGTGAAACCAATCTCTGATTTGTGAAAACGTAAAATAGGATGATTTTGACCGCATTTTGCGCATTAAGTCCACCTTTGACCGGGTCCTGTTCAAAAACCGCTGGACCTGGACTGCTCAAACCTGGATTAAATTATGCATTAGATACTAAAGAACCCATTAAACACAGTTTCTGATTTGTGAAACCAATCTCTGATTTGTGAAAACGTAAAATAGGATGATTTTGACCGCATTTTGCGCATTAAGTCCACCTTTGACCGGGTCCTGTTCAAAAACCGCTGGACCTGGACTGCTCAAACCTGGATTAAATTATGATTTAGATCGTAAAGAACACATTAAACACAGTTTCTGATTTGTGAAACCAGCCTCTGATTTGTGAAAACGTAAAATAGGATGATTTTGACCGCATTTTGCGCATTAAGTCCACCTTTGACCGGGTCCTGTTCAAAAACCGCTGGACCTGGACTGCTCAAACCTGGATTAAATTATGCATTAGATACTAAAGAGTAGATTAAACACAGTTTCTGATTTGTGAAAACTTCCTCTGATTTGTGAAAACGCGAAATAGGTTGATTTTTATCGCATTTTGCGCATTGAGTCCACCTTTGACCAGGTCCTGTTCAAAAACCGCTGGACCTGGACTGCTCAAACCTGGATTAAATTATGATTTAGATAGTAAAGAACACATTAAACACAGTTTCTGATTTGTGAAAACTTCCTCTGATTTGTGAAAACGCGAAATAGGATGATTTTGACCGCATTTTGCGCATTAAGTCCACCTTTGACCGGGTCCTGTTCAAAAACCGCTGGACCTGGACTGCTCAAACCTGGATTAAATTATGCATTAGATACTAAAGAGTAGATTAAACACAGTTTCTGATTTGTGAAAACTTCCTCTGATTTGTGAAAACGCGAAATAGGTTGATTTTTATCGCATTTTGCGCATTGAGTCCACCTTTGACCGGGTCCTGTTCAAAAACCGCTGGACCTGGACTGCTCAAACCTGGATTAAATTATAATTTAGATACTAAAGAACCCATTAAACACAGTTTCTGATTTGTGAAACCAATCTCTGATTTGTGAAAACGTAAAATAGGATGATTTTGACCGCATTTTGCGCATTAAGTCCACCTTTGACCGGGTCCTGTTCAAAAACCGCTGGACCTGGACTGCTCAAACCTGGATTAAATTATGATTTAGATCGTAAAGAACACATTAAACACAGTTTCTGATTTGTGAAACCAGCCTCTGATTTGTGAAAACGTAAAATAGGATGATTTTGACCGCATTTTTCGCATTGAGTCCACCTTTGATCGGGTCCTGTTCAAAAACCGCTGGACCTGGACTGCTCAAACCTGGATTAAATTATGATTTAGATCGTAAAGAACACATTAAACACAGTTTCTGATTTGTGAAACCAGCCTCTGATTTGTGAAAACGTAAAATAGGATGATTTTGACCGCATTTTTCGCATTGAGTCCACCTTTGATCGGGTCCTGTTCAAAAACCGCTGGACCTGGACTACTCAAACCTGGATTAAATTATGCATTAGATACTAAAGAACACATTAAACACAGTTTCTGATTTGTGAAAACTTCCTCTGATTTGTGAAAACGCGAAATAGGTTGATTTTTATCGCATTTTGCGCATTGAGTCCACCTTTGACCAGGTCCTGTTCAAAAACCGCTGGACCTGGACTGCTCAAACCTGGATTAAATTATGATTTAGATAGTAAAGAACACATTAAACACAGTTTCTGATTTGTGAAAACTTCCTCTGATTTGTGAAAACGCGAAATAGGATGATTTTGACCGCATTTTGCGCATTAAGTCCACCTTTGACCGGGTCCTGTTCAAAAACCGCTGGACCTGGACTGCTCAAACCTGGATTAAATTATGCATTAGATACTAAAGAGTAGATTAAACACAGTTTCTGATTTGTGAAAACTTCCTCTGATTTGTGAAAACGCGAAATAGGTTGATTTTTATCGCATTTTGCGCATTGAGTCCACCTTTGACCGGGTCCTGTTCAAAAACCGCTGGACCTGGACTGCTCAAACCTGGATTAAATTATAATTTAGATACTAAAGAACCCATTAAACACAGTTTCTGATTTGTGAAACCAATCTCTGATTTGTGAAAACGTAAAATAGGATGATTTTGACCGCATTTTGCGCATTAAGTCCACCTTTGACCGGGTCCTGTTCAAAAACCGCTGGACCTGGACTGCTCAAACCTGGATTAAATTATGCATTAGATACTAAAGAACACATTAAACACAGTTTCTGATTTGTGAAACCAATCTCTGATTTGTGAAAATGTGAAATAGGATGATTTTGACCGCATTTTGCGCATTGAGTCCACCTTTGACCGGGTCCTGTTCAAAAACCGCTGGACCTGGACTGCTCAAACCTGGATTAAATTATGATTTAGATCGTAAAGAACACATTAAACACAGTTTCTGATTTGTGAAACCAATCTCTGATTTGTGAAAACGTAAAATAGGATGATTTTGACCGCATTTTGCGCATTGAGTCCACCTTTGACCGGGTCCTGTTCAAAAACCGCTGGACCTGGACTACTCAAACCTGGATTAAATTATGCATTAGATACTAAAGAACACATTAAACACAGTTTCTGATTTGTGAAACCAATCTCTGATTTGTGAAAATGTGAAATAGGATGATTTTGACCGCATTTTGCGCATTGAGTCCACCTTTGACCGGGTCCTGTTCAAAAACCGCTGGACCTGGACTGCTCAAACCTGGATTAAATTATGATTTAGATCGTAAAGAACACATTAAACACAGTTTCTGATTTGTGAAACCAATCTCTGATTTGTGAAAACGTAAAATAGGATGATTTTGACCGCATTTTGCGCATTGAGTCCACCTTTGACCGGGTCCTGTTCAAAAACCGCTGGACCTGGACTGCTCAAACCTGGATTAAATTATGATTTAGATCGTAAAGAACACATTAAACACAGTTTCTGATTTGTGAAACCAGCCTCTGATTTGTGAAAACGTAAAATAGGATGATTTTGACCGCATTTTTCGCATTGAGTCCACCTTTGATCGGGTCCTGTTCAAAAACCGCTGGACCTGGACTACTCAAACCTGGATTAAATTATGCATTAGATACTAAAGAACACATTAAACACAGTTTCTGATTTGTGAAACCAATCTCTGATTTGTGAAAACGTAAAATAGGATGATTTTGACCGCATTTTGCGCATTGAGTCCACCTTTGACCGGGTCCTGTTCAAAAACCGCTGGACCTGGACTGCTCAAACCTGGATTAAATTATGATTTAGATCGTAAAGAACACATTAAACACAGTTTCTGATTTGTGAAACCAATCTCTGATTTGTGAAAACGTAAAATAGGATGATTTTGACCGCATTTTGCGCATTGAGTCCACCTTTGACCGGGTCCTGTTCAAAAACCGCTGGACCTGGACTACTCAAACCTGGATTAAATTATGCATTAGATACTAAAGAACACATTAAACACAGTTTCTGATTTGTGAAACCAATCTCTGATTTGTGAAAATGTGAAATAGGATTCATTTGACCGCATTTTGCGCATTGAGTCCACCTTTGACCGGGTCCTGTTCAAAAACCGCTGGACCTGGACTGCTCAAACCTGGATTAAATTATGATTTAGATCGTAAAGAACACATTAAACACAGTTTCTGATTTGTGAAACCAATCTCTGATTTGTGAAAACGTAAAATAGGATGATTTTGACCGCATTTTGCGCATTGAGTCCACCTTTGACCGGGTCCTGTTCAAAAACCGCTGGACCTGGACTACTCAAACCTGGATTAAATTATGCATTAGATACTAAAGAACACATTAAACACAGTTTCTGATTTGTGAAACCAATCTCTGATTTGTGAAAATGTGAAATAGGATGATTTTGACCGCATTTTGCGCATTGAGTCCACCTTTGACCGGGTCCTGTTCAAAAACCGCTGGACCTGGACTGCTCAAACCTGGATTAAATTATGATTTAGATCGTAAAGAACACATTAAATACAGTTTCTGATTTGTGAAACCAGCCTCTGATTTGTGAAAACGTAAAATAGGATGATTTTGACCGCATTTTGCGCATTGAGTCCACCTTTGACCGGGTCCTGTTCAAAAACCGCTGGACCTGGACTGCTCAAACCTGGATTAAATTACGTCTTGACCAACCACCTTCTCCACCTCCTTATGTATGGATGACCAGTAGCTCTGAACTTTGGGGCATTCCCAGAGCATATGTAGAAGAGTGCCTGTAGCATCTTGACACTTCCAACATGCAGATGTTTTTGCTAATCCCACTTTATGCAGCCTGCTGGGTGTCCAGTAAATTATATGTAGGACCTTAAATTGAACCAATCTTGTTCGTAGTTCCCTTGATATTTTTTTTATATTTTTAGTTATCCCATTCCATTCTGCCTCTGTAAAATTCATATTTAAATCAGTTTCCCAGGTTTCCCAGTATCTAAATCATAATTTAATCCAGGTTTGAGCAGTCCAGGTCCAGCGGTTTTTGAACAGGACCTGGTCAAAGGTGGACTCAATGCGCAAAATGCAATCAAATGAATCCTATTTTACGTTTTCACAAATCAGAGATTGGTTTCACAAATCAGAAACTGTGTTTAATGTGTTCTTTACTATCTAAATCATAATTTAATCCAGGTTTGAGCAGTCCAGGTCCAGCGGTTTTTGAACAGGACCCGGTCAAAGGTGGACTCAATGCGCAAAATGCGGTCAAAATCATCCTATTTTACGTTTTCACAAATCAGAGATTGGTTTCACAAATCAGAAACTGTGTTTAATCTACTCTTTAGTATCTAATGCATAATTTAATCCAGGTTTGAGCAGTCCAGGTCCAGCGGTTTTTGAACAGGACCCGGTCAAAGGTGGACTTAATGCGCAAAATGCGGTCAAAATCATCCTATTTTACGTTTTCACAAATCAGAGATTGGTTTCACAAATCAGAAACTGTGTTTAATGGGTTCTTTAGTATCTAAATTATAATTTAATCCAGGTTTGAGCAGTCCAGGTCCAGCGGTTTTTGAACAGGACCCGGTCAAAGGTGGACTCAATGCGCAAAATGCGGTCAAAATCATCCTATTTTACGTTTTCACAAATCAGAGATTGGTTTCACAAATCAGAAACTGTGTTTAATGTGTTCTTTAGTATCTAATGCATAATTTAATCCAGGTTTGAGCAGTCCAGGTCCAGCGGTTTTTGAACAGGACCCGGTCAAAGGTGGACTTAATGCGCAAAATGCGGTCAAAATCATCCTATTTTACGTTTTCACAAATCAGAGATTGGTTTCACAAATCAGAAACTGTGTTTAATGGGTTCTTTAGTATCTAAATTATAATTTAATCCAGGTTTGAGCAGTCCAGGTCCAGCGGTTTTTTGAACAGGACCCGGTCAAAGGTGGACTCAATGCGCAAAATGCGATAAAAATCAACCTATTTCGCGTTTTCACAAATCAGAGGAAGTTTTCACAAATCAGAAACTGTGTTTAATCTACTCTTTAGTATCTAATGCATAATTTAATCCAGGTTTGAGCAGTCCAGGTCCAGCGGTTTTTGAACAGGACCCGGTCAAAGGTGGACTTAATGCGCAAAATGCGGTCAAAATCATCCTATTTTACGTTTTCACAAATCAGAGATTGGTTTCACAAATCAGAAACTGTGTTTAATGGGTTCTTTAGTATCTAAATTATAATTTAATCCAGGTTTGAGCAGTCCAGGTCCAGCGGTTTTTGAACAGGACCCGGTCAAAGGTGGACTTAATGCGCAAAATGCGGTCAAAATCAACCTATTTCGCGTTTTCACAAATCAGAGATTGGTTTCACAAATCAGAAACTGTGTTTAATCTACTCTTTAGTATCTAATGCATAATTTAATCCAGGTTTGAGCAGTCCAGGTCCAGCGGTTTTTGAACAGGACCCGGTCAAAGGTGGACTCAATGCGCAAAATGCGGTCAAAATCATCCTATTTTACGTTTTCACAAATCAGAGGCTGGTTTCACAAATCAGAAACTGTATTTAATGTGTTCTTTACGATCTAAATCATAATTTAATCCAGGTTTGAGCAGTCCAGGTCCAGCGGTTTTTGAACAGGACCTGGTCAAAGGTGGACTCAATGCGAAAAATGCGGTCAAAATCATCCTATTTTACGTTTTCACAAATCAGAGGCTGGTTTCACAAATCAGAAACTGTGTTTAATGGGTTCTTTAGTATCTAAATCATAATTTAATCCAGGTTTGAGCAGTCCAGGTCCAGCGGTTTTTGAACAGGACCCGATCAAAGGGGATCTTAGTGCGAAAATAACAGTGCAAAGCTCCTTTAGTGCACTCGCGAATCGGAAGCTGTGAATCGGAAGCCAACTTCAGCGTCGTCTGTTATGCTTATATTCTTTAAATATCCAACAGTTACATTTCAGTAACTGCTGGCTGGTGAAATCCTGCAAATAAAAACGGAATCCTTTTTTGGAACAAAAAGTTATATGGAATTAAATAAAAACTAACTGCTCCTTTTTAAATAAAATATGATGCACAGCTCAATATATTCCTTATAGGAACTGCTATAATAAATGCAGACATAATTATTAAACATTAAATAAACAATGTTTTAAAATAAATTGCTTCTGTGTAATTTATTTTTAAAAATTACTAAACAGTTGGAGGTTTTTATTTAATCAAGAGTTAATTTGAATATTAAAGGCAGCAAGTTATCAGATGTATAGTCCCGTTTTTAACAAATTGTTTGCATCAGGTGTGTTTTATTTTATAAACATGTGGTGGACCGAGCAGTTGAAGGCAAGGACAGAAAACAATTTGATCAAAAGCTTTCAAATTTAATTTTCAAAACATGTAAATGGGCAAAAATGGGCCCTTAAAAGAGGTCAAAGTAACAAAATTAACTCAAGCTTTTAAATGTAACAGAGGACAACTGAACAAACAAACTCAATCAAACTGACCTACCGAATTGGAAACACAAGGGAACATATATAGTGGCTGATCAAACCAACTAGACACACAAGGGGGAACTTAAAAAGACTAAGACAAACTTCAACAAACAAACTTAACTAAAGCCCATCCTTTGGTAAATTAACATACACAAATGAATGAAAATAAAGAACATCACAATATAAATTAAAGTAAAGAAACACAGAAAGAGTTCCTTGTCCACTGGGCAATGGTTCAGTCCAATTAGCTGCCTGCTGAATATAAGGCCTCTGCTGACTGGCATGCATTCTTGTGTCAGGCCTGACTTGCTGGTTCCAGCAGCAGATGGCAGCAGCAGCAACAATGGTTCCCTTTAGCACTGGTAACTCAAATAAAACACCAAATTATAATAAAGTAAACTGAAACATGTTAATACATTTTATGATTAAATGTGCGTGTCATTTTTGAAAAAGAAATCTTAAAGTATATGCAAACAAATAAAGTGAACCGATTCATGTAGGGTGTGGTGCAGGAGGTTACTGCCCTGATGGTGTGGCAGCGTAGGCAGCCATCACAAGACAATAATGCAAGACTTAAAAAGTCAACCCATTAGGAGAGTTTCCATTATATTTGAAGAACCTGTTTCCCTACATTGTGGATGGTCTTACAAATGTTTCTGATCTAATTATATGTTCTTTGATCATTTTATGTTCATCTTATTTGTTTCAAACAGGGTGAAGACTAAGACTTCAGCTAAATATGGACTTGAAGCCCAGCCCAGATTGGTGGACATCATTGCAGCCGTTCCTCCACAGTACCGCCGTGTTCTGGTCCCCAAACTCAAAGCCAAACCGATCCGCACTGCCAGTGGGGTGAGAATCTAGTGCTTTGTTATTATTCTTTAAATTGTGCTAAACATCACCAATTCTAATGCTTAGACGTTTATGGTGATGTATTACGCACACTTGTTTTTCTTGGTACAGCGAATGTGTGTACATAATGTTAATTCTATTTTAAAGTCCCACTCTGATCATCTTTTGATCAATTCTCAAAGCATTCCCAGTGGTCTTTTAGTTGTGATTATGCCGTTTTTAGCCAAAATGAAAAAAACAAAACAAAAAACCTGTCATTTTTAAGGACATTGTTTCTGTAGTGCGGCAGAAGTTCATCAGAAAATCACCTCTGAATTGTGGGCGGGACCACAGGTGCGGGGCAACCCCGCCCCACTTCTCTGTCAGGCCCTCACTCTCCCAAACTAACACTACATGTTAAAAATGGCGAGCAACATGTGAGCGATCCAGCCGTACAGTTTTGAACCAGATTCCAGCTCATACAAGGAAAACAAAGATGTACATGGATCCAATAGTCTTCAAGTGAATCATCAGAATGGAGCAGAAAGGGAGCTTGTGGCCCACCCAGCGTATTTTCTCTCACAAATGAGCTCTTTTCTTTGGTATTCATCTCCTCTTGATTCTCAATGATTTGAATAAAGAAATACTCAGAAATGTAATTTTAAGCTGAATTTTCCTCTGTATTTGTCCTCCACAATGGAAAAATTACTGCAAGTACATATTAGTTCAATAAAGTTCATGGTGTCTGTATTGTTAACTGACTTTTTAGGTTCTTCTATTATCAGACACGGTTGTGTTTTTCACATATCTAATCGACGGACGTCTTTGTCAGACTTGTGTTGCATGACGAAGACGTCCGTCAACACATGTAAGGTATGTGAGAAACACAACCGTGTCTGATAATAGAAGAAGTCAACTACAAGAACATGCTAAAAATACCAAAAATACTATTTTTTATAGGAGTGTATCTTTAAGATTGAAGTTTTAACGTTAAAGCCTGAGCACCACTTTTAGGTTTCAGAAGTAATTTTTAATAGCTGTGTTGCAGATTGCTGTTGTTGCTGTGATGTGCAAACCACATCGATGTCCTCACATCAGCTTCACAGGAAACATCTGTGTGTAAGTGCTTTACTTTAAAAAAGATTTCAGCATAGAACTGGTTACTAGACTAACTGTAAACCTTTAAAATCTGAATTTCTTTTGTGTTTTCCTTGAGGCACGCACACATTTACCAATAATAATTCAATATTTATTGAGATTCCATATTTAGCAACATGCTTTATGCCAAAATTGTGTTTCTATTTTATTTTGCAGCTACTGTCCAGGTGGACCTGACTCGGATTTTGAATATTCCACACAGTCCTACACCGGATATGAGGTGATTCTTCTTTGTTTCATTCATATACACAACAGTCTTTTGTTTTTTAATGCATATTGATTTAATAATAATTTTGTTAAGTTTTTTTTGTGAATAAACCCAAGAAGATGTAAACTTGCTCAGAAATATTCAATGATGAATGACATTCTTCCTTCATTGTTCCATCGCTGTCAGCCCACGTCCATGAGAGCGATTCGAGCTCGTTACGACCCCTACCTTCAGACCAGACATCGAGTGGAGCAGGTCAGTGCCGCTTTGGACCCTCCACACAACATCATGTCTGTGTTGTTGCTTAGATTTTCAGTGCAGTTCTGTGCAATCCTTCTGTGTTGTAGCTTTACAGTTTCCCATAATTCCTCTCATACTGTCACACGATTAACCTCTCATTAGACTAAAATTTCCCACAAATCAGTTTTCTGCAGTTAATTGCTTTGACGCACAAACATCATCATTAGCATTGATTGTATATTTGGAACTCTGTAATTTTGTCACGGCTTTTATCACCCCGCACGACCCAGATATAATTATTCCATCTTTTACATTTATTGTCACATTAATCTAAGGCAGCTGAGCAGTTAGTGTAAAAAAACAGGTAATCTAAGTTTAAAACAATTTTCATCTCAATTATTTATAGTTTTTTTTTTTTTTTTGCTTTATGAAAGTTGACTGAATGAGGTAAAAACAGTTGATCTAATTTTTCAAAAACAGAACATAGAATATTATACCGGTTTGACTATATTTGACTTGTAATTCAAAATGTAGATTAAAAAAAAGTATTTTTATGATTATTTAAAAAAAAAGCAATCTTTTTATCAGAAGGTTCAAAAATATAAATGTCAAAAATTTGATTCATTAATAAAACATTTTTAACCTATAAATATGCAGTTTTAAAAAATGAAATATAAATAATAATAAAGCCCAGTAAACGCTCTAAAGTAATTCTCTGTTGCATCCAATGCAGCTGAAGCAGTTGGGTCACAGTGTCGATAAGGTGGAGTTCATCGTGATGGGCGGGACGTTCATGGCGCTGCCCGAGGACTACAGAGATTACTTCATCAGGAATCTGCACGACGCGCTGTCAGGACACACCTCCAACAACGTGGCAGAGGCTGTCAGGTACCCAACCAAATCCAAATGTTCATTTACGCCACTGTTATTATGAAGCTGAGCTGATGATGGAAGCTGCACTGATTGGACCAAGCGCTGTGTGGGTTCTTCATGAGATGACGAGACTTAGTAGCTCCTGAAGAACAGTGCACCTGCATTAGTGTTGTCTTTGTGGTGTGCAGTGAAGACATTTAAAGTGATGAAAAGCACCTTACGTGTACATTTTTAGATTCTAAATTCTGTTTATTTCTCAATTAAGCTGCATTATGACTGTTTGTCAGTGTTTGCTCAAACAAAAAGAGTAAAGGCTGCTAAAACAGGGTATGTGTGGATGGGTTACAGGTGTGTATATGGTGCCAATTCAGCGCCTAATGTGTTGCGCATCAAAACCATAAAACCGTTAAATCAAAATGCATAAATTGAGAACCTAAACCCAGAATTTGCAACCAATGTCGGGGATGTCTCGCCTCCCTTCCCCTTGATTGACGTGTTGCTGATATGACAGGTTTTAGAATCGCAACCGCAAGAAATAAAAGCTCAACTCCAAAAGACAATTTCAGAAAACATATTGGGACATGAGAAATATGATTGCACTTTGGGTTATATCGTTTGGTTGCAAACTATGGGTTTTGATTCTTAATTTATGCATTTTGATTCGCGGATTTGGGATTTTGATTTGTGGTTTTACGGTTTTGATGCTCAATACATTAGGCACTGAATTGACACCATATGTGGAATCCAGCACACCTGTAGAGACCACAGAAACCAGCAGGAAGAGACCAGAGGAATGCAATAGTAGAAATAACCACAAGAGGGAGACAGAGGGACAAGGCAAACCATGACATCCTCAGACAGACTTAAGATGGTTTGATTTGAGATTCTTGTTTTGTTTTGTTTTGTTTTTTAGATTCTTTGTTTTGTCGCATGCACACCGTCTCCTGAATTTAATCACTCACATCTAATTGGGCTCAGCTTTAAAGATGCTTCCCCATGATCTTTTTTGTGCAGCTTTTTCCACCCCGTCTGGTGTCTCGGTGCCTTTTTCTTCACTTTTCGACTGGCAGACATGCAGACGTTTGCTGTAGTGTGTTAACACATTAGCACACATTAAATGTTATACCGCCACCTCCTCTACTGCTTCATTATTATTACTAGTAGAACTTGTAGTATTTGGATGGCCTACAAGTGAATTCCTTTGCTTGTAGTTCAATATTCCTTTTTGGTTGAACTTTGATTACAAATGAAGTCTTGTATATTTCAAATTCTTTTATCTGTCATTTAGATTTCTATTCTGTCTCTGATAATAAGTTGCAATACTTATATATTATTATAGGTTATTTATTAATAATTATTAATATTAACATTTCCTATTTAAAGGTAGACCAGACAGAATTAATACAAAGATCGATAAACGCTTAATTTTCTTTTTGTATCCTTATAATTGTTAGAATTAGAAAATGATATAAAGGATTATATGATGGTTTTGTCCACCAGATGGAACCAATGTATCTTATTTTTTGCTTTATCCTGTTTTTTTTTTGACACCCACAGATTTATTTCTATTCTGTTCTAAACTGTAAGCATCTTAAAACAAAAATACAGAACATGTGACTTGATAGAAATTAACCTAATATAAATGAAAAGGTTAAGCCAGAGTGTTAGAATAAAGTCTTCAAGATGGTTTTCATTTCCAGAAAAGTGTTAGATTTGCTTTTAAACCAGTGTTTCTCCATGCATCATGCAATCTACTGAATCGGTGAATCATTTTTTTTAATCAATCGTTATATAATACATGAAGTAAAAGATGATTACATACAACATATAACAATTAGAGGAGGTATTTCTAGAATTCTATCATGCCTTTAGTCCTTCAAGCAGTACTCACTCTTGTTCTTAATAAATCAGAAACGGTTCCGTTTGTGTTCTGATTGCTGTTACCTAACATTTTGTATTCAGTCCGCTGTTTTGTTATGATCGATTCTAGCTTTGATCCTCTTTACATTTACCTGTTAAGATTGGCAGAAACTAAAGGACCTCCGTAGACTTAACTGTTGAATAAAACCACTGAAAATGTCTCGGGGAAGATAAGCGAGGCCTCTCTCTGTAGGTCCTCTTCAGTCGCTTCAATCGATTTCTCTTTTCTCCCAGTTCGACCTGCTTTGAGTGAAGCCAGGCTCTCGTCTGCTCGGTCTAGATGAGGCGTTTTCTTTTTCACCTTCTCGTGATTTAAAAAGATTTCTAGAAATGAGCAATTTATCAACAACAACAACTTCATTCAGGTGATTAATTCCCAGACTGGCTGATTCACAGGAATGGAGAGTTCAATGATGGTTTGACTGTGTTTTCTTTGCTTAAGGCAGATGGGGGGCAGGTGTCTAATGAGCACCGTTATGGCCTCATTTTTGGGCTCTTCTTGGAGGATTGTTGCTGAATTGCTACCGGGTGAGAGTCGAGCTCATATCAGTGTTGTTTACCTGAATTGTTCAGCGAAAAACTATAAAGAAAAAGAGAAACAGCTGCTATTTCTGTGGATGAGGGAAAAGTCAGAGGAATTCCTCATGGATGCTTCATAAAACATATCAAATTTAATCTGGCATATCTCAACATCCATTTGAATTTTGTGTGGATAAATTCCAGCTCGTCTGTTGGGGATGTTCTGCCCTTGCTGCCACATGTTGTCTTTTGATTGGCTGATTTAGCAATGGCAGAAATGGAGACTCATCAGAGCAGGCAACATTTTTCCAATCTTCTATTGTCCAATAAGTGACTCTGTGTGAATTAAAGCCTCAGTTTTCTGTTCTTAGCTGACAGGAGAGACACCCGGTGTTATCTTCTGCTGCTGTGGTCCATCTGCCTCCAGGTTGGACGTGTTGTGCGTTCAGAGATGCTCTTCTGCAGATCTTGGTTGTAAACTAGCGGGCTTTTAAGTTACTGTTGCCTTTCTATCAGCTGGATATTATTCACTATAAACCCTACAGATGGTTGTGGGTGAAAATCCCAGTATATCAGCAGTTTCTGAAATCCTCAGACCAGACCGTCTGGCACCAACCACCGTGCCACGTTCAGAGTCGCCTTTCTTCCCCATTCTGATGCTCGATTTAACCTCCAGCAGATAATCTTGATCATGTCTACATGCATAAATGCATTGAGCTGCTGTCATGTGATTAGAAATTTGCGTAAACGAGCAGCTGGACAGGTGTTGCTATTAAGTGGCCGATGAGTTTATATACATGTGAGGTTAATTTCATGTAAAAGAATACACAACTGTAATAAAACAAGCATTTTGGTCAAGCATTATACTTTTTCTTCTCAGCAGACTTGTGACCAGGCAAAACACTACATTGATTCAAACAATCATTTAATCCAGCTTGATACTTTGTTTTGCTCACAATCTATCCTCCATAAAGTAGCAGAAACAAACAAAAGTCGTTTCTTGGAAAAAAGGAAGCACGTCCTCCTTATTTATTTATTTATGTATTTATTTATTTTTTTGGGGGGGGGGGGGGGGTTGCCATATTGAAACAGCTTTTTAAAATACTATTTCCATGCTCACAGATATGCTAAAACTAGGAACAGTCTGCTAATTTGTGTTTATTTGGTGACGTGGTCTTCATCTGCGTGTTTTAGTCCATTATCTGATTTGTTTAGGAGTAATGGAGAGAAAAATATCCAACTTTTTGTTACTTTTGAAGGCTCTGCTGGTGTGTTCTTGAAAAACCAGGGTGCACAGACGTTTTTGGTGTTATCTTTGCTAATGTAGCGGCTTCTATATTTACAAACCAGACAACACTTTGCTGAAATCTATGAGGGAGAAACGCTTAGACATGTCACGCTACCTTGGATGTCATGTCTTAATTACGTTATTTCCGCTTCCTGTGTTCCGTTTACATGCACAGATGTCAAAGTATAAGATTAATCAGGTGGACATGCCAAAAAAATATCAAATTTCCGGAAAGAAATCTAGCTTTGATCTGATGTCTCATTATCAGACAACTGTTTTAATTAGATCAATAATATTAGATTATCCTGTTTACATGCTCACCTGAAAAACCTCCTATCTCAAGTTATTAGAACTATTGTAAATATATTATTGAACTTTATAGACAGATATTTGGCTTAAAATGAGCTTATTTAGGGAAAACAAGGTTTGTTTTTGCTCTTTTGGGTCTGATTTTTAAATAGACTTAGGCCTTCTTTCTTTATTCCTGTTTTTTTCTAACTGGATGTCGGTTTAGCTTTTGATGGCGATCTCTGATCTTTAATCACTCATGCGGAACAACTCCGATCAGACGGATCAACACGATTGTTTTCCCGTCTGCTGTGTTTTTTTCTTCTGGCTCTGTGAGAACACTCATCGCAGTGAGGGTGGCTTCATGCGCCCCTCTGTCATCAGGCTTGGTTGAGATGATTACAGTAGTTGTGGAGGCTGCCGCTCATTGTGGAAATAACACAGTGCAAGGTTTAATTAGGTGATATTTCAGGTGTTTGGGCGTAAAACCGAATGTGTGCGTGACGCTCACGTCTGTGCCTCTCCGTGCGCACTCCCCGCTCTCGGTGGCATCGAGATACTTTGCGATAAGAGTCTGAAAAAGCTAATAGACTTTTTATTGATTCATCTCACACAATCTGATCGTCCCCTCTGGAGCATAAACTCTTGTAATTAGAGTAAATCAGCCAGCCGACTGTAAAAGATGGACATTTATTGCTAACAGATACAAAATCTGAGGGAATACAGCTAGATGATGGTCATTTGAGCAGCTGGACTGTAGAAAATAACAGCTGCCTCATGTACTGAGAAGACGTGTCTGTTAGGCCACTTATGTTGTTTTTGTGGCATCGAGCAGCTGCTCTAATAACTTTAGAAGTTGTACGTGAGTCAGATTCAGAGGAGGTGTGAGGCTTTGACTGCGTCTGTGAAGCTCCGATTACGTTTGGAGGAGGCATCGCTCGCAATTTTCCTATTCTATAAGAGTTCCTTGAAGCGGCTTCTATTACTGAGCAAAACATGCATGAGCCGGCGTCACATACTGTCATGATGAGGTACTTTCGTTTTTTTCCCCCCTTAAAATATCATAATTTTCCCAAAGCAGCTGTTTGGATGAATTGATTACTTGAAGCACTTTTTGTGTTATTTATCCCAACAAATGTTTTGATAAAACTTGCAAAAAGTTATATTTAAATGTACTGCTGTTGATCACAGAGATTTTAATGTAGCTAACTATATTCAAAATTCTTTTTTAAAAACAAACTATATTTTAAAGTCCCTCTTCAATCATCTTATGATCTATTTTCAAAGTGTTCCCAGTGGTCTTTAAGTTATGATTTTGCAGTTTTCAGGCAAAAACAAAAATAGGTGTTTTCTAGGACATAGCTTCTGCAGAGCAGCAGGTGTTAATTAAAAATTCACCTCTGGGTTGTGGGTATGGATGTTGGCATGGAACAACCCCGCCCCCCTTCCCCTCCTTGTTGTCAAGCGGAGCAGGGAGCTTGTGGCCCGGCCAGCGTTATTTCCTCCGTGACAAATGCACTCTTTTTTTCAGAATGTTTTTTTCTCGTCTGCTCCTGATTCTTAACACTTTTAATAAAGAAGTACTCAGGAATACAAATTTAAGCCTAATTTTCTTTAAATATGTTTTCCATCGTCAGAAAAACGCCACACGAGTATTTTAAAAATACGATTTTCATAGGAGTGGGTCTTCAAAAAGCAATAAAACCCTTAATGTTAAATAGTAATGAGTAGTACTGACATGTACTGTTGAAAAGTGGTGTTGCAGCCTACAATAAAACCACTAAAAACACATTTTTTTCTGCCACACTCTTCACTTTCCAGATTTTATTCAGACTAATTTTGTCTTTTTTTTTTTTCCTGGCCCAACTATGAACCAAAGTTGTTGATGTTATTAAAAAATCTTTGCCAATCTTTGGAGTTGTGCACGATTGTTTAGGTCTAAGTATGGAAATGATCTCCGCTTGAAGACAGAATAATGTCTTCTCCAGTTTTATTTACGAAAAGCAAAATAATAGTTTAAAAGGCAAAGCTCAAATGTCCAACTTTTCACCAGCACTTAAATGTGTCGTGCATTTGTGAGCCGTGTCTCAACATGTTCACATTTGCTTTGCTTTCTGAACCTCTGCTTTAAATAGATAAAACATTGTAAATATGTGTTAATTATACACTACAAATTTGTAACAATAATAAGGATAATTAATGTAAAAATTGCCAAGACATGATCCTAACTTCTCATGTTTGCCGTCCTTTCAGGGTCATGTTGTAAATGAAGGACAGAAGTGTCCAGCTTGACGTAAAGGAAACTCTAGTTTCCGTCTTTGATGCACGCTTTGGAGTCTTGCGGCGTGGGAAGGGGCTCTCAGGTTTTGTGCATTAATGTGTCGTTAATGTGAGGTTGGAGGTAATTGGCTGCATAATGAGCCGTTTAAACTTACAGCGTGTAAAATGATGTTGCTAAATGAAGTAAAAAAAAAATGTTTTTTAATTCACATCTAAAATTCTAGCACTTAATCTCATTAGGAGGAAATGGTAATATTAGAAAGCCATTAGAAGTCAAGGCCAGAGATATTTTGAGAAAACCGGGTTCATGAGCAGAGATGACATTAACTGAAGGATGGAGTTTTTTTTTTCCTGCAGGTACTCGGAGCGCAGCAACACTAAATGTGTGGGAATCACCATAGAGACGCGGCCGGACTATTGCCTGAAGCGCCACCTCAGTGACATGCTGAACTACGGCTGCACCAGGCTGGAAATCGGAGTTCAGAGTGTTTATGAAGATGTAGCTCGTGACACCAACAGGTATAAGCAGGATGGATGGATGGATGGATGAGAGCTTTCAGGCTGCAGGCTTTAACATCCATCCGGTTTGCACAGGGGCCACACGGTGAGAGCTGTGTGCGAGTCTTTCCACCTCGCAAAGGACGCCGGCTTCAAAGTGGTCGCCCACATGATGCCCGACCTGCCAAACGTGGGCATGGAGAGGGACGTGGAGCAGTTTATCGTAAGAATCTCACTTCTTCACGGTTCTATTACTCAATATTATGCTACATTTAAACTAAAAGTGACAGACAGTTACAAACTAACGTGGTTTGGATCTTCTGCACGAGTAGAAAGATCCTTTTCGTCTTGGCAGATGTTGATATTTTTCTGTGAAACACTGATTCTTAATAAGAAACGCAGCAATTGTCTAGTGAAATCAGAGGAGAATGTGGCGTATAATTTAAGTCCTTCAAGCTCCTAATCAAGCTGATCACTAGACTCCTTTCAGAGGAGCAACATTTTGTTCTTCCACACCCTTAAAGGAAAAGAAGAAGCCGCTTTTAGGAACTTTTTGCCACAAAGTTGGTTATTCCAAGCCTGGAAACCAAGAACAAACTAACCAACAGGATCTAAACCAGTTCTTCTATTTCTAATCCTTTCATTTTAGTAGAAGTGGTTGCCTTGAGTGTTGCCAGGTATAAAATCCTGGCTGATTCTTTTATTTTTGATTCACGGTTTTGTCGCGCATGTCCAAATACATGAAGCGTTCTAGGGAACTGCACTGATTCCCCGTGTTCCCCGACTTTTTCCCCGCCGACTTTCATTTTGATCTTAGTTCAGAGGTTTCCTGGGTTTCTGTCAGACTCTGTATCCAAATATAGATTTGTTTGGCATTCCTGCTCGCCGCGGGGAGCCATGCCGCCAATCCACTTTAATGACATTTTTCCCTGGAAAATGATTTGTTGTTCATTTTTAAATAAGCCTAAAAATACTGGTGGAAGCTGCGTGCGGAGTTGTTCATTAGGGCTTATTGTTGGCGGGATTAGTAATCAGACCTTATTCCCTTACTTGGCGTCAGAGTGCGTCATTAGTTTTCACCTCACAGTGGTGTAGCAACAAGTGAGTCCTACGTGCTGCATCCTAAAATAGCAGAAAACAAAAGCTGTGACAGTCGCTCAAAGCTTTAGCTGGGATGTGGAGAATTGTGTCAGGTGTTGTTTTACCAGCAGGCTCACTTGTTCATTTATTTCTCTTTTAAGTCTGATTAGAAACAGCTAGGATGTCCAACAGTGTTTTTCCCAACTAAGCTGACTGCAGGATGTAAATGAAGGCTCGGTTTGAAGCTGTTCTTTGTGGAGCGATAAAACACAAAAAAATAGTTTGTTTTTTTTAGGATTCAGTTTCTTTGAGACTTTCATTGAAGATAGAAACATAAAACCGACGCCAATCCTGCAGCTTTCAGTGATCAGATGAGCTGGAGAAGCTTTGCTGAGTCCTGTGTTAGGCACAAAGAAAGAAGAATTCAACGGATTTAGTGATTTAAAGTGATAGAAAGAGTTTAGTTGACTTGTTAGCGAGTTTTTTATGCTATGGTTATCGGAATACTCGTTCATTGCCCTCGACTGCGTGCGTTCAAGCAACAGTGAAAAGTCTAAGTTAAAGAGCATGAATGCGCGTTTCTGGATTCCGCGCTCAAAGCTCTTACGTTCGCATGTAGCTAAACACATCTTTAAAACCGTTTTTGGTCATGGAACGCGCATTGCAAGTTAAACCAGGCCAAACTTTGACCAGTCAGGGACTCTGACTTGATAGCGCCGTATGGGTGGGGTCCCTTTTAATTCATTTTTAAATAGGTCAAGGAGGGGAAATGAATAATTGCGGTTTGTGCCTGGCAGGAATCATGACATCAAGTGTTTCATACATCAGAATAGAGCTGTAAAAGAAAAAGCCTGGAGCAAGATGTACAAGATTTGCTCTATTTTGACATTTCGCAGCAAGCCTCTTCTAGCTGTTGAGGCTAATGTCCACTGTGAACGCCAGGTGCTAAGTGCACCTTCTTGAGAGCACGTTTAGGGTGTTGGGTGTGCATACAGCTTTACAGTAGTGAAGTGTGCATATATTCACACATAATAACGATTATCTTTCGAGATAAAATGTCTTTTCATCTTCCTGTACTTTGATTTGATCAATTTCTCCCAAAAGTCCGATTTATACTCCAGTGAAACTTGCAAATGATTTTTGATCTTTGCTACGTTGGAATTTTTGGCTGCTGCGACTTATAGTCTGAAAAACACGGCTCTGCCATTTTTAGCCAAAGCTTTCTGGAACATAGTTTCTGCAGAGCAGCAGTAGTTCATTGTGGGCGGGACAGTTGGCTTGGAGCAACCCCGCCCCCTTTCCCTCCCCATTGCTGACAGTTTGGAGCAGGGAGCTTTTAACACACCCAGTGACTTTACCAAGTTATTTATTTTCATATTCTCCTGATTCACAACAATTTGAATAGAAGATACTCAAAAATGCAACTTTAAATTTAATTCTCTTTATAGAGAGGCCCAGACTGAAGTTGAGGGGAACCGTCTGCATCCTCAAAGCCCTTTTGTCTTCTCTATATTTAAATGTCTGCATCTGACTTGAACCTTACATTTTTTTCTGTCCTTTCTTTTGGCTCGGGTCTTAAATCTCCTTACTTTTCTCCTACATTGTCATATTTCAGTCTCATTCTCCCCGTCTTCTCTTATCCCTCTTTCTCAGATTACACAATTTATGAGTGACTCCCGTTTGCTCCACTTCTCCATATCAAATCTTCATGCCTCACTGACTGCAAGCTGTGAGGGGAAAAAAATATGCAGGTTATTTATTAAAAAAAAAAAAAAAAGATGGTGAGGATTCAAGAAGTTTGTTGTTGTTGTTTTTCTGGACGCCTTAAAGGCCAAATTTATCGTAATTGCGATATCAGCGTGCAAATATGACGTAAACTGATATAAATGTAAAAGTCTTCATTTTTTTCAAAGAAGCAACAATGTGCCCTAAATATGGATTATTTCTGATTTTCATACTGATATCGAGGTACACAGCGCTCTGTTAAAATGTCCGAGTCATTATTGTGAATACGGTGACACGGCTAACGAGTAGCGGTGGGTTAGTTAGCCTAATCACAGTAACGTTTGTTTTAGTGATATCGGTCTGCTTTAAACACATTTCAGTAGTCCTCAAATAAAATAAAATAAAAACAGCTCAAAGGCTAAGTGGTCAATTTTTCATGTAGAAAAAAACAATTGTGAGATTTATTTTCAAGCAAAACATTGTTTTCTAAAACACATTTTCTCTCTAAAAAGTTAAAAAAATGTAAGTTATTTGTTCAAAATTCCACACATGGAGGCTGTATGAAAGAAAAAGCCTTTCTTGCTTTTCTTCGAGCAAAACAATCCAGACTCATTCTTCCATCACTTATAGTTGAAGGTTTTTGTTTCATTTTTTTTGTCTGATTTTATTTAAACCCTGCAGAGCGATGTCAGAAACTTCAAACCTTGAAAGAATTTCCCTTTTTCAGCCCTAAACTCGGTGGTAGAGATGCAGATCCTTTTGTTTCGTTTACTCTAACAGCTGTGGTTTCTATGCACAGACCTGCTGTACTCTGTCCTGGCAGGTAAATAAAACTCCTTCAATCTCAGCCCAGAATCCTCTGTTGCTTCCAATCTTTAGTGCAGAAATCTCCAAAATAGCCTCAAGCTGTAGTAGCTGTTGATTTTCTGCCCCCTCCCTTTCCTAAAGCCTTCTCTGCAGAGACATTCAGGACACGCCGTGCGATTCTGATCTGTGACAGGAGAGATTATGAGATCCCGATAATGCTCCTACTTTTAGAAAATGTGCCTCGATTCTAGATCTTCATGGTCTTAATCATTATGTTTTTGTGCAGAAGGGGAATAGGGGGGGGGCTCTGATTCTCCTCATGGCACAAAAGCCGCTGCAGCATTCATGTCCTTCAGCCGGGTCGTCCTCTCCTCTGTGACTTTACAGCCTAACAGTTTGGTGAACACTCCAACTCTGCTGGCTGCTGCCACTGAATCCTCGTGTCCCGAACATCTGTGTTTGTCGCAGGAGTTCTTCGAGAACCCGGCCTTCAGGCCCGACGGTCTGAAGCTCTACCCGACCCTGGTGATCCGAGGGACGGGCCTGTACGAGCTGTGGAAGACGGGCCGCTACAAAAGCTACACGCCCAGCGCTCTGGTGGACCTGGTGGCCCGAATCCTGGCGTTGGTGCCACCGTGGACACGAGTGTATCGAGTGCAGAGGTAGACCTGCTCTAAAGACCCACGCTGATGAAGATGGGGGTTTTGAACATGTTCTGGTGGCATTTTTAATCTTAAAGTTATATTTCTGAGTATTTCTTTATTCAAATAGTTGTGAACCAGGAACAGATCAAAAAGATCTGGTTTAAAGAAGATTGTATTTGTTGCAGAAAATACACTGCAGGCCACAAGCTCCCTGCAAGTGGTTTTTTGATTTAGGCTAAAACAGCCTAATCAAGATTAAAAGACCACTGGGGATGTGTTTAAAATAGATCAACAGATAGGTCCGGTTTGGTGGTGAACTCTCCCCGCCTGCCTCCCTCAGGGACATCCCCATGCCGCTGGTGAGCTCCGGGGTGGAGCACGGGAACCTCAGAGAGCTGGCTCTGGCCAGGATGAAGGACATGGGAACCCAGGTGAGATTTCTGCAGCTAAAATCACCTGTTGAGCTTTTGCTACAACTGCGCCACGGTGACGTGCAGAAAGCTGTACCTGTCGCCTTTTCCTAAAATTTCTTTGGGTTGAGCGTACGTGAAGTCATTTTCATACAGAGTGGCAGAAGCCACCTCAAAGCAGAGGGACGTTTGATGTCAAATATGGAACTTCATATCTCCAATGCAGACGCTTTCCCTTCTACATCCTCACTTTTTTTTTTTTCTTTTTTCCAAGGCTGTGGATTTTGTGCCGTTTGAACCGTTTGTCACATTAAAACTGGGTAATTTCTCCGGATTCATTTCTGTCTGTAGTTCCAATAAAAATGAAATGAACTTCCTCTTTGTGCAGTGTCGAGATGTGAGGACCCGAGAGGTGGGAATCCAGGAAATCCACCACAAAGTCAGACCTTACCAGGTAACAGAATGACGACGGTGGAGGAAGAAGTTCTGCTTTGAGCGTCTGGACTAAGTGACGCTCCTGCATAATCAGGTGGAGCTGGTGAGGAGGGATTATGTGGCCAATGGCGGCTGGGAGACCTTCCTGTCCTACGAGGATCCAGAACAGGACATCCTGATCGGCCTGCTCCGCCTGCGCCGCTGCTCTCCGCAGTCTTTTCGGCCAGAGCTGAAAGGGGGCGTGTCCATCGTGCGAGAACTTCACGTGTACGGCAGCGTGGTGCCGGTGAGCAGCCGAGACCCCAGCAAATTCCAGCATCAGGTGAATATATCCTCCCTCCAGGCGATGAAGGAACCAATCAGTCAAAGTGAACATGCCAATCAGAATTTTTGGATCAACTGTGTCCTGTGTAGGGGTTTGGGATGATGCTAATGGAGGAGGCTGAGAGGATCGCCAGAGATGAACATGGTTCTGGAAAACTGGCTGTTATCTCAGGTAAAACAAGGAGACATGCCTATTTTTTTTAATAAAAACATTATCTTTTCTGTTTTTAATTCATAGACAACTTAGGTAAAGACTCTATAAGACCCATTCCAATGAAAATGGTGTTTTTTTAACATGTTCTGGTAGCATTTTTTAGTTGATGGAGGACATATGTAAAAACAAAATTAACCTCAAAATTACATTTTTCTGTATTTTTTACAATGCTTGTTTTTTACATTTATTTGTCACAATAAGTTTTTAGACTTAAATGTATTTAGATTAATAATAATTATGGCAAAGGTAAAAATCTAAATCAGATGTTAGACTTTGTTTTCTTTTGAGTTTGATTTTTAGAAAATTGTATTTTGAGACAAGTTTCTCTCCAACATGTTTGGATTTGTTTCAGAATCAGAAGCCTTTATTCTTAATTGTCTGTTTTTCATTTTTTTTTTCTGCAGGTGTAGGAACAAGGAACTACTACAGGAAGATGGGCTATGAGTTGGAAGGCCCATATATGGTCAAAGATCTCTACGCTCCCGGAACCAACTGAGTCTCCAAAGTTTTATCTGTTCACATGGATTTCCGCGCACATGCTATATGGTATTTATCAAAACGATGTTACGGGGACAGGATTCCCGCGCGGAAACCGTTTTAGCATGAGAGGAGATAATGTCCAGGTCCTCGTGCATCTGCTTTTATCTCAAACGGAGTATGCAGAAGCTGCTGCGTTCCCTTTTATTAAGATAAGAACAAACGCGGGAAGATGTGAGTCAGGGAAGCTGCTGGGAACGAAGCCAGTTTCATCTGGTAGGTGACGCTTTGAGTTTAGGAGGAAAACTTTTTTTTGGAGCAGTAGAAAGCAGTTTGAGACATTCTGGTTGTGCCTCTCTGGACTCGCTCTGCTGGTATTTTATCAAACCTGGGGAGGAACTTTCTGGATCCTTAAAGAACTGCTACGTCTCTGCTGATATCCCAGATTCGTTTTTTTCTGTTATTTAACAGAAAAACCATTTCAATCTCAATATTCATTTTATATTTCGGAGTGGGTGAAAAAATCAACTAAAGGAAAGAAGAAATTAGTAAAATATTGATTTAAGGCAGGACAAAAATGAATGTAACCTACAGATCATCCTGGTTTTGTTTACTCATTTACTGTTGAGCTTTTTTATGTTTCTGTGAATAAAAGTGTCAAATAAATTAGTTTTCCTCCAAAAAATAGATGAAAATGTTTTTTTTTTTTAATTTTGAGTCTTTTAGGAGTCCAGTAATTGATCTTGGAATTGACAATTTCGCTAAAGGTTATGGCTTAGAGGGAAAGGTCATATTATAGGAAAGATCTGGAAAATCTTCCTCCGTTTAGGAGACTTGTGTTGATTGCTTTGATTGTTTACCTGATCCAGCTTTTTCAGCTGCATCTCGGTCATCTGGACATGAACCAAATGCAGCGTTCAGCCACCATCATTGCTAAAGGTTTCTCTTTTGACCGATAACCCGCATTAGGACTCATTCTCTCGACCTACACCTCATATATGTTCTCCCGGCTCAGGGTGACTATAGCCAAACGCGTCCAATTTCCTGGATGTGTGTTTGGTGCTGCACTCGTGACGCAGTCAGCTGCATTCGTGCTTCCTCGCTCACTATCCTCCGTATAATCTGGGAGAACCGCCCCCACCCGCGGGTGCACCCTCGCTGAGTCTGTGCTGAGCTGATTTGTGGCGTAGAGGAGGCAGGAGTTTGCTCTAATCTTCACTGCAAGACGGGCAAAAGGAGTGTGGGCAAACTCTGCAACCCTGAAGGTTACAATACTTTGTCTGCAAAGATTACAAAAGTAATAGGAGAGATATGGGCTCTGTGAGCTGCATCCAGATTTTAATTTACAGCATTTAAGGGCACATTGATAAAAGTAGATCCATTTTGTATCGTATAAGGTTAAGCTGTGCATATGCATGGCCAGCAAATTTGACCTTAAATATCCTAATTGAAAATGTAGAATTGCGACAAAAAGCTAAATATGTAGTATTTGAATGTAGTTTTAAATCTTCAGTCAGCTGTTGGAATGGGTGTTTAAATATTGGGCAAAGCAGAAAAGTAATTTAGTAAAATTGAGTTGTGAAAAATTTCAGAAGGAGCCAGTAGAGGGCAACAGTGTGCATTCAACCTGTCTGCGTTGCCACAAATTTACCAAGTAAAGAAGCAAATAATTTGCTGTATTAAAACATTACTTTTGAGAAATTAAAAGCCTCAAACTTGAGTCTTAAGTCACGGCATAAAGTTAAGCTGGGTCTCATGTATAAATGCCGTTCTTCACTAAAGAAACGGTTACAAGTACTATACTGTATGTAAGTCCCACTCTGATCATCTTTTGATCTATTGTAAAAGTGTTCCAAGTCGTCTTTTAGCTTATTTTTCTTTATAGATGCCCTCTATCATCAGAAAAATCCCACAAGAACATGTTAAAAACACTGTTTTTATTTGAGTGGGTCTTTAACAACTGAAACATATTAAAGGGTTTTAATAAATGACAAAATAAATCTTTGATTTAGTATTTTGTTTCAAAAATTTCAATTTGTAAAAATGTGTAGAAATGCAAAATTCTATCTTGAGGTGCCCGTTAATCACACAACTGCAATGAAATTTGTCTTTTGTATATTGAGTTCTGGAATGCCTGAATACTGTTTGTGTATTCACAAAAGAGCAGGAATAGTCTGTGTGTGAACAGAACTGTGCAGCTCCTATAATGCGTTTATGTGAAACTTCTGCTAAATGAACCTCTATTGTGATGATAAAAGTTGAAAGAGGAGTTAAAGAAATGGCTAAAACATGTAAGCTGGTAACATTATGAAGCAAACCTAACAAAGTACTAAAAACTGCTCATTGTAGATGTAATTAATGCTTTAAATTATTTATATTCGACTTTTCTCTACTTCAGTTTGATACCCACCTTCCAGAAGAACTATAGATTTACAAATGGTCTAAAGATAACTTTCCTTTGCGGTCTTAAATGCATGCTTTAGAGGAGACAAAAAACAGATCAACTATGTGTACTTTATGTCTCTGCCTTTATTAGGCGTAAGTCGATCTCTTCCTAATGCAGTTTCCGTTTGGAGTAATGTGGAATAAGAGCCTTGAGCAGCTACTGACAGGTCAAATTAGGCTGTCTTGGACATTTTTGGAGCTGGAAATATGACTTTAACATTATTTACCGAGGCTGTTTTAATGTTAGACTCTATAAGTCTATATCAAGAAAGACTTCCTGACACTATAGGACTAAGCTAAGCCTGATTGATCACAGATCTATTACACGACTTCAGCTGCTTAAAAGTTCCCCTTTAGAGAGGTGAGCATCTTCAGAAAGCACTAAACACTCAGATTACAGAATAAGTTCATCTTTATTTATATTAAACTTTTGATTATGACAAAACAAAAACTCAAAACATAGAAGTAAAGTTGGTGACGGAGACAGATGAGCTGTAATAAATGCTGTGGAGTTGATCGGCAACGATCCTAATGTCTGGCTTTAATTTCCTGTTGATAGGAGGGCAGCACATCACTGACCATTAATCACAGCAGCCTTCCTGCTGCAGAGCCGTTTCCACTGGAAACTACACAAAAAAACTACAACTTCCTTTGAATCTTCCTTTGATGGCATACAAAAAAATACAGTTTATTGCAAAACAACTCAACAAATGAAAAAAAAAGTTGAAATATTATGCATCACTTTGACTTCTTTGTAAGTTTTACACATGAAAAAAATCAATTGGAAGCCATTTTTATTGGTTTATCCAAGTGCTTATTTTTTTGAAGACATTTTTGGGTTCCATGAATCTTAACGCAGCAAAATCATTTTTACGATGAACCACAACAAGATTATGAGCCAACATGAAGAAGTGAATCAGCCCTGATCTGTGTGAGGTTTTTGTAACAGAAAAACACAAAGATCTATCTATTTTTAAAGGTGTTGTAGTTTTAGGTTTTGTTTAAAAGACCCTTAGCTCTAGATTTTATGTAGCAACTTCACCGTAACTCCCTTTTTATCGCATATTTGTGATCCGCCCCCCTCTGCAGCCTCATGATTGGAGCCCCTAATTGCAGTGGTCATCGCCGTCTCCTGAGTGCACAAGAGTCAGTGGGTGTCCTCTTTCAAGGCAGAGCGCACTCTGGCCTCCAGCTGGTCCGCAGATGGCCGAGCGTCCGGGTCCGAGGCCAGCATGTCTAGGAGGAGGGTGCACATGGCTGGGCCGGGAGGAGGGGGCAGCGGGGGGGCTCTCTTAAACTTAATCGGTATGCACGGCTGGAGGTCGGCGTTCTCCCACAGAGCTTCGCCCAGAGGCATCAGCCATCCGGAGCGGCCCTTGCACACGTAGGCACCTGCAGGAGAACCACAGCGGGGAAGCATGAGTCTGTGGTCACGTAAGGGTTACCGGCGCCTTCAGAAGAGGCTGCAGGGAACCCCATGATCTCAGCCGACGTCGGACCAGGCAATTTACGAGAAGTTAAGTGCCTGCTGCTTGGACTCATTTTCAGAAATTGCAAACAGAGTGGAAGATTACTAGAAAAAAAAAAGGAGCGCCAACGTCTAATAAAACTGGTAAACAGAAGATAAAAATGTTTTGGAGGATTTGACAAAAATAAAAATGGTTTTGTATTAATGAGTATGCTTGAACTGTCAATACTTAATTTTCTTATTTATTCCTGCTCCTGTGAAAAATCAATAAAACTCAATTTCTCAGCTTTGCCAATACATATAGTTCAAAAGCACGGTACGTTCCGTGCAGCATGTCGATGCATTGTGGTTCATCTGAGCGCTGAAAATGCATAAAGTATAACCTGGTGTGGTTGATGCTGACGCCTTTGAGAAAAGGGTCATTTGCCTGAAGTGAAATGTAAAGTGAAGCTGAGACGTTTGACTTTAAGAAAGGCAAAAGTCTCTGGCAGTCAACGATTCTGCATGTTGTCTCATAGAATGAAAAATAAGAATCCAGGAAATCACATTGTTTGATTTTTTTTTTTTAAGAATTTCTTTGTATAATGTAAAAAATAAATGATGAGACTAAAATAGAACACCATGTTTGGAAGGGGAAGAAGGCTGAGTTGCATGCCAAGAATACCATACCCAGTGTAAAGCATGGGGGTGGAAGCATCATGCTTTGGGGATGCTATTGTGCAAAGGGGTCAGGACGATTGATTTAAGAATTGGATGAGTGGGAACATGTATGGTGAGATTTTGGGTTAAAGCTTCCTATCAGTGAGAGCTTTGAGGATGAAACGTGGTTGGATCTTCCAGTGTGACGGTGATCCTAAACACATCGCCCAGGCAACGGCCAAAGAGGGGCAACGTGAAAGAATTTCAAGCTTCTGGAGTAGACGGTAAACTGGAGTTTCCACGTCCCAGGAGGTGGAAGACAAGACCACCGTTACTGCTTTTTTTTAAAAACAGGAGGCGTTAGACATTATTTTATTCTGACTTGGTTCTAAAAGTATAAAAATAAAGCGTATAAACTTTCTAATGCAACTTTAACTTCAGCTATTTTTGAGTATGACATGGAGCAGGGGGCAAATCAGTTCAAATTAAAAAATGTTTTAATGTATAAGTATTTTGTATGTTGAGGCTCCTAAAATACAAAATAAAAATCTGATGTACCACCTACTTTGTCTTGTCTGAACCATTGATTAACCACAAACTTCACTTATTCATATAGATGTAACCATCTTCCAAAAACATCCCCACCTATCACCATCTTAAGTACACCATGTCATGTCAAGGTCAAACGTCACTTAAGTTCGTCACAGTTATCGCAGACAGTTGCTAGTGACACCAGCCGACCTTAGTATGAACTAGACCGCACGACTGCGGTACGGACGCCTTACGATTGATGCGATGGCCGACCAATATGAAGTAGAAACCGGGCGTGAGGCTTCAGCGGCCTTCATATCGCCTCCGCATCTGATCAGATGAAAGCAGTTGACGAAAGTTTTCATTTCTTTGTTCGCAATCCGGTGAGAATAATTGTGATAAAGCTCAAGCAATAAAAAAGGTGAAATAGCCATTTGTCACTGTTAATCATTTTCAGGAGGACGTGATTAATTCTCGTATCAGAGTATGAACTTAGGCCTAGAAGTAAAAGAGGTGCAATTAAAAAAAAAAAAAAACATCAACCGGTACTTGTAATTTTAAAGGCAGTCGTCGTTTTCAAGAGCTAAAATGACCATCGTGAATGTTTCTTTGACCTCTTTGACCCGAAGTCTTTGATCACTCATCTGGCAGGAAGCCAGTAGAGACTCAATAGAATGAAACTTAATTGTCTTTTTACCTTCAACTCAATTACTGATTCAGTTTTTCATTCCTAAAAAGCCCAATAGGGAGCACAGCGCCACCTATCACAGCAGAGCGGAACCCGATCTGACTCGGATCTCTAAATCAAGCCCCCTCCTGCGCTCGTGTTCTGGGAAAAAGGACAGTCGTCCAGTTAAATGGCCCTCGCCCGGCTATAACTATAGCTGGACGTAACTGTGCATGAAAAGGTAATGAATGACTCAGGGAGGGTTTGCAGCCTCCGAGTTCCAGGATAATGGTTCATATTCCCCTGCCACCTGCTCTGGCCACACACACTTTTGCGAATAAAATGAGACATTTGTATTACGGCCGTTTCATTATGCCCTGACAGTGCAGCTCAGAGCTGAGCCCAGGCCTGGGCTCTCATGTATTAAGACATGCCGCAGCCACATGGGCTTCTGACAGGAAAACGCCGCAGACGGAGAAAAATGAACATCTCAGCGCTGGATGTGGATGGAGGCAGAGAGCAATGCCCACAATCAAAATTCGGTGTAATGACCGGACCTGCCATGACAGCCATTACCGCTGCCAGGACACCATATATCACCCCGAAAGCAATTAATGTAAAGCTATTCTACGGCGCTTTTGTGGTATTAGCACCCCTTTTTCATAGAATGATGCTGTTACTAGAATCAAAAATAAACAAAACTGGAAGTCAAATAGATGGGAGTCCAAATAGATAACCGTCATGCTGTCTACTCCCCTCCCACAATCACATTTTAAAAAATACTGTCAAAAAAAAAAAGCTAAATTGAAGCTAACAAGAAATAACGTCTTAATGAAAATGTCTGGTAAATTCATCTTAAAATTGCATTTTTGACCATTTCTTTATTCAAATCGTTGTAAATCAGGAGCAGATGGAAAAAAATGCTGTTCGAAAAAAATTGTACTGATGTTGTAGAAAATACATTGGACAGGCTACAAGCGTTGTTGCTCAAAGCTCTCAGCAACTGGGAGGGGAAGAGGGGCGGGGTTGCTCCACACCAATGGTCTCCCCCACAACTCAAATTTCTAATGAACTAAAAACTGCATAATTGTGATTAAAAGAACAATGGGAACGCTTTTATAATAGATGATTTATAATAATATGATCGAAGTGAGACTCTAGTGAAGTCCTAAGCTTTCATTTGTTTTTTAAAACATGTCTAAACTTGTTTTCCAGTTTAAATTATTATTCAAAAACATAATACATTAAAATAAATTGAGTCTTTGGTTTGTAATTATTTTAGTCTTTTACTATACCAGTACATTCTGGTAAATATGTTTCAAAAGAAAGTAGCTTTCAAAGTCTTCCTGAATTAAATTCCCACTCATCGTTTACATGTCTTTCCAGTTCCTTTAGATTTTTGTAGGACATAGTTTCTGCAGAGCAGCAGTAGAAATTCACCTTTGATTTAGTACGGAGCAATGACGCCCCCCTTCCTGTCACCCATAACTTGAAATATATATATACATTTTTACTACTGATATGAAAGTTTTTTCATTCATTACATTTTAGAAACTCGTTGAACTTTAGATGTGAATCAAAAGAAAAAGCTACTTTTAAATATGTACACAATACCAACAGAAACACAGTTTTGGGTAAGAAAATTGTTGACATTTACCACAGTTCTCATTTTAAAAAAAAAAAAAGGAAAAATTAGTTAAAAGGTTAAAAACAGTAATAAAAAGCATTTTTCTTTCGTATTTTAAGTAACCTTTGAAGGAAACAGAAGCTGCTATAAATACTTGATCAGAATGAATGTAGCCTTGTTTTGTTTCTAAAAAAAAACACCGTGTGATGAAAGGCTGAATAACACACTGTCAGTTTGTATTATGGATCCAAAGTACCATAATCCATATTAACATGTAAATTGCATAAATCATCATTCGTCTCTTTGCCATTTAGCCTGTTATTGTACCATCCATGGTCGATGAACGTATGATGTATAGTATCTGGCGTTTTTAATATGTGCCAGTTCATTAAGTCAAACTCAATTCAGCGTGATGCATCATTGACCTGCCCGACCGCGCTCAACCTTTCCGTCAGCGTGTGACTGGTGAGGATGGGGAAAAGGCGCCGCGTGCTGCCATCTTTTATGTGCGCTCACCCAGCTGCTCATGAGTTGTCCCCTCTTCCAAGAAGGTGATTCTCTCCAGCACGGCCCAGAACATCACGCCGAGCGAGAAGATGTCCGCCTGGGCAGTGTAGCTCAGGCCGCCCCACACCTCCGGAGCCATGTAGAAGTCGGAGCCGCAGGTGGAGGAGAAGTGCTGCCGCCTCGGGCCGCCGTCCAACGCTCCCTCGCTCATTTTACTCAGACCAAAATCTGCCACCTTAAATCAAGAAAGGAGATATTGATTGAAAGAAAAAGACACTTTTGTGTATCCAAAGTTGATTTCATTTTATACTTGTAGTATAAAAACCTCCAAGATGGAGAACTGAGAACCATAGCGGAAGACAAAAAATAAAATATAAAAAAAAAAGACAAATACAAAGAGCTCCTTTAGTATCATTGTCAATTAGTAACATTTACCAAAAAAAGAATACAATGAAAACATATAATAAAAGCTTTTAAACTGTTTTATTACAACAGAAAGCATCAGAACAATCAAGCAGTTCCAAATAGGTTTTGAGCTGCAAAACCTGCATGAGTGACTGACTTTAATCGACTTTAGCTGCTCAAAGATATTTTTGAAGCTCTCAGACGCTTCTTTTCTTTTGATGCGTGACATTAAGTATTTTTGTGTCTAATGACACCTCTTTGGCTAGTGAAAATTTTGCCTGATGCTTTTCACAAATCCTTTTGAGGGATCAAGCGATAAATAGAAAAGCAGCAGATTAATCTATAATGAGAAAATGCAGTGGCTGAAACCCTAACGGAGTACTTTTATTCATCAGTAGATGAAGATTGTCATCACCGAATTTTATTTTGTAATGTCTGGAGCTAAAAGTACACAACTAATAACCTCAAAAAAAAAAAAAAATTCTGTGGGCATCATCTGAATGTAAGTGTAACCAATAAACCAATCTATACGTTCTAAAAGCCTTGTTCTCATGGGTCAGAGGTCAAACAAAGCATTCATGTATTTACCTTTACAACTGGACCTTTAGGTGTCACACAGACCAGAACGTTGTCAGGCTTCAGGTCTCTGTGGGTGATTCCCAGACCATGAAGGAAGGCCACAGCACTGCTGAGCTGCAGCACCACGCTGTGGTTACGCTGGGCATCCGGGGGCCTGGAGAGCAGGTACTGGTTCAGGTCTCCTCCATTGCAGTATTCCATCACAAGCCACAGAGCCAAGCAGGGTAGTGGTCCAAGCTGCTCTTCCTCTTCCCTCTGGGCGGATCTCTTTCTCTGCCTACTGGGAGGTCTTTGTGGCGTTCCAAAATCAGATGACTTTGACCTTTGCTGGATCTTGGTGCCAGCCTGGACATGGTTGGTCCTGTCCTGAAGTCGAGAGCCAGAGCCGATCCTCCTCTTGGCGTTAGACTGAACCTCATTGCTTTCTTGAGTCGGCGGTGCTCCAATCACGCGACCCTTCAACACACTTTCAACCAGCCGCAAAGGCAGCTTCGCCGGCCTTAAGGCCTTCAGGCTCCGAGGTCCTGTCTGCAGGAGGCAGCTGTGGAGAGCAATGACATTGATGTGGTTCTTGGCTGTGGCTCTCATGGCCCACAGCTCCTGCAGGTAGAGTTCAATGAACTCAGGGTTGCTGCAAGGAAGCCGCTTGATGGCCACTCTCTGTCCCGTTTTGACCACATGACCCTCAAAGACGACGCCATAGCTGCCTCGACCCACCTCCCTTTCCAATGAATACAGATCCTCCATTTGTTAATGAACAGCCTAAAAATATCAAAAATAACATAAAGAAGGACACATTTCCAAAAGATAGGGATCTCGACACATAAAGAACACTTAAGAGTACCTAAAAAGGCCAAAAAAAAGTTTTTTTGTTTCATTTTTCCCCAAATGCACTTAAATTAAAATATCATGACTCAACTTTCACAGTTAAGTCCAAGTGGTGAAATTAGAATCAAATTAGCATTTAAGAAAGGCGGGTTCTGCCATCAGCTACAAACTGGAAACATTTGAAGCTGTGATGGAGAGGAGGTCACTGTCACTGAACAAGCTCTTCTCCATCATGGCCAACCAGACCATCCTCTCCACCCTGCTCTGGACAAACAGCGGCGCTCCTTCTCTAGGAGACTCAGAACGCTCTGCTGCCAGATACCAGATATAAATCCTACTAAACACAATTACACTTTACAATAATTCAGTGTAATAAATGACTTTTGCACATTTTTGCACATCAATACCTGTACTGTCTGTAAATAGCTGTTTAAAATTATACCATCTTATTTGTTTACATTTATGTTACATTTTTTGTTTTTATATTATTCTTATTCTATTTTCTCTAGTGTTTACAATACTGTCATTTGCTACAGTGAGTAACAAACACATTTCCCACCTGTGGGATCAATAAAGTGATTTTGATTCTGATTCAAGGTTAAGCCTTTTTTCCCCCTCATTTTTGGTGTATTAACAGTTCTTCCGCCGTAAGCCTCTTTACAATTATAAAATGTGAGGCATTACATAATGTTGTAACCCCTATAATAATGGGTAAATGTGTCTTGCAAGCTTCCGTTTTTTTTTTTTTTTTTTTTTAAAATTTGCCTTGATTCATGCAATAATTAATAGTACTTCTACTTTGATAAGTTCTATTGGCCTGGAATTAGTTTCCTCTAAGTAAAAAAAAATACACTCAAGCTTGTTTATACAACAAAAGCAAAAACAAATACCACGCTAGCAAACGTTCTCACACATTTAAAAAACGTTAAACATTTCCCATCAGTGAAGTTGTGACACAACAGAGGTAAACAAAGCTCTAGCTTTGCATTAATTATGCTAGTCATTCCACTTACCTACACAAAGACTTCAAAATCATGAGCCTTCCGTACGTACATACGTCACAGGTTAATCCCGCACCACATTAACGATTTCAATTTTTCTTTAACCCCAACTAAAGGACAAATATAAAACAATGAACGGAGGAACTGTGAACTAACAGGACCTACTTCCGCATTTATTTGAAGCGTCCCGCTCGGTATCAAAGGTGTGCTCCGATTGGCTGAAATAAATAAATTCTGCATGATGATTGGTTGAGAGCAGGGGGGCCGGTCCAAAGGGGAGATTCGAATAGTTCAAACAAATAAAGGAAGCAACAAAAAATGAAGGATTTTTTTTAAACATTTAGCATACAATACTTTTTTACACAGTTTGTAGAATAATAGTAATGATGATGATGTTGTAAAAAAAAGAAGAGATTAAAAAACATGCAAAATTTGACTGAAGTTTATTTGGAATTTCAAACGTATTTAACATATTAACTGCTTTTACCCAGTTCAACATTAACTAAAAATTTTGCTTATTACAATTACTTGGCCAAATTGTTTTTTGGACAAAAAAGTCAGTCTACTTCTATAGACCATTTTGGTTTTCTCTAGGAATATTGTAAATTTCAGAGAACTGTTTTCATAAGAAGAGGAAAATAACATTTTATTTAAACTTTAAGGTCAACTGTGTGTAACTTGTATTCATAAAACAGTAGAAAGAAGTTTGGTATATTTAGGATCATTTTCTTTAATATATCTCTTCATCTGGGCTTGTTCAGTTCAACAAAACCTGTCTTTTTGGTCCATTAACAAAATTACATTTAGGGAAAAATAATAAGTTATATATTATTTCCTTTTTATGAATTTGAAAGGGAGAATACCGTTGGAAGTTGCTTTCTGAGTTTATTTCAACCGGAGACTTTCAATTGCAGTTCACAATAAAAAGAAAAACAACCACCACAATAAAGAGTGCATTTCCATTGAATAAATGCACCAAATGGATGTTTTGATACTAAAGAAAAGAAGATTAATGGAGAGAGACCATTTTAATCCAATTACCCAGGTGTGTAAAAGCATCCAACATGATGAAGAGACACAAAAATAAAAAAAAAATGAGAGGTTTTAGAGAATGTCTATTTGGAGTACAAACATAAAAATACAGCTAAGCTGTTTTAACAACACATCAGATTGTTTTATATATTTTGTTATAAAAAGAAAACAAATCTTTTCACCTATTTTTATAGGAGGAATAACAACACTGCTCTTGATAGCGAGCAGCTTGTGTGGGAAAGTTTGTATTTTCAGATAAAATAATATAAAACTTGATGATTCACTGCACTAAAGAGTTTTGTTAAACAAAAGAGTGTGTGCCTTTGTGTGTGACTTAGGATCCTTAGCTTTTATCAGCAATGGCAATTATGAATCCCTTCATTACTCGAGATAGATGGAGTCAGTTACACTTCACTCGTCTTCTTCTTGAAAGCACTCACTCTTTATTCTATCATCATATTTCAGCTGCTTTGACAGACTTTGGCATGCAGGAACGGAAAGATTCTAGTTTGGAATTTTTTAAATTTGTTAAGGTGGGAATAGGGGAGCCCAATTTATTAAATCATTTGGGCACCCCAAGACCATGCTGATGAGCTCAAGAGGAATTATGGTTTTAATCACCTCTGTTTTCAGACTGATGGTGACTGTTAAGGCTTTGCATGCTAATTAGGGAATAATCACTTCTGTGATTGAGGTCAAAACCTCTACATTTAATCCTGAGGTCCTGAGCTTCCCACACAGAGTGAGTAAACATCAGTAAATATCATCTTCCCCTGACAATGACAGCTTTCTTTATTTACAGTGTCACATTTTCACAAGAATGTCACAACTCAAAGCAGTTTTTTGATGCAGACGAACATTGCACTGTTCGCAAATGAGAAAAAAAAGTCCTTCTGGAAACTGCATGTGGCACTAAGAGGCAAATATCCTGATATTGACAAAGATATGATGCACTGCAGTGTTTCAGTATAATGCTTACCATATAAAATGAAAGTTTCTCAACTGTTTCGGGGTTGACGCTGCAGATTCTTTTCCAAGATAAGGGGTAGTAATTCATCCCCACAAAATTACAATGGCTTTTGGGTTAGAAATGTATATTTTCCCTCCTAGATGGAATTCATTTTAGACTCCACTGTTCATAACAATCAATTGCCTCCTGACAGGTGAGAACCCTGAGTCGCCATAAAGCCCCGCACAGATCCCTCACTCTGTTTCACATCATTGGGTTTGATTGTGCAGGAGGATGGTAAAAAACCGGGGCGGTGAAAGATGGATGGGGGTTGAGGGGGAGCTCCACTGGAGCCGGGCCAGGAGCGGGTCAGTTTTGGCTGCAGATAACTGGGGAAAGGTGGAGGGATTCTTGGCAGGAAGCACTTGATCCATCAGTCAGCAGTTTTTCTCCACCCCTCCCACCCAAAAAAACCCTGTCGAATCACTTGTGGAGGAAGTGAAAATGTACAGGGGGGTTTGTTAGAGCCATTATATAACGCATTTATGTAGTGCAGATGCAGCTCTGAGTACTTTATGTGTGATGATGTCTCGTTACTGGAAAATGATGTTCATTATGGAGGAATCTCATGGGGGCGTACAAACTCCTCACAAACCTAGAGAAATGTATTTTTTCCTCACTAAACCTTTCTTTATATTTCTAAGACTGCAACAGGAACAAACATCAATCACATTTTCTGTTGTTCCTTTCATACAAATCTATACATTTTTGTTTTTTACAACTTATTTAATTAACCCCCTCTGGCACATCCCATTATAAAACTCAGCCTAGCATTTAAGGCTGAGAAATGGCTGCTTTCCAAAACAATCCCCTATTTTATGAAATAATGTATTTCTAAGCAGTATTATTTAACAGTGAAAGGGGTTTGCTTTGATGTAAATTACATAATTTCAAAACCTTAATCAAATATGACAACTCAAAATCCTTTTGTATGAAGGGGAAAAGTCCTCAATTTACTCTTAAGCCCACCACTCCAAAGAATTGACAGAAAATTCATATTTTGATGTTTTTAAACCCTTTGATGATATCCACAAAAAGTATTGCAATATCATTTTTCTATCTATAAAATGTGATACATTGGGTAATTTAGTAAGATTTTGCTCACAACAATGTTAGTATAAGATGAAAAATACTGATACTGTAAAAACGTGTACGTGTTTCATAGCACCTTTTTTTTTTAAACAATATGGAGTGCCCTACAGTGAAGAAAATATGACAATCATCAAAAAAAAATTACAAGAGATGAGTTATTCTCACCACAAAGTTTTAAAAATCATCAAAACTTTTCTTGCCAAAAATGTTTTAGTGAGATTTTATGGAAGCAATGAAATGAGCAGGAAAAGCCCTTCTACTGCCTCTAGAGGAATGATGATGCTCTACAGGTCGAAAACATAGACCAAGTTCTATACAATGGGTTTTTATGGAAAGTTTGGATCATGCTAATGAAATATTGATCTTACAAATATGTCAGCTATGATACAAATGGCTTTATAGGATTAAAGTTAGTTTTCCCCAAGTTTTGGGCGCAAATGTGAACAGACTTAAAGGATTGGATGTGATGTGGAGTCAAACGCGACCGCTTTCCAGTCATCAGGGCAATGAGTGCCTTTCGACCATTGGGGGATGCGTCTGGGCACCCTTAACAGACTGCGGATAGCAACGATATCAATGACAGACAGGCCCCCCGAACGGCTGCTCACTCCTCTGGTCCCCTTATCTCTGCCGCACCGAGGGCTCTGTCTGCGGAACCGATTCATCCATCACTATCAGACCTCGCGCAGGTTCAGGTCCACCATTCACACGCAGAGGAAACAGCCTAACAACAGCTCCAGATGAGGAGACACTCCAAGAGTTGCAATGCCAACAAAATACCTCTGCTGCTTAATTAATATCAGGAATAAGGGTTCTGCCAGTAGCTGAGTGCTGCTGATCCTTAGTCTTCAAAAATGTGATGTAATCTATGTGTATGAATAGCCTGTAAATGTTTTCATTTGAGAATGATCAGGGTTGTGATGACGGGTAATACAAGCAGATTGGTTTCAGATTTTTTTCTATCATGTGCCATAATGCTGTTCTTTTGAAAAATGATCAGGATTTAATGTCTCTTTTGGTCAAACTTTCTGGTTCCAGATGGGTGAGCCCCATAGATGAAAGCTCCACTTTGTCATGTCGAACACTTGGGCTGTTTGTTTGGCTCTTGATTGAACAATGAAACAATACATCCTGCATTGGCATACTGTAAGTAAAGACTTCAAAAATACTTTATTTACCTCCACAAATATAAAACCCCAAAGACAGAAATACCTATTCTTCCTACTAATAATAACCCCACGATAATCCCTTTTGTGTCAGCACCACTGGGATTATTTTTGGAAATTTACCAGAATGTGATTGGATATTTCTCAAATAACATGGTTTCTATTGCCAGGGTTGTGGATTAAAAAAAAAAAAAAAAACAGGTTCCCAAAGGTAGTTAGTTCACAGATTTTTAGAAATGAAGAGCAGCTGAGTGGGAGGTAGGGTGACGTCTCTGTGAGGGGGTAGAGGTGTTGATACCAAATTTTGTGGGGCATAAAAACCATTGACCGTATATGAGAGCTGGATTGAGTCACACTCCCCCTTTGCATTTTAAACAGGAAGTACCCGCTGGCTCCAAGAAGCCAAAATCGCATAGACTTCTATTAAGAAACAAACAGCTATTACTCAGTCATTCTATTAGTCAGAATAGCCATTCTTGCTCTGATACTTTATTTAACATGTTTTTGCAAATCCTAATTTTTTCATTATATTTTTTTATTTATTGCAGGTTATTCAAGTTATAAATTGACATCAGATGCCTCAGTAAAAGCCTGTGGTCTTATGTCAAACATTTGAAACATTTGCTTGACAGATTTTCCCAGGCACACTTTCAGGTGGTAGGGGTGTGGCCTTCCCACAAGCTCCCAATGTTGACTTGACTGACATGGACAAATCACAGCTTTCTGATGATTTCTGTTTCCAACATGGCTATGTCTGTATCACAAAAAAATGGTGACTGAATTGATTTCATTTCATTGCAAGAAGTTGTCATAGCGTCACACTAACTCAGTCCAGTTCTAATATACAGTCTATGTAAATGACTGTGACCTAGAAACATTGACTCAGACCAACTTGGACCAATCATTGCTTAATGGCTCCAACATGGTGGCACGCATATTGTAAAAGAAACGGCGAATGAATTGACTTATTGTCGTTGGCACCAGAAGTAAGTCTTTTTCTGTGGGTAACGCCACACTCTCTTAGTCCAGTTCTCTTATGTAGTTTAAAAACCCATAATCTGATGGCTTCTCACTTCACCTAGTTCTGTACACTGGCTAATCCTAAATCAGACCTCCATCCTTTTGGGTTCTACTTTTGATCACAGCTGGTTTTTTTTTTTTTTTTTTACTAGTTACAGTTTTCCTTGTAAGTCAGACTCTTCAGTGTTTCCCTGCTCCAATTTTAGCAGAATTCAGAGGTTTTTTTTTAAATGAATTTTTTCTTAACAAAGGAACTCCAGAGAGTTTTGTTAGAAGGTAGGTCCAAAACTGGTCGTCCTCAGCTTCTATAGTCTTTAACATACATGATAGATTTTGGTTCTTCTTTTGAGAGTTATGAACGATGGAAATACAAAATAAAACAAATTCAGTTTTCTATGTTATCAAATATTTTCAGTTTATGTTTTGGCGTCTGTTTATTAGGACTCAACCCCCACAGAAAATCCTGACAACAGACGGAGTCGTCCATCCAAAATGTCAAGCCGTATGTCTCCGTCCACTGACTTCCTGTCTGCACAATGTTCATTATTTCATTATTGCAGGTGTGTCATCATTACCAGTTATGAAAGGCTTGTTTTTTGTTTTTTTACCTTTTTCTGAACAAATTTATCGACCCATTCCATTCTCTGTTGCTGACTTTCACTCAAGCACGTCACTTGAGGTGCCATTGTGTCCCTGACCTTCAGATTTGGTTGCCCTTGGTTGTGGCTTTTGCGGAACGCTTCAACACGAAACTTCTAGATCAGTCTCACAGTAGATGATGTATGTTTTTTTTTTCGGGCCCCATTAGATGGCTCGGTGAGGACGAAGATGGTGGCGTAGGCAACGTCTCCTACGTCATCGCAGGCCCACGGTTTGTGTGTCTGTGCCGGGGGTTTGTGCGTAACAGAAAGGGGGATTCCGCCTCTTTCTTATGGCTCTTCTGTGATACGGATGGTTGTAAATATTTAGGAGAGGGGAGGAGGGGAGAGGAGAGCACTGGAGGGGTTGAGCGAAGAGGGTGTGTATAAGAAGCCTCAGAGGAGGCAAGCGTTTAGTTGTTGAGACCCTGAGCCTAAGGATACAAGCTGAGCCACCCAACTCCCCTGTGTCTGCATAAGGAGGGAATCTAAGCTATCACACTCACAGGTAAGAAAGGCACTTCCTTTAATGTGTTTCCACCTGTATTGGAAGATTATTCCATCAGATTGAAGACTTGTATTTGCATGCACAAATTATAGCAAAATAAAGATATTACTGTATTTTTTTGAGTTCATCCCATCTTTTTCTTCCTCTGCTTGATCTCTGATTTCATGTTTTGACCCCTGAGATGCCTGTGCGCATAATCCTTTTCACCTGGAGTAATCTATTTTTCCATTACTCTGTTTGTGTCCCTGTGGCTTTGGAGGTATCACAGTCACCATCAGCACCACACGCAATGCACCTGATTACTACCTAATTAACAGAGTGGAAAGCACAGGATCCTCACAGATAAAGAAAAATGTTTTAAAAAATCATTGATATAGCATTAATTAGATGCATGTGACAATTTTACATTTCTTTATATTATGTTTTAGTTTTTTCCCCCTCAAAAAATTTTTTTTAACTGAAATGAACAAAAGCAGAAGTCACTAAACGTGTTTTATTTTTGTTTATTTAGAGCTTGATTAAAACATGACCAGAAAAACTTAATTTTCTTCTTCAATATATTGTTCCTGGAGTTTGCTCTGGCGTTTGATAAAGTCAAAGCTTGACAATTGAGTCAGCTGAAAGCAGTTATTATGCTAAGCACATAATAATGATGATTGTAATGATAATGGTAATGAATGTGCATAATCTTTTCCCATTATCAGTAAAGACGATACTCTTAGAGAGGGGGAGAAAACGGGTGCTTAATGTGCCATTCTTGAATAAATGACTCAACGCTAAAGATGTTTTATGAAGGAAAGAACATTTATGAGAAAAAAGCCAGGAGTAGTGTTTTATTTATGCTTATATATTTACTATTTAGTCGTAAAAGTTACACAGTTTGCTTCAAGGATTGTTTTTAGTAAAAACATTTTTAAAACTGATCTATAACTGATGATCAGTTGTAAGAGTTTTGACGTATATTTGGATAATATGCCAGAAAACAATATATACAGAAAATAATTTTGTCTAGTAATTGTAAGCCCATAAGTAAATATGACCGTTATGATTTTAAAGTGATCTTCCTTCTTTCCTTTTTTGCACTTTTATTCTTGGTGTTGCAAAAGCCCTTACTTTTAAATCAAAGAACACTCATTGCTGATCATCATAAACGTCTAATTTCCAAGGTTTCACATTCTATCACCTAAAACATTTGTCAGTATTTAATGAATAAACATATAAGTATTTGGTAAAAATAAAATATGATTCCACAGTTTCATATTTCAATTAGAATTGTACTTAATGACCACAAAAACATTACTAAATTGTATTTTTCTAAACAGTAAAGTGGGACTTTGTGGCTCTTGTTGAACCAAACTGGACCAAATGGGTCTTTTAGCCTGAAAGGCTGCAGACCCCTGATCTAAAGCTATATTCACACCGCCATTGGCCACGCATTATCGAACGGCCTCTTTCAATTAAAGGTCTATGCTTTTGTGCATAACGTAAACACACGTTTTGGGCTTCATGTAATCAAAACTCTCACGTTCACACGTCACTATGCCAGTTTCATTGACTGTTTTTGGGCTCTAAATATGCACATTAAATGTTAACCCAGGTCAAACTTTGACCAATAAGGGACTCTGATTTGAATGTATAATGTATGGATGGCATCCCTTTTAATTCACACAAGTGTCAACTGTATAAAAATTGATCATGGAGGCTAAATGAATAATTGTGGTTTAGGCCCAGCTAAAGTCTTTAACATATCAGAATAGAGCTGTGACAAAAAAAAAAAAGAAAGAAAGATTTGCGAGATTTGTACCTCTTTGACATTACAACTGTACAGTAGAAGAAGAAGCCCCTCCCTGTTTGTCACATGAGTGTGAACAATGTTAACATAGTATGAGGAGTCCAGGAGAACCATCCCCATATCATAACCCTTCCACCGCCTTACTTAGTGTTTTGTCCAATCTGGTCTTCTTTGATGGAAGACATTTTTTTTATTTTATTTTGACCCACGATGGCCTCGAAATTGTGACACACTCGAGGTCTACTGGCTGTGAGATGTGGTTCTTTTTTAATGTTGATATTTCTCACACAAAGAACTTCTCTTTGTTTGAATTTGCTTCTGTAGGCTCGTTGTTGCATCTACTTTTATTGTGAAACTGTCAAATGTGTGCCGATGTGTGCACACTCACTGATCATCATTAGTTAACTTCTTTTGACTCAACTTGCCTTTTTAATTCCTATGAGACAAGAAAGATCAGACCTTTCATGCCCTTCACACATCTTTTCTTTAAAAGATAAAATTGGACTGTCTCCTTTTCATTGATCGCACAAAAATGTTTCTGAACAGCAAGACCCCAGAATGAAGCCCGACATCACTTATACCATCATAACCTCCTGCCCACAAGTATTTTGCAGTTCAGTACTTTTTCCAGCATCGCTGCTGTCGCCTGAGTCGGGGTAAGGAGCTTGTCTGCTTGAGCTAGATTGCTTTCTCCATGTCCAATGGATTTGTGCAGGTGTCAACACAGCGACCAGATCAATGATGACACCACATCATCTGCCTTTGACTCTCCACAGCTTTTCTGCTATACAGTCAGAGCTGGTGGGCACGCAGCACTGCAGAACGGAGCGCATCATTGCTGTTTCCTGCTGTGCAAAAAAAGCCTTTTGTTTTCCTGTTAGTGCGAACTGTTTCTGCCTCAACGGGTTTTTCTGTAACATTTTCAAGCCACTGCTTTGACCGCTCCTTGACAGATGTCTCCATTTCCATAGCTTTAGTCAGACAATTCTACCTAACTTTAAGGAAGGAATAAAAGACTTTAGTGGTCAAAAACTAAAACACCCACCATTGTCTTGCTCCCCCTACTCCCTCATCTGTCCTTTCTCTGCATTTTAATAATCGGTTTTTGTGGCTGTTAGCAAAGCTGCATGGGACTAAACAATTGCTAGCGTGACTCTCACAGTGTGAGGAATTGAGCATCTATCTCAAAAATGCAAATATGGCCCCAATTAAAATAAACCCTGCTAGTGTCGCTGATGAAAATTGCAGTAAAGATATGCTCTGATACGATGGTGTGGAGATAAAAGCTGTTATGAATATGAGGAGTCACACATTCTAACTTCATGGGGTTAAATGAAAGAAAGAGAAAAGAAGAGTTCATCCTGCTACTCGATTTGTGCACTCAGCAGTCTGCATTAGATGAGGTCTCCTAAATAACGATGTGCGGAAAAAAAAATACTAGAGCAGGAGTTGGGGATGTAGATAAGAGGCAGTGATTAAGAGGTGCATAGATAAGGAGGATCACGACTACATGCATCACTCTCCCTGTTGCACACTTGAAATTATCTGCAGGTTATAACCTCCCCCCTCCAATTTTTTCTTTCTTTTTTATAACCTGTCAATTCTGCAACTGTGACAATAATATGACCTGAAGGCAGCAAAAGGCCCGTCTAATAGGTCAGATCGTGTAATCTGCTGCAGGTGTGGTTCAAATCGGATTAGGTGCATTTTCTCAGATTTGTTGTTTCCAGATCCATCCTGCTGGGATGGAAACACAACATCTCTGCTGCTTGTGCTTGTCTGAGCCCTTATCACTGACTGGTTATCTGTCGCAGCACAGACAGGCTCCTGTGGACAAATGTGTAAATAGTATAGATAGAAGGTCTCATGAAGGGAAAACCTGTCAGGGTGGACAGACACTGGGGGGGAGTTTTAGCTTGAAGCCTGTGGAATAACAAAACAGAAGCTTTCCAACACGCATTTCTAATATTACATTGTTTTCAGAAGTCCGCAAAAGGTTTTTTTCCTATGGATGAAATCACATTTTTCCCTATTTTAAAAGACAAAGCAATCTGTAAACTAATTGGAAATCAGCTGCACACGTTTTTTAAATTGTGGCCCAGTTTAATTTTGAAGGCAAAAAAACCCAATTACCAAATGAATCCATTAGCTTTGGGACATTAAATTGGTTTGAAAACCGTCTCATCGCATGCGGGCAGAAAAACCTGTGAGGTAGAAAGATAGACGCTATTTCTTCCTTTAACACCTAATGAACCCTGATTTGTTGTTGCAAAGTCTAGTTTAAAAAATACACAGTTAGGACAAACAACCTGATGGGAAAAAATCATGGAAAAGATGTTTTTAAAGAGGTGGAGAAAGGGATCAAGAGAGTTTGGGTATCTTTGGGAGCTCTGCACCACTTGTAGCTTCAAGAAAGACATTTTCATTGGTTTGCTGTGGCCAGTTAAATATGCCTTAAACTAAAATGCAATCATAAAATACTAACAAAAATATATTCTAAAGTTGCAAATGATTTTAAAAAATGGTCAACTTAATCAAGTTACAAAAACAAAAATGTATATAAGTTACAATGAACGGCTTCTACAGCAGGAGAACAAACACAGTGTTTTGACTTCAACTCCTGCTGGATTTTGAAGCTCTGAGGTCCTAGCAGCTGCTAAAATGTGATTGAGTTCATTTATCCTCAATTCCTCTGTTTCTCTCAGGGTTGGTAGGTGAAATCGATCAGAGCTCATTAAGCCCGTGTTGATAAGTTAGACGGGCTCTGCTCCTTAAGGTCATACAGGTGGGGTCAGGGTGGGAACAGATGTGCTGTCAAAGCTGGTCATTTTTTCTGAGGAAGTTTTCACACACAGAGCGTGTCTGTTTCTAGATTTTGCTCTTTATCCCTGTGTTTCAAATCCAAACTATGCAATCTTACAAAAAAAAGTCTTCTTTATAGCATAAAATAGTGGCTTTTTTTTGTCTAAGGACAGTATTACAATAATTTTGACTTCTCCCTGACTATTTTAATGCGGTCCGATCCACTTTTCCTTTAAGAAATATGGTAGAACACGTTTCCTGTCTGTCTTAAAAGATAAAAACAGACATAAAGACAGGCACCCCCCTGGCGTCTGCTGCCTCATTGTGTTCAGATGTTTCTTTAGAAAGCTTCAGACTGTGAGATGGGATTCCCAATCTCAATATGAGAAGTGCAAGTCTTAAAAAATAACGACAAAGATTTAAAATAAACCTTCCAAACTCAAGTCTGCACACCTGCAAACAGAGACGGCTAGATGAGATGATTTAAATTTACTAATCCGTCATGCATTTGTCTGTTTAGCTGTTTTTTGCTTTTGAAAATCATAATATTAAAAAACATATTTCTAAGACCCCTATCTTATAATCATGATTAAAACCTTTCTCAAAACCCATTAGATCACATGTGTCAAACTCAAGGCCCAAGGGCCAAATGTGGCCCTTCATGTCATTTTATGTGGCCCTCGAGAGCATAAATGTTTTAATTTCTTAAAATAAAAAATAAAAATTTGTGTGTATTTATTCATATCTAGTGGGAATCGGACTTGAAATATGGGTTTGGGCAACTATACATTATGACTTAAACACTGTCAATATAATCTAACCTGACAGAATCAAATTTAAAAGGATTTATGATAGAGTAACAAGCAAACATAAGTTTTCTATGCAACTGTAATAGTCACTTTAAACAGTCATAATAAATAAATAAATAAATGAGTAATTTACATTAAGGAGTTTAATTTCCATTACATTTAGTTACATGTATAAGTTAAATCTGGCCCTTTGAGGATAGCCGCTATGCTGATGTGGCCCTCAGTGAAAATGAGTCTGACACCCCTGCATTAGATGTAACTTGGTAGATGCTTTCCAACCTGTAGTTCATCATCATTCCACCAGGGGCAGTAGAAGTGCTTTTCCTGCTCATTTCCAAATGGCTGCTTCCATGAAATCACAAAAACCCTTTTGGCTGTAAAAAGTTTAGCTAATTTTCAAAACTTTATGGTAATAACAAGTCATCTCATATTTTTAATGAATACTTCTATTGAGAGATGGAATAAATTAGTAAACATGACTCTTGATGTTACAGTAACATCATGTTAAAAATGTAATAGTGGGTAAAAAGGTGCTTTTTTCCTGAACAATCAAGTAAATATTTTTGCATAATGTTATTGTTATTATTATATTAAATTAACATTGTTGACAGTAAATACTTACCAACATACGATGATTCATATCTAAATCTTATACAAGAAATGATATGTCTAAGTTTCATCAAAGGGTTTAATAAAACAGCCTAATTCCCCAAAATGTGAATTTCCTGTGAATTCTTTTGGGATTTACAGGGTTAAAAGACACTGAGCTTTTATTCTGACGTGGATGGAGACAAACCATCATCTGTACCGGTTGGCTCCTCAAACTATTTTAACTCCTAAACAGGGTTAGGTTAACTGCAATAAGTGTGACAGATGGAGTGCACACTCCTCTCTCAATGGTATTCTCATTACTGATGTTGCCACTGGCAATTTTTGGTCAACATTGCCTATAAAACTGCATTCAATTTTACGTATCCTATAGCAGTTCACGTCATTTGCATAATCTGTCTGACAGCAGCCACTTGACTGCTACGGCTAATGCATGATGCACTGCAGGGGTATGAAACTCCCGGGGACATTGCTTTTCCCTGTGGATACAAAGATGACACGATTTGTCTGGCAGTGGTCTGAGGACGCACAGCACCAAAGCTAACATTTAGAGTAGATGGTTACACGTAATTTGAAGCAACTTTGCCCTCCTTTAACAAAAACCTGGCATGAAAGCAAAAAGGAAATGGACTTTAACGAAGAGCCAGATGCAGCTCTATTTTTAGAGGCATCTCTCGATCTTATAAAAAAAAAAGAGTGCTTTTACCTGGTTCCTTCCAAAACAAATACATTACTGAGCTCGCATTAGAGTTAACCAAGGCCTTGAAAGTGTTTTGCGGAAAAATGGCCCTCTCATGCATCTGCGAGGATGCAATCAGAACAAAAGTGCCGCCACTCTCATGCACTTGGTTTTGTTCTCCGAGTGGATCTACTGTTAGCCCGGAATATCTTGTTCCGACAGTCTTTCAGAGAAGCGGTGAAAAGTCACAAAAAGGGTTCAAAGGAAGCGACAATGTTTTTTTCAAACATTTTTTGATTGATTTGGTTTCAGATTCAGTCCAATTTTGAACTGTTTACGCACTTTTTGGGCACCAGAAAATATATAAAAAGATTCCACTTTCTTTCGTTGCATAAAGTTGTGTGCAGGAAAGGGAATTCATAAAACAAAATTAGCATCAGCAGCTTTAATAAATGGGTGGAGGGGCCATCAGGGTATCATGGATTTGAGTGGTGAAAAAGAAAAACCCTTTGCTCGGTTATGACAAAGCTCTGACGCACTCTGCCTCATCCATTAGTTGTCTGTGTGAAGCTGAAAAGCACAAAAGAGTCTGCTAAAGCGTAGATAACCCAGGGGTCCCTATGTGTCTGTCTCGTTTTTATTTTTTTTGCATGTATTTTCCTGGTCTTGATGCACCGTTCTCTTAAAAGACTGTCTTTTTCCATTCAAGTCCTAATGTTGTTCTTCATTGTCACACTTTGAAATATGGCAGAGACCTTTTATCTCGTCTAACATATTAGACGACGTCCCAGCTTCTTCCATTGACGACATTGAGCGTTCTTCATTTAGCTTCATCCAGAACAGATAGTGTAAAGATGTGGTCACTTTGGAGGAGGCAATGATTAAAATGTCTCCTCTCCCCAATGCCATCACATAGATTTATGTTCATCAACTTAATTGATTGATCTTCATATTTCGAAATCCATGAGTACTTTACGACTTTACACTCTGTAATTGCCGGTGGGAGATGCATGGATCTGTGAAAATGACCAATAAAAAGCAGCGTACTGTGTGAAGTAAAACACAGCGGACTGCAAGGAAGCAAAAATGGGCTTAAATCTCCAAGAGATGTCTGCCTGCTCCAAAAGAGGAGTCGACAATTTATGGCTTGTTTCAAAAAGCACATTTTTGGGTGGTGGTGTTCACACTGGACAAGCAGGGAAGGGCTTCTTCTTGTTCTTTTTCTACTGCTTAGTAGCACATGTCCGTCACCTACAACTGGAAGAGGTTTGGTGTGAAATGTTGAAGCACCAACACGCATTCAAGCAACCACTTCCAATGAAAAGTATATGTAAATTTGTATAGACGCGTTTCTGGCTTCTGCAGACAAAACTCTTGCAGTCACGCGTTGCAACATACGTTTTCATGACCATTTTCAGGCTCTACAGATAAAGCGCGCATCGAAAGTTAAACTGAACTTTGATCAGTCAGGGACTTTGGTATAGATTTTGGAAAGCGTCTCTTTTAATTCATGAAAGTACCGACCATTTAAAAATTGATCATGGAGGACAAATCAATCATTGCGGCTGGTGCCTCTTTCATATATTGAAATAGAACTGTGAAAGAAAAAATCTGGGGCAAGATTTGTACCGCTTTGACATTTTGTGCCAAGCCTCTTCCAACTGTTGGTGGTGGACATGCGCTAGAAACAGTAGAAAAAGAAGAAAAAGCCCCTCCCTGGTTGCCCAGAGTGAACACTATTGGCTGGTTCAACAAACCGCATCTAGTGAGTTCTTGAACATGCGTCACATGTCCGGTGTGTCCGTAGCTTAAGAGTAGCTCATTTGATGTTGGTGAGGAGGCTGACCGTGAAGGGTTCTAAAAGTAAGAACTAACATTTAAAGTAAGTTCTACAATGAACTGGGAGTCAGTGGACTGCTGCTAAACCTGGAGTGACTCCTTTTGCTTCTGTGCAGCAGAGCCATGACACTCGTTCAAAGACCATTGCAGTTTGAGTAGTGATGAAATGAAGACCTAACATCTTCAAGTTCTCCTTTGGATACCAGAGAACTCAAGCTGCAGATGATCCTCAGCTGGAGGCGAAAGCTGAGTTGCACTGAGTAACACTTGGTCACCATTCCAACATGGTGACCAAGTAACATTTCTGACACAAATATGACAAAGATTCAGACGGCTGGACTGGAAAGTGCTGTAAAAAGACCAGTTATTCCTCAATGATTAGAAAATATCATAACATGTCAGCAGCTAGAGACATTTTTTAATTAATACAAAACCTTTATTGACAATTGTCAAGGACAGCTTGTGTGCTTTGGTTGACATCAATTTTTAAGTTGTGTTTACCTTGTTTTAAGGCCTTTCAGGATTACATGAGGCTTATTATGTCCATGCTGTATGATGACCTTGGTAATAAAGAAATATTATTTTTAGTTGTTAAAGAACTGAATCATTTTTAACAAAACCACACAATACCACTTACTTTTTGAAGAAAAAATAATGATTTTATCAGATGTAGACACAGCTGCAACCCTTACACTTCAATGGAGGGAGGCGAGATAACTTTGTAACATTTGTCATCGTATATTATAACAAGCTATGGCTGGTTTCTGGGAGGTTTCAAGGCCGAAGTGGATTTAATCTCACACAAAAACTGCCCTTTAAACAAAGATGTGTTTTTCTTTTTTCCTAATGAATTAATCGATGATGAACTAAAGATAATCCATAAACATTTTCTTACCTGAAATATAGCACATTTAATCTCCTGCTGCAGATGGATGACAAATGAGTGACTAATTTAACAGAAGATTGAAATGTAATTCAAATTATTATTCAACACATCATAGCCAACAACTCAAAACTTGATTGGCCACAAATTCATCATTCTTTGTCAGATGTCAAACAAACGCGTCCCAAAAACTTTTAAAAAAAAGTTTAGAATCTGTGGAAGAAAGTTTACAATTAAAAAAACAAACCAAAAAAGAGCTTTTAAAGCCTTACCAGGATATATCCGGCTTTATGGACTTATGCACTATATTTAATTCTTTGTGGACTTTTGCGCATTTCATGCTCAGCTAAAAGCATAAATGACAATATTTCCAAATGAAGCTCTGAGCATGTAAAGGCACACAAATGGGTTCCTCTTGTCTAATTACAAAAACCTCAATATTGCTCAGCTTTTCTCCATTCACGGAGGTTTGGAGCGGCTGCAAATGTTGATTCGCATTAATAGACTCTGGAAGAATAGTATCAATGCGTAAAAAGCCGTGTCTTTGTAATCCAGAGGCACATCCAGCACCCACATCGTCGCTCACGGCACGCTGCTTCACTCATTTGTTCGACTTAGAAAGGGCCACTTAGAGGAGAACATGGTGATTTCAAATGGTCTTAGTCAGCAGGATGATAAATGATCTTCAGCCAGGCAAAACAAACAGCTCTTCTGATGATTTCTCATTACGATGTTTATAAATGGGTCCGAAATCACGCATGAAGGGCCCTGTAGGCCACCGTTTGTTTTCTCACATTTCTTTGGTTTCATCTCATTGCATCCCTAAACAACACTCAAGTTTCCTATTTGAAAGATTTTTTGTCTCTAGCAACAACCCTTTAACTTCTCTGGTTTAGACGTTTGAACTCAAGAGTGGCTTAAAAAGACAAAAATGAATCTTTCAAATTGCAACTTGAAGTGATTTGATGTAATTGAATGTGCTTCAATAAACAGTATGTGGTCTCACGTCCAATGATCAAAACGTTTGATTGACGGATTCTCTTAAGCCCGCTTTCTAGAAGAAAGGGCGTGGACTTCCAATAAGCTCACTCCTGATTGGCAAGAGTGGTTACCATAAAAATGAAGACTCAATAACAGCTTAGTGACGATTTGTGTTCTAACATGACAGCATCTGTTTTACAAAAAATGGCAACAGAATTGACTTAATTTTGTTGGAGCTGGAAGTAACCAATTTACTATGAGTGACATCAGACTCACTTGGTTCAGTTCTCATATACGTCAATGGAAGTAACTTCTTGATCAAGTGTGTGACACCCTTTAGCAGAATAGATGACCAGCCTAAGGATAAATAAAATCTTTCAGGCCATTTTTTGGTGTCAAAATGTACTAGTGCTTTTATTTTTGTTCTTATCGATAATTTTGTCCAGGTTGGGAGGGAACACTTAGTTAATCCAATGAGAAAGCTTTATTTACCAATGAGGGCATCTTTCTTTCTGTCAATCTATCCTTTTATATGGTTCTGTTATGTGCACACCATCTAAGAAAGCAATATGTGAATCTGCCTTTCCTTTGTCACCTTTGTGTTATTAGCGGATATTCGGGCGGGTGAGTGACAGAGATGATGCAGCCCGGAGATTGAAGGTCAAGTAACAAATGCGGTGCACCTGGTTCATAAATATATGTCTGAGATAACAAGAGTACTCCCTTCAGTCTATCCTCCTCCAGCAAATATCTGCATCCAGAACTCTAATCTAACATCTAAATTCTGAAACCTCATTTTGTTTTAAAACCATGTTCTGCTATTGTGCCATCTGGAGAAAAATGGTGGTGCAACAATGCTTGTTGCCGCTGCAGGGTTTGACCCATCTCGGGCTTTTAAGGTAATCTCTACTGTATAAAGTAGAACAAATCTCCAGCCTCCGCTTTTACAAAGAAACCAATCAGCGAAGCGACCCTCCAGCCTGCAGAGGATGATTCCTATCCTCTGGAAAATACCTGTTTGCTCATTTATTGCCTCTGGTTGTGCTCTCCACCCACTCTGTTCATGTCCTGGCTGACCACTTTTCCATTTCCAACAGTTTGACTGGCCACACAAAAACCACTTAATCATCTCTATAAATTCGGATTGATGCAGTTTTGTGTTGTCTCTCTGTCTGTTGTGTCCCCATAGGCTGGAGCCACGTATTATAGCCAGAACATCACAAGACTCTCCGGCTGGTGAATCCCCGTTCAGAGACCTGCTGGGCTCCGGTTTGTACCTACTTTTCCAGGCGTGCTGAGCGATGAAGATCCCTCTGTGGTGCCTGGTGGTTCTGCTGGCATGCCTCTTCAGCCCTGGACATTGTGACTGTCAGGGGGAATGTGTGGCCTGTGGTCTGCTCCTGCAGCAGCAGCAGCTGCAACAAGCCTTCAATACCATTGTAAGTACTTTAACTCATTTAGCTCACATTTTTAATGGGTTCCTCTTTTTTGTTTTCTCTACTTCTTTGCAATAAAATCAGAAAAAAAGCTTTTTTTGGAAGAAATATTTAAAATATATATATAAAGCATTCCTTTATTTTGAAAAACTACACACTTTCAAGCAATAATTCTGTATTTTTGTTCCAACAGGTTAGCTTTCAGTCACTGAAAAAGGAAAAAAAAAATAAAGCATTATTAAATTCATTGTGAAAAACGCAACGTGCAATAAAACTTTCTTTGATTTTGTGTCTAAGAGTTAGCTTTCAGTCTCTAAAATGAAAAAAAAAAATCTTTTTCAGAAGACAAAATATTTTAAAAAATAGAAAGCATTCTTAACTTTATTTTGAAAAACTCAGCATGCAGCATTCTTTTTTAAAGAGATATTGAAAAAAAAAGCTTTCAGACACTAAGATTTCAAATATATGTGGTTAATTGACTAAAACTGGGTGCTAAAAATAATTTGAATCAAAATGTACTAAACTGAGATTTTAGTAATTCATCTAACCCAAACATAATACTACAGGGTTTAAATTACTCATACATGCAAACTATAATTTTCACAGACAATAATTATATTAGGGGTTAGCATGCAGAATAGTAGGCTATAGTTGTTAAAAAAAAATTTGTGTAATTTGATGACAATAAATAAGTAATATAGTGTATAAGTTCTAAAATTTTCTGAAACTGGAATAAAGATTAGAAAGCAACAAAAAGGTGATGCCCTTTTTACTTTTTCACATTTAACAGTTGACGTGCACATTCGTTAATTTCTGTTTTTTTTTTTTTCATTTTATGCAATTTAGGAGTAAAAATATAATAGTTTTAATCAGAATGTTTTTTTCTACACCTGTAGCATTGCAGGAAACGCTGTGAGATCTCTGTTTGCACTGAAATTAATTCACTGTGACTGTTTTATTTAAGGACCTTAATTATTAAAACACTGAACGTTTGTAAAGAGGCTCTTCCTGTGCTGCCCTGCTCCTCTGTGAACTTCAGCTAAATTCAAATCTTTGCAGATTTAGAGATATCTTTGTAGCACATGTCACTAAAATCAGTTACAACCCACTTCTGTAATCATTTTTACATCAACCTTTGCAACTGAATTGGCTCGTTAGCTTCTGCTAGCCCTAAAAACGTCATGAACTGAGTCTTGTCAATTTAAAAATATCTGGAAACCTTTATTTGCTTGTCTGATTTTTTTTTATGAACTTCCTGCTTTGGGAGAGTTGGTAGAAATTTAAGATTGCCTTTTCTAAAGCAAAAGGAAGGCCCTGCTTCAAATCCCTCCTGGGTCCATTATTGTGCTTGTGTGAGGTTTCTCCAGGCACTCCAGCTCCCTGCAGTCCTTTTGAAGCCACAGACACACATGGCATGTGATGCCTATTCAAGAATGCATTAATGCCCATTTAGCCCATGGTGTTCACAGTGGACATGTGGGGAGGGGCTTCTCCTTCTTTCTTTGTTTTTTTTTTAGTAGTAGCACATCTTTGTAAGTTAAACTGACTCGGTTGGAAGCAACAGACTTTTCCAGTCTGAAAACACCCATAGACTTTTTATTGGAAGAGGCTGCTTGAAAGTACATTGCAGAGGGTGGTGTGAATATAGCTATGGGTTAATTGGTGATGCTTAAATTGTCCCTTAGGTGTTTATGTTGTCATCTGTCTCTGGCGGTGCAGTGAACTGTCAAACTGTTCAGGGTTTTTCCCTCCCCTTTACCCAACAGTTGCTAGGATATGGCTCCAGCATCCCCATGAACCCTAATAAGAATAGGCAGGTTTAGAGGATGAGTGAATGAAAGGAGGATAAGTCAGAATGTGACATCAAAAAGGACTTTTTTCACCGTGTATTGTATTGAAAGCCAAACTATTTGGATCATGTATATTAGCCGTAACTTCATTGTTAAAAATAGTTTTCTACGGTGGCCCTAAAGTGCAAGTCACATTAACAAATCACTCAATGCAAAAACATATCAAAGATCAAAATTAAAACAGCAAAACAAATTACGCAAAAAACATTACATTTTCAAAAATCAAAGAAAAATTCTAGAAACCAAAACACAATTCCAATAAGAATGAAACGCTTCGGAAAACAAAAAAACATTGCGCAAAAACCTACTGATACAGTTAGGAGCTATGTAGCATCGCTGATTGGATGATGATGTTTATTTTTGACGTTTGAGTTTTTTCAATGCCTGTTCAATTTCCTCATACCTATAAAGGTTTTTTGGTTAGTATGGAGCATACCCCGTACCACTTCAAAATGATAGAAAAACGTCATCATCCAATCAGCTATGCCCCATACTACCTTCCTTTTCTGGTAAATTTTTACGTAATGTTTTTCAGAGATTTGTTTGTGTGCACTTCAGGGCCACTGTAGTTTTCCCATCAGGTGTTATCGATTTGTTCATTGCTTCACATTTCAAGCATGACTGAGCTCATATGTAACATGTATGGAAGGTTTGTGTGGGGTCACACATGTCCGTCACAGCATAAACAATGAAGAAAAGCAGCAATTGCGGATTTTTAACAAAAGAGAAATGACAACCACTCATGTTGTTGTTGTTCTATCAACATTTCTGTGGTTTTTTTTGCAGTTTTACTACATTTTCTGTCAGGCAGACACATTTGTCCAACAAACCTACAATACTTGACAAAATGGTCCTCAGAAATTGCACTTTTTATATAATGGGACAACTCTGCCCATCTTTGTATTATTATTTTGTAGGTACAGAGCTGCATGGGGTGTTTGCATATGTATGAATCAACAGCAAAAGGGCCTGTGCTTCGTGACCATCATGCATCCTTTTCTACTCAAACCAAACTTCTACACAGTCTCATTTCCAAGCAGCCCAAGACACATCGGCGGGCAAAAAATAGTCCGTGGGCGTCCATGAATAGCAGCAGAACGGCTAATTTAGCTGATAATGATGCAGGGAAAGACAGCTGGGACCTTTTTGGGAGTTGTAATGGAACTCTGTAATTGACTGCTCCTCAGTATCACCAGCTCGGGCCTGCAGTGGTGACTGACACATTTTATCAGCTGTTCATTGTGTTAGCCGCCTTTCCATTGAGCCCCAGATGGAACCCACTGAGCAATTCCATTGTTTGCCACTCCAGACTGTGTGAGGCCGCTGTTGTTTGTTAGAATGTCAGGACCCATTGATTTATTAATGCACACACCTCCACACTGGAGCGTGCGTCCGAGCTCCGGCATACGCTGTGCACAAACTGACAGAGGAGCCTCCATCCGTCCTCCAACTCCATTCATTACATAACGTCGCTGCAAGTTAAATGCCAGCTTTTGTTTACATTTGTTCCAATTATCCTGGATGAGACTCGTAATTATACAGTCTGAGCAGCTTCTACATGCTGACTTTAGCAGCTCTGTGCTGTTTGGCCTTCTGCACAAATGTGACTTCTTGATATCTTAATTTGGACCTCTGGTGTGCGAGTTCTCCTGCATTAATTTAATAAAAATAAATACATTTTGAGACATATTAAGATACTGCAAACCTTTTTTTATTATTCTGAGTCATGTCTAAGGATATGGTCAGTCAAACGTTTATGGTATGGATTGTGAATAATATATGAAGCTAAAAAAAAACAAGACCTAGGCATTGTTTTTCTTTAATTTTTCACACTTAAATGGTTCAGACCATTTCCATGACGATGACATCAGTAAAACAAAACAAAGCTTTTAACTTATTACATTTAGCTTGGAGGGGAAAAAAACGTGCTTGCCTTATAAAATATTTACTTCTGCTTGCTAAGTTATAAATTAAAAACAAGGCTTTTGTTTAAATTGCAAAAACTTTTTAGGAGAAAAAGACGGACAGACTGAGTCAAAAAGCATCAAGTTGCTATCTTTAGAAATGTACACACCATAAAAAAGTATTTTCATTGCAGTTTTTGCTGACTTCCATAAACCACGATGAAAGCCTAACTGCACTGAAAAAAAATATCATATATCATAATATTCATATATTGCTATGAGTGGAGAGATCTACCAGTGGAACTACAGTAGTAGACCTTTACAGTGCTCTGGACAAAACATTCAAATAAACAATAAATTGTTTCCATAAACTAATAATGTGTTCTAGCAAAAACCTAATTTTCTGTGCACAAAATGTTACTTTCTGCCTGCAAAAAACTAAGTTGTGCACACAAAACTTTCATTTGTTCCTCCAAAATACTAATTTGTGTGCACAAAATATGAATTCATGCCCACAAAATACTAATTTGTGCACAAAAAGCTAGTTTATGCACAGAAAAAGCTAATTTGTTTTGCCTGAAATGCTAATATATTTGCACAAAATGCTCATTTTTGCACACAACTGCTAATTTGTGCTTGCAAAATAACATGCTGTGCGCACAAAATGTTAATTTGCTCCTGCAAAATAGACCGGGCTGGACAGAGTGAGTGTGACACAACGCATGGAAAAGGCCTTACTTCTGGCTCCAACCAAATGAGGTCAATTCAGTCCAGACGTCAGTAATCCATATTCCGAATAAAAATCAACAAAATATAAAATAAACATGGAGCATGGTGGTGGGAGTGCAATGGTTTGAGCCATTTAATTTTCAACGGAACCATTGCAGATGTGCTGAAAATTAAAAAAAAAAAATGTAAGTCTTGTTTTAGCAGAATGAAAAACAAGTAGTTTTTCCCAAAGGATAAAGTGTTTTTTTTGTCCGATTTGTCCTTATTTTTGGCATCTAAGCTGTAAAATGATGTGAAGTTCTTATCTTAACCAACTAAAAGCAGCATTTTGCCTCCAAACATTCTACAAAAACACTAGAGCCAAGCTACCCAAGCCCCTCCTTCCAACAATCTTTGAAACTCCCTTCATTTTATAATATTTCCACAACCCCTTCATTCTGTCTCATACATAAACGCATACACAATCATCTCATAAACCCCTTTAGATGGCTGAATCGATCTGATGTGGAGGATTCCCTGGTGTGCTCATTTCATTTAGGATGGATAATTAATTTCCGCTGATAGATTCACAACGGAACTCCCTCTGCCCTGGTTCCTTTGATGTGAGCAGGTTTTCCCTGATAACAGTACCGTTTATCTCATTTGAGCGCGATTCAACGACTAAAGTAAATGGGATTTGCTGCGAAGCTTAAAGTGAAATTTAACTTGGAGAGCTTGAAGAACAGGGAGAAGGGCAGGGATAAGGATGCATGAATCTCTAACCCATTTCCAGACAAGCTTGTCACAGAAATAACAGACTTTCGGACTATTCTTATATGTTTTTATGGGTTTCATAGAAATTCTAAATGATAAGAAAGAGTTTTGTTAGTTTTTTAAAGAAATATCTTAAAATGATTTTTATACTATAATAGATCTCATTGAAATCAAAAGTGGACTTCAGAGGCTGCCGCATGTCCTTCTCCTTCCACTGGTATAGTTTTGATCCATCAGGAGCCTTTGGGCATAAAGACAGCTGTCAAAGTGTTGATAACAAAAAAGAAAAGTCATTAAAAAAATGGACAGCTTAACTCCTAGCAAAAAGAAAAATAATTTTAAAAACATTATCATTTTAAGAGCAAAATCATCACCTTGGGTCTTGGGGAGTCAGTTATCGGCAAATGACATCAATTACCTGCTGTCCTTCACACTGCTTTGTAATGTCTTCCAATTTGGCGCTGACAATCATTCCGCAGTTGCAGATGTCACATTTGTCAAATGATAGACATCTCATATGGCCGTACAACTTTCCATTCCTGCTGAACGCAGCAGGAACAAGACCCATTAACTCTTATGACACGAAATCCGTCTGAGTTAAAGAACTGTTTCCTGTCCTGAGCTCCGGATCTGCCAAGTTGTCACGCTGTCTGTCTTTAGCATCGCTTCAGCGTTTTTTTCCTCCTGAGCAAATATTATGCATTATAAATGTAATGAACTTGCTATTGAGCTACAAAATTAGCCTTTAATTACAGCTTATTGGTAGAAAAATAAAGAATAGTGCACTTTGATTATTTATTACACTAAAACTGAAAAAAGTCGCCAAGTTGGGACATTTTTTGGCACATTTAGACACAATTCATGGTTTAATTCCAAACAAATTAATGATTTTCAATCATCAATCTTTAAATCTTTTTATTGGTTTCACATACTTTTTTGCCAATTTGATGATGTACTGTAATTACGGTAGTATGCATTTTCTAAAACTAAGACATTTAATTTTAGTGAAATGTCACCTTGTAACATCTTAAATAAAGAATGATAATGGTACTTTGACAAGAAATACACAATTTAGGCAATGGACTGTTATTGCTTTTTCAAAGAAAGTTTCAATTCCGATTAGTGAAATTTGGTTTTCTACCTATCCCCCAAGGAAGCAGTGAGCTGCAGACACACCCCCACTTATCCCCCAGTCCAACCCCTTAATGCTGTGTCAAACAGAGAGAGGCATTGGGTCCCATTTATTAGAGTCTTCAGTATGAAATGACTGCTGATTTTAACTCACAACCCACCAGTCTCAGAGTAGACACTCTACCACAAGGCCATGGACTTGGCTAAAACTTTTTCTCCTAAGGTTGTGTATTAGAGACAACATAATTTATGGTTGATAGAGAAAATAATATTTTGATATTAGAAACAAGGTTATTGATTATAAAGTCTGCAGATGAGTCTTCATTTATTGGCTTTACTAAAACTAAAATTTTGTACAAAAAAATAATTTGTGCCCCTAAACCTCTTTGTGTGCATAAAATGTGCTCACAAAGAGCTAACTTGAGCTTAGAAAACACTTGGCCACAAATTATTAATTCAACTTAAAACAAAATGTAATGTTTTTTTCAAGCCCATAATCATAAAAGGCATTTTCATTTGTAAACTTACATCATTAGACTCTCTTCATAACTTCGTATTTGCTCCATGAAGATCACTAGTTTTTTAAAAGTCTTTCATGACCAAACAAATTTGTTTTTTAAAATAGAAATTTAAACTTTGAAATTAACTTCAGCTTAGTCGGGTTCTAAATAACATCAAATCACAATTTTGTGAATGTGAATGAGATGGAATTGAGGATTTAACAGTAATACTCACCCTCAGGTGTTGGTAAAATGAAGATTTTGAAATTGATTAATTACCATTTGTTAGCTTTAAAGACCCACTCTGATGAAAAAATTGTTTGAGGTGTTTTTAACATGTTTTGTTTCTCTGATGATGGTGGACAGATATAAAGAAAATAAGTTTAAAATTGCATTTTTAAATCTTTCACTTGTTTAAATTGTTGTGAATCAGAAACATGTGTTAAAATGTTATACAATAAATGATGTATTTGTGACGTAGAAACTACAATCATCAGGCCACAAGCTCCCTGCTCTGCTCTATTCTGGCACATCCACTTGTATGACTAGATCTATGTACGCCTTTGTTTTCCTCGTCTGAGCTGCATCTGAATCAAAACTACAACTATAGCTCCAATATTGCTCACCATTTTTGATGCACCGCTGTTGTTTGGATGAGGAGTGAGGGACTGTAAGCAAGTGGGAATGTTTGTTTAAAGATGATGATGGGAAGTTGTGGCAGGTTCACTTCGCCCCAACAGTCCTGCCCACTACTGCATAATCATGATTAAGAGACCACTGGGAGCGGTTTGAAAACAGATCAAAAGAGCTTTTCCTGCATTTGTATCTCAGCTGCAGACTTTATCTGTCAGCTGCCACAAAACCTTCACACATTTTGCTGTTTTTGCTACTTGTTGGAGGTTGTCCTTAGATGTCAGACTTGTTTTGCTCATGGAGTGCAAAGAAAATAATGTTTAACTTTCCCTGTTTTACTCATTTATTTTGCTCTGTTTTCAAAAGCTGGATTTTTAGCCCCAATGAGTAACCCTCATTAGCTCCACTTCTATTGCAGACAGAACTCAATAACTATATGGCAAAAAAACAAACCTAAAATGAGTATTTTTCCGACTTTGTCACAAGATTTCCATTAAAGAGCTTCTGGACCCAATTTTCAATGCACTTTCTCCTCAGTTTCCTTTCCTTGAAACGTGCGCTTTGACAACTCGATTCCTTCTTTGTCCCCTGCAGGTGTGTCTGCTGGAGTGTGAAGGTCATGCTTCCTCCTCCCTCACATGGGAAGTGTGTAAACGTGCCATGAAGCACCAGGAAACACTTCAAGAGGGAGGCGCCTTTTTGAAGAGGGGAGGGGAGCAGCTGAAGCTGACCTCCGAAGACCTGAACTCTGACAGTGAACTGCTGCAGCCCGCAGACCGTTTCCAGGATCGGGATCCGGATGAGGCGGACCTGCGCAGTGTCCAGTATGACTCATCCCTGCAGGAGTCCTCAGAGGAGGTGCAGAGCCTGGATCCCCGCTTGGAGGGCAAAGAGGAGACGCAGAGGGATGTGAAGGGCCAATCAGAGATGGATGAAGATAACGACAGTTTACAGGTCGTCTCCTTATCTAAACGCTTTGGCGGCTTTCAGAGGGGGCGCCACGGATACAGGAAGTTGATCGGGTCCCCCATGAGGCCTCTACAAAAGCGCTATGGGGGCTTCATAGGTGTCCGGAAGTCTGCCCGCAAATGGAACAGCCAGAAGCGGGTGAACCAGCTGCTGAGGCAGTACTTGGGCATGAGGAGCAGCCGCAGCGGCAGGTTCAACGCCTCCATGAATCGGGCATGGAGGCAAAACAAACTCTAAGTCTGTCTGCTGTTGTCACCGGATCCCCTCCCGTTACCTCAACCTGCCAACCGTTTAATTTTTCAGCAGCACCTTTGAGTTGGACCTGTGATGTCAGCATCGTGATCAGAGCAGACTCCATCTCTCTGCACCTCTCTCCGTGTCTCTGAGTAACTAAAATGTTTTGACCGTGATGTCCCTCTTCTTAAACATGCCATACTGTGAAATAAAAGAATTAGAGAAGTGCAAATGGAATATATTTTTGTGTGTCAGTAAAATAAAATGGGCCATTCTGAGTTTGGACAACTGGTTGGCTGATGTTTTCCCAGATTGAGTTCTTATTGAAGGCTCTTTCATACCTGCGCTGATGGGATGCAAGTGTTTTTCAACAAGGAGGGATGGATTGGACGGGAATGCCCAAACGCACAGATTTATATAATCTATGAAGCCCTGGACATGGCATTAAAAAATTGAACCTCAAATTAATAATTTTTGGCCCCAAACTAGTATTTCCTGGGCACAATTAAGTATTTTGTGCACACAAATTAGCCTTTTAGTATCATCAATTCCTACTACTAAACTGTGCTAAAAACAAACAAACAAACAAACGAAAACAATTTGTGTGCACAAACGACAATTTTGGGTGCAAAAAATGCTTATTTGTCATTACAAAATGGCAATTAGAGCACACAAATAACTAATTTGTGCCCACAAAATACTAATTTGTGCACGCAAAATGCAGATCTGTGACCACAAATTGGTAATTTAGTTGTAAAATAATTTGTGCATACAATTTAGTAATTGTATTACTGACCAAATCTTTTTCCAGCTTGTTGTGCCCACAAATCATTTGTGGGCACAACAAGCCACTAATTTGTGCCTAGAAAATACTAAGTTTGAGTGTACACATAATGCTAATCTGTGCTCACCAAATGCTGATTCGAGGCACAAATTATAATTTAAGGAAACAATTTGTTGTTGTTGTTTTTAATGTAATTCCAGGGTTTCTTGATAATCACAAAAAGCATTTTGTAAAAACTGAAATCTCAATTAATTTAGTCATGTAATTGCATTTCTTTAACCGAACCTAAGTTTCTCTTTGTGTCAAAGTGGAAACAAGTAATTAATTGGAAGTGGAGCAGAGTTATGTCTGTGTGATGGTTCAATAAGGTGTAAACATGTTCGGACAGTGGGACTGCTGAAGCACAAACTCCTCGTTATTGCTTTAAGAATCCAATTTACTGCTTAAAAGGTTTAATTTACTAAATACAATAGAGATAAAATTGCTTTACTGGACTTTATAAAGTCGTTTGCTGGCGCTCCCCCAAAAAACACGCTTCTTTATCCTCATTTGTGCTCAAAATCTGGTGTGTTATGTTGGTCACGCAAACCTTGCGCGTGATGAGTTTCGTGGAGATTGAACAGCAGGTTGGCAAGACGCCCCAGCACTTTACAACGCGGGGCAACAGCGCCCTCTGCTGTATGAGGAGCATAACTGCAGCTCGGTACGCTCACGTTGGATAAGTGAAGCTTTATGCAGTCTTATTAATAAAAATACATTTGCTATAGCACATATATATAAATTAAATACAATGCTGCAAAGTTAGGACTTATAAAAATAAAATTTTAAAAAATTGCTTGAAACTAAATCTCAGAAATGGATTGACTTGGTTACTTTATAAAATAAAGAAGTTTACAAAGACAAATAAAATTGTATTTTTGTATTAAGGAAAGCATTTACTCTAAAATGGAAGAAGCTGAAGCTGCTTGGCTCATTAATCTTGTACTATTAAATATGAAAATAGATCTAACGGCTTCAAATGCATCACCATAATGCACCACTGAACAGAAGAAGCTCGAGGCAAGATGCACATTTTTGGTAGAAGAAAAAAAAAAGTGCAATTCATTGTTTTGCCTCTTAACAGTATTTACTAGTTTTGGATTAAAAATTAATATAGTTTGTGCTTATGAATGTGCAGCTGAGTGTGAAAAGTGTGCATGTGTTTCTCTGTCAAACTCCACACAAAAATATGTATGTTATGAGTACAGTGTTTGTTTCCTGCCACATATTTTGACGTTTTCCTGTTTACTTATAGGCAATGTGTATAAAAACAACGTAATAAAATAGTTTGCTACTCCTGTCGTGCACTGTCTTGCAGAAGAAACGAGGAAAAAAAGAAGAAAAAAGGAAAAAAAAAAGCATCTGAAATTGTCAGTGCCTTTTTGATTTTATTGTGTTTGACAATATATTTCCTCTAATACAAACTCCATCCCATAATGCTTGTCGCACAGCGTTCACAGAAAAAAACTCCATTTGGTTGTTTGCTAAAACACGGGCGGGAAGGGAATCAGTCTCATGGAAGGAACTTGGTTGAGTCAAACCAAATTTAGCTTATTCTTGTGAGATAGTATAACAACAAAGTGCCAAAAAACATAGCGGTATAAACAAAGACGATTAAAAAAATCAAAATAAAAGGGTATAAAATACTCGTACGTAACTCAAAGCGCACAATATAATGCACATCATAACCACGGTGTAAACTCTGGAAGATTGGAATAAGAGGAAACAACTCAGTCTAATACAGTATATATAGGGGCAGAAGTATAACCTTTGGATGAAGTAGGAGGCGGCTTAACAAATCACATGTTCAAAGGCAGTCGGACAGCACCATCGCAGACTTCGGTTTTCAGGATCAAGTTACAAAGACACACAAAAGTCTATTTGCATTCCATTTAGGGCTGAAAAATAAACTGAGGGAAAGAAAAAAACACACACACACACACAATAAGAAGAGCTTGTTTTTCCTCCTCCTCCTTTATAGTCTTTCTCTGATAAAAGTCTGTTTCATCCGACTCTCTCTCCATCCCTGAAGTGGTGTCTAGTCTGGAAAGCGCTGGCAGGCCTTTTTCCAGCGGCAGGCCGTGCACCACTGATCCTTGCGCTCCACGCCGTACACCTTGCGGCATTTCTTGGCTTCACCGCGACCCTTCCTGGAATAAAAAAAAAAAATCAAAATGGCAGATGTGTGTTACAGATCCACTCTGATGAAAATGCTGGTTTTGGTATTTTCAACATGTTCTTGTAGCATTTTTCTCGTGATGGAGGACTCAAAACTGCATTTCCGGCTAAAGATGTCTTGCCGCCATCTTGTCAGCAACCAGGTCCTCCTCTATTTTTCAGAGTACAAGTTTCATTTTTTCTTGCATAGTTTGGTCAGGGGTGCAAATTCTACTCAGGTGATACTGAAGCTGCAGCCAGAAATGCGCAGTATGGCCAGTTTACATAGACTTTTCTTTGGAAGTCGTCACTTAAACACCCGTTTTTTTGGCCGCTGCTGCTGTGACCACTTTGTGGGCCATGAAAATGATGGCAGACTCATGCACGTCTTTGTTTTCCTCTTCTGAGCTGCATCTGGCTGAAAACTGTATGACTGGATAGCTTTAATATTGATCACTATTTTAGTTGCACCTATAATGTTAGGTTGGGGGTAGGCCAGCATAATAAATCGCATATTTATCGCGATATCAAGCTGTGCAATACACACATCGCAAAAGACTTTAAAAATTGCAACAAATGGTAAATGTGCTAAAACAATCTTACGGCAGCTGGAATTATTTAACGAAACAAATAAATCCCTTTATGCATTTGACCAATGGGATGCACCCCATCACGATGTTGACCGATCAGATTGGAGCCTTTCTATGTTAGATGCTCGAATCCTATACAGACGAGGGTCATTTGGAGTTTCATTTCAGGTTTGTTGACTCTTATTTAAATTAAACTGTTGCAGTGAAAGGGAAATTATGTTTTTGGTTATCGCAAGTTCTATCGGCATCGCAGCTTTGATCATTATTATGGCAAATGGCGAGTTTTCCTCACATCGCGCAGCCCTAGTTAAGGGGTATGTGAGGCAGTAAGCTAGCGGGAGTGCATGTAAATAGAGAGCTCTCAGCAATGGGGAGGGGGGTCGGGGTTTCTCCACACCAACAGTCCCGCCCACAGTTCAGAGGTGAATTTCTGCTGAACTCCTGCTGCCCAGCAGAAACTATGTCTTAGAAAACGCAGGTTATTCGTTATTTTGACTAAATCCTAATTAAAAGACCAGCACAGGAGAGTGGACTGTGACAACAAACCGAGTCTGGATACCTGAAGGTGCAGTGCGTACGGGATGGTGACGCGCTGATGGGCTGCAGCCGGTTCTGCTGGAGCCACTGCTCCCCGACGCTGACAGACCGACAGCGAGGCTTCACCAACTGTGGAGACAGACACTCAATGACGTCTTGAAAGAAAGAAAATACTCCTGGAGGAAGACCTGTTTCAGTCAAGCAGAGGTCCTACCTGAGTGCTACTGTGGCCGGAAACAGATGTGGAGGGGGTCCAAGCCTGGCTGCAAGGGCTTCTGGGAACTCCGGATACCTGGACTGGGCTGCAGGCCTGGAGAAGACAGGAAGCAAACATTTATATTGAGTACTATGAATGAAACAAGTATTTCAAAGGTCATAAAATAACCTTTTAAATTACAGAGTACGTAATTTTTTAATCCAATTTTCTATGGATTATATTTTTACTTTGAATTTAGCTTCCTTTAAAAAGCAGCAAACTTCCTTCAACTTCAAAATGTGAACCAAGTCAGTTTACATTTTGTCTGTAAATGTACTATTTGTTTTTAATTGTTTCTTTTAATTTTTTATGTAAAGCACTTTGAATTCTCTCTGTACATGAAATGTGCTATATAAATAAACTTGCCTTGCCTTGCCTAAATTAATTCCTGGATTTTCATATAACCGTGCAAAATTTCACATTTATCTGAATCCGCATGCTCGACGTACACAAGTTAAGAATTTTCTAAAGACTTTTTTCAAAAAACACGTTTTTGATTTTGCTTAATCCATTTCTTAGGTACATCTGTCTTAATTGTGGAAAATAAATTCTGTTTCAAACACATCCCGTTCAATGGAAAGCTATTTTTACACGTTGAAAGCATGGCATTAAAACGTAAGCACTTTTAAAGGCTTTGGTAAGACCTGCAGAGTCTGTTGTCAGGGTTGTATTTGATTTATCAAATACTTCAAGCTGCCATGAGATTGTCTTAGCATGTGTGGAAATATTTATGCTAAGTATTTATCGCAGTTAACCTTTTTTTAAACTTATGTCATCCGGCTTCATACTGGAGTGAAACAATATTTACAGAGGATGCTACCACTGATGAGGCTTTTTAATGAAAAACAATGAGGCTATTATTTACTTAGCAAAACACGGTGGTGGTAGTGTCATGCTGTGGGGGGTAATAAAAATGCTGGTATGGTTGTTTTCCCCTTGAAAGATACTTTGGAAAAAAAAAAAACAGTAGTAATGAAGAGAGAATGTGAATATGGACACGGGGAATCAAACCGGCAGCAGCTGCAGAGATGACCTTTGGCCCTAACAAACTCTAAAACAGTTTTAACCACTTTAGCAAAAATCTGACTACCAGGGAACGTTTGAACACAACATGTGTGCATGGTTTCTAGCTGAGTTAAAGCTGTGGAAAGGATGGGTTAATTATCACTGTTTGCTTCTTTTGATGCCAATTTAGACACAAAATACGGAAGAACAGATTACAAAAGGCAAATTCTATCAGCTTAGGATTTCTTTTTCATACAAAACTAGTTGAAGATTTTTGAAAAAAAACTGCTAAACCTTTGAACTTGTTGGTTAATTTGTTCCTGTGGTGCTCTCCGAACAAGAGCTGAACAAAGCTGCTCACATCCCATCCCACATCCCAGATGGAGGTGAAGAGGAGGAGGAGAGTCAGTTAACTCCTCCTCCCAGAGTGTTTAGAAGAGACTCTAGTGAAGCATTTCCATCTACGCACCTGCTCAGCCAAACACTAAACCTCTGGGAGGTGACTCCTAATGCCTTTTAAAACTCATGTTTGTAGGTGAAAGACTTTCAAAGTAAAAGAGTGGAAGGGTTTTCTTCCCCTCTGGCAGGCTGCTCCGTCTAGTCTCCTCTGCAGAGCAGGCGGCCAGACAGCTTGCTCTCTCGCTGTCACAAAGCATCCATTTACAGGCTCTGCAGCTCGGGGTAAATGCAGGTCACCAGTGAAATGTGCTGCTTTATGATGCATAAACAACACTGCAGCTCGTCGGCTCTTTAGAGGGGCTGTCTGCTCGGGGGCGCGGGGTAAGGAGGACATCTGAAACAGCACCGCGGCCGTGTAAGACGAGACTCGAGCTCAGCAGCTCCAGCACAAAGACACTAGTGTCCTAAACGGAGCGTCACCTTATTCATTCTGATCCAGATTGACTCGTTTCTGCTTTTTGTTCAGGAGTTTTGGGGGCGGGGGGTCATAAAAAACAAATTTTTGCTGAAAGAGGTGAGGCAAAGCTTAAACCCTAAATAATCCTACATAAGATGAGTCTTTATTTTTTTGGATAACGATTAAAGACTCACTCCAGTCATCTTTGGATCTATTTTAATTATTGTTATGCCGTTTTGACCAAAAGAAGAAAAAAGTGTTGTTTTTGGCAGAGCTTCAGCAGTTTATAAGAAATTCACCTCTGAGTTGTGGGCGGGACTGCTGGCACAGAGCAACCCCACCCCTCTCCCCATTACCCGTCTGTTTACATGCTTTCCTGCTAGCTTACAGCCTCTCACGCCCCCAACCTACCATTATTGGTGAAACGAAAACATCAAGCAATATTGGAGCTATCCAGTACAGTTTTATCCATCAGAATGGAGCAGAACAGGGAGCTTGTGACCCACCCACCGTATTTTCTACGTCACAAATACGTTTCTTTTCTAACTACATTTTTTTGTCAACTCCTGATTCACAATGATTTCAGTGAAGAAATATTCAAAAACTGAATTGTTTCTTTAATTAAATTTTCCATAAATGTCCACCATCATGAAAAAAATCCACCAAAGGCACAATTTCTTTAGAGTCTTTAGGAATTGGCATAACCCTAAATAAGAAAACGCTTTTAAAGACTTGAATAAAACAATTCATGTACTTTTTGAGCCTCTGAACTAGAGATATTTGGTTCAAAATATAAAAACAAATTATTATTTTCATTTCTTTCGTTTAGAAGCCAAATCTGTTGATCTCAATTCAAAATATGTTCCAATAAAAGTGCGTATGACCATGCTACCTAAAATCTCCTTTTTTCAACCAGTGCTTTTACTTTGAAACTCGTGACATTTGCAATCGCGTGTGTGATTTACTTGTCAGTTTAAAGATGCTTGACAGGTATTCAAACTGTTACGTTTACATGACAAAACAACTCACTTAAGCCAGTTGAAGCTGAGGGCATTAAAATGAAATTAGGGTTTTTTTAACATGTGTTTGTGGAATTTTTCTGATAATGGAGGAAATTTATAAATATTAAAATACAATTTCCGAGTATTTCTTTATTCAAATTGTTTTGAATCAGGAGCAGACGAAAAATTGTTGTTGGATATAAATCATATTTGTGACAATGATGCTTCAATTGGCCGGCCACGCAACAAGAAGGGGAAGGGGGGATGGGGTTGCCCTGTGCCACAACTCCCAAAATTCAGATGAACTACTGCTCCTCTGCAGAAACTATGTCCACAGGTTTTTTTAATTTTGGCTAATGATGGCAAAATCACAATTGGGACTCTAAGTGGCAGCTAGTATATTACTAGATTTACCATTTAAAAAATGTGAATCGTGATGGTTGCACTTTAAACTGGTCCCTGGACTGTAGCACCCACCTGATAGAGATGCTCAGAGTGGATCTGCCAGAAGCTGCTGGGGGCTGACTGGCTGAGTGGACTGGGCCTGCTCGGTCCTGGTCCAGAGCTGGAATTGGACCTAGGCCGGGGAGTCGGGGGCATCTGGAGGTCTGAGCTTGGAGGAGAACCACAGGGGGCCCAGCTGAGATGGGCGGGCGAGAAGGCCTGGCCCAGAGCCTGCTGGGCAGGAGGTGGAACGGAGCAGGCCTCCACAGTCTCATAGCAGATCTTTGTGTAGTAGAAGTCCTCCTCCCTCTGGGACTGGTCCGACCCACTGCTGATTTTGAAGCCAAGGCAGAGCGGAGAACAGTTTACTTCACGGCAGCCCAGACAAAGAATCTAAACTCCTCCCAACAGAGAAGGAGCTCTTCCATAATCTAAAAATTTTATTCCCTCTTGTTTTTTTAATGCTGTTTTGCTCCCAAAAAAGCTCTAAAGCTATAAACTTTGAGGCTTTCCCTCCATCTCAGACTAGTTGATGGTCAGACAGAGCACACACAAACATTTGAGTCCAATGCATGAAGCCGATCCAAAACTAGGCCTCATTAGAGCAGTTTTTAGCTCCAAATTAAACTTGCATGACATGAAAACAGGAGTAACCATGAACTTCCCATTTTGTTACCGACAGCAACAGAAGCTGAGAAAGTATTTCTGTGTTGGTTCTGACATGAATTATTCATATTAAAAATACGTCTAATCATCTCTCCAAGGGAGTAAAAACAGTAATGGAACATGCTATCAAGTATAGCCTACATTTAAATAAATAAACAATACCATCTTAAATGAAGCAATAAGTTGTTTACAATTAAAGTCAAAACTAAAACAGTTTGGAAAAAATAATAAGAGAAAGATGCCAACAAGCAATGAAACATTTATAAAAGGCTTGTTTAGGTTGAAAGGAGACACAAAACAGCCAATTAGGACGACAACAATCCGAAAAAAAGGACGTAATAGAAAAATGATGTAAATATTAAGACAAAACTGAACAACAGAATCACACAGACTTTGTTTATGGGGTTTTTTTTTTAACAAGCATGCATGTGGATGTTCTTCTCATTGACTGTATATGAGAACTAGACGTTCCAAACAAGAAAATTCCATGGACCTTGTTAAGAAATAAACATATATTACAGCATTTTCTGTACTATAACGTGCATTTCAAAACTTTCATTTTATTTTAAAAATGGCAGTGTGCCTATAGTCTGTTTTCACGATGCGCCCTAAAGTGTAGAAAATATGGTTCTCAGTCATTCTACTTGTCAGAATAACTATTCTTTCTTTTTGACATGTTCTTGCGAATTATACCCCCCCCCAAGATATTTTTATTCAAGTTATAAACTGACCAATCAGAAGTCTCAATTAAACGTTTGATTGACAGATTTCATGTAGTCTGCTTTCAAGCGGTAGGGGTCTGGACTTCCAACAAGCTCACTCCTGATTGGTGAGAGTGGTTGCCATAGAAACGAGGACTCAGACGGGCTTAGACCAACCACTGCTTAGTGACGATTCTTGGTTCCAACATGGCGGCGTCCATATTGTGAAATAAATAGCGGCTGATTTGACTTCATTGGGTTGGAGCCGGAGTGAAGCCATTTTCAGAGGGTGAGGTCAAACTCACTCGATCCAGTTCTCATAGACAGTCAGTGCTTCTTTATCGAACGAGCAAATAATGAACTCATTGAGGGGAAAGAATTATATTTTTCATAATCTGAAACCAATAATCAGCAGTTTAGAGCTTTCTATCCAATTTTCCCACAACATCTGCTTTAAATAAGTCAGCTTAGGTGATCTTCAGGTCTAAAGAGAATGAAAACTGAGCTCACCCCAGATGCATCACACGGATGTGCCTTTTTATGCCGACGGAAGACGTGAGAACTTTTCTGCAGCTGGGCCACAGACACTTATACACACTTCTGAAAGAGTTCTGGAACAGAAGGAGGACAACAGAGTCAGGACATGGCTAACGGGGCGTCTTTGTCAGGAGAGACAATCAGGTGGACGGCTACCTTCGGCCTCTTGGCCGTTTGCTCCTCCGCCGGCTCCAGCTCCAACTGCAAGCCTTCATCCGGGCTGCTGTCCATCTCAGTGACAGACGGTGACGGGGCGGGACTCCCGTTGCCGTGGTCCCAGCTCCAGTAGCCGCTGCTGCCGCTGTCTGACAGCTCACCGCCACCGCTCTCCATGTCCACCGACGAGGATGAGGCAGCTGGAGGAGGAGACAAAGTGGGTTTGTGAGAAGCCATCTCCTTGCTACATGAGACCAAAGTGTTTTAAATAGGGCAGCTAAACTGTATTTGAGTCTGCTAGAGCTCCTCTGACCTGCTGAGGTGGAAAAATGCTTCACTTTACCAGTTTCTAGCTAATCTAGTTTTGAACTAATACAGATGAGCCATAGGTCATTCTTCAAGACTACCATTTCACAGCTTTCTATGGAGACACAGAGCAGCACAGCAGCAATCAGATCCACCCCTCACCCTCTTCCCCTCTGGCTTAGAGCCCCTCACACCCCCCAAGCAAACATTAGTGGTGCAACAAAAAATGCCCGCAATTTCAGAGCTATCCAGCCGTCTGCCGCTGATCTGATTCACAACAATTTGAATAGAGAAATACTCAAAAATTACACATTTTTTTTGCATGTCCTCCTTCATGAGAAAAATATCAGAACATGTTAAAAACACCAAAAACAAGATTTTCATTAGAGTGAGTCTTTAAAAATAAACATAATCACTGCAGCACTTATCAAAGAGACCGCTCACAACACGTTTCTAATGTGCACAGCTCTCAAGCAAAGAGGGAGGTCTTTTTAAATGGATGGACAACGATTTGGGCCACAATGTCTTTACGAATCTTTGCAAGGTTTATACAACACTTGTTTACTCCCAACTGATTTCACAAGTTTAATTAAGGATTGTAAATCACTAAAAGTTGCAGAACTGTCTTTAAACGACAACTAAACAATTTTATGTTTGTGGGATCTGTTCTGATCCAATCATTGATTAAAATAGAAAAAGTAAAGATGATAACTTTTTTTTAAAGTATGTTATCATGTGGCAGTGAGTCAGACCTGGTCCAGGATCTGTTTGGGGAGGGCTCTGGATTACGGGGCTGCAGGACAGACTGGTTAGAACCATGGCTGCCATGATCTCGTCCATCTCCACCGACTCAGGACTCCTGAAGCTGGACGAAGGGCAAAGAAATACCTTTAGCGTTGGTTCAGACGTATCCAACGCCAAACTAGTTCCTGCTGCGGGTCTCACCTGTTCTGAACTTCTCCTGCCACGTTGCCAAAGTGCCCAGAAGACCCGGCATTGTGGAGGGGAGCCGCCTGGCTGCCCTGACCTGATGCTTTGCTCTTGTGATGAAAGCTCTCTGCCTGGACACATCTTTGGGTCAGCACCTTCAGAGGGAGGTAGAGGTCTCGTGAGCCTATAGTTAAAACCGGTATTTTGGTCTTCTCAGTTAATAAGAAGAACTAAAATAACTGTTGAAGCTACGTTCACACCACCCTCGGCAATGTGTGTTTAAGTGGCCACTTCCATTAAAAAGTCTATGTAAATGTGCATTTTGGACTTTCAGGTGCAAACTCTCACGTTCGCACATAGCTACACCAGTTTCTCCAATTACTTTCAAGCTCTACGTACGAAACGTGTGGTAATTAATCACGTCTTACAAGTTAAACCAGGTCAAACTTTGACCGAAGCTGCCCCTCCCTGATTGTCCAGGGGGAACACTGTGGGCAACACGCAGGTTCTTGAATGTGCGTGACATTCCAGGTGTGTCAGTAGCTTTGGCCTATTTCAATCAAACCTTTAAGACAACAAAATAACAGCCAGCGATTAAAGTGGAGTTTCAGGCTTTCGCTTTCTCACCAGAGTCTTTTGCCCGTCTGGTCTTTCACCGCCGTGTGTTGCTTCAGAAACGTGTTGGTCAAACGGACAGGCGGCCGTCCCGGCTGGCTCTGCTCCAGCTCTGTCCTCTGGTCCCATAGCTGCCATGATGCTGCTGCACACTGTGAAGGATCCTCTCTCCTCTGCAGACGCACAAAGAAACACGTTTCATTGCATTTTTAATCTTGGTAGCCTGGCAACTCTTAGCAGCAAGTCAGTGGAATTCCACTTTTACTCAGGTGTTTACATGAGTTTTAATAACGAAAACAATCCCTCCACAAACCCTCTTCTAGGAGAAGTTTTATTTCAATATCTGCACAACAAAATAGGTTTTTAAAAGTGACACAACAAATACAAAACAATGTGATTTTTTTAAAGGTTTGCAGCAAAGCTGGAAAACACCAGTGCTCTCATTCCATCTGCATTTCTTTGCCTGATGGTGCAGAAAAAGAAAACCACCCGAGATTTGGAAATGACTGCAGGAAAAGACAAAACCGCAGTCTTGAGTAAACTCAGATAGCGTCTGAAGCGAAGCTTAATGTAGTTTTGTTTTCTGTCTCTGATAGAGCATGTGACAGACATTCCACAGACATAATCTGACGTTTGGCTACAGTGAGCTGAGTGGCACAGAGGTAGAACGGGGGCAAAGCGGCATTCGTCAAACACTGGAACAATCCTAAATAAACACTCGAAAGGTTAATAATTTATGGGATTTTATGCATGTTTGCACAGACAAATATGACGTAGTAGATGTTGCTTGTTTACTTTTGACATATTAAAAAATATATATATATATATATATATATATATATATATATATATATAACTAGAGCATTTTTGCTCATTTTAATAGATTTTATTTTTCATTTTGTTCATTTTTTTAAATAAGCACCAGAGAAAAATGTGTACAACAAATTGTAGAAATGGTTATGTAAAATCTTATAAATGATAGTAGAATTATGGAGCCCTGGACATGTCATTAAAAAACATACAAATTGTTCCCTTAAATTAGTATTTTGTGGCCTCAATTTTGCCTTTTGTGTGCACAATCTAGTATTTTGTGGGCACAAATTAGCATATTTTGTGCACATTTTAGTATTTCAGTATCATCAGTCCCAACTACTAATTTGTGTGCAAAACATACTAATTTGTTACCACAAATACCAACTCATGCATACAAAACACTAATTTGTGTGCACACAGTACTTCAAGTACTGTGTGCTACTTCCTGTCCACAAAACAATAATTTGTGTTCACAAAACGCCATTTCTTCTGCACAAACTACTAATAAAATACTAAATTGTAGCCACAAAATGCTTATTTATGTATACAAAATGATTAATTTGAGGTATTTTTAATGTAATATTAAGGGCTCCATTAGAAATAAAAATAGCATTAAAAATATACGGAAACATCAATACAGAAATGTTAAGTTCAGTGGCACAATGTTCCACATTATATGGCATAGATAAATCTTTATGGTCTTGAAACATGAAAACAAGTTTTAAATAAAGGAAATAAGATGTATTTCCTGATTTACTGCTTTCACTTTTTTTTTTTGCTCGTCGAATGCGCCTCCGGCCAATATGGGGGAAAACATCTTTAACTCTCCCACATTTTGTGCGCCACCGAATGCAGCACAAAGCCAGACTTTCCCCCAGTTTCCACCAATCAGCATCGAGTATTCGTAGTAAACAAGCGCCACAGTGTGGGTGGAACTCCGGCGCTGATTGGCTGTCCTCTCTTCTGCCAGATACACACCCCCTTCCAGCAACGTGTTAGGACACGAGTTTCGCCGTGAGGGCAGGAGCTGGACTGGGGAGAAAACGTCCTAAAATAACCCAATTTCTTACACAAAGTAATGACAAAAAAGCCCCAAATAAGGGATAAAATGCACACGAAATGCATTCTAATTACGTATATGAAAATATAATCGAAGTCTGTGCAACGGCGTTTCTTAATATCATTACAAAAGCATGATATTTAATGAAAAATCGACGTTAAAATGGGTAATCTAAGTTAAATTTAAAAGCTTTTGTAATTAAAGCGCTAAAATTCTGGTATGAAGGCTACGGCGCGTCAATGGATTCAAATGAATGATTGCTTTCAATGAAAAGTAGGGCGGTTTTGTTTGTTTTAACTCTGTTTGTTTTACTTTTTGCTTTAAAAATATTTATTTTAAAAGTGGGGTTGTCACCCGTGGGTTCCTCACTCATCTCCACCCGGTAACGCAGGTAGCGATAAGAAGCAACACCCCCCTCCCCCTGCTCACACAGGAGAGAAGAAAACTGCTTTTATTTTTCTAATTTGCCACCGTAAATACAAATAAAAACCACGTTGCGGTCGATTCTGGAGGCGGTTTCCGGTGGACTTACTCTGGCTGAAGAGAGCTCCGTCCTGCCGCGGCGGTCAGTGCTGCAGCCGCCGGTCGTCGCTGGCCGTCCCACCGCTTGCCGGTTCTCCAAATCTGCCGGAGGATGAAAAAAAAAATGGGGGGGTTGGTCGACGACGCGGCTACGTGTCTGCGCACGGCGGACCAATGCCGGGGGAGACAGCTGGGCAGAGCGCAGAGATATGAGCCTGCAGCGCGCCGCGCACAAAAGGATGATGTAGGTGAGGGGTTACAAGAACAGCAGCAGCATCCTCTGCCTGTCTGTCTGTCTGTCTGTCTGTCTGCCTGTCTGTCTGTCCGTCTGTCCGTCTGTCTGTCCGTCTACAGCAAGCGCAAATCCGCGTCGCTGATGTGTTTACAATGACATCAACATCCGGCGTGGACGACACAATGAAAAACAGCGTTTTTGCGCGCAGATGCATATTTTCACGCCATAATCAGTTAATCGATGTATCCAATCAGATCGGTCTGCCTGAGACAATAATAACCGATTGAATTGACCTATACCATTATGATGTCATTTCAAAATAAAATAAATCAATGATATCAATATTGGAAGTACCATTTGGACTGATGCAAGTATTTTACTATATGGTAAAAACGACCACCAAGCCAGAATCACAGTTCAATGTTTGTTTTGATGTGACCATACAGTGTGGTAGAATGTTCCAATATTGTTCTGTTTGTTTTATTTATATGCGGAAAAACAACAGTGGGCTGAACTTTATTAAATTAAAATGTGAGTGGATTTACCATTAATTATTGTCTACATATTTGATTTACACTTGATTATCTTGCAAGAAATACAAAAAATATGAATCTGATCGCTAAAAATGCACTAATTTAGACTATAACTTGAGTCAGCCACCATTTATGATATGAATCAAATTGTGGTGAAAATGTATATGTGTGAGGCCTGGCCTGTAATAAAAATGATCAAATTATGCATTCATTTATTGTGTATTTTTTACAAAACACTTGATATTTTCATGCAAATTCAAATCACAACCCAACATCACGGTTGCATTTACAATTTGAACCTTCCCGGTTGCACAAAAGTGCATTTAGCAGACCCGTTGCATGTGTGTTGTGAGCCTGTGTGTTTGTTTCTGTTGGAGAGACCGGATTAGTGTCGGCTGTCTGCACCCTCTCTACCAGACCTCCAGTCAGCAGGGATTTCAGGGTCTGAGCACCAACAAAGTAGGAGAGAGTAATCCAGGCCTATAGACCCAATCTGATTCCTGAACCAGACGGAATTCCTTCTCTTCTCACGTTGGCTTCATTATCGATGCTGTAAAACGTCGATGGAGCTTTGGCTAGACTGGGATTATAAATGTTGACCAGATTATATAGTTTAGGCTAAACCAAATCAAAACTGCATACGAGTCATGGTATACTCTGATAAGATATTAGCAAACTGAACAACAATGATGGTCATCAGAAATGTTGAAGTCGGTTTACTTCTGATTGGTAACCTCAAAAATAAGATGATTATCTTGGTATGATAAAAAGAAAAGATAATTTAAATAGACTTATTAAAAATATTGAATTAATTTTTGCTATAATCTAGTAGCCTAGGGCCTTTTTGACCTTTTTGTTTTCTACTTTAGAATTTGCTCAATTTATCATTTATCTTTTAAAAAGTTTTTAATAACAAACCTTGATATCCATCTTTTTAGTGCACCCCCGTACAGAATAATCCCAGGATGAACGTTATTGAATGTTATGAATGATGAATGTTATTCTGTTGTCTTTTTATTACTTCAAAATTCACAAAAATTGAAATTAAGCAGTTTTTATGTTTATTAACAGAATATGAAATGTATAGGGATAAAATAATAATATATGAATCCACAAATAAAGCAAAGTCAAAACAATGTGAAGATTGTCAAAAATTGTAAAACAGTCTAGAATTTATTCATAGTGGTATAACAATTATGCGACCACTAAATGGATATGCCAAAAGGCGAACAAAACCATTTCTTAAGTTCAAAGCAAAACACTTTTTGAAACATTCATGTTACGTATGGAATGAAAACAATGCTTTAGTATCCTGGTATATAAAAACATTCAATGTTTTTTTTTCTTTTCTGAAAAACTGCATTAATCTGGACTAAAGCTCCATTTCAAAAAGTGGCGTCCTGCAGCCTCAAACCTCCTCTTGCTGTACTGGTCTTTCTGGTACAGGAGAGAGGGAGAGGGTGAGAGAGGTTGAGAATGGCATGTGAGGGTGTATGTGCATGACACGAAGGGGTTAGGAATGGAATGAGCTGTAACTTTTTGGAGACTCACAGTAACCAAAAAACATTTAACCAATAAACTGATACAATCACAGATGTGTTTTAAAGTGGTTTTGTTCCAAGGATACTTGCTGTGTGTTTCCCTATGATCCTTTAAGTTTTAACCTTGTAGTTTTGTCTTTAATCTCAGTTCAGACATTTTACAGGTCTGTGCTGTTTGCCCATATGTGATATGTTTCTAAGTTTACATCAAGTGCTATACAAATACATCTAATTGGTTCATTTGTGATTATTTAAGACTCACTCCAATAAAAATGGTGTTTTCTATGTCCTTGTTGCATTTTTCTGATGATGGAGGACATATTTAAGGAAATTGTTGCTTAAAATGGCATTTTGGAGTATTTCTTCATTAAAATCGTGCGTCAGGAGGAGACAAAAAAATAGCTCCAATATTGCTCGCCATTTTTGCTGCACAGCTAATGCTAGGTTGTGAATATGAGTGGCTGTTAACTCGCTGGAGAGCACATAAAACAGAGAGCTCTCAGTAATGTAGAGGTGAAGGGGGGGCGGCGTTGCTCCACGCCTCCAGTTCCCCTTCCCCTCTTATAGGTGAATTTCTAATGAACTACTGTTGCTCTGCAGAAACTTGTCCTAAAAAACAACGCAGGTTCTTTGATTTTGGTTAAAAATAGCATTATTGTAATTACAGTAAAAGACCACGGGGAATATTTTTCATAAATCAAACGATGAATGGATAGGGACTTTAAGTAGTAAAAGTTAGACTTGCTGAAAAGCATCCTTAGAAATGAGCGTATTATTACGTCTTCAACCAAGCCTTGGGAGGTTCTTGACTGTTAGCTGATGTTAACAGATAAATGTTGACGTTTCTGCCCTCAAACAATGCGTGATGCTCTCCAGAACCTTCATTTGACACAAGCTTGAATGGAGAGGCGCCGTTGGACTCCACATGCTGGTCCAAACAGCTGTCAGAACCCTGGGGTCAACATTGTTTGAATGTTTTCAGTTCAGTTTCTTTTGCTTATTCTCAACTTTCAAGCTACTGACATTGATTTGGTGGAGGAAGGTCAGTGACTAAGGAGCTTTTGGATAAAGATACTCCTTTTAGTTCAAATGTTAGTACATTTTTGCATGTGTGGTTGATCTGCTTACACTTTCTAGAGCCTATCAAAGAGTGAAGCGGCCAAAAAAAGAAATAAGTCTGCAGTTCCTACAACTGCTCACCTGGGGGCAGTAAACAAACTCTGACAACTTAGTGAAGAAGTCCCCTTCTAGCTCCTGTTTTGTACTGACCATGTTTACACCATGTTTACTTCATATGGCTATCCACAAACTCTTTTGTGAGCTAAAACCTATTCAGATTTGCACTGAGATTTGGGAGAAATAAGGTCTAAAGACAATACTTGCAATTTTTTTCCCATTCTGAGTTAACCTACAAAAATCAGACCTTTTAAGGTATTTCTAAATTTGTCACTTTGTTAAGACAAGCAACCTTTGATTCCCAATTACTCCTTCTTCAGCACTTGATCTTCTTCTCCTTATTAGAAAAATGCAGCCGTCACTTGTCCTCTTTGTATGAACTGTTGGGAGCAGATTCACCTCCTGCTTTGATTAAGATTTAAAGTTGGGCATTGTTTGACTGCCGTTCCTAGAGAAATAAAGACGTGCTTTTCCTGGCAAAATTCCAACTACTAGCAATACAATCTAAAGTAGTCCACAGATTACACTAAATCCAGACTTGCAAAAATAAAATTAAGTATCATGGACAGGTGTGATCAATGCCCACAAAATCCCTGCCGTGCCCAAACCATGACAAGTTCTGGGACACATATTTTGCGGCAGTTTCACACATAATCAGATAGCAGATTGATTCTTGTGCCCACATAGGACTATTCGGTTTTTCTAACACCAAGGTAAAGATGTCAGCAAAACAAAAAAAAAAACAGTCATTGCAATCTACCATACCCAATGTCTTGGGTCTGCTACACATTCTTCTTTTTAAAATTGGAAAAAATAAAATAATTAGGTTCAAAAGAACCCCTTACTTAATTATACCAGAGTTCAGAACTGAACCGAGAGCCGTGTTCTCAAGTGGGCCTGGGTCCACCTGTTAGATCCACATCAGAGTTTAGGTGAGCTTTCACAGTTGCCATAATATCAGGATATCTGGGGAAACATACTGTGGTGCAAATCAGATTTACTGGTGTAAATTTGCCCCGAAAAGCTTCAAAACTGAAGCTGTTGGTCTCTCTGGGGTGTAAGTTCTTGGTGCAACAGCCCGAAAAATGACTCGGAATATGCATCCAGCTCCCTCCAGACTTCCACCAATCTGATTTCCCTTTCTGGAAGTCTAAGAACTTGTTCATCCCACATATTTCTTCTCTGCTTGGGCGTGCACTGAACATTGTTTTTGGGTGGCCATAGCAGACAAACCTTTCCAAATGGGACGAGGTTCAAAATGGATGATACTGTACTCTAGAAACTCAATGCATTGTCCTTTTAATCAGTGCACAGAGGAATGACATCAGGAACTCCACCCTTTACTCAGGTTAACTAGCTTGTAGTTTCATTCAGCAAAAAATCATTTTCTTTGCCTCTCACCTGTTTTTCACACATCATTACTTTTAAATTAATGACATTGAAGCAAAACAACTTTTTTTCATATCTCAGAATAAAAGATGAAAAAGAAAAGGACTTACTTATTCCATAATTCTAGAGCTTTGCAGCCCCGAAGGCTGCCTTTCTAACATCTAGTGCAGGGCTTTGCAACCTGAGGCTCCAGAGCCACACGTGAATCTTTTATCTCTCCATTGTGGCTTTTTTAGCTTTGAAGAAAAATGAATTTTTTAAAAATAAAGTAATGAAAAAAGGAAAATTAACAACTACAGTAAATGACTACAGTACCCATAATGCTCCAACAATCCATCGGACCTTTGTAGTTTGGCAAAGTTCCTACTAAAACATTTTGACATATTTTTTTTAGCTCCTTGCAGAAAACCGATTTAAGGTCAGTAAGCCCAACTAATATTCAAATTTAAAGGGCACTGGATTAAAAGGCAGATTGTCTATTTTTGAACAAATTAACAGATTTTAAGTGGGCCTTGTGGCTCAAAAAATCCCGTAAGGGTTACTTAACGCTGATTTAATTTTATTTACAAATTCTTGGCTGAGTGGCCGCATAAAAAAAAATTAACAGTTTTAATTATTATAACAGCTGACATTACACTACCTACTGCTTTGTTACATTGAGATGGATATGTGACAATGGGTGTCTTATTTTGAAAGGAAGTCATGTAAACCTCTGTCAAAAGTTATAAACTATTTCATATTTTGAAAAGACAATTTTCTCCTTATTTTTACATTTTTTAATGCCAAAAAGCAAGCATTCATTTATATTTATCATAATAATAATCCATACTAAATTCAATTCAATGTTTTAATTTTCTAAATAAGACTCTTACTGGGTTGTTGTCAGGGAGAAATCGACCCAAATAGCTCTTGAAGGGTTGAAGGTTGCAGACCTGATCTAGTGCAATGATCTCTTTGAGTTGCCACTCATCATCTTCCTCATAGGTCCTGACTGTAACTGTAGGACATTTACTTCGATTGTGTCATAGTGTTGGAGCAAAGGAGGCTGTGTAATGGCTTTGAACTATTGCACTTTTTTTATTGACATAATTTTCATCATTTGTCAGGAATTTACATGAATGTCACACTAAACAGGCAAATGCAAATCTAAAAGAAAAAGCCTTTAATAGAAAAGTAAAAGAAACTAAACATGAGCATCAGTTGAGTTAAACTAAACAGTAATAAGGAAAAACCTAAAACTTAAATTTCATAATGACCTTCTTATTCTGCTTCTGTCTTCAGTGTATTATCTGCTGAGTGGCTGGATTGTAATATTCACCGTGGCGACAGCAGGGTGTCTTGTACTCCTTCAAAAATAGGGACAGGTTGACTGACACAGTGGGCCAATCACCTCAGGACTCTTAACCACTACTTAAATTCCAGGCTAAAGAGATCCGTGTGCAGATGAAGTAGAAGGGCTGGATGGCATTCACTCCTTTTAGGATACTGTCAAGTTTGGGAAAAGTGTTTTTCCGTGCATTGGTATGCTGCTTCTTTGCTGTAGGAATGAGGTTGTTTCTGTTGGTCAAGTTCTCTTCTTGGAAGGTTAGTATCCTGAGCTAATTGGCTGACTCTGGCTGCTGCGTGTTTTAGTTCTTTCCAGTGTGAGGGGAGGCATGGTGCTGTGGTTTCGCCAGTTGGCGTTCACAACTCCATCTGGTTCTGGAAATAAAAGCAAGTAACAATGACTTAAATAAACAAAACAAAAAAAGAAAAATTTGCATTTCTTCTTAAAATGTATGGACATTCAAGATGAACCTACCATTGGATCCTCCTCTGCTTATTTCAGTGTTCCCGTTAGAGTTCTGATGGAAACCAAGAGAAATGGTGTGGTTATTGTTAAAAGCATTCTCGCAAGGAGGCAATGTATAATTCATATACATAGTAGTTTTGCTTTATTAGAAAAAACAATCAAGTTTTTTTGTTTATTTGAAAATGTTCTTTTGTTTTTTGTGAAGTAGAACAGCATTGCTAGGACGTTGGCAGTATTTGCTGTTTATACTGTCACTTCTAACAGAACTCCTTCAGGGTCTTTTTCTGTGGAGAAAAGGTTTTTAGGTCAGTCCTTAAACATTCATACTAGCTAACTCTTTGCTTCTTTCGCACCATCAGTTATATTTGGGAACCTGTGAACTTTGTTACAAGCTAAACAGACCAACACTGGTCCACCTAAAACACAGGTCTTGGTTTGCTTGCAAGTGAGTCCTGGTACGGTTTACTACAGTGTGAACACAAACAAGCATAACTCAAAGATGCTCAAATTTGGGCTAAAAATTGGAAAATTTTATGGTGGCCACTGTGGAGTTTTGAGACAGAGGAAAACTTTATGAACCAGACAGATTATTTACATGGACTTTTCTTTCATTTGGTGCCTATTTAGACAATACTTCCCCTAAACAGTTATTGCGTGTCTACGCTGTATGGTCTACCCCAAAGGTACAATGTGAAACCAAAGTAGTTATGAATTTTTCCCTCTTTATTCACAAAAATTAGGCAACGATTTTAGACTAAGCATCCCTTAATGTGTAACAATAAACCACATTTATTGACCTTAAAAAAATTTGTAAAAGACATCCAGTGTAAAAAATTTAGGATATAGATAGATACTAAGTATTTTTGTGCAATTTTGTAAAGATGAATAGATTTTTTTCAGGCAAAAAGGGTCTTTAAAAGCACATCTTGTAAAAATTTAAATCACCAAAATTTACAGAAAAACAAACTTGTATTTGTTCGAACAACAATCATTTGTTCTGCTAAAATACAGTTTTTTTACAGTTCCATTACCTTTCTTTAATTCAGAAATATTTAAAATTAACATTTGAGAGTGAATTGTCACTTTGGTTTGTATATAAAGTGATTGATTTTAGCAATGTTGTGCTAGAATCAAAAACAAGCTTGCAGAAGCAAACGTCACCATGAAGTTTATTTTAATATGAGCAAAATTCTTTTTTTTAGCTGGTAGTCTAGACTTTTTAGTCTGTATTTCATGTAAAAATAATATATATAGTTTACAAGTTTTGTTTACATTAAATGCTATTTATAAATTTGTAGAAATAAGATTGTTGTTGTATACGTTGTCTAATTGATATCTGGCACAAGATGCCATCTATTTTCTAGATAGAGATTGCCTGAGTGGAGGCAAGCAAATGTGAAAATTGTATGAATCTTCTGAAATGTGTGTTAAATAAAAAAACCCAAATGTAAACTACAACAAAACCATTTCAGCTTTCATCAGAAAAAGGATGTCCATATACGGCACTTTGCAGGCATCGAGGGCCAGTGTGATACGTGTTTTCCAACCAGCCAGCTATTGAAGCTCCTTATTGGCTAAACACACCTGATCCAGGTAATCAGCAGCAAATGAAGCAGGATTTCTGGAAAACCAGCAGGATGCCAGCCCTTAAGGCATGGAGTCTGAGAGCCCTGATTAGGGTTTTTAGCTGCTTGTTGTAAACTTTGATAAATTAGGCTTGAAAATAAATGCCAAATTTTAATCCCTAAAAACATTTTTTTTTCTTTTCTATAAAGAATCTCAACTATAAAGATGAGAAAATTGACCAGCAGTTATAAATGAATGATGCTCTTTACAAATGCTCTGTAAATGCATCTAATACCTTCTAGACCTGCTCAATAAATAAAGTATTTTTCTCACCATGATCCCTATTTATATTTTGAATGATCAAAAAATGGTTCATCTGTAATAAGAAAAAGTTTCTGGGCCTCATGTTGTTCTGGATTTTTCTGGCTAATGTTTTAAAGAGAGCAACTATTAAAAAGGGAAGGGAAAAAACCTCCATATTTATGTCTGAATGACTTTACTAGTTAAATAGTTTTTAATGTGCTCATATTCACTCATATCCAGAAAATACATGACATTTTAAGTGTTTTGGTGGTACGTCACATCATTAGACATTTCTTTTAAACGCTGTAATCTTCTATTTCTCAATGGACATGACATGATTTGTACCTAATGAGGCTGGCTCGTTTTACAATCGCCACCATTCTTCAAAACTGATTGCTAATAGTTCGCCTCTAATTGCTTCTAATTACCAGCTAATGAATACCGATAGACGTTGAACTCAGTATTTACACACTGATGATGCAGGCGCATCAGTGGAGGATGATAAAATGATGGTGAGGTTTGGGGAAAGACGTGACAGCAGCCGATGAGGAAGAAAGAAAAATGTCAGAGGAAGTTCTTACCTTTGTTTGATTCATGCCATAGCTGCTGCTAGATTTTCTGTGGAGGCCAAGGTGACATACAAGAATTCATCAGAGGGTTTGATGGTTTATCATTTCTGTTTATGTCAAAAGGTGACTATGTTTTTATGGCTCCCAATTTTAGCTCCTCATTTATTCAATTTGGTTCCTTTTTGAATCTTTGACCGGATTTCAGCTTGGAAAAAAAAAAGATAGAACTTTTAAAAGTATCGTAAATTATTCCGCAGCTAGACAAACACACAAGAAATTATTAAATACTGTACATTAAAGAATCCCTAAAGTATTGATTCACTTTCTTCTTATTTTGTTTTTTGGATAAACCAATTAGAGGATTGCAGATTGCTGCCTCAATATTGCCCTTTAAGAAAAATGCACACCACCTGCTCTCCGTCCGTTGAAAAACCCTTTGAAACAGTATATTCATATGTCCACCTTTAAAAACATTACATTCTATGTCTTCATGACCCCACTCTGCGTCCAGTCTGATAAATGTAGTACTGTAGCTAAAATAAATTCTGTTTTAATATAAATAACAGTAACAATAATAAAACAGTTTGAAATACATGTTTTGCTCCTTTCATTTGAGTGTTTCTGCAAGAATGTGCATGGCATGAGAAAACCCCAGTCCCAACAGACCATGGCAACACAAGCGCAGACAGATGCCATCATGCCAATCAAGTTGCAAACTCAGTCGAACAACCTCAATTTTAAAATGGCATTAACTGCTCTGCAGACAGGCAACACCCTTCATCTGAAACCACCCATCAGGTCTGACAAGTCTTTAGGTTGGGCTCTTACTAAGGGATGAATGGTAATTCTTGGACCTGAAAAGTGAATGACTGAGTCGCTCCAAGCTGAGAGAGAGCATGGTTCATGCATGAGGTGCCACTAATTTCAATTCTTTGCATTTTTCTGGCGCGACGAGCAACATTTCTAATATTTACTGAAGTCAGTCTTTAATTGCATTTTTAAAAACTTCTAAAATCTTGGGTCTTACTTTTGACAATTGGTGCACAAGGTAAGAAGAAGGATGCTGAGGAGCATGAAGGCGACTGCAGAGAGGATGAACATTAGAGGTCCAAACCAGCTCAGACTGCTGACCATCCCAATTGGAGCCATCGTCCTTTTGCTCTGAAAACAGGAAATAATTAACCTTTTATTCAAAAAAGTCTACCTCCAGAAACCCTAGCGGTGTGGCATTAATTTCACAAAAGAATGTGCATTTTAAAGACTTACAACTCTGGAAACAGCAAAACAAAAAAAAGGTTCATAACTTACACAGAACGAGCTTTAATCCTGCGATAATGGAACTCCAACTGGTGTCAGTCATTTAGCTGCTGTTGCTTTATATGCTGCACGGCGCTCAGGTGAACCAGGGAGGGGCTTCTCACTGGCAGTTGCTATAGAAGGAGGCGCTGACAGGAAGCTATAGGTTTCCTGTTTTTACTCTCATGCCTTTTAGTAAAGCAAATCTGTGTCAAAGAACCAGTACTCCACTATATTCATCGTATACGTATTTTGTTTTAAGTATTCATGCATCTATTTCTATGAAAGAGACCACAAAGAAGATTTTTTTTCTTAAAAAATAGACTTTTTTGTTGTTTTCAAATTTAATAGATATTATAAAATAAAAACTGTCCCTAAATTTGAACTCTGTACTTTTTGGGGTTTTTTTTCCCATCATGCACTTTCTTTTTTACTCTCACTTAAGTAAATATTTGGAAGAGTACTTTTCGCTTCAACTCGAGGAATTTTTTTTGAAGATAATGCAGCTCTTATCAAAGTACAGCTTGTGTGTCCTTCACTAGTTACTTTATGTCTGTAAAAATCAAACTCATCACAGAAACCAGATAAATGTCGCCCCCTAGCAACACGTTCCTGCAGAAAACTATCAGTACAACTATTTCAGATTTAAATGAAATGCATGTTTACTTAAAACATGCCGTTTTTTTTGGCAGAATTTGTTCTTAATTTTTGTGCTGCGAAAATATTCCCTTGTAGTATTTTTTTATTATAATTGTACAAAAATGATATATTTATTATGAAAACACAATGAAAAGTGCAGCTATTGAGTTTTAGCTTCTAAATCTGAGACATTTTGGCCATTGAGTGTGTTTTTTAGAAAAATGCAGAAACGGGTCCAGGGTAATCTGATTACTTTGCTTTGGGGTGCAGCTCTAACCCTGTGTTATTTCATTAAAAGTGTTCTCAATCTAGCATAAAGCAGCATAAAGAGTTATCTGTTGTCCCCAGATCTTCATGTGTGGATGTGAGGTGCTGTCAGGGTTTTGTGACAGAAAAGGAGATTATGGGAGTCCCCGCCTACATTTCCAGTGGAACAGGTTTGAGGGCGTAGGAACTGACTATAACATTTTCATGGATCTTGCAGTGCAACATATTTTAAATGCAATTCCAGAGCTTGTTTCAAAGTGGAAGGTTTAAAGATAACCAGTTAGGCTTTTGTTGTATTTGGGAGTTTTTGTGTTCAATTGCTATTTTGTGTGTTTAATTTTGCACAAGATGTTTGTATAAAGTTTAACCTTCATGCATTTAAATTATTCTTAAAATGCATGTTTTACATTTCTGTTTATGATCATCATTTTCGCCTGGTTCTCAAAGTTCATAGAGGATAGTAATGTGGCATTCACAAAATGTTGGGTCAGATGAGCAAAAATCATTTAAAAAATATGTGAGGTAAACAGTACAATATTAAACAAAAATGTTTCAGTTTTTTGTAGTTTTTTCTCTGGTGACCTTAAAATTTTAAACAGAAAGGACCTGAAATTTACCAAATTGTGACTCCAGCAATCTTTTTTTTTTTTGCCCTTCAGGTCTTTATCTCTATAATCGTTAAATAAAACACTAAATAAATCTATGAATCTATCCTGTATATCCTACTCCTATCTTTATTTTATTTATCTAACATTTGGCATTCGGAGCAGACAGCAAAGCATTTCATTGTACAGGGAAACCCGTTTCCTAGCTGTGCACATGATAATAAACCCTTTGAATCTTGAATCTTGAATGGGCTTCTTTTTCTAAATTGTATTTTTTTCTGTCCTAATTTGACTAGAATAAAGAAGATTAAACTTCCAGGAAAACCAAAGATTTGCTGGGAAGTTGTCTTACGTCTGGATCTCTCCTGAACCATCTGATGAACTCAGACGGAACTGCATTTATCCACTAATAGAAGCCCATGATCTATCTACACACACATCTTCATTGAAAACAACAGGTCCCCAATGCTCACTTAACAACCCCATACTATCGTAATCATCTGATGAAACCCAACTTTCCTTGCAGCAGTTAGCCTGATCCCCCTGCAAAGAGTTTGTTCAAGGCACAAAGCAGAATCAATATCCATGCAGCGTTGGCGGGGGAACACGGAGAACAAATATGACCGATTTAAAATATTTGTTCCATTGCTCTGAGCACAACTGGTGTGCACACAAATTCTATCAACAAGTCGTTTCTGTTGGAGCACCCCTGTGGAGGAAAATTGGATTTCACGGCGTGGGCGCACAAATCCACATGCTCCCGTAAACTTAATTAAGTTCCTGCTTCGTTTCTCGATTAAAACTATCCTTAAGAAAATAGAGTAATAAAAAATAATGTCATCATTGTTTTGCAAAGATTTAAATGAGCCTGACACTTGTCTTTCCACTGAACCTACAAAGTACCATACAAAAAGAAATTTTCTTTCAAATAAAATCCTCATTTTCTGAGAAATATTCCTCCCAACTCAGCTGGATGGTTTGCTACACAGTGTCTAAAACATATTTCATGAACCAGTCAGTGATTTCCTATTGAAAACATCTTTTTCATCATAGACTTCTGTAGAAATGGCGAGACTCAGTAAACCACAGTTACAGGATTGAAAGACACATACCTGCTTTGCAGAAAACACTAACTCTTTGCAATGAGAGTCTCCCTACGTGAACTCAACTTTTAAAATGTGTGTGGATTGCAAAAAAAAAAATGTGAAAGAACAAGTTTAGGTCACAGCTGTTTTTTTTCACTCATTTATTCAAAAACAGTGTTGTTACATTCCAGATTGTAAAAGGTCAGTAATTGTCAAACAAGAACTGTACGTGCACATTTTGAGTTGCATGAGTTAAGCAATTGTTTTGTTCTTATTTTTCTAACTAAATTTGCAAAGATTACATTTGATTATATGAGTTTTAAAAACCATGAAAGGAGGTTATTGATCGTTTACGTTTAAAACTCATTAGTATAGTCCTCAGCTTTTTAAAAATAATTGTAGGTTCTGATCTACTGAACACCTGATATTCAGGTTTTTAGACCTCTGGGTGGGGCAGGGCTGCTGTGGACTACAGCGGACAGGTAATACTTTGCAGTTAGTCAGTTTGTAGTATTTGAATTTGGACTGAACTAAAATATAATAATAAAATAGAAAATAAAAAAACATTTGTTTAATTTAATCATTTAAAAGAATAAACCTTTACATAATGACACTGAAAAGTAAAACATGCAGGAACCATTCAAATAGATTTAAGATACTGGATTTTTTTTGCATTATAAGGTGCGCTTAAAAGAATTAATTAAAAAAAAAAACAATTTTAGTGCGCCTTACAATTTAGAGGACTTTAGATGGAATAATTCTGGTTGTGTTTACTGATGCCAAAGCAATTTTGAGAGGTACATGGCTCTCTGTCAAAATGTTTGTGTTTTTTTTAACAAGTTTCTAACAAGGTTGGGTGTTATTGTAGATACGTTAATATGGCTGATATGGCGGATTGTGTTTTTTTATGACATATTACTACTGGGAGTTAGCGTAGTCACAGTAACGTTTGCTTTAGTGCTTCAGTCTGTTAATTACGTTGGAAGTTATAGGTGTTATGAATATGCTACTTGCCTTACGTGTAGCAGTGTCAAACTGTGTTTTTTTAATGTGTTACTAACCAGGTTGGGAGTTAGCATAGGCTCAGTAATGTTTGTTTTAGCTGTAACAGTCTGTTTTTTTCATCTTGTAAACAAGGTTGGGAATTACAAGTACTGTGAAAATGCTAACGTGCAGCGTGTTACAAACAAGTTCTAGAGTTACTGTGAACGCTGTTACAAAAGGCTGGCTGAAGGACTTATTCTGACCATTTGTCTTGCTTAATGTGCTTTATAGTGCCTTACATATGACATAAGTTTGAAAATATACCATTCATTGATGGTGAACAATATGGTAAGTGGAGTTGTCTGGCATGTAACAACAAGTTCTAATAACCCTTTTGTTCCAAGCCCCTGTCTTTGTCTAAAGGACATAGTGATTCTTGGAGCAGACTCCAACAGATTACTTGGCCGCTCTGCTTGTTTTCCATCTGTTTGCCGTCTCCCTGATGATTACTAGAATGAGATGATCCCCAGGTTATTATATTCAACGACTGGTAAAGCAGGGATAACTGGAAAACAATCAGGGTGGTAGACCTTTAGGACCAGGATTGGGTAGTAATGGTAAAACAACAGGCACTTTCTCCTGAAACTGTTCCTATAGAAATAACTCTCAAATTCTGAGAACAAAGGGTGTGTCCACCATCATACCAGCTCTACTTAAAGAGAACTGGTAGGACCACAGAAAGGAAGCAACGTCTCAGTGATGAACATAAAATGTAAAGAAGATCTATATAGGCTTTGGGTTACAGGGAAGTATTTTCAACTTTCTTACTTTTTCTTTCCGTATTTGTTTACATCACATCCTAATTTTTAAACAGTAGTAGGTTCTTGAGTCAAATAAATGAAAAGTCTAAATGACTTTTTTTTTTGTATTTATGACCTACCAACTATTTTCTTCCTTGATTCAAGACTTTCGGAATTTATTACTGGAAATGAAAACAAACTAGAAATAGTTTTACTTAGTTTTATTATTTAAATGTTTAAAGTAATCACAACATTTGCATAAAAATAAAGGATTAAATAATAAAAGACTGTTTATTTCTCAGTAAACTTCCTACAGGTTTTTTTCAGTTTGCTCCTGCAGCTTCTTGTCTGTGTACCTCATGGTGAGAAGTGCTGTCAGGATGCAACACATAAGCAGCACAGGGAAGGTTGCACACCCCCACCACAGCTGCCACTCCCCAAAAACCTCCACCACTGTCTCCCTCCGTCTGGCGTAGTCCCGGAAAAGAGCTTCCAGCTGGAACAAGGTGCACATGGACAGAAACACGTGGAAGACCTGGTGACCCTGGCCCACAAAGTCACAGCGGCCTGGAAAGAAGCGCTCTGGGACTGGACAGGAAAAGAAGAAGGCGGCCAACAGGAAAGTGGCAATCTGTAGGGCGTGAAAGGTCAGGGAAGACTCCTGAGTCCATGAGACGGTGAGCAGGCGGTGGGCCACGGGGCTGATATCCAACACGTAGGCCATGCCGGTGGGGATCAGCTGGCAGATTTTACGCTGCACCGGATACGGCCGCCTGTACTTGTACTTAGCAAAGCAGCAGCCGGCACAGGAGAGCCATGCTAAGAGGGCAGCTCCGGGAAGAAAGAGCCATCCAACTATTTCCCTCCATGTCGGCTCTGATGTGTAGAAATAATGACCAAGTGAACAACCGTACTGGTACACAGCTACACCTACATAGTCCATAAAGAAGAAGAAGTAGTGTGCGTGTTCTGAGTGAGATTGCAGGAGGTGTGCTGCCACACTGAGGCAGAGGTATGTGAGTGCAGACACCATGAAGAGGCCAAGAGGTAGAGAAGCTGCATCCATGGTGTACCCCAGGGCACCTACATTGGCCCACCAGGAAATCAAGAGAACAGGGACTGTGAGCAAGTGAGTCCATACATTCAGAGATTCGTTATGTCGCTGAAAGAGGCTGAGCAGGTAGCAGTGCCAGTCTTGTTGAACGGGACGGTAGCCTGACAATATGTAGGGCTCCTGGAAAAGGGTGGGGACCTCGGAGGCGGTGACAGTAGCGCCAAGTGACAGAGGAGAGCGGAGGACGAGGTCTGAGATATGAGGAAGGCGGCTTAGGGGCTTGACGCTCAGCGTCAAGGTTCTGAACCGCTGTTGAATGTCAGTCAGCATCCCTTCTGCTGCACCTAACACACTGTTGAAGACAAAAAACGTATGTTATTTAATAAAGACGCACTGTGGTAAAAAAAAAAAAAGACTTTATCTCACATTTCTCTTAATCATGACATATTTAATTGATTCTTAGGTTTCAGTTTACTCAGAAAAGTCAAATTATCAGTTCATTTTGTCGTATTTGTTTCTTTCAAAGAGCCACTCTGATGAAAATTGTGTTTATTTGTATTTTTAACATGTTCTTTTGGGATTTTCTGATGATGGAGGACATATGTAAAGGAAATAATGCCTAAAATTGCATTTCTGAGCATTTCTTTATTCAAATCACTGTAAATAAGGAGCAGACAAAAAAATATAGTTTGAAAAAGAGCTAATTTCTAACATAGAAAATAGGCTGTTCGCTGGGCGGATCACGAGCTCCATGCTCCGCCCTATTCTGATGCATCCACTTGCTGACAACAAGATCCATGTACATGTTTGTTTTCCTCGTCCAAGCTGGCACCGGTGATGTTGGGTTGGGTGGTGTGAGGGGCTTGTAAGCTAGCAGGAGCGCTCTCAGTAACAGGGAGGGAGCTCCAACGGTCCCGGCCACAACTCAGAGGCAAATTTCTAATCAACTCCTGCTCTGCAGAAACTATGTCCTAGACAACAACAGTTTGTTTTTCTTTTGACCAAAAATGGCATCATTGATTGATTTATTTATTCCAAGCATTAATTGTAGACAATACAACAACAAAAAATCCCACAGATTTATCAAACTCATTACAGAAATGATGAAATGCATAGATAAAAACAAACAAACAGATAAACAAAAAAAAAGAGACACACTTAAGTCACATTTGATCTTAAAATACAGTGATCATTAACAAAAGTCATGTAGATCTTGAGTTATTGCTTGAAAATGAGTGGGAAGAAGCAAGCTTATATATCCCACCCTTACTGAGTTATTTCATTTTTTTAGTTTTGCATAGTTTTTGTAATCCGTTTCTGAGCCGTAAAACAGTAAAATGAATCACACACCATGTAACAAATATGTAATACTCATTGATTGTAATCAGATTACAATTTCATACTAATCCAGAAATCATTGCTACACATTGCAGATCAAGTTATCAATTAACAAAATCAGGTGCTTATTGATTATCCTCAGAAAGAATTCTTACCTCTTTTCAGTAAACATCAATGATTCACACTTTAAGTAACCATAGTATTCAAACACATTATTACATTAAACCAGTAATTATTGCTACACATTGCAGATCACGTTAAGAAAATCTATTACTTAGTAGATTGGAATTAAAACATTTCAGTAATCATTGTTGCACATTACACAATGTAATACTCATTGGTTGTAATTAAAAGAGCTTTGATTATTTCAGCACAATCAAGTTCATACATGTATTTGGAATTATTCAAACACCTGTTTATCCTTAAATCCTCTTATCTTCATATCGTGAAATCAGAGTCTCTTTATACATTTTTATGAATATTTGAACATTGTTTGAGCTCAATACTTAACCCGTTCCAGAGTTTAGTGCCACACAAAGACACACATAAACTTATCAGTTTGATCTTGAAGTTCCTACATCCCCTCAGTTTGTAGCCTCCTTCCTTTTATAACAACTCTTTTTGGATATTGAAGGGTAACGAATTCCCACTGGCTCTGTATTAAAGTTGTGCGGTATAAAAAACAGCAAGGTCATACAGTTTTTAGGAGTCTGGCTTAATAAACAAAAAATGTTTGTATGATCAAGATAGCCAGCTTTATGCACAATTCTGATGGCTCGTTTTTGAAGTAAAAAGAGAGGATGGAGTGAAGTCTTATAATCATTTCCCCAAATTTATATACAGTAGGTCCATGATAATCCATGATTTTACTTTGTTTAACTGTGTGTTAACCACATTATTAAGTTCCCTATAACTGTCAGTAGAATATAATATATTTGTGTCATCAGCAAATAATATGAGTTTTAAAGTTTTGAAACATTGAATATCATTTATGGCAACGGGCCCAGAATTTATCCTTGTGGGACACCACAACTTATCTCTTTGGCTTGTGATGTAAATTCATCAGTCTTGACAAATTGTTTTCTTCACGTTAGATAGTTTTTGACCTAAGTTTGCACTAGTCCTCTTATCTAATGCACTTTCAGTTTGTCAAGTAGGATGTTATGATTGAGAGTGTTAAATGCTTTTTAAAGTCAATAATCATAAAAGACCACTGGGAAGGCCTTAAATATAGATGAAAAGATGATCAGATTCTGACTTTAAATAATCTCACATCAGAGACATGCAGCTGAAATTACATTCACAGATGAAAGGATTGTTTAAAAATCCTAAACCACAACCAGCAACATTTTTGTGGCTTTTCATTAATTTGTTCAACAGGGTCCATAGTACAACTCTGAACTATAAGCCTCTTGGCACAGTGCATTTAAAGACTGAAATAGAGCAAAATGCCAGTGCAAGGGGAGACAATGGGCTCTAATTTAAGTCAGCAACGAAGCAAGTGACCAAACCTGTAAACAGGCCTTCTATGACATTTACACAGAGGAATGTCAGCTACAGTTGTCACAAAGTAGCTGTGATGCAATGTTCCAAAAAGGTATATGCATCTACTCCAAGGGTGCAGCCTGACCTCTCCCATCAGAGGGTTTTATGAGAAAAGCAGCATTCATTTACCTTCTTCTACCACCAACAACTGCTCAAACCTGGGACGTGGGTGAGAAAAATGCCGTTCAACAGGTATACAAATTTGCATACAGTCTGTTGGATTATCATGATTCAATTTTGTATGTCACTAAACTCACAATTTAAAAAAAATCTTTATACCACAAAGACTCTATTTCATAGAGATAAAGCATGGCGATGTTATTTATAAGGGAGAAATTTTCATCTCACCTGCTCAGGTAGACCGGACAACAGCTTTAACTCCACCTGCTTGGTTCTAACCTCGGACCGACTCTCTTCCAACACAAGGCGAGCAGACGGGAGTATTCAAGCACTAACGAGACATGACCCAGGCTCTGAACCAGCAAAAGCAAAACAAACTGGAGAACTGGGGAAGGCGGAGTCAAACTTACATGACACGCCCACCAGATGTAAAAAGTCACATTTTTATGAATCAACATGTCTATATTAACATTTTCAGGGCAGCAGAATTCTCTCAAAAATATATCACATGTACGTTTTTTTAATTAGACGTTGTTCCAATAACTTTATATTAAGATACATTGCAATTGCTATGCGAATGTTTAATCTGTTTGGCAAACAGAACTGCTATCTATCTATCTATCTATCTATCTATCTATCTATCTATCTATCTATCTATCTATCTATCTATCTATCTATCTATCTATCTATCTATCTATCTATCTATCTATCTATCTATCTATCGTTCTATCGTTCTATCTATCTATCTGTCTGTCTGTCTGTCTGTCTGTCTGTCTGTCTGTCTGTCTATCTATCTATCTATCTATCTATCTATCTATCTATCTATCTATCTATCTATCTATCTATCTATCTATCTATCAACATTTAAACCGTTAAAAAAAGAAAAAAACATGGATAATAAATAAATAAGGGGAAACACACCCTTGGACAAATGAAGGGGCTTTTCTTAACTATGGTAGCATTTTTAGATAAATCTGAATTTAAATAGGAATTAGAGAAACATTAATTTATATTTATGTCCTCTTTAAAAACATTTAATTGTTAGTTTTTTTTATATTTTTATATTTTATTTTATTTTATTTTACCGCTGTTGACTGCGGCTACCCAATATGAATAAACAAACAAAAAAGTCAAATTAACTTTTAAAGTCCAGAGGAAATGTGTTCTTGAGTTCTCCAGGATTTACTAATTACGAAAATTCTGTGGCTCTGTTGGCCGGTGTTTGTCGCCCTCTACTGGCAGAAATCTCTAACTGCAAATTGTCTTGAAATGGACGCCCAGCTCCAGACTCCTTCCTTCCGCTGCATTTTCGCGGGAGTCCTCTGGGAGGGCGGGGCAACAGAGGGAAGCAAACACTTTATTGGATAGCTGAACTGGGAGCCAAGGAGGTGGCTTGCAAGCTGGCCAATAGGGGTGCACGCTTTGGTGCCACGTGACATGTAGTGGCGCGAAACTCTTTCACTTGTGTGGTTTGCCTGTCACGGAGCACACGGCGGTTAAAGAGGTTTTATTTGTTTAGACTTAAAAACTTAACTTTACAACAAAAATGTCGACCGACGTCGTAGATGACCAGGAGATGAGGGAGGCACAGAGGGACTATCTGGACTTCCTGGACGACGATGTGAGTCTGCGGCAAAACCAACCACATTTGTTTTCTTTGGTCTCACGTGAACTGATTCGGTTTTGGCGAAACTATTTTCTCTGTTTTAATGTTTTTCCTCACGACTTTTTTTTTTTTTTTTTTTAGCAAGACCAGGGCATTTACCAAAGCAAAGTCCGGGACATGATCAACGAGAACAAAGCTCGACTCATCGTCAACATCAACGACCTGAGGAGACGCAACGAAACCCGAGCTGCGAAGTCAGAAACAACACAATTATGCAAACACAACACACACTTTTCTGTAACACAAAATCGTATGGGGAAAGAAACTAATCTGATGATCGAAAGGAGAAATGTATCGTTTCACTGAAGCTTTATTATAACAGTGATTAGGAGTCAATTGCGGCCCTTACGTTAGGTTAATAATTTACATAGATATTTGTATGTATTTTTTAACTAATCGTCTTTATTTTATTTTAGTTCAAGTAATTCTGCTGCAGCAGCAAGATCTTATCTGACTCAGAATATATTTTATTTTGAAAGGAATTTGTTACTAGTAGAAATTAATTAAATTCTGATCATGATTGAAGATCACCTCGGGAAATTCCGTTTTTCTTTAATGAATTTGAACAATTTTCCTCTAACAGATTGATGAACAACGCATTCGAGGAGCTGGTGGCGTTCCAGCGGGCTCTGAAGGATCTGGTCGCCTCTGTGGACGCCACCTACGCCAAGCAGCACGAGGAGTTCTTCGTGGGTTTGGAGGGGAGCTTCGGCGCCAAGCACGTCTCGCCGCGGACGCTGACGTCCCGCCTGCTGGGCAGCATGGTCTGCGTGGAGGGCATCATCACCAAATGTAAGCACATTTCTGTTTGTGGGATTGGCAACGGGACGGCAGAAGCCCTGATTTGACTTTGTGGTCTGTAGGTTCTCTGGTGCGTCCCAAGGTGGTGCGCAGCGTCCACTACTGCCCGGCCACGAAGAAGACCATGGAGAGGAAGTACACCGACCTGACCTCGTTGGAAGCCTTTCCCTCCAGCGCCATCTACCCCACCAAGGTACAGGTGAAGCCGCCATCTTAGCCGCCGCAGACGCGAGCTTTGGACTGAACTTGATGCTTTCAGGATGAGGAGAACAACCCGCTGGAGACGGAGTTTGGCCTGTCCATCTACAAAGACCACCAGACCATCACGGTGCAGGAAATGCCCGAGAAGGCCCCCGCGGGCCAGCTGCCCCGCTCCGTGGACATCATCCTGGACAACGACCTGGTGGACATGGTGAAACCCGGAGACAGGGTGCAGGTGATCGGAACGTACCGCTGCCTTCCCGGAAAGAAGGGAGGATTCACCTCCGGCACCTTCAGGTGAGACGTGTTTCTCCGCCGCTTTCCGGGTTTACTGGAAAACTTTGACCATTAACTCAATTTCTTTGGGTTATAGGACGATCATGATAGCATGCAACGTGAAACAAATGAGCAAGGAGGTGTCTCCGTGCTTCTCTGCCGACGATGCCGCCAAGATCAGGAACTTCAGTCAGACTCGCTCCATTGTGCGGCGTTTTCCTCCCTTTAGAGCTTCCTGTTTCAGCAGACAGAGACGCTGAAACATTTGATGTTTTTTCCCTGTAGAACGTATTCGACCAGCTGGCGCGCTCTCTGGCTCCCAGCATCCACGGCCACGAGTATATCAAGAAGGCCATCCTGTGCATGCTGCTGGGGGGCGTGGAGAAGGTTCTGGAGAACGGCTCCCGTATCCGAGGGGACATCAACATCCTGCTCATCGGTAAGACCACCGCATGAATCCAGGATTCCGTGTGGACCCACTTTGATTATCTTGTGATCTATTGTTAAAGCACACCCCCAACCCCCCCCCCTCACCTCCCCATTGGTGATCGTGGGTCTTTAACCTCTGACCGGTTACAGGTGACCCGTCGGTGGCGAAGTCCCAGCTGCTGCGGTATGTCCTCCACACGGCGCCCAGAGCCATCCCCACTACCGGGCGGGGGTCGTCTGGCGTGGGTCTCACTGCTGCCGTCACCACCGACCAGGAGACAGGTAACCCCGCCCGCTTTCTCTTGACTAACTCGATCATTCGCCTTTGCTTCACCGCTCAATGGATTCTCTCCCCCAAGGCGAGCGGCGCCTGGAGGCGGGCGCCATGGTGCTGGCCGACCGCGGCGTGGTGTGCATTGATGAATTCGACAAGATGTCCGACATGGACCGCACGGCCATCCACGAGGTGATGGAGCAGGGCCGCGTCACCATCGCGAAGGCCGGTATCCACGCACGGCTCAACGCCCGTTGCTCCGTGCTGGCCGCTGCCAATCCGGTCTACGGCAGGGTAAGCCCCTCCCCTGCAAAATCTCGCCTCCCTGACTCCTACTTCTGTTCATCTACTTTTATTTTTGCCGCAGTATGACCAGTACAAGACCCCCATGGAGAACATCGGCCTGCAGGACTCTCTCCTGTCTCGGTTCGACCTTTTGTTCATCGTTCTGGACCAGATGGACCCGGAGCAGGACCGTGAGATATCCGACCACGTGCTGAGGATGCACCGCTACCGCGACCCGCGCGAGCAGGAGGGGACAGGTACTAAAGAGCCGCAGTCGTTCCGTCTGCGCCCGCTTTATGCCTCGCTTCCTAACAATGTCGCCTCCTTCTCCAGCCATGGCTCTGGGCGGGACGGTGGACGTGCTGACCACCGAGGATCCGGACGCGGCGGCGGACGAGCGCGAGGAGCTGCAGATCTATGAGAAACACAACGTCCTGCTGCACGGAAGCAGGAGGAAGAAGTAGGAGGCGCAGCTTCTCCACGCCACAGGCTTTTCCGAGGAATCGCCTGAATTTAAACGTGGCCGTTCGCTTGCAGGGATAAGATTCTGAGTAAGGAGTTCATGAGGAAGTACATCCACATCGCCAAGGCGGTGACCCCTGTGCTAACGGAGGAGGCGGCCAATCACATTGCAGAGGAGTATTCCAGGCTGAGGGGCCAGGAGCAGCTGGGATCGGACATGGCGAGGGTGAGCAGGAGCTCTTCTTCTTTTTTCCTTTTCAGGCATACAGTTCTGGCTCAGACCTCATCTCCTCCCCGCAGACCTCCCCAGTAACGGCTCGTACTCTAGAGACGCTGATCCGCCTCTCCACGGCGCACGCCAAATCTCGCATCAGCAAGGTGGTGGAGCGCGTGGACTCAGAGGTCGCCGTGGAGCTCGTCCAGTTTGCCTACTTCAAAAAGGTTGGTCCCACTCTGCCATGCCTCCCGGGGGGTTTTTGGCTTTTGCGATGACGCCTTCACCGTGTGACCCGCAGGTCCTGGAAAAAGAGAAAAAGCGCTCAAGACAGGAGCGCGACTCCGGTTCAGAGGATGAAGAGGAGGAGGAGGCGGTCTCACAGCGATCACAGAGCAGCCAGAGGAAGAGGTCAGGAGGACTATGGTAAAGAACAAAGATCAGCCCTGAAGTCAGCACCAACACTTCCTCTTGTCTCCTGCAGGGGGCGACGTGGATCTCAAGGCTGCGAGCCTCACAGCCCCTACGACTTCACCGAAGAGCAGGAAGTTCCTGATAGTAAGCAGTGATGTTTTAGGCCCCCTTTGAACCCAAAAGAACTTCCTGATTTGAATTCTTCTCTGTAGTTCAGACTGGAATCTCCAAGGTAACCAAACCACAGCAGCGACAGGAGGAGGAGGAGGCCATGGACGCCACGCCGCAGGCTGAAGATGTAGAGCTGTCTGCTGAGAGGTGCACGGCCCCGGCCTCATGCAGGTCCAACACCAAAACTCCTCATCTTAGAACCCAGAACTAAAAAACTCTCTCCTCTTCCTCAGGCTGAAGGAGTTCAAGTCCTCGCTGTTCGCCGTCTTCCAGTCCGCACACGCTCAGTCGGTCAAGATGGCGGCGCTGATGGACGGCATCAACAAGGAGGGCGCGGCAGTCTTCACGGACGCGGAGGTCCGCACCGCTTTGGCGCGCATGCAAGACGATAACCAGGTCATGGTGGCGGATGACATCATCTTCCTCATCTGAGCGAGGATGATGAGGGACTGTTTGTGTGTTTGGTGTAAGGAGGTGGATTTTTCTAAGCTCTGCTTTTGTAAATAGTAGAAAAGATCTGATATTGTTAAACTGTCAAAGTGAAAAACGAATAAAATGATGCACAAGTCTGATTCTTGACTGAATACTTTCAATAAACTGGTTTGATGGGGATCAAATCTGCACCTTTAGGAAAGTTGTTGTATTTCTTTCTAATTTCCTCCATTTTTAGTTGACAACTGTGCTGTTCAAACAGAAAGCAGTGACTTCATCAGACGCTTAACCTCAGCTTGGCCCAGATTGCGGCTCAGATGCCGTGCAGAATAAAGTTCATTCAGGAGGCGGTGCTGCTCTGGATCCGCTCTGCTGTGACTCACCGACGTCTCACCTTGTTTTCCTGTCAGCAAAAAATGCCTGTCAGGGTTCAATCAGTCATCTGGAATCAAATGAAACCTATGCTTCCGTAATTATAAAACTTTATTTTAACAAGTTCAGCTATAATCCAAAATTTGGTAATCATATTAAAAATTATGTTTTTGTTCATAGCATTAGAAAGGCTTGGAGTTAAATAATTAAATTCTTTTTGTCATTTAAACGCCTTTAGCAGAAAAAGAAATCTGTTATATTTGAAACAAAAATATACATAAATGGATATTCACAATATCATATTGATGTAAAAAAGAAAATTGTACAGGTATATACCATAACACAAAATGTAATAATACGTAGATAAATATAAAGACAATTGAAAAAAGGTATCTATATATCCCAATCCATTCTAAGAATCCACCTTTTCCAACTTGCGTATTTTCCCTGATAACTTCCCTACCTCTGCCTATTTTTACAAGTGGTTGTTTTACTGTACATTTTATTGCTGTTTTTTTTGTTTTGTTCTACTGTCATTTTATGTATGGCCCCCCTTGGGTTCCAAGAAAGGCGCCAAATAAATACAATTGATTTTTGTTATTGTATAAATAAAAAAAACTCACACTAAAACATTTGGGTGCCTCTTTTATTTTGACAGAGCTTTGCACCAAACCACATTGCATGCTTAACTTAATAAAGCCTTACATATTTTTCTGCAGTTTATCTCTCTCAGGTCTGTTATTGCAAAGTTTGATATTTGCCAGTGAGAATAGTTTGAAGGTCTTCCAGCTCCCAGATCTGGGAGTTCTTTCAAAGCTCCGATTATTGCTGCTTATAAAAGCCATCAATCAACAAAAATGATGTATTGCAGCCATGTTGTCTTTATTTTTTGTTGAAAAATACCAGTAATAGTACAGAGCATCACTGATACATTTTCAGTAGTGCTTTACGCATTAGATTTTATTTTGTGTATAATAACAGACTTATTGTCCTAAATTTCAAAGCATGAGGCCATGACACCTTCATAGATGCTCCAAAATTCAATATACTTTTTGTTGTTGTTGATTTTCACACAGTTAACAGTTGTTTAACACGTCACTGTAGACTAGAAATATTTGGTTTAACCTGTAGATGAGGTTTTTAAAACATTGAAAAGCCTCCAATTTCTCCTTTTTTCCCCACATGAATAAACATAATTTTCTTTTTCCATAGACTAAACTAAGAAAAGGTAAGGAGAAATAAAACACACATTTCTATGTTATAACTTTATAAAATGGCTGCTAGACACCCCTCACTGTCCACCTCTGCCTCTGCCACCGTGGTCATGAAACCCCCCACAGTTTTTTCAAAATGTTATGTATTGGTCACCTGGGGGTGATAAACACGTCTACGTCATTTTTAGTAGAATCTGTGAAAGCAAAATTTTAAATATCTTTGGCCACAGAGGTGTTTTTGGTCAAATACGTCCACATTTCTAATTTGTTCATCTTGAGGCATCACTGTGTGAGGAACAGGTAAAAGTTTAACGAGCTTGCCACGCCAACGCCGTTCAAAAACGTATACCGGTAATTCCAACATTTTTTCCCCAACATTTTGACTTCTTTTTGTCTAAGTAATCAGAAAAAGTTGTTTTTAAGCAGTCTCATTTTATTTTCTAAAAGGTTTAGTCCGGTTTTGGATCTCGGCACAGCACAGAGTCCGGCCTGCTAAAGGTCCACAATGACATTGCCGTGTCCCCGGAGCCTGTTGCTGTGGTGCTATTGGACCTGACAGCAACTTTTATACGCGGTGGACCGTATGGTCCTCCTGTCTCAACCAGAGCATCACATTGGCATTAGTTGCACTACACAGGTGGACTGGTTTAAGTCCTATGTAACAGGGAGACGTTTTTCAGTCAGACCTGGTGAGGCCTGTTCTGTGGCTCCTCTGTCCTTTGGGGTACCACAAGGTTCTAACCTTGGTCCTGCTCTTTTTTTCTTTCTATCTGCGGTCTCTAGATTCTGTAATCTGTAATCGCTGATGATCTGCAAATGTATCTAACCCTCAGTATGAGGGATAGACATTTCAACGGAGCGTCTTGACGACGTAAAGCAGTGGTTGAGCCAGAATTTTCTGTATTTGAACGAGTCATAAACAAAGAGAATTGTTTTTGGTGATACCTCTACAGCTGACTCTACTGCTGTTAGAGTTATCTTTGATTGCTGTTTTGAATTGGACAAACAGATTGAGAATGTTGTCAAAATGAGCTTTTATCACTTGAACTGTTTAGCCTGTTTAACCTTCCCTGAGTCAGAGTGATCTAGAAACAGCCATCCACGCCATGATTACGTCCTACATAGATTATTGCAAACCGTCTCCAGTTAGTTCAGAATGCAGAAGCTTGACGGTTAACTGGAACATCCAGACAAGAACACGTCTCTCCAGTACTCAGTTCACTTCCCTGGCTCCCCTTTCATTTTAGAATTTAGTTCAAACTTTTACTGTTTGTTTTTAAAGCTCTTCATGGTCCAGCACCATTTTATTTAACTGAACTTTAAACTCTCTGCAGCCATTCTACAGCTTAAGGTCTGCTAGTCAATATCTGCTTCATGTGACCAGGTTGACAGAAACACTGGGGGGGACCATGCTTCTTCCATTGCTGGCCCTCAGTTATGGAATAACATTCCTGCAGAACTGGGCATATCTGACCTTAACACCTTTAAATGCAAATTAAAAACATACCTTTTAAGGATGAATTTCAATGCTCAGTAGTCAGAGGCGTATTACTTTCTTTTATTTGTCGTATTGCATTTTATTTATCTTTTATGTATTTTATTGCTGACAGTTTTTGTAATTTTATACTGTTTTTAAATGTATTCTTAATTTGCCTAATTTTAAACTTTCTTTTGTCTTCCTTTGTTGTGAAGCACTTCGGTACTCTGAAGGTGTTGTAAATTGCTGTATAAATAAAGCTTCATTCATTCATTAGAGTAGCTTCCCAATGATGCTTGATGAGTTAGGAGGCAATAGATTACTAAACCGGGTACTAAAGGCGAGTTTTTTTTTTGTGGAAAATTCAAGATGGTGGCCTCCCAATGGGGTCAAAGGGGAACAAAACTTTGGTTGTAAACTTAAGCTGGCAGTTTGTGTGTGAAATTTTGTGAAGATTACTAGAAAAAAAAACCTAATAGAGATGGAATTATATAAATGCACTTCCTCCTACTCCCTTTCTAAGCAACTAATTTGACTCTTTTTGAAAAACTTTACATGAAGTGAATTCATTACGGCATGTATTGTGTAAAAGTATATATATGTCTATTTATGATTTATGTACAGTAGTTATAATGGAATACTTTGTATCTGTATGTGGAAGTTTAGATCTATGTTACTTTTCCCAATCAAGTCATGATTAATCATCTAAAGTTTAATATAATATGTAAACGTCTTAAAAAATTTTTTTTTAAATTTCTTGAAATGAACCTAATCCTAAATATTTACAACTATGTTCCTCTTCTGCAAGGATTACAAAGGAAGTCCTTTAATATGAAATCCAACCTGCAATTTTGATTGCAATAATGATTGAATATCAGTTTGCAGAACTCTGCAGGATTTGTTCCTAGATGTCAGGAGTCCTTTGTGGTTCCGGTTAGCTTCTGGTGCAGATCACCAACGCGATGGATCCGTGGTGCTGCAGGTGTAAAGCCCAGACTTTCAGTTCCGCAACCCGACTCTGATCAGACTGGAGATAAGACAGATGTGAGGCGCACAAAAAAGAAAACGAGAGGTTATAGCGATCCAGATCCGAGGCCTCAACCTCGACTCCACATCTGATTCATATCAGCGCAGCGCGGGCCGCAGCCTGAATACCTATCAACTCCAAACTGAAGGCAGCTTTCATTCTCACTGATCGCCACAGCTGTTTGTTTGGTCTCTGCTCTGACAAGTGTTTGCTTGTAGATGTCAGAGCTGAACCAGAAACCCCAAAACAGATTTTTCTTCTTTTGTTTTTAGTGTTATGCTTTTGTGAAACTTTGAATTTCCTTCTTGGCTCCCATCAACGTTTTTATAGCTATGGCTGAAAAACAGAAGAGGCTGAAAGAAGGGGAAAAACTACAATATATTTCGGCTTGGTTTAAGTTATTTTATTTAAATGCATAATCTAAAACAGCTTAGAGACATGTGGAAGGTTATGCTCAAGACTTGACCTGGTCCTCTCGTGCTTCAACTAGCATCCCAGAAATATCAAAACCCTCTTAAAAAGTGGATTTAGGGTCTTTGTTTTCGAAGTGAGGACGCTTCGAGGCCAGAAGAATCCACTTCATTCTCTTTGAAATTCCCCCCTCCTTCAGGCTTTGCTCTGTGGTTTAACTCTGGACATCCATGTAAATTTGTGTAGGAATATTTACAACGTTTTTCTCGACATCTGCAAAAGATCTGGTGAAATTTAGCAGTTAGAATCCCTTTTGAAATGCTAATAGACTCCAAGATCCTGCTCACGCCACGGTGACAGCGGTGAGAGGTGTGAGGAAGAGGACTGTTCTAAGGCTGAAGAAGAAAGCCATGCATGACTAGAAGGAAGCTGTGGAAGAAGAGAAAGTTGGATAAATGAGTGTTGATTTAATGTAAGGACAAAAACAGATGCACAAAACACCAAAAAATCAACAAATAAATCAACATTTGACTCTATTTGACAACCATTGAAATGTATGAATCCAATGTGACATGTGTGTACTGTTTGTATAACTCCAAATACATTAAATCGGGTTAAACTTTGACCAACCAGGAACTCAGATTTCATAGTGATGGATGGATGGCCTCCCCTTTAATTCATGGACATGCTAACTGTTTGAAAACTGATCATATAGCAGAAATTCATAATTGCGGTTTTGTCATTGACATTTCACACCAAGCCTCTTCCAAGGTGGTGGGCATGCGATAGTAAACAGAAGAAGAAAAAAAGAAGAAGACGCTTCTCACTGCGTCTTCTCACTTTGAAAAGTGTGTTCAAGAACGTGCGTTTTTCAAAAGCGTGCGTCACATTGCCAGTGTGAACGTAGCTTGACAGTGATGTCGCATGTTGTTGCTGTGAAGGAATGCGTCCACTCTTCCACTAAAGCTGCATCCGGTTATGTTAGGTCACTTGGGGGTGGGGTACCATCACCCAGTGTCTGCTTCGGCAGGTCACAGATGTGCTCTTGACCTGAACTCCATGGAGCACATCCAGTAGTGACAGTTCTGACCCAGTGTGGTGGAGCATTATCATCCATGAACAGAACATTGGGGGTGTGCTGGTGAAATTGTGGGAGGATAATGTGTTCAATGATGTCTCTGAGGTAAGAAGATGCAGTGACTGGGTCATCTACAAGAACCAAATCAGTTTTGCTCTGACTGGTAATGCCTGCCCAAACTGTTGCACCTCATCCACCAAAAATGAACAATGGGGACCATGTTGACCTCTGCGTATCGCTCACCTCACCTTCTCCAGCAACACTGTCGACGACCATCGTTTCTGTGCAAGGTGACCCAACACTCATCGGTGAACAGGATGGTAGACCATTGTTGCTTTGTTCAGGTCACATGGTCTGCAAACATTGGTGTCAGTGGAGTCGCCTGTCACTGGTAGAGCTCTACGCCTCGGTCTGTCACAAACTCTGAAAGTAGTTCTGATTGCCAAATTCACCAGCAACATCTGACTGTTGTTGGAGGGTCTGTGGCTGGCTGGTGCCGCTCCATTAAAATCCCACTTCAATCATCTTTTGATCCATTTTTTAAAGCATTCCCAGGGATTTTTTAATGTGGTTTTTGTATCTCTTAATATCTGAAATGCGTGTCCTTTTTTTATATTATTTTACAACGTTTAATGCATGAAACAAACTGAACACATCAAAATCAATTGAAAACTGTAGGGTGTCTAACTACAGAACAGAAACTTTAATGATTTAATAGAATTTCTGAAAAACAATTTAGCAATTAAAGGAAAACATCTCAAGTCTAACGTTTGTGTCACCATGTTTAATGCTTTTATTTTTAATCTACTTTTATTTTCTTTCAAAATTGTTCCTTTTTTTGTTTGAAAGATGTTCAGTTGACATCAATAGAAAAAAAAAACAGGTTTCAAAAACACATCAAAGCTGAAATGGAAACATGAAAAAAAAAGAAACATTACCATAAAATAAAAACAGATTGACAGCAAAGCGTAAAAAAGAAACCTTTTTTGTGTGAAAACACTTTGAGTAATCAAAGACTGTCGTGCAAGCAATGCAAAAGTCAGTTTACTACTAAAATTCCCCCAAAAAGCTGTGAAATTCTCACGGCACTTTGTAATTCAATAGCTGCTTCAAAAAAAGTAAATGAGCAACAGATGAAGGATTTGAGAAACTGTAAAGAACAACTCTCCTTCGAATGGAGAAACATAAACCTGTTGGAGAAACATACAGACACCATGAAACATCTGTTAGATAATCCGTCCATCAATTTTCACTCAGTCCTTTCCAGGGGTCACGGGGTCACTGCAGCACATCCTGGACATGACAAGGCAAAGCCAGGGTACACCCGGATTGGTTCACCACCATTCCAGGGCCTGAACATATGATATGACTCCAGCAAAGACAAGAAATACACGTGAAGAGGAGAGACCTTCATCAAAAAAGAGTTTGATGCTTGTCCCCTGATCATTTTCAACTGAAAAAGGAAGTCGGGAGCAAATTCCAGTTTTTTGGGGGAAATTCTCAGAACTATCAATCCTGCATACTGCAAGAGAGGATTTTAAGGAAATTATAAGTCTTGGAGATGTGACACTTGTCAGTTTAAAATGTAAACATTTAAAATCCTTATGCAATTTTAACAGGCAGCTGATGAAGAGAAAGCACAACTGTAGAACTACCATCTGCACTGCAAAAATGAAATCTCAAGACAGTAAAAAGACCCATGCTTCAAGAAAAAATGTCTTCGTTTACAAGAAAATAGTCATATCAAGAAAGTTTTTCAATAGTAAAATAATCATTTTTGAAGAAGAAATATCTTAGTGACTAGAATTTAAAAAAAGACAAGAAAAGAATTCTAAGTATTTATTTATTTTAATCTCTGGCAGATTTTTTGCTTATTTTAAGAATTCTGCCAATGGGGAAAGAATTTTTGACATTTTTCCAAAGGGCCTGTTTTTGCAGTGTACCAACCCAAACGCTGCTGTTTTGCAGCATTAGGGATCATACCTAAATTTTTCATTAAAGTTTTGACAGTTACTTTAGAGACTCAGATGTGTAAAGTTCTGTCTTGAAATCCCTCTGAAACAGGATGTTTCCTAAATACCCACTCTGATCATTTATTGATTTACTGTAAAAGTGTCCCCAGTGGCCTTTTAATTATGATTCTGCCTTTTTAAGCCAAAATCAAACAACCTGTCGTTTTCTACAACAAAGTTTCTGCAGAGCATCATTAGTTCATTAGAAATTAAAGTTGTGGCACTGGCGCCATGGAACAACCCCGCCCCCTTTGTCCTCCCCGAGCTCGGAGCAGGGAGCCTGTGGCCCGCCCAGTGTAATTCCTACAACACAACTACAATCTTTTTCAAATTGGATTTTATGTCTGCACCTGATTCACAACAAATTGATACTCAGAAATGCAATTTTAATCTTAATTTTCTTCAAATATGTTCTACATCATCATTCCTTTATTTTTAAACCAATTTTCTAATTTTATCTTTTCTTTTAAAGTAAATTTTATATTGATTATTTCTATGATGTATTGTGATTTGAATGCATTTTTTCTGTTTTGTGAAGCACCTTGAATTACTTTGTGTACAAATTGTACTATACAAATAAACTTGCCTTGCCTTGCCTAGAGTTGGATATCACTTAGCAACAGTATTTTTTAAAAATTTGAATATACAGTTTTGATTGTTTTGATCTCTAAATCAGTACACAAACGCTCTGAGTCCATCCATTTTTTCTTACTCAGAGTGTCCCTTTCTCTAAAACTTCTACAGAAGATCAGATGCTTTTTTTTTTTTACCAGAACCTGTGTCAGCATTTCCTTGACCTACATTTGTTAGGTCATGCTGTTTGTGCGTTGGTGTGGTTTCGAGTGAAAGCCTTACTAGTGCAGACAGATTGGAATGGATTCCAAATGTGACTCAAAGAAACTATTTAGAAACTAATGTCTCGTTATCATCTTGAGGAAATGAATTGTTGGGGTCATTATTCAACTGTAATTAAGGAGGATTTTTGTGTCTTTTTCCCATGTTTTTTTTTTTTTTAACAATTAATGCTTTATTTTGTTGCACTTTTTATCCAAAAAGTTTCCCCCTAAGAGAGGAAATTCCCCATTTTCCCATCAGCCACATAAGGTGTGAAAACATTTTCACACCTTTGAGATAGGTATTTTTTAATTTAAAAGCCTTTTTCACTTGGTGATTAAATCCTGTACAAGAAATTAGATCGATTTTGAAAGTAAAGTGCCAAAGAATGACACTTTGATCTTCTGTGAAAATAAAAACAAGCATATTTGAAATCAGATGACTTCCCGCCACAGCACTTCAGTGCCGTCAGGTCGTCCTGTGAACAGACTAGAGACTAAACAAAAGCAGACTGCAGAGGAGCCCCCTCACACTTGAAGCTGAGCGTTGAGGCAGACACGACACAATCATGCTTCTGGTAAGTCAATCTGTTTTGACTTAAATATAACCTCAAAAAGTAAAGTTTATTATATTTTGTAATTTTTAATGATGTAGCAGGAACCCCGCCCCCCCTATTTTTCAAAATAAAATCAAATAAAATATAAAAATGTTGCATTGTTCAAGAAACTTAGTGGACAATCAAGAACTAAACATCAAACTATGAAGTTATGATTTGCTGCTTATTTTTTTTTTTTTTTGTCATTTCTGGGCTTCTTCAGGTTCTGAGAGCTTTGCTGTTGCTGGGTCTCCTCTCTCTGGTGCACGCCAAAAAAAGTCAGACTTCCCCAGCGCGGCTGAAGCAAGGACCCGGACAAAAGTACAGAACTCTTAAAGTGAGTTTGGATCCATCAGTGATGCCTCAGTTTTACAGCGCTTCAACCTCAAACTTGGCAAACTCCTCTCTGTCACCCTGGACGTACAAGTGAGTAGCTCTACTGGTTAATTTGGGATAAAGTGCTGGGAAGTGACATAACACCCATTTGACTGAACTATTTCGCTTTAATATTTCACATCTGCTTTTGCCAAATTTTCATGTCAAACTTGTATTAAAAATGACCAACATAAACTAAGTTAAATAAGCCCAATGTAAAAAAAATACACTAATATATAACCATCTGGATAGGACTTGGTACAGGTATGTTACCTAATGATACCCTACAGAGAGTGGCTTTTTAAAATACTCTTTTTAAAGAGATCGTCTGAAATTTGTAGGTTTTGACTAAGAATTGACAAAGTGATTATTGAAAATTCACCCAAAAAAAAATGAAAAACACATTTTTAAAATGTTTTTATAGGTACTACAATAGTAAGATCAAAATAACAAAGACACTACACAAACAAAATGCTATAAACTCCTATTAACTGGATTTTCCCCCCTACATATAAAGAGAATTTACAAAAAAAAGCTTCATGACCCCCTTTGTATACATAATGTTTGCAGATTTGCTGATGATACTCTGCTTTGTATAACTACAATGATTCTCTTTCAAAAGCATCAAACAAATGCACTTCAGTAATAAAAGAAAATCATTATCTGACACTTTTGGGCAGGAAAAATTAAAATATGATCCCAGAAGTTTATTAAATGTTTAATGGAAGATGCATTTGAAATTCTAATTTACAAAAATGTAAATGCACGGGAAAAGCTATTTTAACCAGCACTATATTGTTGGGTATATTTCGAACTTAAAGCAAAAAAAAGGGAACAAAGGTTTTACTCTAGTTTCAGTTTCAAAAGTGCGTAATAGTCCTTGGTATTCAAGGTGTTCAAACATTGGAGCTTAGTCCAAAGGGGAATAGACACCTAATTTATTCCCACTTACATGCCTCTCAAAACTTGTCTTGCTTGGAACTAAAATAATTTTGTGGCTTTTTGTTTTCGCGGTCTGGTTGTAACAAGCAACTGTGCAGAAAATCTTAAGGTGATCGGTAGAATTTCAAAGTTTATGTGGAGTTCCCTACTGCAATAATACAACTATTTTCATATGTTTATAGAATAAAACAAAATTTCCAATAGCTCCAACTGTTGAAACATAATAACTCTTTTTCCTTTTGGTTTGCGTCCTTCTAGAGAAAACTATAATTCATCTCGTTTGCCCAAGATTATCTCAGAGGCGGAATGCCAGACTTCTGGATGCATCCGTGACGGGGTGGAGGATGACGCGCTGGAGGCTAAACCCATCCAGTATCAAATCCTGGTTCTGTACAGGTGACCAGCTGCTTTCTGTCAATCTTTGAAAATATGACACCTTGTTGGTGAAAAATCTGGGAATATATTTCCTAGTTTGGAATAGTTCCTTTAACCCTTTAAAACCCTTTGTATCATATTTGATACACTACATTTCTGAGACCCCTGTCTCATTAGCATGATCACAATTTTCCTTTAAAACCGATTGTATATATGAGGGTTAGTATGCATTATCACTTTTTAACGCACATCCAGCAGCCAATCAAAATCGAGTATTCACCCTGTCCATGGTATAAAACTCAGTCCATGTTTTCTTCCCTGTAGTTCATCGTCATTCTACTAGGGGCAGTAGAAGGGCTTATGATGCTCATTTCAAAATGAGTTTAGCTCATTTTCAAATCTTTATGGAGAGAATAACTCATCCATTGTTAATCATTGTGTTTTTAATTCATTCTTTATAAAACATCATGTTAAAAATGTGTGGACCAAATTTTTAGACGGTTGGTAATTAAGGTGTTTTTTCCTGAACACTGATGTCAAATCTTCTGTATTTTAAACTAACTGTGTTGAAAGCAAAAACTTACCAAATCATCCAACATATCATAATTGAAACTATTTATTAAAACAGGATTTCATCAAAGGGTTAAAAAAAATTGAATTCCAAAAAGAGTACATTTTCCGTCATTTCTTGATGTGGTGGGTTTTACAGGGTTAACTGAAATAAAAAAAGACTGGGATGTTGTAGAAACCAGCTTCATTAAAAAAAAAAAAAAACAGTTCTAGTCATAATTAATGCTGTAAAACTGAAGTGAAAAGGCTAAAAACCCATAAACAGATGACACATTTGTCATAAGTGGCACACCCTTTCAGAGTTTTGTTCCACATTTTGGTTTGCAGATGTTATCAAAGCATCTTAGAAGTCGCAATTATTGTATGAATGTGGTGTGAATGTTTTACCACGCAGAGCCCCGTGTGAACATTTTGACAAGCGTCTTCTGTCCCTGCAGAGCTGTGACTTCTGACACATTTATTCTGCAAAGCATGCAGTTGCTAGATAATTTGTCTCAATGTAAACCTAAACATAATAACCAATTCCAATTTATGATGATCCATTTCTGTCTTTTTTTTACGGCTCTTTAAATAGACCATGAAGATTAAAGCCCAAATACTTGTGTGTCTCACTTATTGTTAAAGCTAGCTGCTATTACCTTTCGAAACAGACAATACTAACAGAAAAACAAGAACTGACTAAAAACTGCGACCATCTTTTGATCTACTACAAAAGTGTTTCTAGTGGCCTTTTAATTATGATTATGGTGGTGGTGGTGGTGGTGGTGGTGGTGGGGGGGGGGGGGTTCTGGCAATGCAAAAAAACCTGTTTCATTTTCTTTCCACTCTGAGTTGTAGGCAGGACTGTTGGTATGAAGTAAGCACGCCACCTCAATCTAACATTACCGGTTAAACAAAAAAGGAGAGAAATATTGGAGCTATCCCAGGCTTACAATTTCTGGACATGGATCTATTCACAATGATTTGAACAAATAAATATTTAGCCGGGCAATTTTAAGCGTAATTGTCTTCAAATGTGTCCTCCATTATCAGAAAAAAATCCAGAAGAACATGTTAAAAATGCCAAAAACACAATTTTTGTCGGAGTCGGTCATCATACATTATATATTATATACATACTTATATAGTCCTGCAGCGTAATTTTCTGACAGCTCCTCCTCCTCCATGTGCCTTCCTTTAGTTTTCATTTCTTGTTTCAGGGTCCAGAAGCAGCAGAGTGTTGGCAAGAAAAAAAAGAAAAAGTCAAGGAAATACAACTTCATGCTTGGGACCAAGGTGATCACAGTGGGCTGCACCTGTGTGAGGCCAAGTGTCATACCACAGCAGTAAACCCTTTTGCCAAATCAAAAAACACCCTAGTAAATGTTTATTTTATGGGTCGGAGTATATTCACCCGACATGTCTCTCACTGGCTTTTGTGGATTTCCATTAAGGGTGTTTTTCCCCACTCCCTTGAACAATAATAATGAAAAAAAAAATGTTAGGACTTATTCGGGGGCATAACATTCTTTTTTTTTTGTTGATATCGCTGTGTCAATCATTGTCATTGTTAATCAAAAATGAACAATAACAACGCAGATAAACTTTTGTTGTTTTTTTTTAAATCAAACGTATGGGATTCTGATGGTTTATGCCTTCCACCACACTGTGCAGGACTTGCAAAAGTACTTGTTGCTTTGGAAAACATGTCCCCACAAGGATGTTTGTTCCATCTGGTGCCAGAAATTAAAGTGGGTGCAGGAACTGAGGTCGAAGGAAACTGTGTGAACGTCAGAGATGTCACTTTCATTTTAGCTCACTGATTCATGAAAAATCCAAATATTTTGCCATGTCTTCTTTGCTTATACTGCCCCCTTGTGGTATGTCATGCTTGCCTAAATGAACTGTGTCTAAAAACTTGTGACTGTGTTTCAGTTTACGTTATGTCATGTTTGTTTTAACGCTAAAAACTATATTTTAGCAATACATTTAGATTTTATACAAAACGTAACGTGTTTGGACATTTTTTCTCTTCTTTTTTTCTATTTCCATTGCATTTAACATCACTTTAAGAAACTAATGCAGACATCAAGTTACACTGTAATGCTACAATTTCAAATAAAAATGACTAAAAACTTGTATTTATCTACCAAAAGTGATTTTCCAATGGATTTGATGAATTTATAATACACTTTGTCTTTCACATTAGTAAATAAATGATCAAATTACCCCCAAAAATTGCAATTTACCTTGATGTCTCAATTTGTTGCTACTTATATTTACAACTAATCGTATTCTTACAATTTCATAAATACAACGTTTTTTTGCTCAGTATGAAAATTGAAAATATATGAATTATTTATAGGTTGATGATATTTCTGGCTTACAGAAATCATATAACTCATAAGTTAGATCCCAATTTCGCGAAAACAAAAAAAAGTTCAAATAAAAAATCCGAAGACAGAAGTTGAGTTAAGATTTTTTTTACTGATCATGCCAAACAAATACAATCAATTCTTTAAGATACAGTAACACACTTTACAGCGAGTACAAACCCCCCCCCGTTCCAGCTTTACCCCATCTTACAGTGCATTGATCCAACAATTAATTCAATATGAAATCAGTATCAACTCGGGCACATTTCAACTTTCTGCATATCCCTCAGAAGGAAATTCAAACTTCTGCTTTTGTTTGACCTGCTGAGACTTTTTCCCTCTGCTCCATGCTCTTATTGTTGTGTCTTTATTTTTTTTTGCTGTTTATGTTGACTCTTGGATGCACATGTGCTTTTGAGTTGTGCTTTATAAAACAAAAAGAGTGCAAACACCGCAAAAACCCAAATTTCAGGTCACAGATCTACTACAGCACAACCACTACAGTTTCACACAGAGCTCAAAAAATGGCGGTAATAGCAAAAGAAAAATATTTTTGTCTCCAAACAAAACAAAAAGTGGAAAAACAAGATAATTCTATATGTTTGTTCTATATATGTGAGATTTAAGTCGGCTTAAATTTGCATTTTGGAAACTTAGCCTATAGAACTGTGAAGCTACGTTCACACCACCCTTGGCATAGTGCGTTCAAGCAGCCACTTCAATGATAAGTCTATGTAAACGCGTGTTTCAGGCTTCCATGTCCAAAACTCTTCCATTCTTTTGTAGCTACGCAAGTTCCTGTGAGCCTTTTTGCCTGCTTTCACAATATGTGAATTGTGAGTTAAATCAGGTCAAACTTTGACCAATCAGGGACAAGCAGGGTAATGACTTATGAATGGAAGTGTCAACCGTTTGAAAATTGACCATGAAGAAGACATTAATAACTGTGGTTTGTGCCCGGCTCGAATAATATGATACCAAGATTTTCATATGTCGGAAGAAGAAGCTGAAAGAAAAAGCCTGAAGCAAGATTCACGAGATTTGCGCCACTTCAACATTTCGCATCAAGCCTCTTCCAACTGTAAATGGTGGACATGCGCTAGTAAACAGTAGAAAAAGACAAAGAAGAAGCCCCTTCCTGCTTGACAAGTGTGAACCGCATGAGCTTAACCCACATTAAAGAACCCGCGTCACATGCCCGGTGTGTCCGTAGCTTTAAATTGACGGTTTTGTGGAATTAATATTAACTCCTGGAGATGGTTTGTGTGTCCACCCCCTGGGTGACAAGTTCCTGGTGTACAAACGTCCTGCTGTTTGACTAAAAACTGCGAGAAAAACTGATCTCAACCATTGGAGCGCTGAAATGCTGCATGTTTGTCTTGGTTCCTTTGCATTTCCACCCTGAATGTCTTCTTAGAAAAGAAAAAAGTTCAGATGGAGAGCAGGGCAAACTTTTTCAGAATTCCAACCACACGTCAAATGTAAAATCCTTTTCAAATTAATCGAGTTTGCGGTCAAGTATTTCTTCCACTTTTCTTGCACCATCTGATTAATTTTTTATCTTTTAACATTTTTTTTTAAACCAGACCCCCACCCCCCTCACCCACCCACCCAAAAAGAAAGAAAGAATTAAGACCTTCCCATTTTGGTTCCACACTTTCAACTCCCTCGCTCCTCTCATCTACCGGCAGGCCTCCTCCTTCATCTCCTTGTTCTTCCTGACCTCCTCTGCGTGTTTATCCTGCAAGGCAAAAGCAGAAACACGCCATTAACATTTATGACTTCATTTGCTCAAACGAGTGGGAGCCAGCCGGGACAAAGGATTTGAAAAAAGGCAAACCCAGTGTCACGGAGGAAAACGAAAAACTGCTTTTCATCCTGTTGAAAACTCATGATTATTCATTCTGTCAGCAGACAGTGGTTAAATGGGACGCTTTGTCCCTCTGATCCTTAATACACACAATGTGTGTGTTCTCATTCCATTCCTAAATAAGCTGATGTTGACTCATATTTGGTTCTGGCAGTTGGATTTTCTGAGTTTTTGTTTGGAAATATATGCAGGAATGCTTCCAAAAGTGATTTTTTCTCAGGGAGACATTCCTGTATGAATTTCTTACCAGGAATCCGGAAAACCGGACCTCTAAGAGCACATGGAATGCAGCATCATTATTCCTTCAAACATTGACATGTATCCATAAGGCCTTCTTGTCAGTTCCTGAGATGTGTTGCACCTTTGTTCCTCAACTTTTAGCTGTTCCAACCTTAAACCAAACAAGTTAAATGTCACTTCCAATTTACTACTCTTTCTGACTATACCAATTATACAGTGGAGCCATTTGGGCCCGTTTCTTACTGATCAAAACCTAGTACGTATATAAAATATACATATATAAAAAATATATACAAAAGGATATGAGCATTTCATAAATCCTGATTTTTTTTTTTATACTTACAACAGCATATCTTCTTTTCAAAATAAAAGACTTCCTGTGCCAAACAGGATTCTCACTGAAGCTAATGTTCTCCAATGAAAGTTTCTCTTGATATACTTTAGGTTTGCATGGATGAGCCATCATCTTTAATCCTACTAACTACTGCTGTTAACCTTAACATAAACATTAAATCATGGAAATATGACTCAGTGAGTAGAAAAACTACATAAAGAATATACATCTTATATAACGTGCAGTTCAGTGATCCTCCATTTTATCAGTTACCACATGAGAGAACCAGAAGGCCTACGTGGTTACAGAATAATGCATGTTTGTTTTTTCCGAGTCTACAACCAGATATAAGGTGATCACCAATGAAAATCACATTTTTAATATTTTTTTGTGCTAGTGAGAAATACTGTTTCATGGCCTCATTATTACAAGAAAAATAATGTGTTTAATAATAAGTACATGTATCAGTATAATCAATGAAGTTATGAGTAGAAATAATGTCGTTATCATGAGAAATACATTTTTTTATCATGAGATATCCATAAACCCCTATTGTAACAGTAAAATATCTCCAACAAAAGATGCCCTCAGCTCTGATTTGCTTGCTCAGCTATTGGACAGGACAAGTAAAAAAAAGTTGTTATCATGAGAAATCAATGTCATTATCACAAGAAAATGGTAAAAAAAAAAAAAGAAAGAAAAGAAAGTTGGCAGTATGCAGCTTCCGTACTCAGCAACATCACTGACGCTCCTTTTTGTATATAGTTTGTAATAAAGTTTGCCCTGTACCTTCTCTTGCAGCCTTTCCAGCATGGCGGCCAGAAGGGCCTCCCTGTTCTCCTTGTTGGCCTCCATCTTCTGCTCCAGCTTCTCTTTAGCGTTCTTGATGAAGTTGTTGTTCTCTGCGTAGGCCTTCTGGATCACCTCGCGCTCGTGTTCTCTTTTCTCGGCCAAGTGCTTCAGCAGCTCAGCTTCCTGGCACTAAGGAAAGAGAATAGTTTACTTATTTAGATGGCATCACATTGATTTGACAAACACAGGTCATTGTGCTCCTATATTTTCATGGTCATCATCTCCAGCCTTTTTCCTCCTGTCCTCAGCTGGAAGGTCACACCGCCCACGAAGTGTGTCAACCGTTGTAGATGAGCATCCACCCGAGCTGCAAATAACTCGGGTTAAGACTCTGCTTCCCACCTTTCGCCTCTCTTCAGCAGCCTCCAGCTTCTTTTGGATCTCCTCCAGGGAGGGGTCACGCCGCTGCGGCATAGAGGTGTTGAGTTCCGGCAGGACGTCGAAGGACGGGGGCTTGAGGATGACTTCAAAGGCCTGACCTGATGTCCTCTTGTTGAGCTCTATCACCTCCACGTCTTTCATGACACACCAACCCAGGTCCACCGCATCTGTGAGATGTGAGAGGGTGGTTTTTGTGCCTCTTTAGGCTGAGATGTTTCCTTCAAGATCATCATTTACCTTCTGCTTTGTAAGGGGTCTTTTCTGCAGTCTGTGGGTTCAAACAGGCGCAGAACAGAGACACCAGGGGGAGCTCTTTGACCTTCTCTTTGTATGCTGAGGACAAGCACACATTTATGATCAAATTCAACCTTGCTTTTGTCGTGGATGTTAGATTAATAATCATTATGGGGAAAGGCACAGTTGGCAGAGTGAACCTGCCTCTGCAGTGCATGGAATCAATCAGGAGGGAGGTGAGTGGGTTTGTGCTGCGGCTGCATTTACCTGCCAGAGTCATCTTCTTCTTGCTGTGCGTGTTTCTCTCTGGGGATGCTGAGGATCCTGTTCGCTCTGTCAGCAGCACATGTGGAGGGGGCGACAGCACGGAGGGGGTGCTTTAATGAACAAACTTCAAGGGGTCACAGAGGAGAGAAGCAGCAGCTGAGGGACAGAACCAAACAGCTCCTACGACGATGACATGCTTATTACGCAGCTGTGCTGCTCAGTAACACATCTGCACGCAATTGTCACGTCAAGAGTGCAGGCCAGATCTGTCTTTGAGGCTTGCCAGACCACGGCGATGTTCAGCACCTTTCTTTTGTTTTAATTATATAAAAGCAAGTCAATGTGAATGCATGCATTTATATCTAAGATAAAGAAAAACACTAGAAAAAGTCACAAACAGGCCCATAGGATCTAATGTGTTTTTTCTAGCTGTATATAAAATAATGAGAAATAAAAAATAATTGTATCACATTGCATCTTTTTTAATTTCCTTTACATAAAATGTGGAAAAAACCTTAATTCTTTCCCTTTTTCTTTGCTTAATTCTACCCATAATCTCTTCAGAACAAAGACAGGCAGGTTTTAGGAAATGTAAGAAGCATTTATGCACAACTACTTAAACACATGTTGTCGAGTTGGTGGGAATGCAGTTTAAGAATTTATAAAGCTGACTTCAATGTTTGTTTTTTTTACCTCTCCTTGAAAATTAAAATGATAAAACAAAGTATTTAAAAGCTAAGCAGAAAGCTTCAGAACCAACAGTGTAAACATGCTGCACAAGACATCAGTTATGTAAGAGTCTCTAAAACATGTTTTTATGGTGAAAAGGTCATGTACATTTTAATTAAAAAAAAAAAAAAGATTATTGTGCAGATTAAGTAGAACCACTTAGAGATAGACCCTTTTCTTCATATATTGGGGGAGGAAAATCAAAATGTTCTCACATAAATAAAGAAAGAGTAGTTGAAAAACAGGGCAACCAGTCAATGTTTTGGTGATTGGAAGCACTTGGAACCAGGGGAGACTAATGTGGCACTCTTTTTTGCAAAATATCTTAAACTTACATCATGCTGCAGCACCTATAGGTACAGAACACTGATCAGGTTTATGGTCCAGTTGCTGATCAAAACACATGGTGCCACTTTGACAAACTTTTTTTTTATTTTTTGAAGTCTGTTTCATCACAGATGACCTCAGGGACAACTATATATATATTTACCATTTATCATACAATTATCAACAGCAGAATGTTATAATTTTAATGTTCCCAATGTTTTTATCATTTGTCTTTGGGTTTTCTGTATATTTTACTTCAGATCATAATAACCAGGGGGCGCATAAAAGCCATATAAGCTTACAAGCATGCCTAGTACTGTTGTGTTACAGTGCTATTTTGTCCAAAAATGACTACTTTTCGAGGTAGAAATGATTTGACATTTTGCCACTCTTCATAACTTGTAAGCATTTAAAAACACAAGATGAATAATATTTATTTCTATTCTAAATTTCATATTAGAGATATAACATGCCGATATAAATCTGTATGGAATGTCAAACAAGCCCATTTTTTGTGAAAACTGATAAATTAGCAATTTATTTTGAAAGAAAGAAGAGAATCTTTCTAGATTTATAAATCTAAAAAAAGGAGAAAATATAAGCTTAGAACAATAAATGATGAAAGATATTCATATTTAAATATTGAACCACTGAAAATGGTTTAGACTTGGATCTGGAAACTTGAGGGAAACACTTCATAAATGTCTCTTGGATGCAGCTAGTTTTGATCCTCAAAGGCCAGGAAAAGAACTATAAACTATTGGAGTGACATGCCGGTCGGGGTGATGAAGGGGCCACATGGGATAATCTGTGAGGAGGTAATGGGCGCTTTTATTTTTTAGAAAAATACATAAGGAAAGAATTATAAATGAATGTGAAAACATGTTTTTAATTATTCAAAAACCATAATATTAGTACTAAATGTATTTATGTGAGACATTTCAAAAGAAAATCTGTAGTAAAAAAAAAAAAAAAAGATTATGACCTAACATCAGCCTGTTTCAAACCTTAAAGACCCACTTGGATCATTTTTTTAAACTGTTCAAAGTGGTCTTTTAATTATGATTTTGCTGTTTTAATCCAAAATCAAAAAGCCTGTCGTTTTCTAGGATTTGTTTCTGCAGAGGGGCAGTAGTTCATTAGAAATTCAGCTCGGAGTTGTGGGTGGGACCGATGGCCCCCTTTCCTCTCTCCCTTAGTGAGATCTCTCTGTTTACATGCTTCCCCACTAGCCTACAGCCTCTCACATCCACAACCCAAATCTACAGACACATCGGGCGTGTGAGGCACTTCAAAGAATGGAGGTGCTTGAACAGGTAGGGGCTCCTTCTTCTTTTTCTACAGTTTACTAGTGCATGTCTGTAGTTGTAAGGAGCTTGGAGTAAAAATGACAAAGCGGTTAAAATCTCACAAATCTTTCAGGCTTTTTCTTTCACAGCTCTTTTTTCAAGATATGAAAGACTTGGTGTCATAGAAAGAGGACTGAGGCTGAGGACGGTGTGGACAAAGCTTAGCATTATCGGTGCAACAGAAATGGTGAGCAATATTGGAGCTATCCAGCTGTACAGTTTTGAGCCAGATGCAGCTCAGATGAGGAAAATGAAGACGTACATGGATCATCTACAAGTGGATTCATAAGAATGGAGCGGAGCAGGGAGCTTGTGGTTGCCTGAGATATTTTCTAAGTAACAAACAAGCTCTTTTTTAAACAGAATGTTCTCTTTTGCTCCTGATTTATAACAATTTGAACAAAAAAATACTAAGAAATGGAATTTTAAGTTTAATTTTAATGTATGTCCTTAATCCTCAGAAAAATGAATGTTAAAACAACCAGAAACATGATCTTCATTGGAGTGGAGTTTTAAAGGAGCTGCAGTCCATCTTTAATGCTGTAATATAAGCCTAAACTGTGGGCAGGTTACCAGTTTATGTTCATTAGTATTTCTATCAGAAATCTTGCGATAACAGAACACATTTAATCCCTATAATGCAGCAGTGCAGCAAATTATAACCCCAGACGTCACCAGCACCTGCTGTTTCTCTGCATCCATGTGTGTCAGATGGTGCCACATGATGGACTTGGGAAGACGTGCTGCAAATCTGTCTCTTTCATGTTGTGCATCCTGTTTAGACCAGCTGGACACAATATTTTCCATACTTCTACTTTATTTCATTCAAGACATAATCACATTGTATGGATGATTGCAAATTTAGCCCATTAGTTTATATATATTTTTTTTTTTTTTTGCAGAACTTTAGTTTAAGGGGATGTTGCTGGGTTGATTAAAATTTCTGAATTTTTATTTCAGCTGAACTCCCTGAGCAGATATCATTTGTCTACCACTCTGTTGTGTGGTTTGCACAGGAAGGCCAACAACATTAAGAGAGGAAACTTAATTATAAGTGTTATTTGGTCTAGTAAGGTTAGTCTTGCCTGTGGTTTCTGTTGTGGGCCTAACTTAAAGACATTGTCTGATGGGTTTGTGTACTAAGACACAAAAGGTTCCTGTTCAATAATACGTGCAGGATTTAATAGTAAAGTAAAGTCCTTGGTTGTGTCCAAATTCCTTAAATACTCACTACATAGTACACTATATAGTGTGCCTGTTATTTTGTAGTGCTGTCCAAATAAACAATTCCAAAATGGAGTGTCCTAGAATTTTCTCAGAAGTCTCTGTAAAAAACCGGTGTGCACTGATGCTCACTAGACTGGCGAATATAGACCTGGGGGTCTAAATTCTATACTCAGGGACAAGGGGCTATTTTAAATTATGTGTTTATAAATAATCCATATTTTCCTCATCAGATCACAGACAAATAGCCTTTTAAAATTTCAAAATTTTAAATCATATTTGCCATTTAAAAAAAAAACTACTGAGCATGGTATGCAAATTGCTTTTAAAATCCAAAGCACTAGATAGTCCCGGATCATATGGTTTTATAGTAGTTGGGGAGTAGGGAGGGCATTTCGGACATAGCCTCAGATCGTAACCGTGATCCAGGACCTTCTGGTTTGCACATGGTACAAAAGCTGAGCTTAGCCAGTAATGCTAGTGTTGCCCCACCTTTAGCACAAAATTCTTTGTGAAGACCCTACAAGATGCTTTTTATACTCTTTTATTTGTATGCTGATAATTTAGCTACTTTAGCCAGATTGGAGCTGTGAGAAAATGCCCAAAATGTGGTTAGCTCTGTGCTAATTGATGTATCATGAGGCAAAGGCAGATCATCGGTCTCCTGGGACCCCCTCGCATTAAATTCCAAAGCACACACTGAGCTGACCACAATGACATGATTTCCTGTGGGAGCGACTCACACAAGGACACACAGCTATGCACACAAATCAACATGCGGCACTTTTGTAATGCACGCAACCACACAACAATGCATCTCTTTAGCGAAACCACCCAAGTAGCAAATCAATGCACCTCTTCTTGCAGGCAGCAAAGCATTTAGTGGTATTTGTTAGGTCGCAGTGAGGAATAAAGCAGCCTGCAAAAGTGCCAACGGGTAATTTTACATAGAATTTGCTTAATTTGGTAAAGAAATGCTGCAGTTTGCATGCAAGTTTGTTGTGCGTTCTTTTTTTAATTGTCATTTTTCTGACAAAATTTTTTCAAAAAGATATCCAACTGTTAAATTAAATTTGTGATGCTTCTGCTGCTCTGTCTAGCATTTAATGAAGTAAATTGTGTCTGAATCTAATCAATTATTCAAAATATTAAGAAGACCCAGCAGCCTTAGGCTAAAGCAGGAAAAGACATTTAGCTACATTCAGCCATACCTTAGCCACACCCTCCAAATGTAAAACAATATTATACCAGATTTACCACAATTTTTAATGAAGAAAATCACACAGATCAAATATCTCTTCACATAACTTTTGTTTGCAAGAATTTTAGGCAAAAAAATCTTTTTTCAGTTTTATGTTTTATTTACTGTCTGCACATTTTTGGATGCTTTTTGTGATGCTTAAGTTAGACTTTATGCATTTTTAGGCTTTCTAAATAACTTTAATTTATTTTATTCTGAAGAAGTTTTTTTTTTCCTGTCTTTGCTTTTCATCAACAACTGAATCTACCTAATTAATTCAAAACCCCTGAATATTTTACTTTCACAAATGGGAACATTTTAGCTTTAAATGAATGAAAACAACTACTACAGAATTTTTTTGTCTAATTTTCCCCCACTTAGTATTTTTTCGTTTTGTTCATTTGTGATCTTTAACTATCATACTACTTCAAGTTTTTCTTCAAAACTAAAGCAGAAATGCAATAGCTGTAATCTTAGATGAATAAACAATAAAGGTTATTTTATTTATTTGTGTCTTTACACTTTACTGGACATGCTGACTTCTCTTTTTCTCCCTTCACCTCCATCCTCCATCAGCAGGAGTCACTGCATCATGACTGTCCTCACCTCCATCTGGTCCCACACTCAAAGATCACAGAGCACATCCGGTATTTCGACAAAACCAAAAACTGAGAGATACGTGGATCCTAGTAAAGCTAATATCTGTACTGTGAGGTGGGTGTTGCAGACTTACCCCCCCTCTGTCCCTCTCGTCTCTGCTGCTGGTGGACCGCTGACTTGGGTTGCCCCCCGACTGCCTGTGTGGATGCAGGTGCTGGGCAACAGCATCAGCAACAGCGTCAGTGCTGCGCCCATGACATCACCTTGGAGACGCCTCATTGGTCAGAGACACTGCCAGCATCCGTGTGTGCACTCCAATGAGAGCGGAGAGGACGGACGGAGAGGGAGGGCTGTCGGCTCTTTGTGCTGGCTGCAGGGTGGGTGGCAGAAGCCTTGCTTTAATGACGCGGAGCAGCAGTGCGTGCATGCTGCTCACGAGGATGAGGCAGGGTGAGGAGATGCCGAAGGCTGGCGCATGCTTCAATGTGCCTGTGTGAGTTCCCCTCAGCAGGATGCCCAGCCCAAAGGCACGCAAGAGTAAATTATTTAGACGTTAAAAGAGAATACAGAAACAAGGAAGAATTCTTTTTACATGTAAAACATGCAGAATTGATCACAAAATTCTGTTCAGCCGTTCTTGACATAATGTCTTATTCCTTTATATTTTGGCTAAATCCATCCTATTGTAACAATTAGAATGTACCATTACAAGGATATTTCTGTTCTCTTGACAAATACAGTCTTTTTTAGAGTATAAGTCACTTTTTTTTGCATAGTTTGGCTGGCGGTGACTTATAGAAAGGTGTGACTTACACAAGATGTTTTTTAAATCTCTTACATAATAGTTTTTTTAATAGGAGTAGCAACAACCAATAGAGGGCAGTGTAGATGTGTGTATCAGGATATGCTACTGACTGAAAAGAAGACGCACTCCTCAGTCTAAAGCTACGGACACATTGGGCATGTGACACGCGTTCAAGAACATGCTAAATTTGAGTTCTGGAATGCACATTCAGCACATGGTGTTCAGACTGGACAAGCAGGGAGGGGCTTCTTCTTTTTCTTTTGCTAATAGCGAATGTCCGCCACTTACAGTCGGAAGAGGCTTGGTGCGAAATGTCGAAGCGGTGCAAATCTTGGTCCAGCTCCATAATCTATTTTCAAATGGTTCCGCGAATTAAATCCCCTCCTCACCTCCAAATCAGAGTCTCTGATTGGTCAAAGTTCGACCAAAGTTCGTATTCGTTCAGTGGCTGTGCATTTTGTAGGTAGAGCCCAACGGTCTTAAATCTTGCTTGCTAAGTGTGAACACAAAATTTTTGAATATGGCAGCCCCAACCCATGTTTAAGCATAAAGACTTTTCATTGGAAGTGGTCACCTAAACATGTGTTGCCGACTGCGGTGGGAATGTAGCTCGATGTATGATTTTTTTTCTTCTTTCTTATGCCTTTTTTGACCGCTGCGACCTGTACTCCGGAGTGACTCCTAGTCCAAAAATTACGGGAATCAGCTTTTTTCCCCTGGTTTTTTTCAGACACTGACTGGGAGCCAAAATGTTAAGCTTTGTGTGCGTCATCGCCGCTGCATAGCTCTAGGCAAAGTGGGTAGCTTGTTTTATTAGATCACAAAACTGCAACCCTGCATTTTGAACCCTGCGTGTGGCAACCTCTTTGAAAAACTTCTTGTGGGCCTCCTGAAGTTTTTCTTCAAACAAGACCAGCTGTCACATAGTTAAACAGCGGTGCAGAGCTTTAAAAAAAAAAAAGCTGCTGATTAACTGTTAATGTTGCTGTTTGACATCAAAAGGATTTTGAAAACTACTATATAAAGGGGATCCCTGCAAAAACTTTTGCAGCAAAAGAAACAATCTTTCGCCTTTGACCCTGTTTTTAGCTCACACAGCATACAAAATGTCATCAAATGTGAGACAAGAGCTGAGGAGGGGGGAAACCAGGACTGCATATGCATGAGAATGCTTTAGGGTGTGTCCCTTTGTTGCTTTGTCCTCTCCTGCCACCCCTCTGCCGGTAAATGCACGTGTGGTATGGAACATCACACACATCCTGGAAATGAGATCACCGGAAGGAGAGAGGAAGGAGATAGAAGCAACAGAGAAAAAACAGAATGAGAGCAGGAGGAGAGAAAAAAAAATCAAACAGATTTTTTGAGGCGATTCTGGGAGAAGAAAGATAAGAAGCAGAAGCAGACATCTCCAGAGAATTGGAACAGACTGGGAACACCCTTGAGATGGGAGTGATGAGGAAGGGCTCTGAGGATGCAGGATGAAGAATGATAAAGGGGAGTCATAGAATAGTGGGATAAGAATGAACTAAAAAATATAATTCTGCAGAAATCTCAGCTCCAAAAGCAAAAATTATTTATATATTGCTCACTGTAGAAATTAGAATATCTGGAGCAGTAATGTAATTTGCAATATGGAATAAGTTTTTGGCATCCAGGTTGTTGTAAAACCTGCTAAAAACTCAGCAGCACAACGGCTCTGATCAGAATCTGACATCATCCTCTCTGGGTCTCAGAATGACATCACCCCATTTAATAAATGGTTTTACTCATCCAACCGAGAGTGTGCATCTTAGAACAAAATCAAAGCACTGAGTGGATGCTGTGATCATGCAAGTCTGTCCACCATAAGACAATTACACAAGCAGGGATATGATTGAAGCAGACAGGCTTTTAGGAGAACTGATCTTGATTGGCTGATATCAATGAGTGACTCACTTTTACACACAAGCTCAAATGCAGCTGGGTTTAAATGTGCATTAAAGCTGCATCTACAGGAACCTTGGAAGAGTCACCTCATCCCACAACAATCCTTCTTAAACGTGCCTCGCAAAGTTTTTACAGACTTAACGCTTCTGCACAATAACCTGTAGAAGCAAAGCACATGTTAAACTGATAAAATAAGAGAAAGGAAGTGAATGGCTCAGAGACAAAGAGTGAACCTGCAGATATTTTTATAGGATTTAAGCCCCTGCTGACTGGTAATAACTGAAAGCAGAGATGGTATAAAGTTGAGGCAAAAATTGTAAGTCAAATAAAATAAGCTTAGTTTAAAGCTTACTAAAATAAGATAATTAAACATTTTTCAATTATATTTTCAAATTTATTTATTTGTTTTGTTAAAAAAATGAATATAAATGAAAATAAAAAAGCCTTGACAGAAAAACAAACCATAATAATTCCACCATCGTCTTTTACTGTGACTTTTGTATTGCAATTTATATTAGCTGTCAAAAAGTATTACTGTCTTTTTTGCACTATAAGACACACCTAAAAGCCTTTAGTAAAAAAAAAATAAAAAAAATTGTGCCTTTTAATCAAGAGCTGCTTATATATACTGTAGATTAATTCTGGTTGTGCCTGCTGACGTTGAAGCAATTTTGAGAGGTATGTGGCAATCTGTCAACATGTTTGGTTGGGTTTTATTGTGAAAATGCTAAAGCAGCTAATTTGCAGCTGCTTTTTTTATGATTGTTTCTTTAAGTGTTACTAACAAGGTAGGGACTACATAGTCAGAATAAAGCTGTGTTTACACCAAACACGATTCACACGACAGGGTTGATGATGTTAGGTCAATGTACAGACGTGATTAGAGGTCCTGCGGTGCGATTTGAGCTTTGGGCACGGCGCGTTTGGGCATGGTTGCGTCTGAATGACATAACTCCTGCAGTAGATGGGGAATCTCACTGTACTGGAAGAGTCTCTAGAAGATATCAGGAACCCAGACATGGAAACGTGATTATAGATGTTCTTTTATAACTCTTCAAAATAAATAAACCAGATTCCTCAACATTATCTGTGTCTACTATTCATTTCAAATAAGATGTAGTCAATGCTTCTATGTAGCCAAATTTGAATCACGAATCACGTCTGGTGGGAACGCACTGTTTGTTTTAGCAGTCAGTTCAGTCTGTTTTCTTACGTGTTGCAAACAAAGCTGAGGGTTACAGGTATTGTGAATCTGCTAGCGCAGCTAACGCTTCTAACGTGGCTGAAAGCGTGGTGTGTTTCAAACAAGTTTTATAGTTACTGTGAACACAGTTAATAGAGTCTGAGAGACGGATGGACTTATCATTGACTCATTTGTTTTCGCTCAATGTGGCTTGTCATTCTGTGCGCCTTATGTGACACAAGTTCAAAAATAGACCGTTCATTGACGAAGCATTTTATCAGTCTAGATAAAATACAGGGTTGTGTCAGGAGGGGCATCTGGCGTAAAAATGTCTGCCAAACCACCTGTGGGAATCAGTGAAGGCTGATTTCCTGGAAGGTGAACAACAACAACGGACAATGCACTTTACCAATAAAATTGTTCAATTCTAATGGTTTAAAACCCCGGTTGAAACAGCTCTTTGTAACGTCTTTTTCTTCAGCTGCACTTAATAAAATGAGAGGAAGGGTAAAGAACATGACAAACGTGAGGAAAAAACATTAGGAAGAACTGCTTTAGACCAAAGGTCAAATAGTTTTTAATAGAAGACTAAAATGTTCCCAAAGACAGAAATCAATCATGACAGATTGCAGTAAATGTCATGGTTACAAGGCACACTGACAGTGCCATCTTCTGGCCATTTGCTGCCCAGCTATGTTTAACTATTTGACAAAAAAAGCACTACACATGATGAACTGGGTTTATACCTGTTGAACGCTGGACCTGCTGTTGGCGTGTTCTTTAAGACTTTCTCCTGAAAGGTGAAATAACTCCTTATTCTTCATGAACATATTTTGTTTCCTCCTTTGATCAGGGCCTTCATGAGGTCAAATGTGCAGAGCACCAAGTATCTTTTCTGATGTTTATTGGATGGCTTTTCTCTTAATGGCACGCAGATGCTGAAAATCAGGGTGACATGCGCATCCAGACAAAAAACAAGGGGTCATGGATGTGAAAGTGGAGTTTTGCAGTGATGGGACGACAGTTATGAGTCTCTGGTGTGACGCGTGTGATGTACGACACATGGGTCAGTGTGGACACAGAAACCCTTTGGAGACAAAATGATGCTTTTGCATAGACCAAGTTAGTCAACCATAAAGAGGCGAGTAATGTCACAACAAAATGAACTGATCAGGATGTTCAAATAAACTGGATTTAGGTAATCTAACAATATGAGACATGTTGGTTTCATTAAACTTTTTTTTTTTCCAGCACATGCTTAGTGTCTAACTGTCTGATGATAATGTGCATGCATGCCATGTGTGGATGATTAGTGGAAAACTCCCCCACTGTCTTATTTGCAGGTGTGTAAAACGTTTAAACTCTTTCTTCTGCTTCTCCAAATGGAAAAACATAACAAATAAACATAAAACCACTGTTTTGGCTGAGCTGCTTATGTTGCTTGAAAAAAGCTAGACCTATTTTAGAAAACTCTAATAAATTCATGGCATATGTTGTCAAGAAGACAATATTATTCTTATATCTTTGAGCCAATCCTTAAGAACAAATTTGTTCTCATATTTTTTAAACTATTAAAAGAGAATCCCTTGTTATTTGGATGCAGAATCTCACGAGCAAATTTTCTGTCACTGCAAAAGCTTCAGCATAAGGCGGAACTTGGAGTAATGATGCTGACAATGAGAAAAGCTGCGTTCACCAGCTGGAGCTGCTGCTTGGCTGTTTGAGGGTACGCGGAGGATTTATACCAGCTGTTAAACTGAAAACAGCAGCTCTTATGCCTAAAAAAAAATTCCCACCGGGAATAAAATAGCTGGAAAGGCCAAAGCACAAATAAAACATTGCTGGTTTGTCAGTACGGGCAGTGGCGGTTTTAGGCAAGGGCAGTACTGGCACTTGCCCGGGGCACCAATTCAAAGGGGGCGGCTGCACAGCACTCGGAGAAAAAAAAATCTGCACTGTTATGGTTTTCTATTATCGCTTATATCACTGTGTTTGGAACGGCCTGAAAGCTGCGAATTGCAGCTGCGCACAACGGATTCCTGTCAGCTGAGAAGGAACCGGAAAGGTGTGTAAGGAAAAAAGGAGGGAATCCTGATGGACTGTTGGGTTCAATAATTAGTCAATGAAATTTTAATAAAGCTGTAGGTAGTTTAAACGTGAATATTAATCATTTACTACAACTCTATAGTAACAAAACCTTGCACCAAAAAAGATGTCAATCACAGGATTGAAAACAGCAACCATGAGCTGTTTTTTCTTCTCTGAAGTAGAGATTGATATATTATACAGTCTTAGATGTATTTAGTATCAAGTTGACATGGACAAACAAAATACAGACTCTGATGAGGTTGGGGGGGGGGGAGTAATTCAGTGTAGAACCACCACTGAGGACGCGATCCTTTATTTGATCAGTTTGGTTTAATTATCCAACATATTACACATTGTGTAAGTCAATAAGTCAGAGGTGAAATATGTTATTTTACCCTGCAAAGTCAATTTCATCAAAGAATTGACAGAGAATTCCATCCATCCATCCATCTTCCTCCACTTATCCGGAACCGGGTCGCGGGGGCAGCAGACTGAGCAGAGATGCCCAGACTTCCCTCGCCCCAGCCACTTCCTCCAGCTCCTCTGGGGGGGAGACAGAGAATTCCATTTTTTATTAAAATTTTACCCCTTCGAAGAATTCCACAAAAAATTAGCAATATTATTATTTTATGAGATATCTGTAGTTTCAATTATGATACGTTGGATGACTTAGTAAGTTATTGAGATTTCATGGAATAAGCCATTTTGAAATGAGTAGGAAAAGCACTTCTACTGCCCCTAGTGGAATGATGATGAACTACAGGTCAGAAAACGTGGACTAAGTTCTATCCAATTGGTTTTTTAAAAAAAGGTTTGGTTCATGCTAATGATATAGGGGTCTCTGAAATATGTGCATTAAATATGATATGAATGGTTATAACTGCAGATTTCCTTTCCGCAATTTCTCTAAAATATTTATTGTATTGTTAAGAAACATGATGTAATAAACAATGAAGGGACACTAGCTTGAAAAGAAAAAACAGAACACTATGAAAGATCTTTGCAGACAACTACAACAACTTATCTTTGTGTTCTGCTCTTTGCAGATCTCACTAAGAAAAAAAACACTAGCAGAGAAGCAGCAGAATGTTTCTCAAACACAGACCTGATCTGTCACCTGGCTTCTTCCCACCTGTTTAATAAATAACCGCAGCTTCCATCTGCTGTATTTTTAGGCGTCTTTTAAATTGGCGACCACAATTAGGGGCAGAACCAGGTGGCGACCTGCTGAACAAACAAGGAGTTAAACTCACGCTAGGTTGACCCCTGACCCCCCTTGGCAGGGGGATGCTCCAGGTCCTTTCTGCTGAGATTGTTTGTTACAGGCTACCGTCAAGGCTCATTGAGCTAAATTTACCCGTCATTTACAGTTACTGTAAACCTCCTGCCTTCCGGCTAAAAGATAAGACTCATCTGAATCCATAAAGTTAGCGTCGGACTTTGTTTTTTTTTCCAGGTTCTGTATTTTTTCTGGCAAATCTGCTTGGTGAAACATGGGAAAAGTTCCTGGATAATGCTATTCTGTCTCTGTTTTCTGTCATAGTTCACCTCTCAGAGTCACTTTGGGCCGCAAATTCCACCAGTCAGTATTTATACAACTCTTTGGCTCTATATATGTGTTTATTTCCTGCTTTCCTTTCTTATTTTTTGGAAAAAAAAAACAAAAAAACTGCTATTGTTGCACTCTGAGGTGGTCCCGCAAAGAATGCTGGGAATTCAGACAGCAGACAAGCCACCATGGTGTCAGCCAGGGGGCTTTTCAGATCAAATCACATCTCCATCAATTAACCAGTTCTATAAAAATCGATACTGTGCTCTGAGCTGCCAAAATCAACTCCTGCTGCTTTTTATTCACAGACTGGAAGGTTTTCTTTTCACCGTCACCATGTGGTTTGAATGAATCCTTCTCCTGTCACTAGTGGCAACGTGGATTACGCCTGCTTATAACGTCAGCCTGAAATAACAAATCATATATGCCCTTATGATGATAACGTCTCCCCTTACCTATTAACACACAGATTTAAACCCACTAAATGCATCGCCTGTGAGGAAATATAAACAATAAAATGAAAATTCAAACACCTGAATGTTGCACTAAAGAGATTTGTCGGGCAGTGGAATTTTGAAGACGACCAGGAAAAATAATTATGTTTCCTGGTGACAAATGCAAGCCATCTGAAGATCACAGGTTACCACGTCTCACGGGGATCAGGAGAACAAAGCGTTTGACATCCGTTCTGGCCCTCTGCGAGGGCAAACGGGCACGTGTGCCGGTGGAAGGTCGATTCCTTTGATCTTGCAGCTTGTAAAGCAAAGCCAGAACGGCGCCACGCCTTTGATCACCTGACGTCTTAGGAAGCCTTTCCTCATGACCTTTAGGGATGCAGCTCTATGCCGCTTTCTTGATGAAAACTTAAATACACGTTTGTATTTCAGGCAGCTAACAGCCCTCAAGATAAAACAAAGGAAACTATAAAGGTTAAATCTTCCAAATCTTTCAAATTGTTACTTTTTTTCCAGGCCATAGCTGGAGTTTCCCCAAAGGTACGCTGCAGAGGCAGGAAGCAGAGCCTCCTGCAGCTTGTCCTCCCTCCTCTTGTTGTAAATCCCAGCAAGCGGGGCCTGCAGGGGGCAGAGGGGAACATAAAATATGGCAGCCCTGACATGCATATAGGAACGTGACAGCTCCGAGTGAGGAGGCTGTATGGAAGTAAAACCCCGACAGACAGATGAGCGATGGAAATGTCAAACAAACGGCAGCTCCTCTTACCTTGACGCGTGGAAGGGCCAGACCTGTACGGGGCCAACAGTTTGTTATTCTGGTCGCAGCAGTCCTGGACGGCAAGGACCAGATTGTTTGCTCAAGTCTTCCTTCTTTCTGCGCATTTGAGTGAAAATTTGACCCCACATATTTAAAATCTCACCAAAACTTGGACAGACCTAGCACCCGGTGAAAATAATTTTTGACATAGTGAACAACCCCCCAAAAAATGATGACATCACAGTGGGCAAAAACCAACCAAAAATTAAATGGAGCCAAAATCTCTCATGGGGCTAAAATAATTTTTCAAAAATCCACTAATAAAACCAAAACACATGTGTTGGGGATAATCAGAGGAAGTTTTGAAATTATTATGGGATGGTCACAAGACCTACTAATTGCTGGGCATTTTGTGACAGTGTGAAATGAGCAGATTTTCACATTTTGCCACAAAATGGGAAAAGAAAACTTTTATTTGAGCGATCTTCAGACATTTTCCCACACATGCCACCAGTTTAAGTCCACAACAACCAAAATTCTGTTAGCCTCAGGAAGAGGGCGCCATCTTGAATGAAAAAAATAATATGAATAATTTAATAGCCTTTACAAATGTAAACTTATAAACAAGTTTGATCTATTGCCTCTTAACTCCTCGAGCATCACTGGGAAAAAATGCTGGTAATAAAGTTAGTAGATTTTCAATGCTGTTAGCATAGTGAGCTTTCAAAAAGGGCGTTCTCCTGTTGCTCTCACATTTTTTTTACTGGAATATTTAGGAAAATGCATTACATGAATCCCTGGATCAAGCTGAACAAAACAATATAAAATACAATATGACAATGTGAGCAATGTGGAGGTGGTTAACAATTTTTTTTTTGTTTTTACTGTGGGTGTAATATTGGTTAAAAACTTATATTTTAAAAAGAGACAAGCATTTAGTTCCAGATGAAACACAGGAAAATACACAAAAGTCAGGCCTGTTTCAAATCAGCCTTATGCTGTTTGTTTTCAAAAGTAGACCTTTTCATTTTCACATGCTGCTTTTTTTCTGCTAATGGATATGACAGCCTGCTAGGAGAAGTGATTTTTTTTTCTCTTCAACAAAAGTTTGATTGTTATTTTTTTCTTTTTTTAAAAATAAGATCTGTCCCGAGGGTTGAGCCATGACGAGGGCGAGGGTCAGGATTGGTCATTTGGTTGAGATTGGGGCTCAAGAATGTACGATATCAGTTGAGTTGACGTGAAGATGACAAAGCCAGGATGCATAGGGAGAGAAAAATGATAAAGGCTGATAAGCACAAGGCTTTACAGACTACATCTGGCCAAAACCTGGCTGAGTTGAAGCTGAAGTCCAACATTTATTTCTGGGATTATACAATCAAGCATAAAAAGATATTTATTCATTGTTGATCTTGCCATTGCAGCAAGACTTCAAAACACACAGTTCTCTTCTAAAAAGGCTTCCAAAGTCCAAATAAAATAGTTTTTAAGCAAGCAAAGGAAAGAATTGGCACAAAATTAAAAACAAAACAAATTTCATTTGGATTAAAATAACTTTTTGGAACTCAACCCAAAAATAGGAGATACATTTTAGTTATTTGGAGATCCATTATTTGTCACTTAACACTCTGTCAACTATCCTTTGATCAGACAGCTGCAGATGAAAAAATGCTTACGCCAAGTGCCATACAGAAAAAAAAAGAGTTTGAGATGTCCTGTGGTTTTTGAACTCTCCAGGAAACAAGACTGGCAACTCTCTGGACACAACAGAGTAAAGGATCTGCTTCACTCTAGTACACATTGATGGCTTTTCTCAGATTATTGACAAAGATTTTCTGTAGGAAGTACAATGTATAAGCAAGCAGAGAAAAAGCAAAAGAAAAAGGAATACAATTAGACTACATAACAAAAGAAGGAAAAAGAAAGAAACAGGTCATTTGACCCAAAGGTTATTTAAACCCACTTCATTCCTGTTTCAGAGCTTTCTGGCTGTCACCATTTTGGCAGCTTTGTGAACAAACCTCAGCATTTCTGAAAACAGAAAAAAAAGATAAATAGGCCAGAAAGTTGATGGAAGACAAAGAATTAAGATGCAAATCTGAGAGTTTGTTTGTTACTTTTCTTAAAACCAACTTATTTTTGAACCAGTCTGTAAGTTTGTTCATTTCTGTTAAAAGAGAGAGAAAAAAATATATAAAAAGAGAGAGACCATTTTACATGGGAAATGTGGATGCCTCTGGGTCAAGGCCTGGCCTATCCTGAATACTTTTTGTTGGACCACCTTTGGGGTGATTTAGGTGGATATTATTAACCATCATCTTCTCTTCCTAAATTTGGAGGCAAACCAGGGAGTCCAAATGTTGATTGGTAGTCCAGTCGAACGACTGAGACTGGCAGCAAAAATGAAAAGCTCAGATTTTACACCTAAAATAGCCGTGTTTAAAATTTGGTTTATGAAGGAATGATATTTATTTTAAATCAGTCATTTAGATTCTATTACAGCTCAAATGTGTGCATATTTAGGGTATTTTTGTGATTGGCAGGTGGGTGGAGCCATGCAAGGACCTAATAAAGCATCAAACTTTATTTTGTCCCCCCTAAGCATTGTCTGTGTATGAGAACATGATTGAGTGACCGCTCCCCTCACATTCCAAAACGGAAGTGCCCACTGGTTTCAAGAAGCTATGTTTACCTTCAGCTTCTTCCGAAAAGCAGTTGTCGTACATGAGTGTTTTTTTATCCACTGCGTGACACAGTATCACTGTACGTAAAGACTATACTTAACCATAACGTTTAGGGACTAAAGTACCTACAATCCACAGCTCTGAAGTCATTCACAATTTGTCTTTTTTGGAACTGGTACTACAGTGACACAAACAAAAGATGTGTTTTACTATTCCCTGTAAGAGACAGAAGTAAAAGAGGTCCATAAAAACCTCCTAACACATGCTTAAAGAACTCTCCGAGTCTCTCAGGTCCCATGAGCCTTGCAGGGAGTGTCTGTTCTGTCCACTACTGTCCTATTGTGTTTTCCTGAGTCGCCAGGTGATTTGTCTCCTGCAGTTCGATGCTACATCCTCCCAGCATGCAATGGAGCTTATGGGAGGATCTTTTCTAGTGTGTTCCTCTGGAGGCAGAATAGTTTAAATTTCAGCTAAGGTTGATAGAAACTGAAACAGACACTTTGCCATTATGTGTTACGATTTTTATGGCTACCCAGTAATGATGGACATAAAAATCTCAGAACAGTGTTTAGCTGTTAGCTTTAATTTCAAAGTATAAATAGTCTGTTGAATAACACAACATTAAACTCAATCTGGTAAAAGAAAAGCTACCGTTTCAGAAAAAAACAACAAACCTATTGAAGACGGTTCTCTTTTGACAGCAGCCATAACTATCTAGCGACCTTTTCTCCTCAGCCCGGAAAATGGTTGTTTTTCAAACTGTCAACACAGCAGCTCAGAGGAAGCGTGGAATTATTACACTGCAACACAGGGAGTGTGCTTCAGACTCAGGGGGTTTTGTTGGCAGGCGTCCAGGAAGCGCCCAGGGCCAAACCTGTTTGTGTATTTGAAGAGTTAGCACCTATCGAGTCCACAGCTTTGCACCTGGTTCCCCAAAATGTCAGGACGTTGGTGCTGTCACAGCTGATGTGTGTTTGGCATAAACTAGCTTCCAAACCCCCCACGCTGCTTAGTTGTTTCTGACCTCTGACCCCACACCAATAGGATGGCAGAGTCAACACATCCTGTAAAAGCCACTGAATAAGCGTCAGGTTAAAATACTCGTTTTGCTCGTACGGAAAACAAGAATATCAAGGAAGAGTTTTGTCAAAAACAACTAAAGCTGCATTTTCTGATCATTGATGGAGAACTGGATCGTGTGAGTGAAAATGACTTACTCCAACAAATTGAAATCAAGGTTATTGGCAATTCAATTTTTCACATGATGGACGGCGCCATGTTGGAGCCAAACGATGTAGCTGTGATGGTTCAAATTGATCTGAGTCTGCGTTTCTATGGAAATCCCCCTTTTCGTTCAAAGTGAGACTACATACTTTTACTGAGGCATCAGATTGTTCAGTTTATAACTTGAATAACTTAAAACAAAGGAAAAACATAATAAAGAAAGGATGTTAAAAAAGGTATCAGAGCGAGAATGGTCATTCTGACCAATAGAATGACTGAGTAATAGCTGTTTATTTCTCTGTAGATGTCTACGGGATTTTGGGTTCTTGGAGCCAGTGGGTACTTCCTATTTGAAAAGGCAGGAGGGTCACTCCTACATCGTGAGACTTAGGTGTGGATGGGATAAAGGCAGATTTGCTTGAAACCTAAATAATATGTAAAATAAACTGAAAGTTTTATAATGTAGACATGAAAAACTGAAAACTGAAACAGGACAAGAAGAGAACAAATCTCAGAGGATGTGAGAGGGGACAACTGAAACCATGGTCTTCAAAACCACGATCATCAGGACAGTGTTGAAAAACAAAATGAACAAAATTACATTTTGTCACAGTACCCCTATATCTATATATACACACACACATATTTATGAGTTTCAGTGGCTTCACAAACAAGCAGCACATTCCTGTGAGTTTAAAAATGTTTCCGGCCTGGGCCAATTATTCTTTTTTTTTATTAAAGAATTAAAGAAATCAAAAGAAAAATAAATCAGGCGTGTCTGGGCCCAAGAGCACTTTAAAATATTACAACAATTCTTGGCCCATTGTACAAAGAGCAGACATAAGCAAGGGGTTCTTTATAGAATGACTTCAGTATCAATCTGCTACTGTGAATAAACAGGCTTAGTCACCTTTACTGAAACTGAGTTACCATTCAAATGCGTCTAAGTTTTATGTCATTTTATCCCAGACTGGCGATCATGACATGAGTTAGTGGAAACCATGTGTTTCAAAGCTCCAGTAACAGAGGCTTGAAAAAAAAAAAAACTTTGTCTGACAGTTGCAGCAGAAAAATATCAAATTCTGTCTCTAAAAGGACTCTTCAGTTATAATAGTGAAATTCTCTGGATGCCTAGAACTACATATGATTGGTGATGTAAAAAACTTAAGCGGAAGAAAGAGACATTACAAATGCAAAACAAAAACCTAAATACAATATTTTCTGCACCAAAGGGCGTACTGGATTATAAAGCGCAACGTCAATGAAGGTGATAGACCAATGAAGGTCTATTTTTGAACCTATGGCGTAAATAAGGCCCACCAAACTGTAAGGCGCATTAAGCAAGACAAAAGTAGGTTCATAACACCTGTTAACCTTGTTTGTAACATATAAAAAAATCAGACTGATATTGCTAAAACAAACGTTACTGTGACCAGGCTAATTCTCAACCTTGTTAGTAACATGTAAAAAAAAAAAAGACAGTGCTAAACATTGGGCATGTTAGCATATTCACAATAACACCAACCTTGTTGGCAGCAGAATGAACTTTTATAGATATTACTGATCATCTTCAAAAGGTTAATGCCACCGCAATAATTTCTTTTCAATTTTATTCTACTAGTTTCTTACATTAGGGAAGAATAACTGTCATTTATTCCTCCTGAAACCCTCCCTACAGATCCTACAAAAACCTGTTCAGGTTCCTTAGTGCCTCTTTCAATCTTAGGTTTATTCTGGCCATCCCCAAAACTTTTATTTTTCATTTAGCTGGATTTGTGTTGACTTACTGCTCTGCTTTTAATTATTCTTGAGTTTCATTTCCCCCCAACTTCAGCCAAGCGTTTAGCAGTTAAACACTCAGATTTTCTCGGCTCTCAGAGTCACTGGAAGTTCCTCAGGTTTTGTTGTTGCAAAACAAGCCCAAATCATTACCGTCCACCACCATGCCTGTCATTAGATTTAAGTTGTTTCTAGTCCGATGTCGTGTTGGTTTTTGGCACTAAACACTAAAGCAACCTCAAAATCGTTGATACAGTTTTGTAAAAATAAAAATAGCTTCCATGTTTATTCCATCACTTCCTAACAGCTGTATAAGTGTTTCCAGAAAATGCTCATTATTAACACTTGGCTGTAATTTATCATATTAAATTAAAGTAGCTTGGGGGTAAAAGCCACATGTTTCGTGTTTTTTTCTTTTTGACAACTTTTTAATCTACTGTAAATACCAGTAGAGAGGAAAAACATGTTACTTACTGAGTTTTTTTTGTTTTTGTTTTTTTGCTGAATACCAAACTATTATATTATTACTTATGCTTTGATGCAAAAGTAAAAAAAAATGTATACTGTGCACTTCAGGGGCCCCTGGATTCTTCAATGACTGATCTATTTTGAACTCTTATTATAAGGTGCACTGAACCATGAGGCACATTAAGCGAATCAAAAGAGTCTGACTGCAGTGACATTTTGACGGAGCCTTATAGCGCAAAAAATCACTTTGATATCAGTAAGTACAACCAGAATTAATCCATAATGAAGGCACTCCGGAATACAAGGTGTATGTTCGTTTTTTTTTTGTAAAAAGTACCTTTGTAAGTGCGCCTTATAGTACATAAAATATGGTAATCCGATTTGAAACTAACTTGTGCATCACAGTATAAACTAAGGACAAAACTACAAAAAAGAATTACATAAAAAAAGCTCTTATAGTGGATTAGACACGTTGTTTTTCCACATTTTTTATATTCATGTTTGCAAAATATCCTTAAACTGAAGTTTAAAAGCAACAGAGGCAAATAATGCTACTGTGCAGGTTAGGATTTCTCTGTAAACAGCTTCTCTGCAAGTCATAATCATTTAACAGCAGGCCAAGGTCAAGTAAACAAATGGGCTTGAATTCTTTCTGCTCCCCAAACAGTCAGCCACCGACCACCTGGTGTTAGTCAGCGTGGTCACATTTCTCTCGCACTTTCATGCATCTTTGCACAGTACGATCCAGTGCCCCAGCGTGAGCAGACATTCATCAGTTGGCCCCTAGGCTGCAGAAAGGAGGCCAGCTGCAACATGGGAGAAAAAGAAATCAGTTCTGGAAAGAAACATTTTGTCATAACATTAGGAAAAGTTGTAGATTCTGAATTTATTACAATCAAATGAAGCAAAAGGTCAAGGGAGACGTTCACAAGAGCCTCAGCTTTATCTACAAGCAGAGAGAGTAACATTTCTTAAATAAATCAAAATATAGAATAAAAACCAGAACTATTTTTGAGCCTTCTCTGATTATGCTGGAGATGTTTATTTGAAAGGCTGACCAGTGTATAGTGATTCAGAGGGGGTGATGTAATGGTACGGCATGAGAACTGGTTGAACTTGAATCGCTCCAACTCTCAGAGATAAAAGACATTTGCAGATCAGTGAACTGAATCTGTCTATCTGTGGGTTGTTGCTAAGGTCAAGGTGGACGGTCTCCCCTTTTGGAAGGCATTTATCAAGTTCCTGGCATGTACATGAAAGGAAACTTTTGATATTTTTGTGCCCACATTTTAGGGAGTACTTGCACCGACATTGAAGTAGCAAAGGATTCATGTCTAAGGCAAGTTTGTCACCTCGTTCTGTTACAAGGAAAATGTGTGTCTTGATGTGGTTCCAGCTATACTTTAAAGATGCAAGTGCATTAAATGCCACAAATATGCCAAAACAATAATTTAGGAAAAAAGTACTGAGGAGAGATTGTACATTCAGCTGTCCAGTCCAGATGGTCTACCAAAGCAATGCTCAAAGTTGCCCACAGTTTGTTGACGGTTGAAGGTATCGGTGGTGCAAGCAAAGCTGGGATCATCAGCCTTCAAAGCAGCTGGAAGCCGCTGGGCTTAATATTCAAAGCATTCGGTTTAGATTCTGACAGCATCAAAGGTAGAAAGAAGCTTAAAAGGAAAAAACTAATAAATGGTTGTCAGTCCCAGACAGTTTTTGGTGTTAAAAAGAATAATGACTAAAATCACTCAGCATGAACAGCTTCATATGCTACGTTTAGCAGTGACGTTGTCAAGTGGCAACAGGAACACCTTTTATTTTTTTTATTGTGAATCTTCAGCATTTGCAAAGATTCCCCCTTGTTATTTTAATGTCACTGGAATGAAGATAAACAACGCTAATTTTAAATGTATTGTAGAGAAGCAAAAACTTATTGCACAATAATTAACACTGCAAGTATAAAGGATTTTTTCTAAATTAGCTGAAGAACCATTAAGGAATTCTACATTAACCCAATTGAAAAATGCTAAAAGTAAAGACTAAATTAGTCAAACAGTGCAGAAAAGTTGAAAGTAGTGGAATGTTGTTTAACCATGCTAATATGAAGTCTGAGTGCTAAACTAGTTAAACTAAGGTTTCTCAGCTCCAGTCCTCAGGACTTACCAGCATGCACGTTTACCATATTATCCTGTCTTGGTCACATGTACCTGTACAAGGGTTGACCTTTGTGGATTTGTGGGTTTTGGTCATTTTAGGTGTGTCTTGCAGATCTCTTGTGGCTGATTTTGCCACCCCGAGGGATGTAATGAAAATGGAACACACAATTGTCCGTCATGTGGTAAGTGTTTAGTGAATTATTCAAAATGCTAATGTAAGTGACCCGTACTTCTGATGTACGGGTGATGCTGTTGTACGATGCTCTAACGCCTCACTCTAGTTGTTGCACAGTGCGAGTACGTGCCACTTGCTGACTGTGCGCGAATGCCGTGCGTCTCACCTACTTTACCCATACTTACCCTTGCATGTTGTTTGAATGTTCACTACAACCTGTCGCCCATAGTATACCCACAGAAAAAAAAGTACATTTTTGGTCTATGGGTTCACTAAGTGGTATACAAACGTAATACTTCATGAGGACCATCGTACAGGGTTTGCCCATTTTTTGCCCGTAGACAGCTCGTATCCGCCTATGACAGCAGTTGTGACAAAGGCTTAAAACACACCTCATGAACAACCTCTGCAAAAGCTTGAGGAAAACAACACCTGTTGTGTTTTAGCAGGGTAACATAAAGAGGATGAAGGTTGGAAGATGGGCGTTAAAAAACTGGGTCTCCAACAAACAGTGGGAAATATATTAGAATAGAAGCTACATGCAAAGTTTGATGAGGAAATCACTGACACTCTTAAAACTAGACTTTAAACATCCTAATGCAGGCTGAATGGTAAATAACCTTAACAACTTGTACTAGCTGAATAAATAGAAACAATGGAAATTAAGGGTACTAGCAAAAAAAAGGAAAAAAGAGCGCTTTCTTGGAAAGCCCAAATTTACAAAAAACTGCAATGGCAATAAAAATGGTAAATGCTAAGCTAGCAGACAAATTAAGGGAAAGTTGATAGTAGACAACTGACTAAAAACGTTTTTCTATTTAATGGAAAAAAGTTGTGCGTTTCTTTCCATTCTGCTGGCTGCTGCCTTCTGCTTGTCATCAGGGGTGTAGGCGTCGGGGCCAACGCATGAATGCTCTGCTTTGTATGCTGGCATGCATGGGCTGGGATCACCTCCACTTTTACTATTTAGAAAAAGTTTTTTTAATTGGGAATTCCAAAAGCGGAGCTCTTTTTTCCTTGCTTTAAAAAAAAAATTGTCAAAAAGGTCTTAACTACCCCATTCAAGGCAACACAGAGGTAGGAGTTTGAAACACAAGCAACTGCACCAACATAATATCACCGCTAAGCCCTTTGGCCTTTTTCATTTCAGGGAAATTTAGCAGGAAGGGAAAAATGCAGAGGTAGCAGAGAGCAGACAAGGAATTATTGCCAGGGCTGCGGGGCCTGTAACCAACTTTGATGCTGTTCGCCAATGTGCATATTCAATTGGCTGTATCTGTTTTCAGCTAAACGAAGTCAGACCTAGCTTCCAGTTAGGGTCCAGTGTGCCTCAGCAGATTGTTACCCATTACAGAGGACAAAGAGCACCTTTTAGAAAACAAAAATGTTCAAGTGCTGTTTGCTTTGGATGGGATTTCACCATTACTCTCCCGCCGCTGCTGCTCAAACACAGCATTTAAACGTTTTCTCTCCTGCTGTCTTACTCACAAAGAAAGGCTTTCTGTCCTTTTTTGACTGTAAAGCTCTTACCTTTGCTGCTGCTTTCTGGGGTTTCGGCTAAATGAGGGAATTTCTCAGGTTGGGACAAGAAGTTTCAAGCCCAAGGAAACTTAAATACTCAAAGCTGATTTCTACCTCATAGCCTCCTTGAGATTCCAAAAGCCAAATGTCTGAAACACGAAATACAGTTTTATATTTTTAAAGACCCACTCCAATGAAACAGAGTTTTAGGTGTCTCCAGCATGTTCTTGTGGCATTTTTCTGATGATGGAGAACAGTTATAAAGAAAATTAAGTTTAAAATGGCAAGTTTGAGTATTTCTTTATTCAAATCGTTGTGAATCAGGAGCAGACAAAAAAAGCTCTTTGAAAAAGCTTGTAGTTGTGACATAAAAACTGCAATGGGCAAATCCTCCCTGCTTTGCTGATGACACAATTCTCAATTGAAAACCAAATACCAAACCACACGTTACACTATTTAAATGAATCATTGGACTGAACTTAAACTGGAATAACTAGCTGATTGTGGCAAAATCTCTTTATAAAAATTACAAAGAATACTATCAGACACAATTTATAAGGGAAAATAACTTTAAGTTACAAAAGGGAACCTGAAATGAAAATTTGTAGAGCCCGAGCAGATCTCAACATACGTAGTTTGTCCTAGTGGGCTTACCATAGTATGACGTTATCTTCAGTCGACAGGACCCCAAACTGAAGTTCCAGGCTGAACGGTTATGGTACTTACACCGGATACCTCCAATATTGCTTGCCATTTTTGTTGCACCAGTAATGTTAGGTGTGATGGGCTCTAAGCTAGCAGGAGAGTGTGCACACAGATGTCGCAGCAATGGGGAGGCGGGGTTACTCCGCGCCACAACTTAGAGGTAAAATTCTAATGAAACTATGTCTCAGAAAATTATACAGTATTTTTTGTTTTTGGCTAAAAACAGCATAACCATAATTAAAACGCCACCTGGAACACTTTTACAATAGATCAAAAGATGATTGGAGGGAGTCTTTAAGTAGGGGGGTCCAAGGGCAGGGATGCCAGTATAGCTTAGTCAGTTTGTTAGTTTATTTTAGTATTATCCTATTGACTCTTTGTATTCATGATCCTTTTGAGTTCATGTTTTACTTCAAAGCCCATCGAGACGACTGTTGTTGTGATTTTGGGCTATACAAATAAAATTGAATTGAATTGAATTTAATTAAACATTGTTGAAATAATTGCGTATACCCCTATTTTTGAAACATTTCACCTATGGAGAAGGCAGCCCCTTCCACCTGCATATTGTACACTTCATCTGGAACATCAAACTCCTTATTTTCACGGATCCAGTGCTTTATACTGTATAATGGCACAGTTCAGATGGCACACTGGCTAGTTCAATATCTAAACATGGAAGTGCATGAACTTCCTCCCCAAAGGGCTTTTGAGAAGCTAATCCACCTTGATCTTTTGTCCAACAATCATCTTACCCAGTGAAGCGCAAAACTTGTGCAACAACAAAGAAATTTAACCCTTTTTTTATCATTAACCACACACAAAGAAGCACAGAGTAATTAGATAAGTGTTTACAGTCAGTGCAGACTTTTTATGAGCTTAAGGAGAAAGTTTTCCCTGGAGAAACAGCTTCTGCTAGAGGTTCAAAAGCTATTGCCTCAAAACACAAACACAATGCAGATAGCAAAAAAACATTGTTTTCTGACAAGGCTCTGTGAAGTAAAAACACACCACAAATCATGTTCAATAGCTGTAGACACATGGCAAACATTAAGCTTGAAGTAACTGCCTATGGTATAGGAAATTGCGCAATTCTGAATCTTTTTTTTTCTTTTCTGCAGCTGTTTTTCGATAAATGGATAAGTTTTACAATGGCTGAAGTTGGCTGAAGTGTGGAATTAGGGTTAAAAGTTTCCGGATGGGCACTTGATAGATGGACTCTTCTTTTCCTTTTTCCTGTCTGTCGGCTTCTCCTCTTGTGCAAAATGTCAGCCAAAACGTTAGTGTGAGAAAAGGGACTTTTACAGCTCAGTAACAGAGCACTCAACAATTAAAGTAGACTTTTTAAGGTGGTTTAAGAGAACGTTTAAGTGTTTGTGCAGTTCCATTCGGTAGAGAGGTCCTTTCACAGGAGCCTCTACAAAATATTCTGAAGTGTTTCATTGTGCATCTGGGATGAGCGTGCGCGCCGGGTGTGTACATATGTGGTGAGGAGCCCTAATGCCTAAACCCCAGCGGTTCCTAATTAATTCTACCTCGCATACCCATAAACATCCTGCTGTAACTCCCTCGTGGTGCATTTAGGAGACTCTTGACACATGAAAGCCCACACAGGAGGTTAGTTTCCTCCATCTAAGATAACAGTAAAAGCCATGTCATCACCTGGATTAATTGAGTTTCTTTCAAGATGCTGTAAAAGCTAAAGGAATGTGGAATCAGCAGCTACCTGGATGTGCGCTGTTTCCTTGCAGGGCATGCTTGATTACTGCTTTTCAAATGTGTGGAAGTAGCATGCACCCCACTTTGGTTTTCCAAACCCCCTGCAGGGTTTCCCTAATAATCACCTGCCTTTTTTCACAATGACAATGAGGGACAAGGTGTGTGATTTGTGGGGAAGTGCTATGACCGGAGTCATCCAACGAACAAAGTTGTAGCAGGCAACTGATGTCCGGAGACTTAAGCAGTTCAAGGCATCGTCGTGAGGAATAATCCGCATCCTCGCGGGGACTGAGTCAACGCAGGACTTCTAAGGCAAACATCCGCAATGATAAGGGCCAGGGATAATGACTATAATGATGAGAAATTGTTTCCCCTGCACCCCACCCGACTGCGCCGCCGCACAAGTTTCAGCACAGCACAGCTGATATCAAAGAGCAGCGTTTTTTTTTGTCTTATCTTGTATGATGATGAGACGTTCTCTGGAGGGAAAGCAGAGGTGTGTCGGTATTGGTGTTAAAAGCAGCACATTTAACAATTTACAGTAAAAATGCTCAAACGGTGGCTGATTCATTATCAGCCGCTAAACTATGTGGTCAAAATCTGTAAAATTATTAGAGGTGAACTGTGTAACATTTGGCTCCAAACTGCAAACCAAGAATTTCTCCTAAACTGTAAAGTTTAATTACTCTTGTAAAAGTTTTTATTTTACTCTTGAAATCTTTATGTAAAGTTTGTGTTGTTTTTACGGAGCAGCGACTTGTAACTGTACCAGTCCAGCAAGATAAAACTTCAAAAAGATCACTGAAGAATTACTTAGATCTTCATCAGTAAAGACGATTTAAAATCGAGTTAAAAAAAACTTAAAATATAAGCTATTTAAAAGGATAATATTAAGGCCTCAGTCACATTCACCCATAGAGAGTGTTCACCCGTAAGGGTACTGTGGGCTTTTGTAGAACGGAACGGCTGCATCTTAAAGGGGGCTTGTCGACAGGGCTTGTCTTGCAGTTCACTTTAGACCAGGGGTGTCCAATTCCAGGCCTCAAGGGCCGGTGTCCTCTATATTTTCCAATCAACCTGCTGTATTATTATTGGGTAAACACACCTGATCCAGGTAATCAACAGCAGATGAGGCAGGATTTCTGGAAAACCAGCAGGTTGCCGGCCCTTGAGGCCTGGATTATGACACCCCTGCTTTAGACTCTTGTGGCCACCTTAAGGGATGTCATCAAAATGGAATATTGTCGTAGGTGTATCGTGTCGGATTTGTAAGGACGATGTAAGGTACATGAACTATTGACGAATGGGTGATGCTGTCTTACGGTGTCCATACGACACACTCTAGTGTTATCAGCCACACCCAAATGCTGCAAAAGAGACTTTATTAACTGCATTCACAGTAACTCTAGAACTTGTTTGTAACACGTTACATGTTAGCCACAATGGCTTATTCTTAACACCTTAACTTCCAACCTTGTTTGTAACACGTAAAAAACAGACTGATGCCAGTAACAGAGACGTTACTGTGACGACACTAAACCTCTACCTTGTTAGTAACACGTAAGAAAACACAGTCCGAAACAGCTCCACGTCGGCCATTATTGTATTAACAATAATACCAAATCTTGTTTGGAACTTGTAAAAAAAACTAACATATTGACATCAGTAAACACAACTAGTATTAATCCATGTATAAGGCGCTCCAGATTATAAAGCGCACCTAAATGCAAGTCAAGGTTTTTAAGTGTGCCTTTTAGTGCGGAAAGCAAAATGTACAACATGCCTTCGTCTTACTTCCTCCTTTCCCCCCCTTACTTTAAATTTTGTTTGGCCAGTCTGCGTGCCCCATACAAATGTGCCTATTTTTCGCCCACAGTTGTGACTGAGGCCTCAGATTTTCATCAGCAAAGGCCAAAGATTAAAAAAGTTAGCAGTTTAAAATAATATTAATATTTGTCGTTTGATGAGGGTTGCATGTGTGCCAGTAACTTGCTAAATGGATTCAAAGCCAGTCCCAACACTGGCATAATAACAGATTATTCAGTCCTGAGAAAAAAACATGAAAGTGGAACAACTTTAAAAAAGCAGGACCTCCCTGGAGTTGAATACTAGCATTATCAATAAACCTTTGCTTTGGCTACTGTGACAAGTCAAAGTGTCTGCTTGAATCACTTAGGAGTGAAGTAAGTGGGGGAGTTTTGTCTGTTTCACAACATTCAAAAACAGCTTTAGCAGCTATTTTGAAGCTGCTGTTTCTCTCAGCCGCTTGAGTGATGATAGGAAAGAATATCAGAGATTTGCACCAACTGTTACAGTGAGGAGAGATTAGGATCCATACCTACTTTCAGTACGAGCTTTGTACGCCGTTACGGGGAGGATTTGTGTAAAAGCCTTGTTGTCCTCCAGCCAAATTCTTTTAAGATAAAAGGAAATGAACTGAAAGAATTGCCAAGCTTTTGGAGAGTTGAAATTGCAGCAAAAGAGAGCTGTGCTGCGATTACACAGAATTCACAGGGGCTTTTTCCTGATTTTCTTGGCTGCTCTATAAGGTTTTCTTCAAAGTCTGTGAAATTCTTCCATTCAGTTAAACTGGTTAGGTTCTGTAACTTAAGTGTTACCCTTTATGAGGTCTGTTTGACTTTCTTTTGTCATCTAGGTTATTGTTAGTGCCACTTAGTTGTTCACTTATAAAATCCTTATGCCGGATTTACACTGCAGTGTGTCTCCCTTGTCGGGAAAGCGTCTCACAATCGTCACACATTTAGTTTACAAAGTCTCTGTAGCGCTTTAGGCCAGTTTCCCATACTCCCTTGCTCCTGGAGGAGTGGTTTGTCCTGCCACCACCATGTCGAGAAGTTCATCCAACACATGGGGCACTCAGGCCCCATGTCCTTCCCTTCCTCCCTGAGTACCTGTAAAATGCACATTTTGTGTCATAAATTATGTAAAGTTTTTGTTATTCCAAAATAATACTTTCTTCGTCCATGGTGAAAATGGACGCCGGTGTTATCTGTGGCGTTAACGTGAATTGTCGCGCAGGTACATCACCTTAAATATAAAATAAAACGTTAAAAATTGTAATTTTGAAAGTACAATGAATGTTTGTTTTTTTTTAAATCCGGACCCGACTTTCCCCATCTACCTTCACATGAGCCTGTTCTTTCTGCTCTTCTCACTCACAACTGTCTTCATGTCACCACATTCGCCCTTCAGTTTGCGAGTGGGCTCCAGGATCTTCATGGCCATGTGAGGAACTAAGTGGGTATATGAACTGCATGGATGGATAGAATACTTCAAATTAGCATAATTTAGGATGAATGGGAAATGTTGTTGCACACCAACTTGGTCTGATCCCTGTAAAGAAGGATGCAGTGTGGGCTCCTCTTTGTCAGATCTGGCTGACATCAAACTGATGCCAATAAATTCTTTTGGGGATTCTAGCTAAAAAAAAACAAGGCTGCAGATCCACCATAGCAACAGATCAGTCAGCTGGCAGCAAGACAAAAACTGACCAAGCTTTATGGAGGAAGAACACTTTATTATATACAAACTGCCACACAAGCTTTTCTCGATTAGAAATAAAGAGGGCAAGAAAGGGTACTAAGCTCAGAGAGGGGTGCATCACAATCACACCTCTCTTGTTTGCAAGTCCTTGGCCCTACCTCCTCCTGGTGGCGAGGTAGCCCTTGGGAATCCAGCGGCACGGATTGAATTGGAAGAAAAAGTTAAATTTGATGATTTTGTGTCTTGTTTTTTCTTGTTGATTCGAAGTTTTAAAAAGGCAGAAATAACCGCCAACCTTTTTTAAACTTTTGAGGGTAAAGTTTATTTTCATACTCTGGTAAATGGCGTATACTTCTATAGCGCGTTCTACCTTCTTACAAAGGCCCAAAGCGCTTCACAGTAACCGTCCCATTCACCCATGCACACACACATTCACACACTGGCGGCGGCTCCGCTGCTGAACACTGGCGCCAACCTCCCACCAGAGGCAAGGTGGGGTTCAGTGTCTTGCCCAAGGACACTTCGACACATGGGCGTGCAAGGCGGGAATTGAACCTGCAATCTTACGATCATGAGTCGACCGCCCTACCGCTGCACCACGGCCTCCCTAGAACAGAGTAGTTCCCTTAAATGTTTAAGGTGAAGATAAAAAAAAAATAGTTGTCAACTTCAACCTTTTCCGACTTTCAAGGAGCAAAGTATAAATGCATAGTAACAGTCACTAAAACTGGTATTTTTTAAATATAACATTAAATGTAAATTCCCAATTTGAGTAACTTTAAGGGAAGCATTCTCGTAACATTAGACAGCTGGTTTCGGAATAGTATGCATTATTATTTTAGTCTGTGGGAACATTGTTCCAATAAATCCATATTTGGAATAAAGACTTCTCTTTTTTGTCTGTTAAATGCAGCTTTCTTTGTTCTTTAAAGTCCAAAGCTCTTCTTCTGTTTCCTAACTGACTTAATTTGTGTGAAAAAATTTTCCAAATACATTTGTTTTTTTGTTAAATTTGCTAGCTTAGGAGTTTCAATTTAATGGTCTGTAGAGCCGCTTTAAGAAAGTATGTATTTTCAACATGTGACTAAGCAACTTGACATGCGTCAAGAAGGAGTCGGATGTGGTGGGGAGAATCCAGTAGTTTTCCAAAAAAAAAAAAAACCTTTCTTACAAATTAGATTTGAAAAAAAAAAAAAAGAAAGGAACAAATGTAAAACTACCATTTCCACCTCAGTTCAGCAGAATTGAAAAAGCAGTCACCATCCTGGCAATGATGACTCAGGATGTGGAGTGTGGGGAAATAGCTTTAGTCACCAGCTTTCATTGAATGTCATTACCTATTCCTGTAAATATTGAACTTTCGCCAAAAAGAAAGCAAGCCCTCTACTGTGAGATTCAACTTAGTGCAGAGCTTTGTTTCACTTTGTCTGGAGACAGAAGCTGTATAACGAGATAACATTTAGCTGAAGTAGCAAAAAGATACGTTTCAGAGACTCAGGATGTGTATGTAACGTCTGGAAAACTGAACTGTGGACCAGTTTGCTTAACATGTTTGCAGGACAAATACTACAGCCAGTGCCTTGTGAGCAGATGTGACTTTGGAACTGGAGGCCAAAAGAGAAAACAACAACAATCCAATGAGAAACCTAGCACCACCTCCTCTCTGCTGCACTGAAATGCCACACCAAGTGCGAAACAACAACTGGGGGTCGCACACTAGCCATAACAGCTCAGGAAAACAAAGTCCCCTGACCTGCACAAATGTGAAAGGCAGGCCCAGCTTTGGAAGAGTGTCAACTAGCAGCCACGAGGCATTAGAAGCACGCTCTGGTCAGACCCCACGCTCTAAAATGTCTCGATAAAAGCTTGAAGGAAGCCGTGGGAGAAGCAAAAACACAAGGATGCTTAATGGAAACATCAGCAGGAGAACAGTGTGTTTTGGTTTTTCAGTACAAGTAATCCATGTGGTCTGTTTCTTCCAAGAAGAGCTAAAACGTCTTTACAAAAAAAGAGAAACTAAGTCCAGTTGACTCCTTTTTTCATGTTTTGATCTACTCTATTTTACCCACAATAGGGCTATAAGAAACAGCATCAATAGATGGTCTATTTTAGAACTTATGTCACATGTAAGGCACACCAAACTATAAACCGCATTAAGTGAGACTTCTAAAAGCGCTTTATAGTGCAGAAAATATGATTCTACTTTGATAAATAGAGCATACTTTCTGTTCAAAGGAATGGTACTACAGACAGAAAGACTTGTTTGTTGTGTACGGCCTAATCCTGCCTATTTATAAAGGCAGAGATACAGTGGTCCCCCCACACAGGAATGTTAATCTTCCTAAGGTCTTTGGTCAAGAGTCCAGTGGCCCAGGCAGGGATTGCAGCACCACTAAAAGGGTGAACGATTCACAGTGCAGGCTGTTTTATTTTCAACCCATTAAGACTTAAAGACCACACTTAAATGGAAAAACCAAATACCAACATGTTTCATAAGGTCTTGAGGGGTTAAAGAAGATGCAGCTAATATAAAGCCATGGGAGAGGAAACAAATGCTTTCGAGTTATGTTTTTCAAAGGCAGTCTCACCGTGCACCCAAACCACATAAAGCCCCAGAAGATTCCAGTAAAATGAAGCCAGCAGGAAAGAAAGCAGCAGAGATCCAGGCGTACTTTCTGCCCCTGGAAGCAGAAACCCAAAGAAATAGCCTCCCATACTTTCCAAATGACACGGATCTTTGTGCGGACATGGGAAATTTCATTGTTTGTGTTCTTGTGTTCATGTCATTGAATTGGGATCACAGAAGGTTGTGCAATTCTAGAAGATTTGATGACCGGTTTTCTTGTAAATGCTTTTATTAGCCACATTTGTCTCTTACCCTCGCAATAAACTACTAAAGATATTGCATGAAACTTGGTACAGACAGCCATGGTTCACATAGCTTTGTTAATACCTTTTGTTTTACTGCCCTTACAGTTAGAAACGGGACAAAAAAATGGGAAACCTGTAGAGCATGCACGTGGTCCTGACAACATAGCAAGGTTGTAGACTGCTTAGCAAGCTGATGCTTCACTAACGACTAGAGTGTGGTGTATTGGCATCGTGCAACAGCAGTACTTGTACATCTCTGACTCGAGATGAATTCTTATGTTAAAATACAGTTCTTAAAGTATGTCATAAGTAGATGAAACTCGAATTAGTCTTACGAAATAGATAGACTTACCAAATGCACGACAATCGTACATTCCATTTTGAACAGGTCTCAAGAGAACTGCATGCCACACCTGCACTCCCCTTAAGACATTATGGAGGAGCTTTAACACTATAAATTCAGCTCTGAACTCCTTTGAAGATCTCATAGGACCTCTGAATTATCTGTATGGACAGGTGGGCTTATCACATAACAACAGTATGGCTCCAATGAGCTGCTTGTTTTTGAATAGACTGATTAGGAATACAGGAATTAAAGTTTACTGTAAGAGATTCCCATACCCATTTAAATCAACCCAGCTTTTGCTTGTGAAGCCCATTGTATACATTAAAATGTCGGAAAGAATGCTAAATGTCCAGTCACAACAAATGTCACATAGTGGGCGGGGCACTTTTGAAAAGGGGTGATATGTCTAACAAGTTGCAAAAAGTCTATATTTGGGATTTTGAGACAAAAATTATATTGTTTCTGTCACATGTCATAATGAGGCAGTCTGTCATTGGCTGGAAGCAACAAGCCTCACACGGACTCAAATGATACGGGTTTGCTGGGCCTCTCTTTGAGAAGTCTCTTATCTGTCACTTGTTCTAAATTTAAATTCAGAGTTGGACAGGTTTTTGAGGTGGTTCTTTTAAACATTCCTCACTTCATCACCTCTGTTGAATGCATGGGTAGTTGATTATATAGTGAATTTTAGGAAACCCTACTGGAGATTATAGCCACAAATTGTTACTTATACCTCAAAATCACTTTGTTTTAGTGTAAGTTGATGCTGTAAATCTGCATATGAAACTCTATGTACATTTAAAGTTTCTTTTCAAGTCTAAAAGCAAACTTGGAGACTGTAAATTGCCTTCAACCATGGAGATGTAATGTTTCAAAAAGTATGATTCTTTAGTGTGCGCACCTACACGTGTCTCCAAACAAAACATAAAACTTTGCGTTCACTTTAATTCAAAAGTAATCTCAGTTCAGCTTTCAAAATGTTATATATTGACCTCAGGAGGATTTTGGATTTAGAGAAGGAAGTAACTCCATGAAAGAACTTGGATGAAGTCTTAGACATTTTCACTCTGAATATCTGCAACTCTCTTGATTAACTGCTTTCATGAGATGTCTATTCAACAAACGGGTGGTGTGTGTGTGGGGGGGGGGGGGTAGTCATTTCCATGCTAACAAGATAAATGTAGATTTTTTTCTTTACTCCCTTCCATTAACCCCATAGGAGTTTGGATTATTTTTAAGTCTGCTTTGTTTCCTGTGTTATGTGCTTTGTTAGGCGCCTTTGACGGTCGGAGTCTCCTGGGGGCCGTGCTTTACAGGTACAGTAGTCATGTTGCTGCCTGTAAGTTATGCTACGTACACACCTGGCATTTGACGTACATTCAAGTATGCATCAGCCGATGGTTCTCACACCGGACAAGTGGGGAGGGGCTTCTGCCACCTACAGTTGGAAGATGCTTGGTGCGAAATATCAAATCATTGCAAATTTGCTAATTGAGCACGAAGCGGTTCAGTTCATTGTTGACATCTTTGCAATGGCAGAAATGGATTACCATCATGTCAGGCGAGTGGCCTTGGTTTATTTTTATTTGAAAAACTAATGCTGGCTCGTTGTCATCTCTGGGTTCACCAGATAAACCAGCTCTGCTCTGAGTTTGGTGAGTTACACTGCCTGCTCCATACCTCACGTCCATATCTAAGACTAATTGCGCAAAGTTTGACCCGGTTGAGCTGGCAACCCGCATTCAATGGCTACGTATGCAAAATGAACCGGAGGCGTTTTTTAAAAAGTGACGCTTTGACGCGTGGCGTTTTTTCGCGTCGGTGTGCACACTCGCATTGGTGCCCTTTGTTTAGTCAGGAGGCGTTAAACGTCGGCGAATATCGCGCGCGAAATTCGTCCCGGTGTGTACGGGCCTTTAGGCTGACTTTTCCGAGATTTTAGTCACGACTTTTTTCTGCAGAATGGGTTTATTTATTACAGCTTTTAATGTGGAAAGTTTACAGGGTTTTTATTGTGAGTCCCACTTTTTGACTCCTAGGATAACACTAGAACTAGAATCAAACAGTGAAGATCTGTTTAACATCACACAAGTGCTGGTAGTGACTTTTCCGTCTCTGCGCCTGGATCTGCTCTCCAATGGGAGTCGCAGACTCTGTCACAGAGCAGCTTGGAGAGCTGATCTCATTAGTGGCCTGATGGGAGGATTGCTGAGCTGGCCTTTCACTCAGTGGAGGAGACGAATGGCTTTCAGTGAGAGTGTGTGTGTGTGGGGGGGGGGGGGACTTTTGCCATAAACTGGCAGAACAAAGAAGCTTTAGGGGAAGAAAACAACCTCCCACAAAGTTTCTCACTAAATTCGTAAAATTAACGGATGAAAGGTTTTCCCAGCGGGAATGACCGAGCCAAGAGAGAAATCATCTTTCCGTTTCTTTTTGATTTAAACGGCTCCAACTTTAGAAGACTATTAAAAAAAAATGTTGGAAAAACGTGTCTATTTTTATTTCACTGCCATTTAACATCTTGTAACCTTGGACGCAGATCAGGAAAGAAAAAATGGAGAAAGGGGGAATTAGTAGAATCGTAAATCAAAACACAAAGTCCGACTCTTTTTGCGCTTGGTGAGTGCAACGGCATCAATCACACCATGCAAACAGCCTTCCTATCCAGCAGATAAGGAGTTGCTACTTCACGCTGGGTGGGTGTGTGTGTGTGTGTGTAAGGGGGCGGGGTGTTAGACACTTCTAAAACTGGACATCTATAAAGATCAAAAAGGAAATGAGGCAGACAGGCTGAATGTGTTAAGACTCACTGTGACCACGAGGGAGAAGTCCAAGGATCTGCCCATCAAAACAAACACATTCTCACACTGACAAAACCAGGAGTTTAAGGAGGTTTAAGTAAATATTTTATAAGAATAAATTAATTTTCAGATGTTTCCTCCCTGTGAAATGCAAATATGATTTTTTTTTTTTTATTTCGGCGAGTATAAAAAATTTCCCCAACTTGTCATATTTTTTTTTATACATATGTACTTTATTCTAGTGAACTGTACAACTGAACCTTGTCAAACTATCTTAGTGCCAAAATGCAGTGTTCTTTTACCCCACCCTACTCTGGTTTTGTGAGTTTTTGATCCAATTGCAAACAAGACGGTTAGTAAAAATGACTTATGGCACCTTGGAGAAAACCTGTTACTGTACCTCTGCTTAACATTTTTAAAGTAAACCAGGACGCTGCTGTGTGCAACTGTTTGGCCCCAAGTTTCATTATACTCTGGAGGAGTGTTATGGTTGTTTTAACTAAAAAAATAAATCGGAAATATATAAAACAACTGATTTAGCATTATTTCATCACATCATTTCAAACCATCTTTTTCTCTGTTAATGCTGCCTTCAAGTTATTCCTGGTTAGCCTGGTAATTTACAAGGTTATAACACTAAATTTAAAGACCCACTCTGATTTTAACCTGTTCATTTAACACATATAAAGAAATTAAACTTAAAATTAATTTCTGAATGTTTATTTATTTAAATAGTTGTGTTTCAGGAGCAGATGAAAAAAATCCTGTTTGTGTGTGTTTGTGATGTAGAAGATATGCTGCTCCGCTCCATTCTGATGCATTCACTTGTAGATAAATAAATGCATGTATGTCTTTGTGTTCCTTTTGCGAGATGGCATCTGGCTTGGGACTGTGCGGCTGGATAGCTCTGATATTGCATTACAGTACCTGGGATAGGCTCCAGCAACCATGTGGATATGGGGTTGGATATGTACATGGATGAATGAATCCAGTTTATTTATTCTAATTTCACCATCTTGGTGTGTTATGATGTCACCTGGCTTTTACTAGGAATGATTAAACATACCCAAGAATGATGATACTTTTAATTAAAAACTATACATTTATTTGAGCTCATCATTGAAACTAATTATAATAGAAAAGTTAATTAAAAATGATCTGCAGAAAAATGAAATAGCTGCTGCGGAGCAGCAGGAGTTAATTAGAAATTCGCCTCTGAGATGTGGGTGGGACTGTTGGCGTAGAGTAAGCCTGCCCCAACGTCCCATCATTCTTTTGTTTACAGCCCATCACAACCCCAACCTAGCATTACAGGTGCAACAGAAATGTTGAGCAATATCTAAGCTATGCAGCTGTGCACGTTTAAGCAAAATGCCAGCTGGGACCAGGAGAGCAAAGATGCACACAGATCTGTTCTTTAACAAGTGGGATGGAGTAGAGCAGGGAGTTTGTGACCCACCCAATGTGTTTTCTAAATCACAAATATTAGTATTTTTTAAATGGCATTTTTGAAAAAAAGAAAAAGCCTGATGCTGCTGATTCACAACAAATAAAAGAAATTCTCAGAAATGCAATTGTAATCTCAAGTTTCTTTATTTATGTTCTCCATCATCAGAAAAACGCCACAAGAACATGTTAAAAACACAATTGTTATCGTAGCGGGTCTTTAAGTTTTGATTTAAAAAGGAAAAAATGTTTAAAGAATTACAGTGATGTAAGAGTGCAACACGCCCTCTAGTGGCCACGTGGTGAACTGACCTGCCTCTAATTTGGTTTCTAATCCTGCTTCAAATAGGAAGTATCCTCCCTTGACTAAAAGGGGAAAGGTGGAGTGTGTGACTCCAGGCAGCTGCTACAAACATGAACAAAAGTGTGTCCTGTTGGTGGACAAAGATGCTTTTATGTCTTCCCTCTGGCATTTTAACTTTTGGTACTGAGGTGGGGGGGGAGGAGGAGGCGACAGTGTCTTTGATGTCTTTTTTTCAATAAAGTCCTCATGACTTTTGGAAAAACTCTGTTAAATCTAAATGAATGAAGGGAATTGTATGCAGAAGTGGAGCCGTGAAAACAGGCAGGATGGAGAAAGGGGGGAGGGACGGACACACGTACACACATGCGCGCGCGCGCACCCACACATAGGCGAAAAAGAGGGGAGAGGGAGTTGGCACGAGCGCTTGGAGGTCTGACAGGAAACTTCTCTCTGCTCTGCTCTGCTCTCAGCCTCCATCGCACTTTACCTTCTGAACGTCGCCGAATGGACCCTGTTGCTGTGAAGCCATGGCTCTGTTGCTTTTTTAGCCGGTAGCTGAGGACGGAGTCCGGCAAACAGTTCGGGACGGTTCGAACCTGGAAGAACTTTGGACCTTAATGACCTTCATTTGGTTATAACTCTCTTTGGATCTAATTATGAGGACTTTACTCTACCTACTCGCCCTTGCATGTTTGCGGCTCTGTTCGGGTCTGGGCTATGTGGAGTCCAGCATACAGACAGGTCAGAGGGCGGCGAGCAGACACAGGTGAGCTGACCGGAAATGGAAAAAAAAGACTCATTTTAAATGGATTATTTTTTATTTTATTTATTTTTTGCCAGAACTGAACTAACAAGGATTTTTTTCATTCAGTGAAACTGAAAATACATACCAAGCTGCATCTGGAAAGATTTATTTAACAAAAATATATTATTATTTATCAAACTGATAAGGTGCAATGATGAAACGATGGTTTGTAAATATGTTTTTGCCATTTATATTTAAAAAGTTGACTTTTTCTATTCAGTGAAACTGACAAGTCCTGCATCTGAACTGATTTATTTATTCAATCATTTATTTGGTGTTTCAGAACAAACTATAGAGGTGATAGGCTTTTTATATTAAAAAATATTCTTTTCCTATTGAGTGAAGAAGCATAAAAACTTTTTTCGGTGTCAGAACAAACTGAATTAATAAAGTGTTATTAAATTATGGTTCATTTCTTATTTTTGGTATTTATATTTAAAAAGTTTACTTTTTCTAGTCAGTGAAACTGAAAGGACCTTTAAAGCTGCATCTGGACTGAATTTTCCTTTTCTTTTAACAGGAAATGTCTAATTGAAATTGGATTCTTGAGTGTGTGGCAGTGTGATCATTCAGAGGGTTAAAGATTTGGACAAGGCTTCCAGGAAATACAAATATTTACCTCTGGTGAGCCTTAAATGTAAAGGGTTCATGGGTTTAGTTGCCTTTAAGGAGGCTCTCCTCCAAAGAGTGAGCTAAACACTTGCCAAACTGATCAATTTGTTTTCCAAGTTTACCTTAAATTTTTCACTTGAAATTGAGAAAAAGAAAAGGAAAACAAACCTCATCTTTTTTTCTAAGCAACAGGTGACCTTTCAGTCAGAATTTAGGGCTTATTCCAGAAGCAGGCAAATTATTTTGATGCTAATCTTTATGTAGAAGGAGCATCCAGCTGCTTACATGCTGGTATGTGTGTGTAAAATAATAGATAAACGTTTAGTCACACGTGCGTCTGGTGTGCATGTGTGCACACATGGGGATGCCAGCGAGAGAATGAATGACATCTCCTCCATGTGGTGTGCGTCTGCTTGCATGCCTGCATGCATGTGTTCGCACTTGGCTCACGCATGTGTGTCCAAGGGAGGATTGCTTTTGGATCCTGAAAGGCGTTTTCCTCCAGCGTCCTGCTCTCTGCTGCTTCTGTGGCTGCTGCTCCGCCTGCCCGAGCGATGAGATAAAGTGGTTCTGCAGTGAATGACAGAAAGTTGGAACCAGGCAGCCAGGAGGTAATTGGTGGAGGGTGGAATCAGGCCTGGAGAGATGGCAAAATAAAAGCCTTTCGGAATGGCAGACAGCATCCCTTGAAGTGAGAGCATGTGAGCAGCCGTGACAAGAGGGCATCAAGGAGCAACAAAAGGCAAGGAGGAGTGACATGACAAGAGAAAAGGGAGACTGATGGAAGGGAGAGGAGGCCTGTGGTACTAAATGCCTCCCTCCCAGCTGGCTCTGAAGGAGTCGGTGTGGCTGTCCTGCAATAAACACACACACTTAGAGTGAAGAATGCACCGGCCCGTGGCAATTCGGCTTGCCCTTCTGACATCTGGTTGAACTCAATCGATCTGTTTTGACAGATGTGTGAAGTTTTCCAAAAGTAGTAAAAGTCTGTTGACGGAGCCGAAGACATCCAGCAGAGGTCTTAAAGTGGGATCAGGAGCACCCGGATCGGTCCGACACATCTCCTGCCAAAACTGCGGGGCTGTGCTTCATCCTCTAAACCAGGGCAGTGCATGAGGGACAGGTGGAGCGCTCAGCCATTTGACCTCTTTGGCTTGCTCTTGTTTATCATACTTGTTGCCTTTTGTATTTTTTGTTTCTATTTATGGATCTTACGCAATTTAGAAATCCCCAAACTGAAACCCTTCTTGCTATATGAGTACTAACCACCTGCAATAACAAGCTTTAAACTGTTTGGGAGAGTGATCACACAGCACTTTGCACAAACTCAAAAAACTTTTTTTTTTTTCTTTTTTTTTGATCTATTATAAAATTATGATTATATTATGATTATGTCATTTTTAAACAAAAAAAAACAGTGTTTTCTTGGATATAATTTTTGCAGAGTGGCAGGAGTTCATAAGAAATCTGCCTCTGAGTTGTGGGCGGGTTGGCGAGGACTAAGCCTGTCCTCACTACCCATCATCCATCTGTTAACACTCTCTGCTGCTAGCTTACAGCCCCTCACACCCCCAACCTAACATTGCTGGTCCAACAAAAACGGCGAGCAACATTGGAGCTATCCAGTCAAACAGTTTTGAGCCAAAATTCCTTAGATTAGAATTTTAAAAATCTCAGAAATGCAATTTTAAGCTTAATTTTCTTTTTATTTGTCCTCCATCAGATAAATGCTATAAGAACACAATTTTCATTGGATTGGGTCTTTAAATTTAATTTGTGGACAGTTTTTGGTAGATATGAAAATAAGTTAAAGATTGCAGACACCTTCACAATACGGTATTTTAATAGACTTTTTGATTTCTTTGACATGGATGACCACTGGCACAGACTTGCATCAGGAGGAATTTTGGGAAAAGTTGAAGCAGACAGGAATTTGTTACGAGAACACTATAAAGTTTACTAGTCCAGGCACGATCAGCCAACAAGCAACCTTCTGATAAAACTGCCATTAGGTCAAGTCAGATCCCTGCGACCCCTCCCGGGGTGCCTTCTGTCACAGAGCTTGATGTCCTTTGTTCAAGTGGCTTGATATTATCACCACAGTGCACATAAAAATCCAGGATCTTTATCTGAGGAGTGAACACTACGATTCCTAATGTCAACAATTACAGCTGAAATATCTCAGCCAACTATATATTTTTTCTCCTTCAGGACCTCCGTGGAGCTAACATTTGTGGTTTTAAGGGGAAACATTTCAACAACTGTCAAACAGATTGATGGAAAAAGAAAATCTCTGCAACCATCTTTAGTCCCCTTAGGGTGAATGTCACCAGGTCAAATTTCTAAAACGGTCACAATGGGCTGTTTTACTTCACATGCTTTATAAAGAGATGTTTATCAGGAAGAAATGGTTGCATTGCTGTTTTAGGAAAGACATATTTGAGCAAATAATGAGAGGAAACCTTCTGTTATTAATGATACTTCAGCACAGAAAGCTCTGGGATGGTACTTCCCTTGTTTCTGCTGTGTCTGGACATTTTTGGGGGCTGTAACGTTTGGGAAGAGGGTGTATGGACCCATGATGACAGAATGTGGGTGTGAGGATTGGAAAACATTGTCCGCCTGGCATCACACTCACATAGACACATTGATTGCTCTTTAGATTAAATGGCACATTTCGTTTTCATCATTTTGTTTCAGTCCTTTTAGACTTTTGATAGTCAATTCAACTTTTTCTTGTCCTTCAAAATGAAATTTTTAGTTTTATTAACCCTTTTACCCTTAGAGCTTTAGCTTTAGCTCCAGTGTAGAGATTCTTTGATCGTAGCTCTTCAACCGTTTACACAGTTAACGGAATTCCAGTGGAATCTGTTGCACTAAGATGCAACACTTTACAGCAGTGAAGTATTTGTGCAATCAATGTAAATCAGCTGATTCGGACGTGTAGAAAAGCAGATTTTTAGTAGTGTTGCCATAGACGTAAAGCCGCTTTTCTCCACGTCAGAATCCATTGGAAAAACCTTAGTTGCATAAATGGTTGATTAGTTACAGTAGTTCAAAGTATGTGCGTTATTTAGGTGTAGCCAGCGACATCTCCTGTTTTTGATAAAAGTTCTTCTTTGGACTGTCATTATGGCACATTATGTAGAATTTAAGTGGCCCCCTTCAATTTCGGGATTGAACTGGATTGAACCTTAGACGTAGACTTGCTTTCTTAGCTCCATCTGCTCGCTAAGCTGGTTTTTCTTATGCATTCAGCCTCAACTCAGAGTTTTCCAGGGTTCTCCCACGCCCATGTTGATGATGGGGGTCACAATGGTTTTTCTCACCCAATGATGTCAGAAAGCTGAAAGGCCACAAACATCCACCTGTGGCTTCTGGTTTTGGTCTGTACACGCCGAGGGTTTCCCTACACTCCCTTTTTACCGCCTGTTTATGCAGTGAGAGAGGTTAAAGACCTGCCTTCTCCAACATTTGGAAAACAGGTTCACATGATGTGGAGAGAAAATGGAAAGACCTTCAGGCATCTGGGTTTTTTACTGCTTTCTTTTAACTTGTGACCATCAAACATGGTTACAAATGACTACATCATTAACAGTTTAAGCTTCTGCTAAATTTTTGTAAATAAGCATAAGATGATATGCAAGGCATCACAGAAGGGAAAACAAGAACAATCTAAAAAATACTAGGCAAAAAACTAATTTTTTTCTTATCCAATTTGGTCAAGATTATTCAAATGAGACATCATTTAGATTAAGAATATCTAGGATATAAAACGGAAATATTCATAGAAGAACCTTTGGTGGAATCCCCAATACCAAGCATGAAGTTGGGCATTTTTCATTGGATGAAAACAAAACAACCTCCAGTAGAACCAGAACTAGTGAGGGTAACCATCAGCTATGACCCGTTTGAGTCAAACAAAACCAAAGCTTTAGAATAGCCATCCGTTTTCTAAACCCACTTAATCTCTTTCGGCGTCACAGAGTTGTTGGAGCCTATCCCAGGTATTATTGGATAAAGGTGGGGTAGACCTTGGACAGTTCATTGAAATTAAACAAAGGAGACAAGCTAGCAACAATTATGTAAACATTTATGGATGTGAAAGAGCATGCAGAAGACAGGCAGGTGAGGAAAAACGCCCAGGGCATCCTTGGAAGGCCTTCAGCTGCCCAAGGTTTAAGATATATAGATTACGATATATAACTATAAACTTTATAAAAAAAAAACAAAGCTTGAAGTCCATGTTTAAAAATGCTAGGAACAGGAATTTTTTTTAACCAAATGGGCTATATAAAACAGCCTAAAAATTGATTTTGTTGGACAAACCTTGAGAGTCTTTAAAAGAACTGTTTAGCCTCCCAGTCCTCACATCCCACCACAGAACCAAGTGGCCATAAACCCTGTCTTAAGTCTAAGCACAAATGGGACGGGGTTACAAGAAAGTTTTACTTCCAAGCTGCTAGTAAACCTTGACGGAGGAATTAAGTGATGCTGTTTTAAGACTTCATGTAGACTTATGGTTCAGCACGTACCTCCATAAATGGCTTGAATGAGTCAGAAACTGCACCGGGGTACTTTAAACACTGGCAAATCTGAACAATAATACCAATGCAAATGTCTGTGTCATGGATGGGCTTTGTATATCTTCTTGAGGGTCAGGCTAAACAGTGAGAGAGTGGTTTACACAGTCCTGCTGTTCCTTCATGTTGGAGAGGGTCCAAAGGGAGCGCTGTGAGTGTGATCGCTCAAGCAGGAGAGGGTCCACTCAAGTGTTTATGTAGCCCTCCGTAACAATACATGGACCTCGGGGTGTGTGCGAGGGTACGTCTTTACAAGGCTTTTGTAAGAGTGCTTGACCTGTGGGTCGCAGTTCAAAAACAGAGACACGCCCCTTTCTAGCCACTCAGACGCTCACCCCCCAAGTTTTACCTTGAAGCTAAACGAGAGATCCTTCAACTATAGGCAATTTCTAAGTGATTCCTTTGTTGCGGTATTAAACCGTAGCCTTTTAATCCTTTCATTCCATCCCTTTTCAGGTCCGATACACACACTGCTGCTTTTGTCACAAAATATCCCCAGTTTTATGCTCAGTTTCCTTCTGTGGGGATCATGCTGAGAGGTGGAGGAGTAAGATGAAGTTGTGTCTAAAGAATCCAAGTTATCCAGGTTGGGTTATGCAGGATTTTGTTTCTCAGGTCCAGTTGACTTTAAAACAGTTGATCTGGAAGGCATAGTAGCTTCTAACTGCTGATGGAAAATGAAACTGTGTGGGCTGATATGTTGGATGGCCCTGAGATGGACTTGCAAACTGTCCAGGATTTACTCTGCCTTTGCCCAACGTTTGCTAGTATAGGCTCCAGCAACCTTGTGACCCCAAAAGGGATTAAGCAGATTTGGAAGATGGATGAATTGATTTCTGCCAATAAACCCTATTGTTAGTTTACAGCTTTAACTGAACAGTTATTATCTAAAAGTACTAATTCTTTTTAAACTCTAAAATACAAGGCACTTGTATATTTAATACAGGAAAACATACTTAAAAATCTAATACCGTGTTGGCTAACACAAGTGAACAAAAACTAACTAAACAAAAACAAATAAGTAAAACTAAAGGATTATGTACTATTTGATCTCCAACCAGCTCTGTTTGAGATGGCCTTAAACCCAAACCACCACGTCTAACAACATCTAACATCATTCTATCACTTCCGGTCTGCAGAAACGCAAGAACACAACTGCATCACTGGACTGTGATAAGGTCATCTCCAGTGCGGTATTAGTATAATTTGGGTCTTTTCTTAGATTTCACAGATACTTAAAGGAAGACCAGATGCATTTATGGTATTTGTGCCATAAACAACCTGTAGGATTTGGTTAACAAGCTGCTCTTCATCAGTAAGGCTTGCAGCATCCCAATTCTTCAGACTTTTTACGTTTTTTTTAGTTCAACTGCAGTAGATTCTCTATTCATACTCACAGAACATCAGTTACTATTGGTTTTGGATTTTGGTGGCTTTACATTCATACTGGCCCACTTTAGTGGAATTCAACTTCTGTAACACCATTTTAGTATTCATTGTTTGCAGTTCTGCATTTTGTTGCTACTTTAAGCACTGGGTAATTTGTTTTGAATATTGAGGTAAAATAACCATTCCTTGAAGCAAAATTTTGGTAGAATTTAAAAGAAAATTAAAATTGAATATGCTTGAATAACTGCCTCAAGAAAGTATAAAAGATTACAAAATTCTATCACTGAGCCACTAAAAAGAAGGTTTTCAACATCCTAAAAAAACAAAAAAATGTTGACTCAAGCTACCTAGTTTTATTAATTTCAGATGTTATATATACCTCCTTATCAGCACTCTATATGTAAATATTGCCAAGATGGGACTTATAATGTCATGCATAAATGCTAAAAAAACACTAGTCAGTCCTTGAAAATACATCTGTCACAAGTAATTGACCTACTCTTTTTGTTTCTTTTTTATTTGTTGCTCTGTCTCTTCATTCTTCTGACTCTTAAGTGGCAGAAATGATTAGAAAAAAGTCAGAAAACATAAACATTTCTGCCATTGGACTTGCACGTGTGGGTAAAGAAAAGCTGCTGATGCCCCAGATGTTGTTTTTCTCACTAATGATGAAGAATCTCATAGAAACCACAGCCTAAATGGTGTTTACAGGCCATGGATTTTTCAACATTATGTGGAGTTTTCCTGGATTTGGAGACTAAAAAGTCATACAGTCATTCAGTTTGCCTTCCATGCTTGGCCAAAACACAACAGAATCCAGTATCTGGAGGGGTAAAAGGTCACCTCAAAGTCAGTCCAAAATATACAAACACTGAAAAGATGCAGCTAAATTCTGTTTTAGCCAAGTCCTGCTTTTGTTCAATGCTGCATTTGAACGGAACGCAAGTCTCGTGTCAAATTTGCACTGACCACCTCTGTTTTGAGGCACATCAAATTCACTGCTAGACGTTTGTCCAAAAGTGTGTACATAAACATGTCGCTCCTGAGACCTTGGGGAGGAGCTACCATTAAAAGTGCTTTGCTTCTTTGTTACATAATGGATGATATTTAGAGGTCGGGTTTGTTTATTTTGAAAAGCTCTAAAAAAACCACATTGGCAATACATCGGCTGACCTCACAACATCAGTCCCGCCTACAACTCATTGGTGAATTTCTGTTGAACTCCTTCACCAGATTCACCAGGCATTCTACAATCCTAAAATTTTATGTGGGACACATCTGTGCCCATTTTTTTACCTGCGGACAGGCCGTATCTACCCATAAGGCAGTTGTGACTAAGGCTCTAGGAGTGTGTATGTAATCTTTGTTTTTATGAGGATGTTTTCTGTTCCCTGTTGCGAATTTACCCCACTGAGGTTTCACTTTCTCCTGATCTGACCTGATCAGCCAATTCTGTATCGTCTTCTTCTGATGATATGGCTGAAGTCTCACAAAGATTCTTGCCTTAGAATCTTACTTGTCTTTCCTCTGCCTGCACCCTTTTACCACAAGACCAGTTACACCTTATGGGTTTGCCTGCCCTCCATGTCACCTCTTTGGACTGGTGCCTTTCATTTGCTTTGGGGTAACTCTTGAATTGCCTTTTGACTGCTTTTGTTGCTTTTGTTGGACTCCCTCCATCCCCCTAGTTTGACCATCTTTTTTACTAAGGATGATACGGATGATGTGGTTCTTTTTAAAGCCTACTGCCTTTTAATGCTAATCAGTTTGAAATGCATCTTTGTACTTTTTTTTTTTTTATTTCTGTGAAGTTTTTTGGTTTCTTTGGTTTTTGTTTTGAGGTTTCTATGCTGACGAGCTGTGGCTGCTGCTTTTTTTTTTCCCAACAAAGGGGCGATTAATTTTAATCCAACTTCTCTACCAGACGCTTTTTTTTGGCAAGCTTTCCATGTAAACCATACTTGTGGGGGCTATTTCTAATTATCCTGTGATTAGCAGTGACGTTTAATATTCCAACCAGTTGTCTGACCAACACACAGCCTGACATATGGGTACATTTCCCCTTGTGAAGACTAGGAACTGTTGGGAGAAGGTGGAACTTTGCAAGACCTGCTTATAGATTTATCATATTGCCACACTTTCTGCACTATAAGGCACACAGGATCATAAGGCGCACCGTCAATGGCTATCTATTTGCAAACTTTTTTTGATATAAATACGATCAAACTGTAAGGCGCATTAAGCGAGACAAGCTTGTCAGTCAGTAAAATGCAACTTTTCACGATAACTCTAAAACTTGTTTATAACTTTATAACTTAAAAGACAGACTAATACTGCAAAAAAAAAAAATATCGTCACTATGCTAACTCCCAATCTTAATTGTAACTGTCATTTTATGGTTTTGGAAAAGAAATAAGGCATTCAAGTGTGCCTTATAGTGTGTATAATACAGTAACAAAAACTTTTTTTTTTGCAAACTGTTGGAACACATTGAATCAAGCTACGCTAAATCCATATTGTTTCCATCGCCATTTTTACAAATGTCTGCCAAATCTACTTTCTCAGTGAGCCCCACCTTAACAGGAAAGGATGAGTTATCTCTTTAGCCTGCTTGTTGCTAGTTTCCCATATTTAAGAACAAAGACAGAGATTTGTTAACAATGCCTGGCAGCACAAGTGCAACAACTGCACTAACTCTCGATGACCTTATTTTTTTTTTTTAAAACAGTTATTGAGGTTGTGTGGGCGTCAACGGTTTCTCAAAGCTGAAGGACAATGCTTGTGGAGAAGCCATTGTTTCTGGGCTTGTACATTTGTGGCCTTATCCCGAGTTTTCTGACAGAGCCTGGAAATGCATAATGTTGTTTCTAAATTCATACAATATTTTTTTTTCAGGAACTGTAGTGTATAATTGTAGTGTTTTCCTCTGGTTCACATGTTTGGCTGTATGGGAAATCATGAGAAAGACTTGTGTGTTTTAATCAAACATTTTTGTCATTCTCTGTTTTAGTGAACATTTCTGGTCTTGTTATCTACAAACATGCACGCTTGTTTGTGTGTTTTTCCCCATTTTTGATGGCTTTTAGATTTTTTAGAAGGAGATGTTTTCTTTGTGGTTTAGTTGGAAGTTTATTGGATTACTGTTTGGAATGCTTGACTTCCTGCTGTTTTAAAGAGAAGAAGAAAAGGCCAATGTGTGCATCTGACGTGCAGCAGCTAGCATGTGTGTAAAAATGAAACCGTTTCTAAATTGGTTTTGGGTAAAAACATAAGTCAGAGTCTAGTAGTCCAGATTTTAGGTGGATAGCAAAGCTAAGGGCAATGCCTCATCTAAGAAGCCCTCTGTGAAGAAGGGCTTTCAGCCTCCACAAATGGTGCACACCCATCAAGTGGAGATGCCCAACGCTCCACACCCAGGCGCTCTAATTTAGCTTTGACTCACACATACTCGTTCTTTTAGCAATATAAAGGCCGGTCTCACGGAATTCCACTCAGTGGGACGATTCTGTGTACGAAAGTTGGCACCGGTTCTGTGCGTCTGCACGTGTCTGCACATCTGTGTCTGCTCAGCAGCGAAGAAAAATCAGATGGTTTATGTGTAAAAGAGTAGAGCGCCTGTTCTAAGTCACACAAGATGGGCTGTGGGAGTTGCCAGCTCCGTGTTTTTATCTGTGGCATTTGGAGCCTGTAAGCCCAGATAATAGATTGGCAGAGTAATCTCACTGAATCACTGTGTCAAAAATAAAACAGAGCTGCAAGGAGACCGAGCTGTCTGGATTTATAGATCCTGTCTAACTTTTAACACCCCCATCCCATCCATGGTTCTCCAGCTTCTCACTCATCTACAGACGGTGATGTTAAAGTCCCATTTAACATGTTGTGTCCAAAACAAACAGTAAGCCGAAACTTAAACAAAACCCACAGGCAGCATCATACACGGAAAATATCCATAAAATCACAGCACCCTGGAAAAATACAGCTGATTTTAAATGCATGACAGCAAAGTTTTTTTCTTTTTTTCTCTTCAGCTAATCAGTGCTGCAACATTCTGATAGAAAGTTTAGAAAACCACAGAATGGTGAAGCGAAATGCAATTCTGGATCACATGGATGAACCACAATTCCAGGGAACGATCGATGTTTAAATGAAGGAGCAGTCGATGATTTCACCATAATAACAATGAATCACTCTAGACCCGGTTCTGACTCTTTCTTTAAACACTTTCAATCAGCCCAAGGCAACATGATCTACTGTGAATGTTCCAAATTTCTGGATTTACAATGTGAAGGAGCGTCTGCGCAAAGTTCCTTTGAGATTGGATTTATGCTACTATGATTTATTAAAAAGATCTTTTTTTCTTTTTAATTAAATAAGGCTGCAGACTATTTTTTTAATTAATATTTTAGCCTTTTAATTGTGTCCTTAGCTGTTAGTTATGCCTGATTAATCTGCATATTAATTAGTAGTTACGATAAAAAGATACAAAAACTATCAGTAAAAAGGATCTACATCATATACTTTCCCTTAGAGACTAATAGGCAAATAATGAGGTCATAAAATATGTAATTTATACTAAAGGGCTTTAGTGCTTTTAGTTTAGAGAAATTTTGTGTGTTTTTAGCATCTGCAAAGCTTTTACAAACGTCAAAAAAAGCTTTTAAACTAAAACTTTTAATCAGCTTAAAAGAAAAGAATTTGTACATTGTTTCATATTGACGCACAGATTTGATCTGGATTCCTCCAAATGCTGTAAAAATTCTATAATAGTTTTTACAGAATTTAAGACAGTACTAATCTGACCTGTTAAAAAAACAACAAAAAACAATCACAACTTATCCAACACAAACAAGAGAGCATTTTTCTTTGGAGGACTGAATATTCTGCATGTAAAAGTGCTCCACAGCTTATGCTTTAGTCACTCCTCCCCTTACGAGTGCATATGGGCGGAAACCTGTACGAGGAACGTAGGTGACCCTCACGACATTTTTAGATCGTAGACCACTTAGTGAGCCTCTTCAACAAAAATGTTCATGCACAGTTTTTCTACCAGCATGCTGTGAATGACAAGTTGAAGTAAACACAACACGCAAGGGGGTAAGTAAAGGTGAAGTAGGGGAGACACAGGCGTGCCGTGTGGATTTCTCACTTTTTCAACCCCTCAAAACCTTCTAAAATGTTAGAAATGAGGAAATTAGACAATCAGAGCGTAGTTTGTGTGGGCATCTTACGGACGTCTGACGTGCACTAACGTATCACATGCGCACCCTGTGTGTGAAGCATTTGTGCATGCTCAGTTGGAGCCAAAGCACGCACCTCAGTATTGACTATGGTACGACACCATCAGTCATACGTTGTAAGTACCTTCCATTAGCCACACAATACTTAACGATACACTTACCCCACGCAAGATGATGGTAAGTTTGATTTTCATAACGTCCCTCCAGGTGGGCGCACAAGCCTTAGCAGATCTGCAAGACACACCCGCACTCCTTTAATGCTACATTCACCACGGGTTTGGAAACATGCATTTGAGCAACCTTTCAAATAGCAGTCTATGTAAACACATGAATATGTGCGTTATAGGCTTCTGCGTTCATGCGTTGCATCGCAAGTTTTTAAGTCGGTTTTTTGGTGCTTTGCGTACAAAATGCATGGCAATTGAGCAAGCACCAAAAGTTTAACCAGTTAAAATTTGACTAATCAGGGACACAGATTTGAGAGTAACGTATGTATTGTGTCCTTTTCAAAACACGGAAGTACCAACCTTTCGAAACGTGATCATGGAGAAGAAATTGTTCCCCAGCTGGAATTTCACGAGATTTACGAGATTTGCACCACTTTGACATTGTGCACCAAGCCTCTTCCAACTGTGAGTACTATTGGGTATAGCGACAGACATGTGTGAACACCATATGCTAAATTCCCACATTCAGCAGGTTCTTGAACATGCCACACATGCCCAGTGTGTACGTAGCTAAAACCCACAGCACCCATGCACTTAGACCCCCGTAAGGGTGCATGTAACTAAAGCTTAAGAGGATGAAGCACCCTTACAACTTTAACAAAAGGTCTGCCGGTCTACAAAAAGACCTAAAGATTTTTAGATAGACGGACGGACGGACGGACGGACGGACGGACAGACAGACAGAAAGATTTTTATAGGGAAATTTCATTTATCTGGGGCAGCAAAAACGACATTCAGAAAATAATCAATATAACATCAAAAAAGGACATCATTTATGCACTTAAAGAAAATCTTCAGTAACACAGTTTCCTTTTAGACTAAATACTTAACTTTCTTCTTGAACTAATGTCCTTTTAGGGCTCATTTATGATCTTTACTTTTCACTCAGTAAATGTGTGCTATATACAACAGCTCATCATGAAGCTTTGGCTCCTTTAAAGTGCTAAATATGTGTAGTAGCTGCTTTTTTCATGTTTTGTGCAGAGATTTCTTTTTTCAGAAGTCTTATTTTATTATTATAGGCTCTGGATTTAGAACTTTTTATTTCCCTACTTTTTTGCTACAAAATAATCTAAAGTTGCATGAACATTAAGCCCAACCCATCTGCTAAGTGAAAGCCAGTCCCAGTAAAGGCTGACAGATGACTTAGCTTCGTTCTTTTTCCCATGTTGGGTAGCAACTAGTCATGAGGAGAAGGAGGCCACAAGAGGTTCAGGAGGATCAAAACACGATAACCTCTTTGTGTCAGCGAAACACTCTCTGGTATGAAACAGAGAGGGGTGGTCCAGGAGAAAAAAAGGCAAAGGAAAAGGTGAGAAGGAGAAAAGAAGAAGAAATGAGAAGCAGATGATAAACAGAGATGGACAGGAAGAGGAGCAGGTGCAAGAAAAAAAAGTAAACTATGAGAAAAAGACATCTTTGATGAAATAACAAAAAAGAGGAGCAGTGACAGACTGACAGACATGAAGACATACCAAAGCTGGAAGCTTTGTCAGCATGAAAGAACTCTTTGTTTTATCCATGCAGCCCTAATAGCTCTATTTAGATAAATAGAAGACACTAATTGGCTATAATAACCATTGAAACTATGTTTTTTGAGAAATCTATTAAAAAAAAGCTTAAAAGTGCTCGAGGTTGTAATCAAGAAAGAGATCCAAAGTTCAGCAGAAGGAACGAGCAGAAGAGACGCTGAGAGGGAATGTGGGAGTATGAGTGCTGTGAAGTCATCGCCTGGTGCTTTTATGCATGTTTACAGGACAGTTTTTATTAAAGCTTCCCTCTGGAGGCATACTTCAATAATACTTGACTTTGGTCCACAGGAGTTTCAGAAAGCTTTTAATATTTCTTAATGAAGAACTTAGATGTTCAAAGTGAGATTTTTAATTATTTTTTACCTGACTTTTGTGAAGTATAAACCTTATTACAATGATTGTTGTATTAAGAGTAATATGTTCTTAAAGGTCACAAAATGTGGAAAAATGTTAGACTTTGTGGCCATGTGCGTGAATGACAATCCAGCTGTCATCATGGTTGTTTTTGCACTTATAAGCCTTGCTGTGGAATCAGTTTAAGAATGAATCCTCTGAAAGCTTGTCTGAATAATTAGGCCATCACTTGATTTTTTTAAAGGCCGTTGTGAGTTAATCAAGTGCAGGGACAGGCAGAGTCATTCCACTAACCTGATGCAACCGGCTGGAAAAATGTGAATTTGAAGAACATTAAGCCTTAGTCACAACTGCCCTTATCGGTGGATACATGCTGTGTGCAGGAAAACAAAGGGGCAAACCTGTACAGGGCAAGCAGGTGACCCAAACGTAATATCAAGGTTGTAGAGCGCTCAGTGAGGCCGTAGAGTAAAAATGTTCAAGCTGGTTTCTTTCTACAGGCATGCTGCCAGTGACAGGTCATAGTAAACACATATGCAACACGGAGGGTGAATTTGGGGAGATGGGGGCATGTCATACAGATTTTTCATTTATCGTAACACCCCAAGTTGTGTAAAGGAACGCAAGGAACCCATTAATGCTGTTCACGTGACAAGTGTGTTGTCCTTGTGTGAACTGGTACAACCCTCCATGAGCCCGAACAATCCAAAAACCTGCAGCACCCGAATGGGTGTGTCTGACTAAGGCATTAGTTAATAGAGCGCAGAAATGGTACTTGTCAACTCCTATACACTGGTTATAGTATAAAAAGTAAATAAAAAAATAAATATACCAGATCTAAGCTAATATGGGTTATGGCTACTGATTTATGAACTTACTGATGGACAAACATTCATATAGTAAATGTCAAAGTCCAAATTTATAGAATTGCTTGTATCCTAAAAAAGTGTCTAAATTACAGAGGACCCGATGAGCAAAGCAGCCCAAAAAAAGTTTAAGAACAACGTTGGGGATGTCTATACACACGAAGACACACAAAGACTGTCGACCCTTAATGCATCAGCCCAGATGCAGCTTCTGGACTTGTCATCAGTCCTGGAGTTTGCCAACAAACATCAACGCAGTGATCCTTTTTCACTCATCACTTTGTGCGATCGTAATAGATGCTGACACAAATCGGTTATCTCATGTCTGAAGGCTGATGGATGCAACAATGCAGGCGTAGGAAGACTGAAGGGGCTGATTGGATGGGTTGTTGCCTCCAATCTGCCTCTTTGTTACAACAATTAATGCTGTTTTAGAGCAGCTATTGTCAATGCTGAGACATGAAAGCTGAACAGCATTGCTAACAAAGTGGTTTTAATTTTAAAGGGACTAACTTAAACCGTCATGGCAATAGCTTTTTCCTGAACTTTTGTTGAAATTTTATCTAAAAAGTGTTTATTTTTAAATGCGAGCCACTGAATTGCTCTTTTATTTGGACAGACTTGCTGTGAAAATATTATCCTCCATTCACTGTGGCAGCGTGTTTGCGTGGGTGGGTGTGTTTGTGGGGGCCGGTTAACATAGAGTTGAAAGGGCAACACAATGGCTGCCTTTGTTGAAGCTTTTGGGGTTATCCTGACCCCATCTGACATTTGCACCAGTTTCTTCCGAATGTTTGTCCCAATTTAGTATTGCAGATTTCAATCTCAAAACTCAGACTGGAGCCGGGCAGAATATTAATTGATTTGGACTTTTTCCTCTTTCTTGACCAAAACCAGACTTTATGCTGAGTTTTTTTAAAAAGTGTGTTAGACAGCTTGGATGTTTGCGTCAAAATGTCTAACTTGATGTATGGCAAACTGGCTGCTGTTAAACAGTTGCATTTGTGACGTTTTCTCTGTCCTGCTTGGGTTTGATTATGCAGGAACTGGTGTGCTTATGTAGTGACACGAACTGTTAGCTGTGTGATGGAGGATGGTGTGGAAACATACATCAAGCCGGACTACCATCGCTGTACCTGGGGCCAGTGTCCTCGAGTAATGTGAGTACCTCTCTTTCTGTTTTTACAACTAATTGACTTTTTTAAACAGAATTTCAGTGTTTCTTCTAAGTACTTTCCCTCAGGGTTTTTTTTAATCCTGAATTCATCCATTACAGAGCTGTACTTTTGTGCATAAATAGACTCATGATTAATATCAATATTTAGCTAACTTCAGATGCTCTTTAGGAGGCACTCACTGTAGCTCAGCTCTGTGAAAAAAAACAAACATAGGAATTTCCATTACAGCTAATCCAGCTGCAAATTAAGTGAATGAAATTTTCCAAAAATGAACCCTGGGCTTACTTACTGAAGAGCTCCAATCAAACACCAGCAATGTCTTGGTCGTTTGAAGTCTGCTCTGTTGTTTGACCTCGGCCCTCGCCTCTTGATTCTCATGCTTGCCAGGAGCCTCGGTGTAAACCTGGACTATGCTAAGAATGAAGCCAGGCACCACAGTCTGGCCTCTCAACTCTGCAAAAACATCTGTTTTCTGGCTCCGCTTCTCATCTTTTGAGTCTCCTTTTTTCAAAACGTTATCATTTATTTCCCCAGTCTATTTTTGTCTCAATGAATTTAGCTTTTCTAGGGGGGTTAGAAAAAAGACACAATAATTCTTTTTTCCCTTTTTATTGGGTTAGAAAAAGTGTTGTTACCAATGCAACAAAAAGGGCGAGCAATATTGGAACTATCCAGCTGTACAGTTTTGATCCAGACGTATGTGGATCTATTTGTCTGCAAACGAATGCATTGGAATGAACTGGAACAGGGAGCTTGTGGCTGGTTGACGGGAGCACCCACCTCACAGCTACAAACTTTTTCCAACTGGATTTTTTTTTTATCTCCTCCTAATTCACAACGATTTAAATAAAGACATGCAATTTCAAGCTTAATTCTCTTTAAATATGTTCTCCATTACCAGAAAAATTACCAATTTATTGCATTCAGACTTCCAAAAAAGCTCTATTAATGGCTGATTTGAAACACAATTTTATTTTAAAACTAAAAGAACTTTTTTCTGCTGTTTTTAGCATAAACATTCAAAATGCTAACTTGCTTACCATAAAAATAAAAACCTGTTGATGTCCTGATCACATCTTTCAGATAACAGCCTCTGTAGTGCAGGGTGGAGTTGTTATCAGGCTGAACAGCAGCTCAAAGTGAAATAATTCAGCAAAAACAGGAAACTGAAAAGAAACTTTCACTTTTAGATGTTTTGGAGCCAATCACTATTTCCTACTGACAGAAAACTGACTAGATTATCGAATTAAAATAAGAATTATTATAATCAAAATGCAACTGAGCTTAATGGTTGAATTGTGTCATAACTAAAGGGACATTCACACTCCAGCTCTTTTTTTTATAATATGCTAATGTTTTATATTAAAGTGACTGTTATCAGAATCCAAACCGCTCTGTATTGACCACCCATGCCTGTGCTTTCCTGTTGTTTAGAATTGAAACATGTTTAAGAGTAAAACAGGATTGTTCAGAGTAAGTTAATATTAGGTAGAAATGTACGACTTTATACTGCTGCAATTACAACTCTTCATCTATTTTTTTTTTTTACCACTATACTGTATCTATGTGAAGCATCTTTTACTATTTGACGTTGGTTTAAAATTGAAAGCAAGCTGAAGGCCCGTACACACCGGGACGAATTTCGCCGGCGATTTTCGTCGGCGAAATTCGCCTCGTGACTAAACAAAGGGCACCAATGAGAGTGTGCACACCGACGCGAAAAAACGCCACGCGTCAAAGCGTCAAAAAAAAAAAACGCCTCGGGTTCGTTTTTTCTTTTTGACGCCTCGCGTCGAAATCCATTCAACCAATGAGAATGGCGCTTTTGCTCACGTGTCTGGAGCTTCTGAAGTTACAGTAAAACACAACTTGGGGGCGCTCAAACACAACACTGCCTTTCTGAGCACACATACCAACAAAGAAGATAGACGCCAAGTAGCGGCTACACTGTCGCAAAGAAATAATGACAGACATTCTAAAATATCCCCGAAAACGCTCATGATACATTTTCAGCTCTTGTACCAGTCGATAAAACTCACCATGTTCTTCTGACAAGCGCGTAAATAGTGGCTCTCTTCTTCTGAGTGACAAGCGACTACCTTGTGTACAGCGCCATCTAATGTCAGGGAATGAAATTGCATGTTCAGTCGGCTCATCGTCAGCGAAAATCGCCTGGGTGTGAACACAAAAGACGTGGCGAAAAACGCTGGCGAATAACGCCCGGCGAATATTCGTCCCGGTGTGTACGGGCTTTTAGCCAAACACTTCCCAGAGTGGCCACAAGGGGCTTTTTACAAATTAAAACACGTCTCCATTCGCTTTAATGTCAGAAATATTGGTTGGTTTGTTTTCATACCCTGCATTCTTTATAGAAATCTAAGCACTTAAATGAACCTAACTGCCCTGAAAAACAACAACAAAAAACAGAGGACTATCAGCTAACTCTGCCAGTCCTCTGACTGCTAACAGTGACATGCACTCCCTCATTTTAACACCATCACTAAGGAGGCATTTTCCAATCATTTCACGACTCACTCTCCTTCTGAGTTGTGCTGGCGGCCTTCTTCTTCCATATTTTTCTTCCATTTTTTTAATGGTCGCTTACATGATGTACTCTCTAAAATTCCCTGGATACTTGAATTCCATCACCACTAAGTGAATTACTCCCGGGTTTACTTGCAAATGAACAAAGCAGCTTTTTTTCAGGCGTACAATTGTTACTCCTTACATCAAAGTTCAAGTGAGCTTTCATTCGAGCTAATGAAGAAAATCACACTTGTTTGCAGCTTTAATTTGTATTTATAGCACATTATATTACATGTAAGTCAGTGATAGCTGCAAAAAAATTTACCCAAAACGAATGAAATTCTTTCTCAGGTACCGCACATATAGGAGGCCAAGGTACAAGGTGGCTTACAAGATGGTGACAGAAATGGAGTGGAAGTGTTGCCATGGTTACTCTGGGGAAGACTGTCACATTGGACCACAAGTGACACCTGACAGCCAGGGCAATGGTGGGCAGCCTCAAGTGACGCAGACCAGCCATAACACAGGAGGTGGAAAGATGGGTGGAGAAGGTAAGGTTTAGGTGAAGCTTCAATTTATTGAATTCAATTTTATTATTAAATATAGGAGCACATAAAATCATTTATTTCCAGACACCTTTGTGTTTGGATATAAATAATAAATAAATAAAGCATGGTTGTAGAAAAATTATCCTGTTTAACCCTTTAACACCAACACTTTAGCTCCAATGATGACGTTCTTTGAACTCTTCAACCATTTAAGCAATTAAGACAATTCCAGCAGATTCTGAAACTGAGAAACGGTGTAACACAATCAACATAAATCGGCTGATTATGACATTAAGAAAAGGGGTTTTGTGCACTTTGTTAGAATACCTTGCAATTACGTTAATGCGTAAACAGTCAAAGAGTTAGGGTAATTTAAAGAGCATGTGTTATCTTGCTGTCACCGGCGACAGTTTTGGTGTTAAAGGGTTAAGGACACCAATGACAAGTTCTTATATTTGTTTAGATAACTCGGAGAAGTTTCGCAATCTGGAGGAAGCCATCCGAGGTCTAACCAAAGACCTCCACAGTATGCAGACCACCATTAATGGCATTAATCAAAGACTGTATGTGAAAGCTTCTGTTGCCCTAGTTCCCTGCTTAACTTCATTTTTGCTGTTAAATGGAATTCAAACTATTTGTTTGCTTCTGAAACCTGGGGAAACTCACTGTTCTACTTTGCAGGTCTGACTTGACCGGAGTCGTTATCCCTGCTGACTCAGCTCAGGGTCACATGAAGGAAACCATTAACAATATCCATACAAAGCTGGATCACCTCTATAACAGAACACAGGTAATCCATGCTGCATAACTTAAGTCACACACAGTTCCAATTGGTAATTCAAGCTAAAAACCTAATGTTGATTTGCTTTTTAGGTTCACGATCAGACTCTTCTTCACATCAACAACCACTTGGTCAATGGACAGAGCAATGAACTGGATTCAACATCTGGTAAAGACGGAGCAATATTAAACCACCACCTAACTACACTGAAGGAGGAAATACTGACAGAGCTGGAGAGAAGGGTGTCTCTGTCCTGTTCCGCCTGCCAGGTGAGAATCTCTTTCTGATAATCTTGTACTAAATTTACTAATAACACAAGGTGGCTGCACAGTCTTGCTGTTTTCTCATATCTAGCGCCAGAGCTCAGAATTGATTATATTTGGAACACCTGAGCTACCAGCCCCTTCTACAAAAAAACTTTCTGACATGATCTTTGTAATATCCTCAGTCATTTTCTTGTTTATTTTTGACAGTCATGCTATGACAAGCTCACTAGTTGTTCCATTTTGTCCCACATTAGAGTTATGTCATCAGCAAATATGATTATCTTTTTATTCTAAAAGACAGTTGTGTAAAAAGCAAGCGGGATGAAAATAGCTACTGGTTTGGCATTAAGCTTTAATGAGAACACTGGATTAGTTTAATTGTGTCTTGGCACCGCAATCAGATGTGCAATTCTTTGCGACCATTGTGACTATCTCCCTGTCACACTTCCTTATATTCATACACAGACACCCCACCTCGACTCTAATGTACATCCTTCTTGACTATTGGAGCAGTAAAGTGAAGCATACACAATTGTTAGTTGTCTGAATGCAAGAATTCCTCATGCAATCAAAGAATTAAAGACTGTTGCCAGTCTTTGATGGACCAAATAATACAGTCCGATTGTGTAGGTATTAGAGAAACTTAAAAACCCAGCAACTGCAAGTCTTTGATTGTATGAATTCAAAGAACACATAACACATTTGGTTTGGTTTCTTAAAATCATAATTCAAAGCCTGTTGTCAGCCTTCTTTATGGTGTATTTTCTTTCAGGTGGGTGTGGAGGATGTGAGACAACAGCAGAGGAAGGACAGGGAACGAATCGAAGCACTGGAGAAGCTGATCAACTCCATGGACCAGCAGTTAAGACAAGTTTCCAGCAGGGAGAGCTCTTACCAGATCTGCTGCAGCACAGTCACAGAAGTGGAAAAGAAGCTGACGGATGTGGAGGTCAGAGTCACATCTATCGCAGACAAGTGCGACACAGTCAAAGGACGTCTGGATAAGGAGCTCGCCGGCACAGGTGGTGGGAAGGGGACGGTGACAGAAGAACGTTTCAACAGCCGGTTGAGAGATCTTGAAAAAAGAGTTAATAACACGATGAGGAAGGCAGAACAGAGGTGTACAAACAGTGGAACCAGTGTGAAGGACATCATCCAGAGAGATCTCATCCAGTTGCACAACACAATCAACAGACGACTAGATGATCACGGTCACAAGATTGAGAAAACAGAACTGGAAGTGTCTGTTCTTGAAGACACAGTCAGAGACCACAGCCGGCGGATAGGTCAGCTAGAGAATATTACAACTTTCCTCGACAGAAGATTAACGTCCACCACAAGCATATGTAATGAGACCTGTGGACACAATGGAAAAGTTTCAGCTGCTGATAATACCATGAAAACTCTGCAGTGGAAGGTTGTGTCCAACCAAGAGGAAATCCGAAAGTTTAACACCAAGCTGGACAATTTATTTGAGACAGGAGACTCACTTACAGAACGAGTGTTCGGCTTAGAGAATGATATAAAAAGAGTAATAGCCATAACGGGAGACAACGGTGAACGCTTTAACCGGATCGTCACCGAGGTCGAAACATTGAGCCGAGATCTCCAGGAGTGCTCCATTTGCACCAGTGTAAGGCAGGACCTGCTCCTCTTCAAAAACTCCACCACCAGGGCCTTGAACAGCTGCCTGCTTGATGTCACAGACTTGCAGAGGAAGTTTAACTCCAGGGAAGACACCTGCTCTCAGGTTTGCTCCAACCTTCAGGAGGAGGTCGGGCGACTAAAAGAGGAAGTAGAGAAATGTACAGGGACAGTGCAAGACTAACATAGATGATCTGAAGAACCGTCTGGATGGTCACACCTTCCACAATGGAAAACTGGGAGGAGAACTCAAATCCATTCAAGGAGATCTAGATAATGTTGTTTCTATATTCAACTCCATCAATAGTACACTGAAGGGCTTCGGAAGGACAGTGAAGACTCATGGGAAGACACTGACAGATCTGACCAATTCAAAAGACCGCATTAGCTCTGAGGTAAGATTGGTTAGTAGAAGGTTATGTAAAATAAATATGCTTTAAGATTGCATGTGTAGGTAAGTTGTAATTTTTGAATAATAATCACTTAAATGTTTAAATCCATATTCAATTATGAAGCTACAGCATCTCCCTCAAATTTCTGGTGTAACTTTGCTGTGAGGAGCTGCATGAGCAACTGCATGATGGTGTAGTGGTTAGCACGATCACCCAACTGCAAGAAGGTCCTGGTTCAAACCCCGGCGGAGTCTTTTCTGTTTGGAGTTTGCATGTAAAAAGCCATGTATGCATGGGTTTTTACTGAGGACTTCTGCTTCCTCTCACAGTCCAAAAACATGCTTCATAGGTTAGTTGGTGCATCCAGCTTGCCCTTAGATGTGCATGTGTGTGTCTGGTTGCACCCCTGCCACAGACTTGCGACCTGTTCAAAGTGGCTTGGTTGGCTCCAGCAACAGCGTGACCCTGACAGGAATTCAGCAGGTTCTGAAAAGGGATGGAAGGAACTCCTCCATTTTTTGTTGTCCAGCCCTGAATCTGTGCGATAAGTCTTGTTAGTGTCATCTAAGCCAAGCAATTTGTTTTACTTCTAAGTGTAAATGATCTTTGCTGAGTTGAGCTTATGTATTTAAAAAGAAAAATTATACTTCTCAAAACTAATAAAATAAAAATTAAAGATCTTAAAAAATGACTGGAAACGGCTTGTAAGTCCTCTAACAAATCCTAAATCTGTGCAACAGTTAAACCTTTATAAAGATTTGCGTTACATTGATTGCAACAGATATTGTTTAGTTTTTTTGCTCTATATTTGCATGTTTCGAGTACCTAAAATTGATTTAATGACATTTGTTCATTCTTTAAAATTGCAATAACAATCAGGTGACAAACCTGCAAGAGAAGCTGACAGAGCACATCAATAAGTCAAAGATTCAGTTCGGCGGCCTCGGCAAGGAGATCCAATTGATAAGGAGCAACTACATCACAGAGGTGGAGGGGTGTCGGCAGTCCAGCGAGGGTCTGGACCGAAGACTCTCCGAGTTGGAGGGAGTCTGTGGACGCTTGGACTTCTTCTCCGACAGTCTGGAAAGGATCAAGGATGGCCTGAACAGACATGTGACTGGCCTATGGAGCTGCGTTGATGGACTCAATGTCACAGTGACGTCTCACGGATTCATGATTGACAATATACAGAACGTCCAACTGGAGAATGTCCACTCCAAGATACACAGTCTGAACTCCTCTGTGTTGGATTTGGGAAGACAGTTCCACGTTTTCACAGCACAGGATTTTACGGGTGAGTTATAGACGGCAGGATCATGGGAATTATCGCGTGTGAAGGAAATGAACTCGCTCAAAAGATAATAACACACTTGGCTGAAAGTGAAAACAGGCCAAAGGAAAGAATCTTAATCTGTCTGAAGGTTACATTCTAGTAAACATTAGGACAGAAAGCTTAATTTAAGTCTTAGCTGGAAACGTTGTATTTTTGTTTCTCTAAAGTTAAACTATGATTGTTTAACTGAAGTGATATGTGTTTAAGCCTTGCTTTGTAACTGTTAATCTTGGTTTCTTCCAGGTCCACGTGGTCCACCTGGGCTACGTGGAGAGAAAGGTGACCGTGGCCCTCAAGGCCGTGTTGGACCCCCAGGATTAGTAGGACTTCCTGGTTCAAGAGGCCCACAAGGACCCCCAGGTAAAAACAAACAGATGAGATCAGATTTGTAACTTTTTAAATGTAAATAAAGAAGATTGTAATTTTTGGATGACAGTCTCATCAGTGTTTTCTGTTTTCTTTGGTCCCATTTTTTTAGGCCTCAGAGGAGAACAGGGTAGGTTGTTCTTGCTAACAAATCAAAGCACCTGAGCATCTTTGATCTGTAATTCACACTGAATCCTCCTCTTTGTGTTTTTTGTTCTTTGATTAGGTCCTGCTGGGTCTGACGCCCATGTGCCACGCCTTTCTTTCTCTGCTGCTCTGACTCGCCCCATGAGAGGTTCAGGGACCATCAAGTTCAACGATGTCTTTGTAAACGAGAAACAGTCCTACAATCCCCAAACAGGTGAGTTTTAAGACCTACTGGAATTATGGTGTTGGTCAAAACCTCTCGCTCTATATATTTAGAATGGATCAAGAAATAGACATTGAAAAATATAAGGATTTAGTTTAAATAAAGTTTGGTCCAGGAGCTCTGAAAAAGGGCTCTAGACCAGTGTTTTTCAACCTTTTTTGAGCCACAGCACACTTTAACCTTGACAAAAGTCCCGCGGCACACCAGCATTTAAAAAAGCATTTTTGTGATAATTGTGGCAGAAAAAGCTGGAAGCTGCAGCTGTTTTTTTTCTAAAAGATGTAATTAAAGTTAAGTTTAAAGATTTAAAAACTGTTCGTTTGTGTTCGTTGTGGTTTCAAGACGTTAAGAGGAGAGACTCGTTGTGCGCAGAGACACTCACGCTGTCACTTTTAACCCAATGCATCATGGGAGATCTAGTTAAATAATCCGCCGAACGCAGAAAGACTAGCGTCTCAGAGCTTCATTGTTTTGTTCACTTGTTCCACGGTCTGACACCGGATTGTGTGGAAAGCTACACCGCTAAAGACGAGCTTTAGCTGGTATTTTTGTTAGAACTGAGCGACTTTATCAGCAGAATTCAGAACAAGGAAGTGAAGACTTTATCCACTTCTGATTGGTCAGACTGATGACATGTGATCAAGCCTTCAAAAATGATTGGTGGAGACAGTTAAAGGGGCGGGACTTTTCCTAAAGCAGTTATAGCTGCAGCTAAATCGCGGTACCGTCATTCTTATCAAAATGTCTTTAATAGAATCAAATAAACGCAAAGAAAAAAGTATTTCACGATCTTTCATATTCCTAATTTCTTAGTGTTTTATCAGGGTCTGTAAGGATAAACACAGATCTGATTTCCTGATGGAAAATGTTAAATCAGTTAATGAGGGCAATTTCCCACGGCACACTTGACCATCTCCCACGGCACACTAGTGTGCCGCGGCACACTGGTTGAAAAACACTGAAATCGACCATTCTGTTATTGCAAAAGAGACAGAGCACCTTTGTGCTCCTAAGAGCTTTCTTTTAGGCCCCATGCTTTCAAACCATAGTAAAAACATTTAGGTTACTTGAACAACATTACAGTACAAGCTTGCAATGATAACAGTACAATGTGAAATGTTTCAAAAACGTAAGCTGCTTTGCTAATTTAGCCTCTTTATTAGCATTTTTCAAACATTGCTTTGTTAACTACTGAGTTTCTACAAATTATTTAGCCAATTTGGAGATAGTTTTTGGATTAGAATTATTTTGATTTCCATTAACCTAATTTTGAAAAAAGTTTGAAACCTGAGTTTGAAAAAAAGCTTATATGTGACTTAAAAAATATGCTTGGCGAGAGGGGGGGTACTTTGTGCCAATGATCCTGCGGATCGAATTTCTAATAAACTACTGCTGCTCTGCAGAAACTATATCCAGTTATTCTGATTTTGGCTAAAAGCAGCATAATCATGATCAAAAGTGGACAAGCTTTTACAATAGATCAAAAGCTGATAAGAGTGAGTCTTTAAGATTATTTAGCTAATTTAGTCTTTTTTTTTTATTTGTTTAGCTAATTCAGTGTTTAAATATAAAAAATGTAAGAAACTTCTGCATGTTCCTGTCTGTTAATGTGACTTGTAAGTTCAGACAAGTGGGAAGTGATAGATAACCGCTCACACCCTGATGATGATTCCATCCTCCAGGTTTATTCACGGCTCCTGTGCCTGGGAGGTATTTCTTCAGCGGCATCCTGACAGGCCACAAAAACATGAAAATTGAGGCCGTCCTGTCCAAGTCCAACGTCGGAGTTGCTCGGGTGGACTCTGCAGGATATCAGCCTGAAGGCTTGGAGAAGCCCATGGCGGAGACCAAACACATCCCCGGAGCTCTGGCCGTCTTTAATATCATTCTGCCGATGGAGGCTGGAGACACGGTGTGCATTGACCTTGTAACTGGCAACTTGGCGTACTCATCTGAACCTTTGACCATCTTCAGTGGAATGCTGCTGTATGAGACCAAATGACTGGATGTAGCATCTCAGCTTTTCCCCTAAACTCTTGTTTTTCCTATTTTTTTATTTTTTTGTTGTTGGGCCCATTTTATAAACCTATACCTCGCATCAGTTACGCCTTAAACTTCCAGCCTCACTTGTGTTGAGTAAAAAAAGAACTGAGGAAAGACATTATTTTATGGGCACTACACATTTGTTCCTATTCATTTTAACTCACAGCTTCATCCCAAATACAAACAAATTCTAAAATAAAACTAAGTCCCAACTGTCTTTGAGAAAAATGCAGGAGGGACAGAGTCCAAACCACTAGTTTTTTGGAAAGAAACACACTGATGAAGTCACTGACAGTTGAGCTGAAAAACTTAAACAATAAAACCATTTTAGGACATTAGCTATGACCACAAACAAGAGGGAAGAATGAGGAATTTCCCTGTGTCCTTATAAGGGACACCTAAAGACAGCAGAGGAATAAGACGGTGCAGCTGTTGCTATCAAGCTGTCGTGCAAAAGAAATCTTTGAAGACCCACTCCCATCCTCTTTTGAGCTACCGTATTTTCTGCACTGTAAGGCACACTTAAAAGCCTTCCATTTTTTTTGGAAAAATGACAGAGTGCCTTATAATCTGGAGCGCCTTATATAAGGATTGAATCTGGTTATGCTTACTGACGTTGAAGTTATTTAGAAAGCAACACAGAGGAACTTTTGTTCCAATCAAGTTTGGGTGATATTGTGAATATGCTAATGTGGCTAACGTTTTCTAGGACATAGTTTCTGCAGAGCGGCAGTAGTTCATTAGAAATTCACCTGTGAGTTGTGGGCGGGACCGTTGATAAAAGCAACACTTCACAAATAAGCCCTTTTTTAAACTCCCTTTCTTCCTCTGCAATTTAATTTAAAAATTTCTTTATATGTCGTCCATCGTCATAAGAATGCTGCAAGAAAATGTTAAAGACACCTAAAACACGAGTGTGTCTTTCAAGCAAGCGAACAGTCATACTGAAGCTAAACGCCCTCATTATATGAGTATTATTTCTTTTTATAGATGGTCGTCAATGGATTTTTTAAAGAAAGCTTCACATAATGTTTTATTTTATTTATGTGCAGCTTCACAGAGTGTTTAAATCACTACAAGGGTGTTATTGGTGTTCAGGTCAACTGTAAATTTTTCCTTGCAAGACAGATGTTTTTTTTTTTATAACAATGTCAGATTGTAAATATTTGTCAGTGTTTTTTGCTCTTATAAGATTTTTATATATAAATGAGCACATCACCTTGCCTGGTACTGTATATGTTTTTAATGTTTTTTTCTGGTTTTTGTATCAAATACAGATACCCAGTTTTACACAAATCCTGCACAGTTCTCAGTTTCTTTGCTAAATGGGGAAGCAGATACCTGTCTTTACACACTCCTTTGCCTACTTTGGACTCGCTTTATTTAGTCTGGCACACTTTCAGCCTCTACAAATACACACAGCCGGACAGACTATTATTTCTGGTTTCTGTTTAAACTCCTCTCATCTAAATCCAGCAGACTAAATGTAGGTAGGATATCAAGGAGATGGTTAAAAAAACTCCTTCCTTCTACTGCACTCTAGTGACATCTAGTGTTAAGAACCAGCTCTACATCATCAGAGGTGAAGCTTCTGCTTGTTTTCACAAAACAAGTACATTTTATATGCTAAGTGATGTTTTCGTGATGAAACATCTAGAGGGTGTGGGAGGATCAGCCTCAAATCAACAGGCTGAAACACCAAATAAGATTGAATCTAAAAAGCCAAAATTATATATGTACTTTAAAAGAGTATGGGTCTAAGTAAAGCAGTTTTGTAAAATCCCAGCATAAAATAAGACAAGCTTAGGGCATTAGTACACTAGCCACTGAGAATGATGTAAAAAAAATGTCCTGAATGAGCTGCTGCCACTTTGCTAAGCGCAAAACTAGGATCAAAGTGGCAACACCAATTAAAAAATGAATTCGAGTTGTGAGCAGAGAGTGTATGCCCCTGAAAATCCTGCTGATGTATATAGTTAATACTTGAAAATCCTCCGAGAAACTTTTATAGAACTGTGGAACATTATTTTTACACCTTCAACAGTAGTACTTGACATAAACCACCGTTTCTGTAAGCACTTGAATGCAGCACGAGGCTCAGACGGACGGTACGTCATCTGCCGGGTTCCGCTCCTTTCGTTGCCATGTCAACGACTTTGTTTCCTTCGCTACGGTTAATAAAAGTGCAAGTTTAAGCTTTGAAGTTTAACCAGAATTGTTGGTGCGTGGCGAGAAGCGCACATCTTCTACGCGGGAGTACGAGCGCGTGCCAAACGAGGAAGAAAGCTCGGTAGTTTCTATTAGCTGCAGGTAAGTGATTTCTTTTTTTTTCCTTCGAACTCTTAAATGCTATTGTCAGTCCTTACATTTCCTTCCCACGTCAGCATGTTAGCTTTAGTTGGTCAAATTCTGTATTATAGTCAAAACAACCACTCATTTTTGTTTGTGTTTATTTATTTATTCATCTATTTATTTATTTTTGCATATATATATATATATATATATATATATATATATATATATATATATATATATATATATATATATATATATATATTTTCTACACGCATATTATTTACACTATTATGATATATTGGTTTCTGCAGGGTTGTTGTTTTTAATTGTTTTTTTTTGTAATGCAGGAAACGTGTTTACATCTAAAGAACAACTATGTGATTTCACGTCACGTGTTGATATATAGTCTAGTGTCCATCTACCCTTGGTTTTGTTATGTTTTGTTTTGTGTTTGTTGTTGTTTGTTTGTTTGTTTTGTTGTTTTGTTTTTAGTGTGTTTTTTTTGGTTTGGTCTGTTCAATCTACCCTTGTTTTTTTTTTTATTGATTTTTTATTTGTTGTATTGTGTTGTGTTGTGTTGTATTGTGCATTCATCAGCTCCTTGATGCTCACAGAATGAGCGACACAACTATCCTGGACCGTCTGCAGACCTTGCAGATCTACCGGCTGCTGCAGCATGTTCGCAACCGAAACAAGGATGAGATTGAGAAGATGCTGAAACTTGGGGTTACAAACCTAATTAATCTGAAAGACCCTGAAAATGGCTTAGTGGCACTTCACCTGGCAGCTTCAGCCGATAATCTGGGTAAGACGTGCTGTAAGAGGATATAGATCCACTCCAAGCAGACTTTTGCTTCTCTCAGATCTTTATCTCAGTTAAGATCAATGAAGTAATTAGAAATTGAGATGCTGTGTGTTTCAAGTTCCACTTCCATCATCCTTTGATTAGTTGTAAAAGCATTCCCAGTGGTTTTTTATGTATGATAAGATATTTATCATACATATCATATTTATGATTTATGATAAAACATACTCAATAAAGCAGTTTTTAAGTGTAATTTTGTTCATATATCATCAAAAAAACAGTAAGAAGAACATGTTGAAAACACAAAATCAGAGTGGGCCTTTAAATCCTTCAAAAAGAAAACATTAGAATGTCCAGCAAGAATATTGATGACCTACAGACAAAGAAAAAGGCAAACCAACAACAAAAAGCTCTTCTTCTATGTCTGGGTGGTTTATGATGTTTCATTTTTAAATCACAGATCTAGTGGACTTCCTTCTGTCTCGAGGAGCACATCCGGACGTCCAGGATAAGGGTGGCCATACCCCAGTCATGCTTGCAGCCGAGCTGGGAAGTGTTGACATTGTAACTCGGCTGAGCCACAGCCAAGCTAACATGAGGATTGTGGATTCTGCTGGCAAAGGTAGGCCTCAGCTGCTGAGAGGGTTATGCGTGGAAAAACATGTTGACATTCAGAAGAACATTTATGGTTCATGTACAAGTCGTTCAAGTAGAGGTGAGAAGGAATTTTAAGACTCTTTAAAAGACATTTTCTGCGTAGGCAGTTTGAGCTTTCTATTTACTGATCTGGACCATCAGGATTGCTATTGACTGGAAGGATTGTTTTATTATTCATTTTTATTAACCGATTTATTGATTTGTTTTTCTGTGATGCAATTATTGGGGCTCCTTGGTCTGTCTTTGTTGCCATGGCTACATGGCATCATTTTTTTTTCTTTTAATTAACAACAACAACATTTAGCAACATTTAGTAGATCATTACTTTTCATGAAAATGTTAATGATTTATGGCCAAATAATTCTAAAAAACTGTTATTACTGAAATATTTATGATGAAAAACACAACTATAGAAACTTAAAGTTTTGAAAAGTAGACATTTTTGTGAGTAAAGTGCAGTTACAGAGCGTAGGGATTCCACGCTCTGAATACAAGAGTTTTTCGTCTCAAGTTAGGTTATCTGGGCGGCTCGCTTATCTTACATCTCATGAAAATGCATGCTCTTACTCCTTAGATATTGATGAGTCTGCAGTACCCTTGGAAACTCTGCTCATTGAGCCTAATGCTCTTTGTGCCGTTTTAATTGCCCCAATGGATCATTTCCAGCTCAGTAAATACGGGAAAGGTCTTTGTAGAGGAGAGGGTGGCGCATTTTATGGGTTCACATGACAGTATACTGTTGTGTGTGCTCTTCTGTTCAATGTGCAATTTTGTTGCTTTATTTTAAAAGTTTTTTTATTCGTGACGACATTTAAGTGTGGTGCCCACTCCGATTATTCTAATTACAGATCAAGTCTGAGTGCTGATCCTCCGTGTTGAAACTAACCCGGTAACCTGAGAGGACTCTGTCCTCCTCAGAGATTAGTCCAGCCTCACCCCTGTAGACGCACACGCGGCTGCGCACACTAATCTTTCTTAAATGATTTTTTTTTAATCCTTTTTATTTGCATTTACCGAAAAAAAAACAGACGTTAATTGTTTTAAACATTTAAACATGAATTGATTAAATTAGCAATTTATTCTTTTTTTTTTAGTTTAACTGGCTTATTTTTGGTTGTAAAGAATTTAAAGACCCATTCAGATGAAAGTTTTGGGTGTTTTTAACCTGTTCTTGTGGCATTTATTTAATGAAAATTAAGCTTAAATTATTTATTTCTGAGCCTTTCTTTATTTAAATTGTTGTGAATCAGGAGCAGACAAAAATACAGTTCAAAAAAAGGCTTATTTGTAGTGTCACAAGGGCCACAAGCTTCCTTCACAATCTTCATGCATCCACTTGTAGATGACTAGATCCATGGACGTCTTTTGTTTTCCTCAATTGAGCTGGCATCTAGATCAAAACTGTACGGCTGGATAGCGCCGATATTGCTCGCCATTTTTAAAAAAGCTCAAAAGATGATCAGAGTGGGAAATTAAATCAAATTAGTTCTGGGCTGAAAAAGTGGAAACATTTTCATCTCCTCTCCTGAGTTAATTTTTGCTATCATTCTTTGCCACTTAGGAGTTCTGTTCTACTGCATCTCCCCAAAAAAGTCCCACGCCCGCTGCCTGCAGGTGGCGCTGGAGAACCAAGCAGACGTCAACAACGTTTCTTCAGAGGGAGTTCATGTCTTCCAGCTCATGTGTGAAAAGGCCCTTGTGTGCACCCCCATATGTATTATGATGGTAGAGGCTGGTGCAGATCCAAACGCCAAAGATACGGTAGAAAAGAAAAAACAAAACTAGATTCTAACAAAGGCTACACTATTTCTGAGAAATGGGTGGATTTTGTTTGTTTGTTCCTTTGCAGAAAACTGGAGTCACAGCTCTAATGGAGGCAGCTAAAGCCGGATCCCTGCAGCTTGTTAGAGCCATTCTCAAGAGAGGAGGAAACCCAGAAGCCTTGGACAAAAGACGCTGCACTGCAATGCACTACGCTGCCATGGGGGGCTTTTTTGAGGTGTAGTAGATGTTACGCAATGAAATCAATCAATAATAAAGTAAAAGAAAATCTTCAGATTTTTTCAGGTGTTTTAGGTGATTCAGGTGCTGTCTGCATACTCTGCACCCATGAATGTGATTGATCTCGACGTCTGCACGCCCCTGCACCATGCCGCCGCCTCAGGCAATGCTGACTGCTGCAGGTTTTTGGCACAGAGAGGTGATGGAGGGAAATTCATTTCTGTGCTTTTGCTGTACGGAGCAGGCGGACACATTTCCGTTATTCTACTGTGTGGTCATGTTTTCAGGTTGCAACCCAAAGCTGAAGAACTTGAAGGGTTTGACGCCTAGTCAGATAGCCAAAGAGCGCGGCCACAAAGCTGCGGTACAGGAGCTGAAAGCTGCAGAGAGAAAACAGGGGAATGGCAAAGCATCTAAAGGAGGACAGGTCCCGACTGAACTCTGGGCCCTGACCCTATACGACTGGTCTCACGAGCACGAGACAGAACTACGGCAAGCTTTTGGGGATGAAACGGTAAACCTGCACACCTTCATTTCTGTGCTAACAAAGCTAAAGGCTCCAGTTAGTCCCGACAGCCTCCATGCAGTCATCTCGGCACACGACAAAAAAAAAGAAGGACTCATCAACACAGCGGACTTCATCAAAGGTGTCAACTACGTCAAAAAAGAGGTCCTTCTACCATCGCGCGTGCCAAAAAAGGGCAAGGAAGAAAAAGGAGGAAAAGGAGGGAAGAAGAAGGGGAAATGTAACCCCCCCTTCCCCATCTTTATTCTCCCATTAGAGAAGATGCCCCGGCGACCCAACGGCGGCCCTCCCCTGTTTATGATTGAGAAATACCACAGCCGTTGGGACAGCCGGCGGTTTGACAGCAAACACCCACCAGAGCATCCCATCATGAACGATTCGATGTGGTACATGGACAAGCCTGACAGAGAGTACGTCGACATCAATGTCTGCGTGGAAAATGGGGATCTGGAGGCGATGGACCTCGCCTTCAGTCAGGGAGTTCCTGTGGATGTACAAGATACGTTCTTCAGGACTCCTATGATAACGGCCTGTGACATCGGCAGCTTGGAGATGGTTCAGTATCTCCTGAGCAAGGGGTGAGAAGCTCTTGCTGTCCTTCAAACTAAAGGAACTAGTGACAAATAAACTGGATGACAGAGTCTTATATTACATTTTTTATCGCATGGTGTGCAAAATAAGAATTCCGCAGATTATGTCAGTCATGTGATAACCAGACCTGCTCCTGACAGGGCGGATGTCAACAGGGGTGACCAGTTCTTCTGGACACCTATCCACCATGCAGCTCACGCTGGACACGTGGAAATCGTTGAGCTGCTAGTAAAAGCCGGCGCTGATGTCAACGCCCAATCCCTGGATGGTGGAACGCCCCTCATAAGGGCCATTGAGAGCGGTCAGTCCTTATGTGTGCACTTCCTCGTCAAGGCAGGAGCCAACGTTTACCTGGAAAACAAGAAAGGTTCGACTTCTAAAGCTGTCCAGACATTTGGAAAATATGTTGGTTTTAGGTGCTCACATGCAAACCCTTCTTAGCAAGATACGAGTACGGTGGCCCTGAAGTTCAAATCACACCAACAAATCACAATCTAAAACAATCTAAAAAGCAAAACAAATAATAAAAGACATCATAATTTAAAACAAATTTCCAGAATCCAAAACACAATAAAAAATGAAACAAAATAAAAATGAAAAATTTCAGAAAACAAAAGTACTTTGCAGAATTCAAAATGAAATGTTGAAAAACAAAACTCGATAAGAAAACCGGAAAATGTCAGTACTATAGGACATCACTGATTGGATGACGTTTGTCCATCATTTCAACTTCAAACTTATTTGGCATAAAAAGATACTGGATTTGCTCCGTACTAATCATACAACTTTCAACTTTTAACCCTGCATTTGAAAAAACTCATCATCCAGTCATTAATGTCCCATAATACTAATCTTTTCCAGTTTCTTACTACGTTTTTTTTTTTACTTTTGTTATTTATTAATGAAAATCACTTGTTTTTAAGAAAAATTTCATTTGATTTAGTTCTTTTTTATTGTGTTTATATTTCTGGACTTTTTTTTTGATTTCTTAAAATACGATTTTTTTTAATTATTTGTTTTACTTTTTAAAAATGTTTGTGCATTAAGTGATTTGTTGATGTGATTTGCACGTCTAGGGCCACCGTAATCTAATCTGATTAAAGCAGAACTTTCCAAACAAGTGTATATAATTGGCAGAAAACTTCAGAACATTTTTCAAATTTAATGTATTTTTATGGGTTGTCCTCTTTCTTTTACGTGTTATACTTATCTGTCTGTTCTGTGTACTTGTAGGTCAGAACAGTCTTCGTGTCGCTCAGGATTTTGGAAACTCCACCATCATTGACATTGTGAAAGCCAGGATGAGATCTCTGCCGAAATCTAGTGGTGGCATGGAAGACCCAGGGGTCAAATCCCAAAGACCCAAACCTGTCAAAAAGAAGGTACCCAATTAAAACCAGTGTGAAACAAAACACTCTCCAGTCTTTGCGTTTATCTGCTTTACACTCTACAGCTTGGACATGTTTCTTTTCCATAATGTCTGCCTGCTTTCATGGCTTCCTCTCCATAACTTTCTTTCTTCTCATGACATGAAAATCAAGGTCTGTCAGTTTGACAAAATATATCTAAGGCGCATCAGACTGGGACCACTAAGTGATATTAAGATCACTTGATCACTGCGGAAACCCATATAGACACTGGAATTTGATCTGGTGTACTACAGAAAACCCAAACCAATATAGGTGTCAGATTTAAGCAACTGACACCTTCAGTGTTGGCAGTTTGCGTGCCCTAAAAAACAGAGAAAAATTGAATTATGTTTAACTCAGGGAAACCAGAAGGAACTTTAGGTACAGATTTCCTATTTTTTAGAAATTGAATAAAAAGTTAAAAACAAATTAGTACTACTGTTAGTTCTATTATCCATCCATTCTCAGAACCTGCTGATCCTTCTTGGGATCATGAGGTTGCTATCCCAAGTACTGTATCGCTGGTCTTTTGCAGAGCCACACACTCACACTCACAGCTAAGGGCAATTTTAGAGTAACCAATTAACCTATGGGGCATGTTTTTGGACTCTCTGGGGAGGTTGGGGAGCCCATGCGTGCATAGGGGGAGCATATGGGCTCCACATGGACCCAGCTGGGTTTTATGCCAGGTTTTTCTCACTGTGAGGTGAGGGTGCTAACCACTGCGCCCAATTAGTCCTACTGTAGTTAAAAAATGATTCAACTTTAGATCAAATTAAATTAGACTAGAAAGGATTCAGTGTTTTAGATGTTTAGTGTTTGGAACACAGCTTGACCAATAGTTCATATAATTTTAACATCTGTTTCCTTTTTAGCTACATTTAGTGTCCTTTATGTAAACAACTAAGGTATTGGTTGTTACCATTATTAGTAAATATAGTATAGTTTATAACTCTAGTTTTGGTTTATTATTACTTTCTCTATTTTTATATTGTAGTTTCTAAAGCTCTTTGTGTCGAACAAACTAGCTTTATAATCTTTACCCTTCAATATTGTCACAGCCTCAGCTTTCTCAAAATGCCAATTCCTCCTTTAAGATTTTCATTTTGTGTAGTTTTTGTGAACTCCTGATCTTCCCTGCCTGCTTCATTTCTACCAAACCTGTCCCCCGTGACACGAGCTGCTCTGCTTCTCACTAAACGTTTCTGGACCGGATGTGGAAAGGTCTGCATTGTTGTTGCTACAGGCCGTTGCTGCCGAACATGCAGCACACACAGACACCGTGACAACAATGTCAGGCAGCAAAATTGGGCAGTTGGATTTAAAGAGCGTCATTCTTCAGAACGCTAGGATCAGAAGCATGGAAGCAAACCCGTTGGACATCACTTTTCAAGCAAAATCGGTACTGCTGACACTTTTGGCATGAACTCAAACATGTATTGCTTAATTACAAATGGCCCTTGATTCTCCTGTGTCTCGTAGATTTGGGGAGAGCCCCCCACCACCAGCCAGCTCCTGTCAAACATCCAGAGACGAAGGAAACCTGTAACCGTCGATGTAGACTTGGAAGACCTTTTGATGCCTTATGGTCAGAGCATCCAAAGGAAGATTGTGGAGCTGTCAAAAATGAAGGACTTCGTCCTCCTGCGCTGACTTAAAAATTTGATTCTGGAATTAAAGTCATATCAGTTTTACTCCTCTTGTAATCAAAAAATATTTAGATTTCATCATGTGGCATATACAATTCACCTTTTTGTCTACAGTTAAATCATAAAGCCAATAAAAAAGTCTTATTACTTTTGTGTTTTTGTCTGCTGGAATGCAGCCTGGTGCCATTACATACATGAATCAACAGGGGGTGCTGCATGGCAGGTTTAGATCCATGTGCTTTTGTTTATCAAGTAGAAAGGTTTGAAACTCAGAAGGACCTCTAATGTTTTTCAGCACAGAAATGCAGCAAAATGGCAGCCGTGTTTTTTTACTGTTTACATTTTTTAGAACTGTAAGACAGATCAAATGTAAGCGTCTTAATGTAAATGCCTCAGTCTGAAACCGATTAGTACATTTATGAACATTTTTAAAAAGCATCCTAATAAAATGTACTCAATATTAAGTGTAACGTCTCATTAAAGTTTCACTTAAAATTAGATTAGAGTGTCGTCAAAGTCCACAGAGACACAGTTATATAATCACACATGCAGGGAGGGGGGATGGGGGTGCAACGTTGCGGACAGGATGGTCCAAACAGTCGCAGCAGCGTTGATGAAAAAGATGCAGGGGGGGGGGGGGGGCACTGGCGAGCAGAGTTCTACGGCTGAGGAACGCCGCACAGCCAGTCATGGCGGGAACACAGGGATGAAGGATGGAGAGAAGTCATGGCAAACATGTGAAAGGGAGGACGAAGGGGGAGCAGCAGAGGGTGACTCAGAGGATGCGAGGAGAGGTTGGAGGAGTGGGTGGGAGGAGAAGATGAGGGCTTTTCTAGCGCAATCAGCGGCTCACAGGTTAGAGGGAGTAAACAAGGCTGCAGGCTCTGATTGTCGGCTGTGACGCAGTGTGTCTGACAGGGCGTGGGCTCAGGCTAGTGTGGTCATGCAGTATGTGTGTTTTTCCGAGGCATTTTGTTTGGAACAAAAATGCATATTGGATAGATAGAACAATTTGACTGAGCAAAAATAGATGCGCACTTGGCTAAGATAAAAAAAAATGCATCTTTCTCTGCCAACCTCCAGTCTGAGCTCCAATCACTTTGTGCCAGCAGCACTGCAGTCTCCCTGCACTGCTTACTCAGCACACTTCTAACCTTTCACTTTCCCAAACCACCCTTTGGGATCCACACACCCATAACATTGTTGCAGCCATGCTGTTTACAAGGGAGCAAAAATATGCCCAGACATGATGTACTGATGCATTCAGGCTCTGTCCCTCTTGCCCAATCACGCACTGAAATGTACACATGCATCGTGGGATCTGTATCCCACTGAAAAAAAATGACATGGAGACACATTTAGACGGTAAACATTTCCTGGTTATACTTTTTTTGTGAATAAATTTTTAATGTGAAAACAATGGGTTCTGTGCAAAAGAGACACTAACTGTAAGCAGAAGTGAACAGCGGTGCTCAGCAAAACTATATTGATGACAGCTGAGACACAGTCCAGATGCTGCCTTACCATCCATTATTAATGAGTGTACAGTACATGACAGCATAGCGTTTTGTGTGTGTTCATCATTGTTTTGTTTCCTCTAAAGGTAGGTTATATGTTTTCACATGTTTTTTTCTTTCCCAGCCGTTCATTATTTATTAGTCCTGTCTCAAAAGCACCGTCGATCTTTAGCTCTCTAGATCTAAACCTCCAATTTGCTGCAAGCATGGAGCTTTTATTACAGGAATATCGATTCAGATTTCACAGCAAGGCCAATAATGCTGTGTGGTAAAAAGAGGTTTGGGCCTCATCTCACATAAAGCAGTTCCTGCGATTCTTGGGGAAGACACTAACAGCCAAAATGATGTATACCTCACAGGATAGATTACAGCTGCAGAATATTAATGACTACGCCACTGTGTGGAGGAAACAGTGCAAGAGATTTTGTTTACACCTTTTAGAATCTTTGTTGTTTTTCCCAAGCTTTTATTATGATTATTCAAATCCAGTTTAATGTTAAACATCACAAATATAGCTCAGCTTTGTTGTCTGTTTTCCTAATAGTACCTTTACATTCTTGGGCATTTAGTTACCTTTACTTTAGCATTTCGTATATTCTTGTACAAACTGGTTGTGGTGAGACACCTACGATTTGTTTTTAGGACTAGACATGAAACTTTTTATTGATCACAAACTCTAATGGTTGTGGTAGATGGTCAGTGATACTCGGTGAAGATGGATAGAACAAAAACTGTTGGATTAGTATGAGTCTAGTAGTCTGATTAGCAGGTGAAGCTATGGGACAACTCAACAAAACTCTATAATTCTCTAAACTCTATAACAGTTGGGAGGAGTTAACTTCTGTCAATATGGTGGGCCAATTTTGGCTCAATTTTTTGCTGTTATATTCCTCCGGTTGCCAATAGAGATTTGTGACACAATACAGTTACACACATACAGTTTTTCTTTGGTCCCAACAACATTGAGGTGAACACAAGAGGAAGTCCCCATTAGACAATAAAAACAAGAACCCACATCCAACTTACGTGCTCTTTTTGCCATCAGAAATCTACGGATGTCAACAGAGAATTGTCACACACTGCATGTACACAGTCTGTCTTTGATCCTGACATGGTTAAGGTAAACACAATGGGAAGTCTTTATAATGCACAAAAACAAGACTTCAGCCTTCATTTTATTACTGTCATAATCATGTAAGTGTCAATAGACATTTGAGACATATTGTGTGTGTACATTTTGTCTTTGGTCCCAACAAGGTTAAGGGAAAAACAAGAGAGGAAGTCCTCATGAGGCAAAATAAAACAAGAACGCTCATGTAACTTCAGACTTCATCAGCAGCTTATTTTTGGGTTCTGTAAATTAAATGAAAAGGTAAAAAATCTACAAGAAGATAGTAAATATTTCCTGTAACTTTCGAAATATTCAAATTACAATACAATCTTTATTTAAAAAACCAAAGCAGGAAGTTAAAGTCTTTGTCATCATCATTATTTACCATGAAGTTGTTCATCACTTATAATTGTCACTACATTTATACCATAGACAGAGTCAGCTGCAGCTTTCTGTCGCCTGAAAAGACCTAGATAGCGACAACAAAACAATTAGCTCAGCTGAAGCATCTCTAAATATTTACATGTTCTTGATGTTATCTTGAAGAGTTAAGAGTTGCTGCAGGGTGCAGAGCAAATAAAAGTAAGTGAGGTTTTTTTTTCTACAACAGTCAGTGGATGATGAAGGTGAGTTCAAGGAAGTGTGTTTACTCCAAAACAGCCTGGGCACAGGCTAATTTTGGGTCATGGTATTTTTCTATTTTTCAGGTAAACCAGTATTTTTTGGTATAAATAAATAGTATATAAATAATCTTTTAGGGAGCAGCAGGAGAGAAAGGGCGCAGACAGATAAAGCCAGTGTTTTCCCTGAGTCGAGTTGTTACCGCAGAGCCCAAAGCTGAGGGGATATTTTTTTTCTTGGCCAGAGTTTTGTTATGCTGCTGCAGCAGTTGCACCACTAAATCAATGAGCAGAGGAGGAGAGTCAGCCTCGTCTGGGCCTGCTCCACTGCAGTGGAGACTTTTTTATTCTCCCGCATTTGCTTCACAACGATGGATTTCTTTCTCTCACTCTAACTGTGGTGTCATCTATCCACTATTGCCTTGCTCTGCTTCCTCGTGTCCTCATCTTCTTTTTTTCTCCAGCCAGGACGCTGCTTTCTGATACAGAACCTGGCGCCCTACTTTCCGGAACAAATTTGGCAACCTTGGATGGAGTTGTCTAAAAGCTTTGCAGTCTGCAGACACAACAAAGCCGGCCAAGAACTTCACTTTTCTTTATTAGCTACAACACCATCTGCCAAACAGGGACTCCACCCAAACGCTTACAAATTTGACTGTAAATCAGTTTGTCAGGGTGTGAGATTTGCATAGTTAGGTCGTTTTCATAATACTGAATTTATATAATCAGAAGCTAAAATTACCTACAAAAAGTAACATTAAAGATGATATATTTATAGTTTTTAGGTTTTTAAAGAAAGGCTGTTAGTTAATTTGTATCATTTTATTGAAATAAATAGATACTGATTTGGCTTTGTATAAAGACACCTAGTGGTTACAAAGTAAACGCCGCCTGTCTTCTTTTACTTTTGTTTTTAGATTAGCTTCAGTCCTGAAGCTAAAGTCTTTAGACTTTCAACTATGTAGCAGCAGCTCAATTTTGGCAACTAAACATCATCAGAACAAGTTACTAAAGTTCAATCTGACAATCCAGAATCTAGTTGTCAATGCTGGATTCACTTTTTTAAGGCTTTTTGGTTGTATAGTTTAAAAAATATATTTTTTTTGACATGTCTGCCGTCCTGCAGGTTTTTTTTTTTTATTTTTTTTTTTAATTGAAATATAATCATTAAAAAACTCTCGCAGACACAACACACAAAGATGCAAGGCACAGCTCTTTTCAAAAACAAAGATTAAAAAAAAAAAAAAAACACACACAAAACAACAAAGTATCATGTATAAAAGATATAAAAAAAATCAGCTTAAATTAAAATACAAGGCAATCAACAATCTGGACCCTAGATTTGTAACCATTCTGTAGCAGATTTACAAATGTCATCAATGAAAGGATTTGAGTTGTGAATACATTTCAATGAGGATAAATACAATTTGACTTCATTGTGAAAACACAGGAGGTTCGGCCAATCTTTTTTCCACTTTTTCTTATGGATATGATAGATTCCCAAAAGCAGGAGGATGTTCACTAATTTTGTTGTCTCTTTTGGCAATTTACTGTTATAAAACAAAATATCTTTTTCTGTGAATTGTATGTTGTTAATTTTTTGACTGTATAGTTTAAAATATCACCCTGCAGTTTAAATGTAGTGAAAATCATCACTTTTATGTTGTTTCTACGGTTAACCTTGTGTGTTAATTTTAGCCTCGGCTTGCTGGTATTTGCTGATCTGCTGTGCTCCTTTGGTACTAAAACCAAACTTCTTGAAGGTTTTTCATACCATCTGTTCCACCAGTGGTCTTTAACTCTGGTCCTCTAAATGCCAGCCTAATCTCTTTTTCAGCCTCCCCTCCCCTCACCTCCGTGTGTCACATTCAAAGAAGATATCCAGTTTAGACCAATTGGCTTTTGTTAATTTTTCGTCAACTGTAGTCGATCGTTCTGTTCTCTCTTTAGCATTGTCACCTTGAAACTTTTCACTTAAAACTCTTTTTCTAAATTCAATAAGAATACAATGTTTAAAGCCTATTTAACCACATTTTCTCAAATTTAATCATCAGTTTAAACTTCAGTAGGACATCCTGTCTATAATTGCCAGTTTATAGTATAAAAGAGATTTTCAACCATTCTCCAAGAGTTGTCTGATAGGCTGTTTGTTAGTACTAAATAATACTTTAATTGGTAATACTGTTGTTTTCCTTTTACAATTATTGAAGTTAATTCTTTGGGGAGTACTATGATGGTTTACTGCAGTAACCTTTGAGAAATTAAATTGGTTTAATCGATTTATCATCTAAAACAAATGACCTATACTGTTTTGAAATGTCCTGGCCTGCTGGAGCAGTAAAGGAAGTAGGACTGCTGTAGTATTTTTAAAATGTGTTGTTAAATTGAATATTTGATTAAAGTTTTTAGTTTATTTGTTCAGAAAAACCTTTTTCCCATTTACATGAATTTCTTCAGGCTAATTTATTTTGTATTCCTATACAGACACTGTTTTCATCATGTTTTCTCGATCAGCACCGTTTGTCACAAGTGACTCACTATTAGCCTCTGAATCATGCAAGATGGACAAGAGCGTGGCTCCATTTGTCCGAGAACTACCACCTCTGTGCCACTGTGGTATAATTTCCCCCTTTGATGCTGGTCCTTTTGCTGCTTTGTTTTTTTATTACTGTGGTGTGCGGTTTTTCACTAGTTGTTCACATTATGAGCATTGTGTTTACACAAACAATCATTTTAAAGAAGGAAGCACTATAGGTTTCTATGTATGTGTGCATGCACTACATCGTGTGGTCATAAAAAAGGTTTCCCCTCAGTTGTCTGAAAACTCACTCCCATTGTCTTTTACTAGCCTGTTGCTATGGAAACTGGGGATCCTCTATATGTCACCTTTGCCCATGTTTGGTCTGGCTTCCCCCCTCACACAAAAACACATGCGTGCATAAACAATGCAAATTAACCTTTGAAACGTGATAAATGCCAACATGCATGAACCGTGTCAGCATCAGAAGAGACGATTGGTGGACTCATCCCCATGCTGACCTCAAACACTTTCTGGGAATAGCCTGACGCATACGTGGGAGGATGATGACAGGGGGAGTCGATGAGGATGGGAGAAGAAGAGAAGGATGGGGCAGGAGATTAAAGTGAGAGGGGAGTTTGGGGAAAGGAGTGTTGAGGAGCCAAGTCCCTGAGGCTCCGTTTTAGGATGAAGAGGAGTTCTGGGCTGGTAATTGCATTGTGAAGAGAGAAGAAAGGGCAAAGAGGCAAACATGGCAAGAAAAGGTGATGGAAGTGTTGGGAGGAGGTAAAGTTAAGTTTGTTTGAAAATAAAAAAACATTCTTATGGATAGATTTAATTGTAAAGATATACTTTGTCAATCTTTGCTGTTTAAAGAGCCACCCCAAAATTAAGGGGTGGGGTTGCTCCACCAACAGTCCCGCCCACAAAACTATGTCCTTAGTTTGATTTTTCCTGATGGCATAATAAGTCCACTTTTACAATATATTAAAAGTTGATCAGAGTAAGTCTGTAAAATGTTTGTCTTTGTACAAAAAAGCGCTTTTTCTACCTTTCACACATTAACACACTGATGTCGGCTCCACTGCCTAACACTGGCGCCAACCTATTACCACCTGGAGCAATGTGGGATTCGGTGTCTTGCCCAAGGGCACTCTGACAGATAGGTGGGCAGGGCGGGAACTGAGCATGTGGTATTCCGATCAGAGTTCGACCTCCCCTCTCCTGTACTAAGTATTGTGTTTCTGTTACAGCTTTTTTTTTTTACTCCTGTTTAGATTGAAAGTGTTTGCGTGGCTTTGATCCTTTCGTCTGTAGAGTTTGTCTTATTTCAGTGTTACATTCATTTTTGCTTTCTCTTTGTTATCAGTTTTGTTCATTCTCACAAAATCTCTGTAGTTTGGCCTCCTGCAGTGTTTAAAGCAATCTTGTTGGTCTTTTGTTTCCTTCGTCCTTCGTCTGCCTCAAATCTTTTCTTTTCATTTAGCCTTCTTCCTATTTTACAGCCACAGATCTGATTGTGTTCTTAGGGGCTGTATAGATTTATTTTAACAACAATTTGATTCATTTCATAATTTGTGGTCAATGGTACGATTCATAGTCGATACTGGTTCATTTGGAACAATCCAATTGACTGATTTAAAATCAATCCAGGATATCTTTTGCCAAAAATTCAATCAGACTCAGAGATAGATACATTGGTACTGAACAGTGCAGGTTAAGTTTTCCAGATTCCTTTTATTTCTTGCAAGATAATCAAGTGTAAATGAAATATGTGTACAAACAAACAAGTAAACAAGAATTAATCTTTTAGGTGTTCTTTTTGTGTCATATCTTTTTTTGTGTCATATCAGTTTGTCCTCTTTGAAGCTCTTGTTCCTTCTGTTAACATTTTTTTAAACTGGGATTTAATCTTTAGTGCCATAAGTGTGTCCTTTTTGATTTCTTAGAACCTTATAAAAATATAACAATAACACAAACATCCACAGAAATCTGACTTTTAGTTTTCCCACACAAATCTTTACCCATTTCTGTCCAGTGAGCATTTCTGTCCCAGTTTTGCAGCACAATAGTGTCAGCTGTTCAAAACATGCATCAAACGCATGCACGGTTTTGTGGAGACACACATGGAAGAGTCAGTGGAGGCGCGTTCTGCGTTCAGTTGGCTGTGATGTACCACTTCCTGTGAGCCGCCAGGAGGGATGTTAGAGTCTGGGCCAGTGCACGCTCCCCGTGTCTGCTTCCCCTCTGTTCTTATGTTCAGGTATAAAACTGTTCCAAAATGCATTTTTACCTCACACATTTGGTGGTTTTTGCATCTTGGTTCTATTTGACAACTTACAAAACCTTACGCTCCATTTTTCTCCGTTTTTCTGCTTCATCCGAGTGTTTTGCCGCCCTGTCTTTGCTGCCTTCCCTACTGTACTCTGCTGTTTGCAGGGTTTCATTTTCCACATCGTACTACTCAGACACTTGAGCTGTGCTCCACATACTTCTCTCAATGCCAGCAGGGAGAACTTGAATAATCAGAATAAAGACAAGAGGCACAAACTGAACCAAAGCAGCAATTTATAAATAAATAAAAACATTAGAGAGAAAAGAAAAAGAATGCCAAAGCCAGCTGAGGTGAGAAGACAGAAAATACACCAGAGAGGAGGAGAGCTGCGGATCGATGGAGATTGATTCTTCCTCCAACAACCATCCTCACTGTGAGATGCAAGACATTCAGTCCCACACTCATCAATGTCGACACTTACTTTTATTCTATCAATACATCAATTATGAGGTAGAATGTCATTCTATGGTGAGCCTAATGAGACTGAAAGCTACTCTCACTGCTGTTGCTGTCCTCTTTCTCACAGATCAAAGTCTTTTTAAAGACAAAGAAACAGATCAGAGTACAAAGGTTAGAATTTTTTGCCGCACTTACTTGTTTCTTTCTTTATGTTTGGAATAATTGAAATAATCATAACGTTGATTACTGTAACACCAATCATTGTTACGGACAGTTTTGATTGTCACTATTAAGCTACGGACACATCTGTCATGTCTGGCGTGTTCAAGAACGCACTGAATGCCGGTTCTTGAACACGCTTTTAACATACAGTCAGTGTTCACACTGGACTGTCGCTAGCTGATACTAGCACATGTACCTGCAGTCAGAGGAGACTTGTGCAAATCCCACAAATCTTGCTCCTGGCTTTTTTCACAGTTCTCTTGTGATCTATGAAAGACCTGGTGTCACCTAATTCACAAACTGCAATCATTCATTTCTACCTTCATGATCTATTTTCAAATGGATGGCACATCCGTGTATTAAAAGGGACGCCATTCAGATGTCAATAACAAATCCAAGTCCCTGAGTGGTCCAAGCTCAACCTAGTTTCAATTTCAAAGCGCATTCATTGGCCACACATTTTGTTTGTAGAGCCCAAAACAATCTTAAAAAGATAATGTAGTTATGCATGACTGTGAGAGTTTTGAGCACAGAAACCTAAAACATGTTTACACTCAATTACATAGCCTTTTAATCGGAAGTGGCTGCTTGAACGCCAAGGGCAGTGTGAATGTAGCTTCAGAGATTTTTTGTTGACTTGCAGATTGTAAAGGGATTTTTTTTAAATCAGATACCAGATCATGTTGCTTTCAAATCACCAGTGATTCAGCAAACTCTTCTAACTCCAGGAGGCTGTTGTGGATCAGAGCACAGTCCAGTATACTTCTGGTGTGACCACATGACAGGTTCTAGTACAATGAAAACAAAAACAAAATACCCAAACAGAAAAGCATTGTGGGAAATCGACCAGGACGAAGTGCTGGTGCACAATTGCAGTCCAACACAGTTTCCCATGGACTGCATGATGGGAGTAGACCTAAAGACGAGAAGAACATTTAAAAGCAAGCGCATTGATATGAATTTTAACAAAATACACAAGAACAGCAAATCTGTCAACTCAAAAACATTCAGCCTTCGTGATTACAACATTTTTATAACATGTGAGATGTTGTGACAAACCTGATGAAGAAGAGATCTAATAATGCGCTCGGTACAATGACTAAGGGCTGATATTTGGAGGAGAGGGGAGGCAGAAGTAGATTTTAGTGCTGAGTCACAGCAAGGCTGCGGCTGCAGCTGCAGCGCCCTCCCCCACACTGAGGCTCTCAGCCTGGCTGACTGCCTTCATCTCTCATCCTGCTCTCCTTCTCTTCATGCACACAAATATACGATCAAGGCCTCATATACTGTATACCTAAAAATAAAATACCCCCCATTGCCTTTTATGTGCAACTTATGCAAAAAGGGCAAATATATGTTTTGTTTAGTCCATCTTTTGCAAATTTGTTGCACATTTTTTAAATATTGTTGTATTATTTCTGGCTTTGATGTCCTCCATTATTGATTCCTTCAACCTACCACCTTTGCTGTAAAGTCTAATTAGTAATGAAATCAGTCAGAGAGGGAGCGGGATCAGAGCTTGTCATGACACGGGGGGGATAATGCTCTTTTCCTCCCAGCCCCGTGCGTTGCTCTTTGCTGGTGAGATGGCACTGTTGAAGCCGAGCTCGTGCACGCTCCCAGAAAACGCTGTTCTCACTTCAAAGCCCTGTTCTGCAAAAGTTCCATACTCTTCGTTAATCTCTACTGAAATGAAGACCAAGTTTGCATAAAAGACAGACAAGAGTGAGAAAAAGTGAGTTGGATCTGGTCCATGAAAGGCTCCAGAAGTTCTTCACACTTAAGGAGACCTGAAAACCACAGTCACACCTGCAGACTTAAAGCTCTGCTCTGTGGAGGACCAATCATTTGGAAGAAAAGATGTTTCAGGAAAAGCAGAAAACAATGTGCAAGTCAGCTTATTCTGTTTATTTACCAAGTTCACAGTAAAGTAATCTAAGAGAACAAGAGGCATGAACTGATGTCCAGATCCTGAGACTGCAGTACAGGTTTGTCCACTCTATTTGAAATCAATTGGCTTTCCTTAAGCGGTGATTAAACCCGCTCACTGTCAACACGAACACTGGACTATTTATGACGCAGAAATAAATCAACCAGGTTTACACATTTAAACCTTTTCCTCTAAATATTTTTAGCATCACACTTGAAAGAAAAAGTGCAAAAAAGATGTCAATTCTGGTTGTTGTGAATATAGTTTGCTATACTTTAGTCACGATACATGAATGTCACAAAAAATAGTTTTTTACTTTAAATCAAACAACTTTATCTCAAGAAATCAAATGTTTTTAAAATATTGATTTATTGTGGCAGCAAAACTGAATATGGTGAAAATGTTTAATTTTAAAGACTCTTATTTTCTTAACTGAATCTGATTATTTATTTGAAAACCCTGCAAAAGCATCCGGGACCCTAAAGTTTATTATTTAAGAAGCTGGTTGATCACAGATGATTATCCAAAAAATCTGATTTTTAATCTGATTTATTGAATCCATTAAAAGCTCTCTGCAGATCCAGAGTTTGTTCTAAAATCCTGATAAAATCCTTCTAGTCTGTGCTGTTTTGACTTACTTAACCTAATAATTTTAGTCATCACTTTTTGATTTTTGATTTGTCACATAGATCCTTGTGGTGTCCTTTTACTGAAGGGTGAATGAGTGAGTCTGTAATCCTTTTTTCTGGCATTTTAAGACAAAAAAATGCTCCTCTACAGCCCAGCAGAATGTACAGTAGCACGTCTTCTTCTCCGTCTCTCCTAGCAAAATGGATTTTTCATGCAGACTTATTGTCTCACATGGAACAAAGTTGACTGTTCATCTGGACTTGGATTTTTCAGTATAATTATATATGAGCAGCCATGTTTGCCAAGTCACAGTCGACCTCATGCAGGAGATCTACATCAGACCGGGCAATTACAAAAACGTGCTGCTCTGATTATGAAAACTAAATTCAAATACTAACAATCACCACCCCTCCACCACTGAAATGTGTCCTCCAACCCCTTAATGGCCCACTCTGATCACCTTTTGATCAGCATCCCCAGAGGTCTTTTAATTATGATTGTCGTTTTTAGCCCAAATTAAAAAATCTGTGTCGTTTTAGGACAAAGTTTCTGCAGAGCAGCAGTAATTCATTAGAAATTCACCTCTGAGTTGTGGGTGGAACCGTTGGCATGGAGCAACCCCACCCCCTTTCCCCTCCATGTTGCTGAGAGCTCTCTGTTTACCCGCTCTCACACCCTTTATCCAGCGTGTAAACACCTCTCACTTTAATACAACCACTAGACGAGTCATGGGGGGACTCACCATCTTATCTCTGGGGCTTCTGACTAACCATCAGTAAACTTTGTAAACTGTAAACATTTATCTTGTTTAGCCCACACCAGAATTCCGGAGAGCAAAACCTAACCAAGCAAAGTGGAAGAAGAAAGTAACCCTAGTGAGAACCAAACAGCCCAGTGTGAAAGTATATGTTACAGAAATCGTGTTTTTGTGAATTACTGCTCTGATATCTATTGGGTGAACAACAAAACAGCAAAATGTTGATCTTTATGGTGTTTAAGGCCATAGATGGTGATCAAATCAAAACAAAGACAAAATCAAATCATAGTTTATTGTCATATGCACAGCTTTTACTGACATAGGAAATGTTGTTCCAGTACAACCCAAACGACAGTTCAAAGTTGACTGAGGCGCAGCTATGTTAGGCGCACCTTGCTCAAGTTTTACAACAAAGTTGAGTTTTAAAATAAATAATGTGGTCGATAGCGATTCCTTTGCAAATTGTAATGAAAAATGAGAGATTTGAAGCCAAAAAAAGCAGCATTCAACTGAAAAAGGTCAAAGAAAATTTAATTCTGCTTATGATAGCCGGGGACCATCTGGCTGAATCCTGCAGGAGCAGCAGCTATCCTCAGTTTGTCCTTAAAGCTGTTTTGTCACTGAGCCCCAATCCCATAAAAATGACCTGTTTCAGTCTGTTTGTGCCTCTCCTCCACTGAAAGGAATCTAGTAGAAGCTGCTGCTGACGTCAAAAGTGTCCGCCATTTTTGTGACAGAGAGCTGCACTGCCCCCCCCCCTTCCCTCTCCTCCTCCTCCTCCCCATTGAAGAAGAAGTGAGGAGGAACACGCAGCCGACGCGCAGTGCCTTTGCAGCATCCCAGTCACACAGCAGAGAGAGGTTCCTTTCACGGTTCCTATAGGCAGCCTTTTCCTTCCTTCCTGACTGCGGGGTTCCAACAAAAGGCGCGGGTAAGATTCCACGCATTTTCGAACCCCATCTCCACAGTTTCACACCAATGTTTGGATGAAAAAAAATGTGCGTTTTTGTTGAGGCGGTGGATGTTTGGCATGCGTAAAAAAGGGCGTTTAGAACGATCCTGGCATGGCGGAGAAGGACTGGTTTGGGGCAGCTTGAGGGTCCTGCTGATGGTTTCCGCTGCTGTTGCCTCGTTGGGAGGCTGAGGAGAGGCTGAAGACGGCAACGTGACCTCCTGAGTGATAAATCTGAGAGGACGGTGGCGCTGCGCTACAATGCGTATATTCACAGTGGGCGTTTTCGGTGTTTCAGCACCACTGACAGCGCCAGTGAGGGTGCGCGTTCACACATGCGGGACCACACAATTTAGGAAGAAACTAGATTTGTTGGTGTGTTTAAAGACGAAATTTAGAAAGAACATAAGATAATGTGATGATTTCTGTTAGATTTCTTGCATTAAGATGTTTTGGGGTATTTTGTTCCAGCTGCTGCGCACGAACTGTGTGCGCCAACTAACCCACTAAAAATAAAACCTCCAAAAGTAATAATTCTATTTGATTAAAAAAAATAGATTTTAGATGGAGAGATTCGGTGGCTGAATATCGTGTATCAGGATACTGCGCCATGGCAATGAGGGAAGAGGAAATAAATAGGGGGTGGGGTTGGGGGGGGGTGCGAATGCGTTCAATTCAATTTGCATCTTTGGAGTCGGTTGCGTGGCGCATGTACGTGACCATTACATTAAGGGAGCGAGAGAATATCCCCCACGCTGGTGGGCGGGGGGAGGGGGGGGGTTCCCACCGGGGAGGACCGTGGTTAAAACCTTCGTCTCCTTCCTCCTCATCCTTATGCTCGTCGTCCTTTTTTTTCCCAAACCATCTTTCCATCCAGACTTCCAAAACTAACAAAACAGCAAAAAGCCCCCCGCGTGCGCTGTCTGCCAGCCAGCCATGGCGCGCACTGACGCATGTGCGCACTGGCTCGGAGCGTTTCTGCTGCAGGAACGTGCTTCTGATTTCCATCCTATTATAAAACTAATCAGGTGATTTGCTCCACACACAAAAAAGAAAAAGCGGTAGTAACACGCATGGAGTGGATGTGTGCGGACTTGTGTTGAACAAACACTGATGCAGGACTGTTGCTTTTCCTAAGCTATTATGATGCAGCTCATTGAAGTGTGTTGTGGCGCAGCTGGAATGCAACCACATGGTGCACTCATGGACTCCAAAAGAAGCGGCAGATTTTGTCCCCCAATTTTAAGACAGAAGTTGCTTTCTGACAAGAAATGTTTGGATCACCATAACCCCCTTCCCATCCCCCGTCATCTCAACAATATGGATTTTGTAGGCTTTGAACTGCAGTGAGAGTCAAGGGGAGGTGGGGGTGGAGGTGCTGCCAGGGAGGATGATCGGTAGAGGGTGTCAGCACGTACAGTTATGGAGCTGCTCTCTGAGATAAATGGTGACTCACATGCACACCCACTCCCTAACACATCAGCTGGCCTTTGTTCGTTTTACAGCTACACTTTGACACTAGGAACAAGCGACTGCTGCTGCTGAGTCCAAAGCTGGCGCACTGCGTCCTTTGTTTGTGATAACTGTCCGTTTTCCCAGAAGTCTTTCCATCTATTATCAAAAGAGTGACACTTAAACAGGAGTTTATCATCCTAAAGCCCCTGTGGTCGACGTCCACTGACAGATGATAGTTGTTGGACCTATAAGGACCATACCAATCCATATTTTGAATTTCTACAGTTGGATGACCCAGTAGGGGTCAAATGTTCTGCCCAGGTGATGCATATGGACATTTTTAATGGCAAAATGTTTAAATCCATTTTTAACTGTAGTTCAAGAACTTTTTTGGGCTCAAGGAAACAATGAGATGTTGAAATAACTGCATAGTGTATGTTTGTGTAAACTCATTTTGTATTTGAGGCTTAACTTTGTTTATAGTAATTATATCTGAGTAAAAGGCTTTTTTTTTACTTATCCTGTCCAGCACCCGTGCAAATAAAGAGTTGAAGGTCTCCTGTATTTGATAGATTTACCTGTTGCAATAGGGGTTACTTAATCTTTTGACACATGAGGAGTATATTTGAATCAAACCCCTTTTGTATTTGAGGTTTATTTATAATAATTATATTTGAGTGAAAGGCCTTTTTTTTTTAGAATCAACAGAGGAATGTCCAATAAGAAACAGAATATTGCTTTGCATCAGGCATGTGCACTTATAGGGCCGTAGGGGTGCTTGAGCACCTGCCCTCAAGCACCCTAGGTTAAAAAGTAACCTAGAACCCTCTGTTGTTGTTGTTTTTTTATTAACATTAATAAATTAATAAATAAAAAGGGGAGGTAAAAATATGAAGCATCATAAAGCAACAAGTTGCTGGATGTTTATAATCTTTACAGTTAGGTACTAAGTTCAAAATAAACTATGGGGGAATTTTCAAAATAAATGAACAGTATTTATAGCGAGTTCATAGCTTCCTCACTAAATGCAATGTCTGACACTAAATGTACCTGTTTAACGTAATATTTTCTGATTAGAATCACCTTCTTTAAACTATGTACCATTCAGTTTCACAATATGCTGTATTAAAATCCTTCCAATCCCAACAAAAGCCTGTGTTTGAAGGATAAGATGCAAAAGAGAAATTTAGCTGTGAATCCCAATCTAGATCAAGAGTCACATTGGGTCCAGCTGTCAGGATCTGGAGGTGAAGGAACCAAAACGCAGGAAACTAGGCTTGGAGGCAGAAACAAAAACATTTAATAAATAAAACTATACAGGACAAAAAACCATTGAGAAACAAAAAGCAGATAAAGCAGATGATCTGACAATGTAGAACTGAAAACCACATACTGTTCTCTGAAGACAGCTGTGGATGATTAACATGAACCTGGAGTGACTGACAGGGGACAGAACATGACCAAAAAAACTATTAAAAAATTATTAATGATTCTGCATTTTGGGGGAAACAGTTGTAGCATGTCTGTGTTTAAAATATTACCATTTGTATTCAACTTTATCCATGGTGAATATGCCTACAGCACATTGTACCAATATAAATAGCCTCTAGGTTTTTATTGCTTTAATGTCTTCCAAGTCTATGATAAAGTGAACAAACTCATATTGACAATAATTTGTTAACATGCAATTACCAGGGCAATTAGAAATGACAATTGTATCACTTTAACCTACACAGGTCACATAGCTGAGTATGTATCTATTAGATGTTTATTTCCCTGAATTTCCATATTGTTTAAAGGACAAAAAAAATGTGTTGTTGCTGCCTTTTCGGACTTTGAGCCCCTGCTGCTTTAAAATCCTGTCATGTCCCTGCTTTGCCTAACATGCAAAACTACAGTCAGAGGGATTTGCAGCCACCAAATGCATGATGATGCTAAACAAAAAACCGTGTTTGTATATCAGTGAAGTTCTGCTGCTTTGATGATTCCAGGATAGTGTGAAAATAATGATAATGAACCAAAAAACTTCAGCAGTTTTCTCCAGGGAACAACTGCTAAGATTAATAATAAAAATAATAATAATAACGTATGTTTAAAGTCCTAAAAAGACACCAAAAGGATGCATTTTTAAAGGGAAGTAAAATATTTTGGAGACTCAGCTGTAGATTCTCAGTTGCCAATTGCAACAATCCTCTCTGACTCCCTATAGCATACGCTCGGCCCAGCTTATAATGCTTAATGTTCCTAAAATAAAGTAACAATATGGAGAATTTTCTTTCCAACATGCAGCAGCAGAAGACTGGAGTCACCTTTGTATCAATCTCAGCTTTTAAAAACATTTCAATTAATGCACTGACTGAATCCTGGACGTTTTAACTAAAAATATATTTACCCTATGTATATTCCAGAATTATTTTTGACTGAATAGTTTTCTAGATGTAAATTGTTATATTTATTATAATAATATTGTATATTTTGTGATGTGCTTTTATCTACTTTTGAGTTTCATCACTTCCCAGGTCGTTATTGTAAATAAGAACATGTTCTTTATTGCTTACCCGGTTAAATAAAAATGAAATATAAATAAATAAATAAACAGGCTGTAGAGGCAATAAAGGTTCATAACGTTACATTTTTGCCAAATTGACCTCTAAATGGACGTACAGAGCAAAGGAATAACAAGAAATGGTTGAAATCAAATTTCTCCAACTGCAGGCCGTTTTGTGGGAAGAGAATATTCACACACTGCTTTTTTATAATCATGGTTTTTTAAACAGATATTGGTAATTTCTTGTGCCAAATGCTGTTTTTTACTTTCTGTAAATAAACCTCGGTTTTACACTTAGTAAAGAAAGTTGTTTTCTTTTATTCGTGTTTTCATATGATGCAAGTGACTGCAAGACAAAGACATTACGGTGCAAGACAGCAGAGACACCAACAGACGCCTGATCAACTGTCAAATAAGATACTCTTTAGAATAACGAACGCAGGGTAATTTAGGAAACTCAAATCGTTTCTTTTCTTTGAAGATTCTCAACCAGCTTTGAAACTTAAAGATGTGCCCGGATATTTTTGACTTTTTAATATTACAAATAAATCCACTTTTGGAGACTAAATGCAGGAAAACAAGCCATAAAGTACATTTTTGAAATGGAAACATTTGCTTTAAAATGCATGTTTGATACCATTGTAGAGAAAAACTAAGTCAATTAGAAACATTTTAGGATTTCCTCTTTATTTTAAAGAACTACTGGTAGTTACCGTTCAGCTTGACCTTGAAAATGTTTAATTTAACAAAATGTTTTTTCTGCTGAAGAAAAGGATTAGAATGATTCCCTGAAAGCAGCGTTGCAAATTGGAGATGCATGCATCATGTTAGAAAAATAAAATGAATTTTACTATCTGGAATTATTCATGTTTTTGACTGTTTTTGCAGTTTAGGTATGTCTAAACAAAAGTGTTTTCATTTTAACTTCTCCAGCAAAACAACTTATCAATTCCGTATTAAGCAGCTTAAAACTATTTATACATAAAATAATACAAAATAAAAGCATGCCTTTATATCTGGCTGCAGAAATGTACTCTTTATACATTAAGAATTAAAAGCTTCTTTCTATTTAATCTTAATCTCAAAACCTGTTTTCTCAAGAATTATTAAAATCTATAATAAATTTGTTTTAGAGATGGTCAGCTGTGCTGTCGCTCCTCTTATTCTGCCCCCAAATGGGTTAGATCTTTTCATTTTTATGAGGTAAATCTGTCCATCAGTGCATAATGGCTTAACATCTTCCCTAAACCTTCAGGTTCCTGCAGAGCCAAGCCTGCATGCAGAAAGACCAAAATAGCAGTATAGATTAGAGAGTAATTGCTTGATGGTGTTGCGAGTTCCAACATTGGCATTCCATCTGATGTCTTCTGTGTTTTTTCTCCAGCTTCACTCCTGATGTTGTAATTGTGTTGTAGTAAAGATACCTTTAAAAAATCTTTTTTTTCTTTTAAAAAGCTGGTCATGTGTTTGCCTGCACCAGCCTGAATCCAACCTCTGTTTTTTTTTTTTTTTGGGCTTTACTGCCAACAGAAACCCAGGAGCAGCGCAGTCTGTCAGGTTTCGCTTGTCAAGAGTCACATCTCCACAGCCCTCCAGCAGCCAAACAGTCATCTGCAATGGCAGAGGAGTCAAAAAACAAAATAAAAACAGCGCAGCTTGAATGAGTGAAAGAAACTCCAAGTGGATTCTGAATATGAGCAGTGCTCCTGTGTGCACAAAAGTCTCAAGAAGCTTAACTTTTGCTTTTCATTTGGCTTGGAGAACTTCATGCAGGATTTGTGACCATATACTGTACCCAGTAACCAGCACATCAGTATGAGACTCAATTTTTATCGTCTTCGCCACAGCGCCGCTTAGCAAACCTCCCAGGGCAAGGATACAATACGTCCCACAGAATTTGCATATCGGTTGTATAACATGCCTGGGAGGCTTATGTGATGCAGATTCTATTTGAATGTTAGTATTTCTCCACATAGATACTGTGCAGGGTGGTTTTAGATATAGCAAGTGACCTCGCCCCACACCCTAACCCCAATGTCCAGCTGTTCTATAGGGGAAACCTCCAGGTGGGACGTTTCTTCTTATTGATATCACCTCGGAGAACTGACGTCATTTTCCTAAAGCTATGCTCAGTCGCCCGTGCATGACGAAAGGCTCAGCCTTAAAGTGTTATTTACACTGTCTGTATTTCTGTCATAGTTGATGAAAAGGTTTGCAGATAACAGAATACAAAATTTCTAAATGAAAAGCGCTTGAAGCTGCAAGTAAATTTGAAGCGACGCATTAACTAAGTCCCACTCCAATCATATTTGATCTATTTTCAAATGTTCCCAGTGGTCTTTTAATTGTGATTGTGCCGTTTTTAGTGAAAATCAAAAACCTGTATCATTTTCTAGGACATATTTTCTGCAGAGCAGCAGAAGTTCATCAGAGATTTGTGGGCAGCACTGTTAGCACGGAGCATCCCCTGCTCCCTCCCTGTTGCTGAGAGCTCTCTGTTTACACTCTCTCCCACCAGCTTACAGCCCCTCCCATCCCCAACCTAACATTAACGGTGCAACAAAATTGCCGAGCCATATCGAAGTTGGCTGAGACAACCTGACTTTCCTATTCCACTTCAACACTTAGTTCCAGGTGCTTTTTTAATGCTTTTCCTCCCTGAAGCAGATGTCTGGGCCCATTATAAGCCTTTTCCTGTCACTGTTTAGCCAAATGTTGTGAGACGTGGCTGGTGACATTGGCTATAGCTGAATAAGTGAAGAATTTTAGACATCTGTGGTCAATAACGTATGAAATTCTTTTTAACAAAGCTGAATATTTTTTTATGAGTACTGATCATCTTGATCATTCAAAAGATAATCTTAGCATGGGTTTCTGCAGTTCCAGTGGTAATGAAGAGACTCTCCAGGTAATCCTATATATGCAGCTTGTTAAAGTTCCACGATTTTATACTCCTGTGGTGTGGTGGGAATTATTTTTGTTGGTTTACAGTAGTGTTCACAAGGAAACTCGTAAATATTAGACTTTTAAAATGAGCTCCTTCCTGTTTGCAATGGTGATAGACAGGCTGTCAGGTGAGGTTAGACTGGAATTACCATAGACTATGATGTTTGCAGACGGCATTGTGATTTGGTTGGAATGGGTGGAGAAAAGTGTCAGGTGCAATAGAAAAGTTTCACATCAAATAAAAGTAAAAAGGGTAGAAAACTGGTGAGACCGGCCATGTTGTTCAGCCTAGAGACAGTGGCACTGAGGAAAAGACAGGAAGCAGAGCTGGAGGATGAAGATGCTGAGGTTCTCTTTGGGAGTGACCAGGATGAATAGGATCAGCAATGAGTACATCAGAGGAACTGTACCAGCCAGAGAGGCCAGACTGAGATGTCCAGAGGAGAGACGGTGAATTTATTGGTAGAAGGATGCTGAGTCTAGAACTGCCAGGCAAGAGGTCTAGACTCTAGAGAAAGTTTATAGATGCAGTGAAGGAAGACATGAAGGTAGCTGGAGTCAGAGTAGAGGATGCAGAAGACAGGGTTAGAGGGAGGAAGCTGATTCGCTGTGGTGACCCCTGAAGGGAAATGCCCAAAGGAAATTGAGGCCCACATAAAATGATCATTATTCATTATTTTCTGTCACTTCAGTGTTTGATGAAGCTAAAGTTGTTATGAAAAACTGGCTGGATTTTGAATTTCTTTTTGGATATTTCCTAAATCTGCTCTACAAACACACTTGTTACGTTTTTTTTTTTTTTTTTTTTTTTTTTTTTTTACGATTATGCATTTGATCAAAAAACCTTAAGAAATTTTTTCTTAACCTGAAAACCTTCTTGTTTTACTCAAAATTTAAAATATTTGAGCCTGGAAATCCCAGACTTTAGTGACTTCTCATTCCCATCTGGGTTCCAGGGCTTTAAAGACCCAAATGTGTTGAACATGTTGTAGAGTTTTTTATGATGATGGAGGCCATAATGAAAGCTAATTTCATTAAAATTGCAATAAATGAGGATTAGAGGAAAGAGTGGCGATGGAAAAAGCCTTTAGCAGTGACTTAGGTGCTACTATCGGCTCGCCACAAACTCTCTGCTTCACTCCGCTGGATTGCTCCGATATTGCTCGCCACTTTTTTGCACCGGTAGTATTAGGTTGGGGATGTGATGTGCTATAAGCTAACGGGAGAGAGGCTCACTCCACGCCATCAGTCGCGCACACAACTCATAGGTGAATTTTTGATGAACTATTGCGGCATTGCAGAAACTATAGAAACCCAGGTAAAACTTGTATCACGAAACAGAACATTTATAAAGGGATCACATTATTACCATAGTCATCTGATACCTCACATGTTCTGATCAGTAGCCTCACCCATTGTTTGTTCTTCCTTCAGCATTGGTCCTCAGGTGTTAACAGAGCATGTCCAAGTTATCATGGGTTTGGGGAGTTCACCCTGGATTGATGCTGTTAAATATCATCTATTGACAAGTTCATGTTCAAAATGGGTGCAAAGCTTTAAAAAAGCAGAAGTCAGTTTGCTGTTGTGATGCCTTCAGATGTGTCTGAACATAACAAATCTACTTTAGCTAATTTACCTCCATGTAAGTCCACTAAAGCTTCAAAACTCACCAACCCTAGTTAACATGTCTAATTCAGCACAATTAGAAGACTGAAGGCTACAGTATGGCTTGAAAAGGTTTCAGGAGAAAACAAACCTTAACTCAGGTTTTGGTTTGCCTGGCATGGTAGTGGACTGACAATGGTACGGGCTTGTTTTGGTGCTTTAAGATGAGGCTGTTCGGTGTTGCTTAGTCTGTCAAGAGCCTTTACACATACATGTGTAGAAAAAGAGTAAAATATGAGTCTGGAACCTGAAAACGTGTCAGAACATCATCAATGATCAAAACCTCAACATCCAAAGGTACTTTTGCAGAAACCGATGCTTAACTCTGGGAGAGCCAAAATAATATAAAAATAAAAAAAAGAATGAATGTGAGTGAGACAGATATCCATACAGACAAGGATTTTATTTTAGTATCTAAACTTTATGACCCACTCCAATGAAAATGGCGTTATTAGTGTTTTTAACCTGTTCTTGTAGCATTTTTCTAATGATGGAAGACATGTATAAAGAAAATTAAGCCAAAAAAATTGCAATTCTGAGTATTTCTTTTTTTACGTATACTTATATAGCGCTTTTCTACCTACAAGGACAAAGTGCTTTACAGTCACAGACCCATTCACACACACTGGTGGCCGCTCCGCTGCCAAACACAGGCGCCTGCCTGCCACCAGAGGCAAGGTGGGGTTCAGTGTCTTGCCCAAGGACGCTTTGACTCATGGGCGTGCAAGGCGGGAGTCGAACCTGCAATATTACAGTCATGGGTCGACCGCCCTACCGCTGCACCACGGCTGCCCCAGTTGTGAATCAAGAACAGACGAAAAAATGCTGTTTTGCCTGAAATCTTTACTGCTAAACCAGCAGCTAAAGTCTGGTCTAAGTTGTATATTTTCAGGGATGCAGACGACCTTTAATTCCACTTACTGATGCCTGCACATAGACTTTCTCTCCCTCTGACTCTGAGCACATCATCCCGCTGTGAGTTTGAGCGATGACGCAGAAACCAGAAAGCGGCGCTGCATTGTGTCTCAGTACTTCCTGAGTGACGTCTGACCATTATTGAATTAGTTTTATGACCGGATGAGTCAAGATGTGTCATCAAAGTACACAAGTGTTAAATGGTGACTTGGAAATGAAGAGTTAAAAACTGTTAGTGGGGAGCAGACAAAATGGCAGCTGCACTCACGCTCATGTGCTCAAACATAAAAAGCAGAGAGAGGCACAGGGACGCACTTTTAAATGTTAAAACAAGGATCTATCATACTTTTACCACAGGAGCAACAAAACCTGACAGAATCTCCCCAGGCAATAGAAAATGAAGAAAAAATACCTCTTTTTTTTAGCACACTACAAAAGTCTCCTTTTCCTTTAAGCTGGACTTATAAATGTTGTTTCTGTAAGATAAAATAAAATAAAATACACACTTTTTGGTAAAGATTAATTGGCTATAAAGGCTTTTGTTGGTTATATTTGGTGACTTTATGAGGTTTAAATCAACTTTAAGTCAAAAGTAGAAATCCTGGAGTAATAAAGGAGAAAAATCAAGGCCTGCTGCTGTAGATGGATATGAGAACTCAAAACTGAAATGAGGTCATCATTGTGTTGCTTAGGTGTTTATTCACCCAATTTTCTGGAGCTTGTAAGGAACTCTAGAGACGTGGGTGCTTTATCAAAGTTGTTTTGCGGTGCTGATAGGTGCTTGGTGAGTTTTTCCAAACACAGGCGCTGAACATGCAGCTCCTGTGACAACTGCAGCCTTATTTGTCTGCTTTTGATCCATAAATGCAATCAAGCTGCTAAACCTTGGCCCCAAGTTATAAAGTGAGGGTGCACACCTGTGTTTCCTCCTAGACAGCAGCATGGAGATAAGGTTGTGTGTTCAGTGCATTGTGTCTGCATGCATGGATTTGATTTTCCATTTCCTGGACTTAACTGTTGCCGTCAGGTTAGAGGGTCAGGCCGCTTACCTTTTACCGCTATAAATGTCATGAGGAAGGTAATGCCTGATGACAGGGTGACAGAACTGGGGGATAAAGGCCATGTGGGTGGGTGTCGACCCTGAGCAGCGGCCACACAAAGGTGGATCTCCCTGCTCCCCGGTCAATGCATGAGATGTGAAAAATGTTGATTTTCAGCGTTTTCCCCCAACGGAACAAGGAGGTTTGGAGCCACCTGCACAGCAGGCTTTACACAGAAATGTGTCTCTATCTGTCATACTGTACATTTCTCATGCTTCAATGGTCCTCAACATTTAATATTCCACTCGTTCTTCAGCCATCCCCTTCATTCTTCCTGCTGTTTACTTGCATCTGAAATCCCCTGATCCAGCTGCAAAAAGAGCAAGAAAAGCTAAACCATAAGCATGGCTGTGACTCCCTCAAGGGGGGTAAATGCAGACAACAACTTTGGATCATTGTGTTGTGACAACTAAAGTCACTTTAACAATTAGCTTAAGTGAGGATAAAGCACTGCACACACTCTTTGATAAACCGAAGCAGCTTTGGATTAAAATTTGAGTACTCTAAAAAGACAATTCGATTTTTTTAAACTTTTTTTTAAAACTTAATTATAAAATAATCAATTATAATAATAAATTATAATAAAATAATTATAGATCTCCATGTTTCCTAAGACAATAGAGGTTTACTTTTGAAGCCTCCATAGCTTTTGCCTTTACGATTATCTTGGCAGGAAGTGGAATCCTCGAACCTTGAAGATTCAGCAAGCTACCTGTCAATCAAAAGCCAACACCCCTTTCATTTTCGGAGATTAAAAAGATTAAGTTTGTGAAAAAAAATACCCCCAGATAATATAAGCAGAGATTAAATGAGATGGTTGTTATTGAAAAAGATAATCCAAAAATAAGCTTAAAAAAGCAAGAATGCAACTAAGAGTTTTGAAAAATCTCTCAAAATAAAGTAAAAAATTGTAAACATATGAGCTGTGTTATATCAGGGTTATACAGCGGTGAAGTGGGGCGATTAGTGGGGCAGCCTCTGGGGTAGAAGCTTTTTTTGGTAATACATTGAAACAATAAGAAAACATTTGGGAAACCGTTTATTTTCTGTTGTCAAATTTTATGGCTTTACATTTAAGTATGCGAAATTTGTAAAACCAATAAATAAAAACAACCAGTGGTTAAGTTTTAAACTGACTTGGCTCCATTTACTTTAATCTTTTTAACTAGTCTTTAACAGAAATTCAGTGTTGCTTTACTTTTTTTTATTTAAAATCGTGACGCTTAAAGTATAAAAAATACTTTGGAAATCTGCCCCCCCTCTTTAAAGACTTTATTTGAATGGTCTTCATCCAGTTTATTGGGTTTTTGTTTGTAACATTTATTTTTTGCATGTTTTGATCACCAGAATTGAGCTTTTATTACATCAAAAACTGTAACTGATGTAAGTGTTTACTTAAAACATAAGCATTTTTTATTTAACTGTAAGAGAAGCTATGAAAAGAAATGTTTTTTTAACCTCTTAAAACCTAGCTTTCCGCATGTATGGACATCAGTTTTTGGGTTTCATTACCACAGTGGTTATTTCTGTTTAAGGACTCTGTAACTATGTACATGGAGTATTAGCTCAAGTATTAGCTCGAGTATTAAGAGAATAGAATAGAATAGAATAGAATAGAATAGAATAGAATAGAATGCCTTTATTTTCACTGTACACATGTACAATTTGCATCATACGCATATACAATGAGATGAAAAAGCCGCTCACTATTCAGTGCTAACATTCATAAGAAAATAATTTCACAAGAATAATAGAATAATAAAATAATTTCACAAAAATGAAGAGTTAACGGAAGCCTTCAGATTGAGTCAAATTACACAAAATAATGTATTTTATATAGTGCAAAAATTACATTTTTTTTAATCATAAGACTTTTGTTTTATCCATTATTTAATCAATGTAATGCTGACATGTATTCTTGCCAGGGTGGCAAGCAAAAAGCTTTATCCTCTTACTTGCCCCTCAATTTTAGAGTCAATATTAGTGTTATTTTTGACAAGAAATAAAAATATCATCAATACAATTCTTGGAGCATTGCAGCATGCAAGCAAAAATACGTCAAACTGCCACATTCTCTGCATGAATAAAGAAGAAACATTTCATGAATATAGAAGGTAGTCTTTAGTTAAAATCCAATCACTAAAATAGTCTTTGTTAGTCATGATAACCTGGAAAAAAAGAAACCAAACATTTTTTTAACTACTCGTTTGTTACCATTTTGTTGCTTTTAAACTACAGCTATCAAGATTTATTTTTTGTCATTTAGTTGGTGTGAAGAAAACCTGGACTTTACAATGTTTTCTTTTTAGCACGAAAAAAAAAAAAGACATTTTCCTTTTTGCTTTTAAAACCTGATTTCTGTGTTGGATCGTGTAACTGCAGACAGTGAAGGCTGTTCTTGTCCCAGCGATTTATTTGGAGGGCTTTTTTTTTTTTTTCTCCAAACATCAAGCTCTCAGATATGCTGACCACTCGCGGGGTTTATGTAAGCCAACATGGCCGCCGTGAAGCATTACAGGAAAGAAAGGAAAGGAGAGAGGGAGAAGCATAAAGAGTGTGCATGGGCTAGATTTAGATTAAGTGCTGTGATAAACTGAGCATGTGCAGAGATGCAGCCTCTGAAGTGATCCTATTTATGTGATCTTGTCATGAAACTTTATGCTTTTCAGAGATAGACGCTTTATTGTCTTTGCAGTAAAAAAAAAAAAATCTTTAGATTAGATGCATCTGAGTGACAGGCAGGTATTGAATGATGACCAGTGAGACCAGATGACGGCAAAATTAGACTGTCTAAATGTGAAATTAATCTGCTGCTTCTGCTTCTTTAATCTGCCAAAATAATCCACAGATTTACAATCTGAATTAGCTGTTTTCATGGCCAGATCCACTGCAGAATGTGAGAGATGCTCGATTTAGTGCTCCTAAGTGTCTCCATGCACATTTAATCTGTAATACTGTAATAAAACTATCTGTTAATCCCACTGGTTACACTGAATGACACCAGGAAAACGAAGCAGGACTCCCAAAAGAGCTTTAAAGATTCTGCAAAGTTCAACTCAGAGGTTGACACGCATGGATGTCCTTCGCTCATATCCGTTGGATCTAGCAAACTCATTGGACACGTGACAAGTTGTTTCACGCTCATCTTTCAGGGCCCGTTCCTGGTAATCTTGTGTTCAGCGATGCTCCATCATCGTGTGCTGCTAATCTTCCAAAATCCTTTCCCCTGTCAGATGCCAGGAATTTACCTCAAACATCACTTCTTTTTAACCACAGACTGTGTCCTTAATGCACCTTTCAAAATAACTGTTGTGTTGTATTTGTGTCCCAAAGGCTGCAAACTTTACAGTTTAAGGAATCTGGTTTCTAAATCCAGCCTTCTGTGCTAAATGCTCGGTGTTTTTGTGCTTCCAGGTAACCCCTGACTCCCATTAGGATCTTCTCTTCCCTGTTGGAGACCTTCTCCACCCCCCAAATCCAGCAGCCATGGCAGATGACGCAGACATGCGCAATGAGCTGTCAGACATGCAGCAGCGGGCTGACCAGCTAGCCGATGAGGTGAGAGCGATGCTCAGATGAGCTCAAAAAACCTACATCAACGTGCATGCACGACTTAAAGCAAAACCTCTGCGCACTTCATGCTGTTATACGCTTCAAATTCATGTGTCTGTGCGAACGCCACACACGTGCATACATGCTCCAGTCGCCTCCAGCTCCACATATGACTCACAGTGGTGCAGCGGAGCGGAATGCTAAACACAGATGTGCACACATATGCATGGATGTCAGCTGGGCACAAAATGGCGAAAGCAGCAAAACAGTCTCAGTGATTTCCAACAGCTTTGAGATCTGCAATCAGTTTGGCAATTAGACTGAAAAACAGGAATGCAAAGACAAGAAAGCCTAAATATGACTGAAATATTTATATATGCAGCTGCTAGATATAAAGTCTATTCCTCAGTTTTTATTATTCTAAATCCTGATGTCACACAGCAAAGTGAAGGGCTGTTGTTCTGAGCTGTGCACTTCTCTGAAAGAGAACTGGAACATGCGCTCACATATGTACCGGTGCACAGGCTAATAATAGGTGTCCTCCAGTCAGAGAGGGGAGGGATCAAAGCCTGCTTTTATAACAAAAGTAAAGTTATTTTTATCTGCAGTGCTGCGGCGCTCTTAATGAGAACCAAACAAGTTCCAAAAGAAAAATCAGTTTGATTCCTAACAGATGACCAGAGATTTATGCATCTATAACAACTGAAGATCCTTTTACATGCATGAACATTTTCAGTACAATTAGCATTTGCACCTCATGTGTCCTTATGATCTCTGTTTAGAGCTGTTTCCTGTCATTTCAGCATCACACTAATAGAAGTTTTCATTTCCCTGCAGTCACTGGAGAGCACTCGCCGCATGCTGCAGCTGGTGGAAGAGGTAAGAGGCAGCCATGATGGAGCTGACACAATGACCTGTGTGTGCACTAAAGTTTCATTAGAAGCTTATAAAGGTGATGATTTAAGACAATGGTCCCCAACTCACTTTTTTTGTGTCACAAAAAGTAAATAATAAAAAAAAAAACCCTACTTTTTACTTTACTTTACTTTACTTACTATTTATAATCTGATTCTGAAGGAAATTTTATTTTGAAAAACTAGTAAATTCTCCCCACAACATCCAACTTATTCTTGATGCATGTCAAGTCACTCGGTCACGTATGAAAATTTTGTCCGCTACTTTCTTAAAGAAGCTGCGCTACAGCAGTTAACAAAACACAAATGTATTTGGAAAAGCCTCTTTTGACAAAAAAGATCCAGTGAGGAAATAGAAGAGCCTACAACTTCAAAAGAAAGCAAAGCTGCATATAACAAACTAAAACCAGGAATCTTTACTCCAAAAATGGATTTATTGCAACAGTTGTTCAACAATTTTAATGAATAATATTCAGCAACTGGCTGTCTAATTTATGAGGATGATTCACATTTATGATTATAATTGTAAAATTGCTGTTTTAGTGACCCTTTTTTTGTGTATTTAGTGGAGCAGGAAGCCTGTCAATTAGTTTCTACGTCACAAATTACAATCTTTCAACTGGCTTCTTTTCATCTGCTCCTGATTCACCACAATTTGAATAAAGAAATAGTCAGAAATGCAATTTAGACTTTAATTTTCTTTAAATATGTCCTCCATCATGAGAAAAATGCCACAAAAACATGTTAAAGGTAACAAAAACACAATTTTTTTTTGCCGCCGTCCACATCTTCTTTCGGAGTTGAGCTGAATACAAGCTGTAAAAATGCTTGTTAAACAATGTGTTTTGTGAGATGCTGCTAGCCTCAGCCTCTCATAGGGAGCAGCACTTCTCCCACTCGACAAAGTGGCTCCATTTCAGGTGTTGAAGGAAATTTGTCATATTCCCACTCCTGGAAGGAACAGTCTTCAAACTGATTTTGCAGTGTGTGGTTTGTTACTCCAAGATGGAAGTTGCGAAACCGAACCGGTTCTATAGAACTGAAGAAATTGTTCCTGCTGTGGGAGCGAGCGCCTCTTTGCTGGCTGCCATTTCAACAACTGCGCGTAGTGAGAGACCTTAATCCGAACAACAAAAGCCCAAGAGCAGGGGTGTCAAACTCATTTTGGTTCGGGGGCCACATTCAGCCCGTCTGATCTCAAGTGGGCCGGACCAGTAACATAAAAGCAAAATAACAGCTTTGTTTTGGTTTTTTTTACTCAATTTGAAAAAAAAATGCCTCAACCAACAAAGTAGCCTAATCACATGGGGCCAATGGATCTTGAATAAAATTAATTTCAATTAAAAAAAAGTTTGTCTATTTAATTTAATACAGACTGAATATTTTACCTCTGACATTTAAGGAATCCAGAAACTTTTCTTTATGGTTAGTGTCTTAGTGCTGAATCTTATATTCTTTGAGCACTGCAACCTGTTGATGACATACCAAGCATGGGGGGGTTTGCATTCAGTTTCGTGAAAGAAAAAAAAACTGTCAATTTTTCCTGGAACTCTCTTCACTCCACTTCACTTTTTGACAACATTTTGGTCATTAGGGTGTCACTACTGATCATCCTTATAGCAAGATAACAGCGGTGAGGCTCATAGGGAACCAAAGTGCATCTTATCCAGAAACAGAGCTGTTAGGTTTCACTTTTGGTACATGCAGAGATATGCTGATTCACCTGTTTTGCCTTTCCTTTGCTCCCCCTAGTGGCGGAATTGCGCATTTTGGTTATTTCTGTAAAAAATCATAACTCGCCACAGGAATGGACTAGAAACTTGCTTTCTTTTTTAACCATCCTTATGATTTTTACTCTTCATGTGTGGGCCGGACTTAACCACCTGGCGGGCCGGATACGGCCCGCGGGCCGTGTGTTTGACACCCCTACCCAAGAGAGAGAGTGCTGGGGGGGGGGGGGATCCAAATATTCCCTAAAGTAATTTTGCTTCGATACCTTTGATTTATCTCCCAGCTGGGCGGCAAAAAGGCTGCTTTTTATACAATGTTTCCCAGTTGTTGCAGTTATTTGTTTTTTTCAATGCTGAATCGATTTTTATGTGCACATTTTTTTTCAAGTGTTCTAAATTATTTATCCCTTATGATTTAAAGTGATGGAGGATTGGGTTTTGAAGAAGACCCACTGGGATGTTGGTGCCAGAGATCTTAAAAAAATAGAAAATAAAAAGCCTAAGAGCAACTTTTTATTCCCTAAGTGAACTTGTTAAAAGTCAAAGCTTTACTCTTAAGTCTCTGAACTTAGTGGTCTGTTTGCCGAACACATCAGGTGTTCACAATAATGTATGAACGACATTCAAAATTGAACTTGATGGCTTCGACAAAATTTTAAAATCAAATGGAGATTTACTGGGAAGCAGCAAGAGCAAACATCAAATAAACAGATGGAGAAAGGAGGGAAGACGAGGGCTCAGCGAGGCATGGAAGGACAGAGAGGCGGGGGGGGGGGGCACAGATATCTTCTGCCGCTCTCAAGGTCACATTGATCTGTCTCACTGTAGCTCCACCCCTGCAACTGCCCCGGGTGGAGGCAGACAGAGGAGACGAGGGAAAGGGGGAAAGTTTTACTGCTCCTTCAGGGTGATAGAACACCACAGAGATGGAGAGCAGGGAGAGAGAGGGAAAAATGAGGCACAAAACATTAAGCGCACATTAAAGAAAAAAACGCCCGAGAGAGACAGCTTTAGCTGGCCTCGGCTGGAAAAATCAATACGTGAGAAAATAGAGGAAGTAAGCAAGGCAGACATCAGCTTTGTGATTAAAAACATTCATCTTCCGTGGATGTAGCCTTCGTAGAAATAGCCAGAATGAAGCTTCCTGGAATAATTCCAAATAGACAAAAACAAAAGATTTATATATATTCATTGAAGTGCTCACCATCTTTTTGTGTGATCTGTGTCAAGTCTTTTGGTCTCATATTTGTGATATTTATGAGGTTTCTAAGCAAGAGATGAACAAACTTGCAGAATCGTTTTCCTTCATGATATCCGTTTGGATTTCTTTCAAACTGCTGAGTGGAAAGAGCAGAATATGAGAGCATTCTTGTGTGTCAGTAAGTGGGCGTTCACGCTCACACAACATAATATTAGTTGTAGCTGTCGGGTGAGAGCAGGTGCAACATTTCACTTCAGCAGAGCTTCACAATAAGATGTAAAGCAGAAAAGGTTGGAAAAAAGTGTTAGTCCTGAGAGTGTTTGTTTTTTTTTGTTTTAGTCAAAGGGGGATTTTGTTCTAAGTTCTAGTGCAAGCCCAACTAAGCAGGATTTATTTAGCTTTTAAAGACCCACTCCAATCACTTTGATTTATTTTCAAAGGGTTCCCAGTGGTTTATTAACTACAATTAAGTCGTTTTTTGGCCAAAATCAAAAAAGTGTCATTTTCCAAGAGACAGTTTCTGCAGAGCGACAGGAGTTTATTGGAAATTCATCTCAGAGTTGTCGGCAGGACTTTTGGAGCAGTGATGATCTATGTAAAAAGAAAAGTTTGTACAAGGGAATACTCAGTTGTTTCAAACCCAAACTCATTTAACCCTTGAACACCAGAGCTCTGGTGACACCTAAATAAAACATGTGCTTTGACATACCATAACTCTGACCATCTATGCAATCAACGTGAATCAGTTGATTCTGACGCAGAGAAAAGCACCTTTTTATATCGGCAACACATTACTAACGTAAAGTGTTACATTACAGCACTTTTCTGCGTGTCAGATTGAGCGAATTTACGTTGATTGCATAAACGGTTGACGAGTTACAGTAGTCAAAAGAATGTAAACACTGGAGCTAAAGTTCCAGTGTAAATGGGTTAAACAAAAACCAAATCACTTAAACAAAAACATTAAAATTTTCTTTTATTGCTGCTTCTGAGATCTAAACCCTGTGGTCAAGCACAGGGGTGGGAGTATCATGTTGTGAGAGTTTTGCTAGCACAGCAAGTCATGTCACAGTAAAGTGAGGCATCATACCAGTTCCAGACTAAAATAATTAAGGAGGTTATTTACATCTTATTAAAACAATAAAGCATTCTTGTGTCTTTTATTCTCCAATTTTTTTTTTTGTATTTTCTGATTTCTTTCCTGTCACTACTAACCTTGATTTAACTCCGCCCATACTCCCCCCCCCACCACCCCTTTCCTCTTCTTTTTGTGTGTTTGGAATAGAGCAAAGATGCCGGCATCAGGACTTTGGTCATGCTGGATGAACAGGGAGGTAAGTCGACTAGAGAAAAGGCAATAACTCATCCTCAACCAAACACTGAACTTATAATTGCTGAGATTACTTTAAATGGTCTGAAAACCTTTGTGACTGAGATGATTTGTTTTATATGCTTATTCTTTTATTGCTTTTTCAAATTCATTTATGTTTTCCTTCCTTCCTACACAGAAGTGCCGTTATAACTTCAGCTTGATTTGATGCATGGTGCCTTTGATTTCTGAAGGGTGGAGGTTGTTCCTCCATTTGCCTTCCTTAACCTTTTGTTTCCTTTAGCTCACATTTTTCTTTCACCTGATAACCTTCTATTTGCCACCAGGAAGTTTTGATAGTTCTGTTTTTTAGCCAAAAAAGACAAAATAAATACCTTAAAAGTGCCAAATCATTTAAAGATGTATAATGTTGTGGAGCCACAGCTGAAAGCGGCGACCGTAAAATTTCTAGACCGTTCTTTGATCTGTGTGTGTTGATTTGGAAGGCTTCTCGTCTTATGCCGGCTAGTTTTTTAATCAAGCTCTGATTGCAGCCGAACAGGCCCACAATATTTCTGTTGCATAAGAAGAACGATTGATTTAACTGGTAATGACAAACTAAATACCTTTTGTCTTTCAAGCCATAAACCGATTTGTACAATCCCTGGTTGAGCAACGACAGACACGTTTTAGAGAAGAATACTGATGGAAAAAAGGATAAAGTAAACCATAAACAAACGGGAAGATCATTCTTTAAACAGTTTTTCAACAGGAATACCTTTACTGAACTTTGGAGTTCAGATGAAATGATAATCTAATCAAATTAAAACTCTGAAAGTTTTTCAATCTTCATAAAGGTCACTTCTTTCTATAAGCAACTCAAAATATCCTAAAATTCATGCCAACCAGGGATTTTGACAAATCATAACAAGTCAGTGAACTAGTTTTCACTCCATATTTAACCGTGCCACATCCTTTTTCACACTCAGCTTGCACTGTATTTGCTTTAATCACAGCCAAAGCGGAAATGCTCTTTTTTTGTGTTGTTTCTGTGGAACAGCCACCTGCCCACTGTCCACCACATCAGCATGATAAACCAAGGCTCCTAAATCACAGCCCAGACCCGATGAAAGAGCTCACATCTCTGCTGAACTGTGTCAAACACAAGCAAAGCAGATGTCAGATCAGGAAGTTACAGTCAGTCTGCAGGCAGCACATATCCATAAAAGATAATAAAGGGCATCTTTGTTAGTATCCTGATGCAGGCATTACTTCAGATACATTTTTAAGTAACATCATAACATATAATTTTACTTTATTTTGGCACCATAAGTACTTCAATATTGATGCAGTAGATCTGTTAGTTTTGCACGCGACCTGTAGGTGCTTAAAGAAAGACTTTTATTTTGAAGTTAGAAAACAGTACGTACTACAAAGATGTTCAGCTTGATGGAACTAAGAGAGACTATAGAGTACGAAGAAATATGTGCTTCAATGCTAAATTGTGAACTACATATTAGTTTATTGGGAGACATAAATATTGTTTTTAACAATAGTTTTATTATGGATTTAAACAAAATAGGGAACGTTTCATAAAGTAATGGAAAATCAGTGGTCAAGAACACATGTAGAAGTTTTACATCAAGTCACCTAAGATGTAAACAATGTTTTTTTTCTTCATTTTTTTATTATAGGAATGTATTGAAATGCAATTTTAAAATATCAATTTAAAACAGACAAAAAATGTTGCAGAAGTGTCTAAAGTATTCAGGGAAAATGGTTAGAAATTATGCTGAATACATTAATAACTCTTTGTTTCTGATTTTAAACCTTTTACCAATTTTATTTAAAGATGACTAGTCAATACAGTTATGGAACCCGACTTTGTCTCGGAACTGACCATTATTGGTTTCTGACACAAATTATTCATGTTTTAAATTCATTTACACACTAAAAACTCCATAGTTAAAAATATGGTAACCATTAGCTGAGGTTCAAAAGTGATTAATTTTTTTCTGGGACATTTTAACTCAGGAAAAGAAAAACATACATTTGTTTAAACTTAAACCACTATAATCCCAACAATTTGTAAGACTCTAAAAGTAACACAACAATAGATTCCAACATGAATAACCCAAGAATTGTGTTAAACAAATTATAATGATACATTTTTTTAAGCCTGTATGTAACCATATGTTTAAAAAGAAGCACAAGCAAAATTTTAGTTGTTTTTCCTTATTTGTGCAATTTTGGGGTTTATTTATTACGTAGACCCTGCAGAAACATTGAAGAAGAGAAAAAATGTAAGTGAAACAAAAGAAATCAAAGTAAAAATAATGATAATAATAACTTGTCCGCGCCAGTTACTAACTTAAAGAAAAACAAAAAATGTTGTCTTGTTTTTATCAAATTTAGGTTTTGTGTATTTTTTATTACAATTGATTTCTCTAATCTAACATGGATTTAGGATTTTCTTTTTTGTCATTTCTAAATGGTAAAAAATGTTTTTCAATTCATATAAACCTTCTTCCACTATACAGAAAATACAATGTCATGTATTGTCTCATAAAGCAAACATTTGATTCGTCTTTACCCACCTCTGTGTTTCAGAGTTAAGTTACGTTTTTAAAAAGAACTTTGTAGAAGTTAATTATTAGTAAAAAACTGCTGAAATTATTCTAAAATAAATTAGATAAAATTGTTAAATGAAAGTTGACATAAGATGATACTTTTGTAAAGCTGTTACATCTGCAAATAAGACACACTTTTTGCCACATCATTGTTAAAAATTAACCACTGAATGGTGCAACTTTTAACCACTTTAGGAAAGTAAAACCTAAATGTTAAGGTTTACAGATGTGTGCTTCCTAATATTTGTTAATTTAATGAAGCAACCTTTTGTAAACCTTATTGTTAAGTGTTGCTAAGTTGTCTTTTATTCTCTGGCTTCAACAGTTTGTCATCAAATCTTAAAAAAATGTTTGGGATTGTCCTTAATTTTTTTATTGAATGAAGCACAAAACACACCTTTTATTTTGAAAATTCAGCAGGAACTCTTTGGCAGCTACAAACCTGTTTTTGGTCCCAAGAATCACATGATCGTACTGTGGAGTGTCCAGTCTAACCCTGCCACTCACACACACAGGAAGTCCAGCCCCACAAGCACACATCTGTCAGTTTCTGCTCATCATAACTCATATTTCTGTCAATGAAATTCATTCCACTACTGTCATCCCTTTGTCCTGACCAGAGCAACTCGATCGTGTCGAAGATGGCATGAACCATATCAACCAAGACATGAAGGAAGCCGAGAAAAATTTAAAAGATTTAGGGAAATGCTGTGGGCTTTTCATATGTCCATGTAACAAGTAGGTACTGACGATGTGCCCCAGAGGTTCTTTACATATGTGGTGGCGTCCAGTTTTTCCTTTTTATTTTTTATCTTTTTTTTAATATTTTTCTTTTGGTTCAGTTTCTTCCGTCATAGTGGGTGTCTGAAGATGTTGTCTTCTCTCCTTTGTCCTCTCTTGATCTCTCTTTCTCTCTCTGCTTCTCTTCATTCTGTGGGGGATAAATGACTTGTGTTTAATCAGAGCAACTGGAGCGCATCGAGGAGGGAATGGACCAAATCAATAAGGACATGAAGGATGCAGAAAAGAATTTGAACGATCTAGGGAAATTCTGTGGTCTTTGCTCCTGTCCATGCAACAAGTAGGTGCTGCCTGCCTGCCTGCCTGCTATTTCAAAATAAGACTCAGTATCTCAGAAAAAGAAAAAGAAACATCCGGGGAAGAAGTGGCATCACCGCGGCCATCAGCCAATAGTCTGCCCTGCTCCAGATTGAGATGTTTTAGGCTCTCTGTCATCCACATAAGGTGGACTCAGGAGGATCATTTTCTTGAAAACACTTCTAATCCACTCAGAGACTGTAAATTAAAGGTTAAACTGAAATAACGAACCTATATATTGATACATTAATTAATGGAGGTCTACAGTTTGCTTTGTCACTAATTGACAAAACTTATAAGGTTCAACAACTTAATGATCTACATAAAAAATGGCTAAAATTGTATCTTACTGCCCCTTTTATTGTAAAAATTCATAGCCATTTCTTGCTTGTGCTTTCACACCAGGATAGTCCAACAAATTAGGCTCAAATTGGCAGAGAATGCTAAAGCACTTTAAACCTTCATTTGGTTTGATTTGCTCCTACACTACTGACCAGACCATCTAAAAACATCATGCAGCTGATTTGTGGGAAATGGTAGTGTCCAAAATGAGCACCGACCTGGAAGAAAAACAAGCATGATGGAGAAATGAGTCCATCACATGACCGTACCTCTTCAGCGAACGATGTTTACTCACAACTAATTGAACATGGACGAGCAAAATGTTTCCATACTCAAAATACATCACTTCCTCTCTTTGGATTTTCTCCCGCTATGGTTCACTTCCACGTAAACCATACATTTTGTTTGCTATTTAGTTTTTGGACAAACCCGATTTTCCTTCTTTAGGTGAGCCAGAATTCAGATGAGTTGTCACAGCTGCTGATCGAGGCACAGAATGGGAAGAAATAAAAATGGTTTGCCCCCAACCAGCCCAATGTGAAAGCACCCTTGAAATAAATAAATCTACTTCAATCTTTTTTTTTTTTTTTGTATTTAGGAGGACAAAGGACTACTTGTAAATAATAGCGCCACATGACTTTATTTTAATTATTAATTACAATTTTAAAACTCAAATCCAGATCAGGCCTCAATAGATCTGGTCAATGGGATGTCCTCTGGATCGAGGAACATCCCATAAATCCTAGTTCCACATCTGACAAACGTCCACTTGTCTTCCAGTCTCAGCCAATCCTTTTAACATTTGGTCTTTAGAAAACTCCCCAGTCAATCCACAGTCTGTGCAACACTCGAAACAAACCAGTGATATCCAACTCCCATGAGGTCAAAAAGAAAAAAACAAAACAACGTTTTCAAGCTTTCCTCCACGCACGTGCCTTCCCTGTCCAGTAAAAGTGCCATATTCTCTAACCTTCCACTTCTCTAAACAGCTTCATGATGAGAGTCTTTAAATGCAGGGGTATTTATTGTATTCCACCTGCAAAGACTGTATGGATCCCCTCTGAGGAAGACTGTTCCAATAATGATGCATAGTGAAGAGGAAGAGTAGCGTTTTGTCTGATTCTCTTCACTACTCACTATTTATTGCAAAAAAAGAGGTAAAAGTTGCGATCATGTGTCTGAATTGCGTTAAAATGTTCTTTTAGGGTCTAGGGAATAGTGAGGGAATTCAGACACAGCTCCTACTGCAGCTATTGGCCAAAAAAACGTATTAACATATTTACCCAAAAGAATTAAAGAGCAAGGTTCAGAAGCCTCTTGACCTCTTAAATCCTTTGTAAAATGAAATCTTTGCTGGAAATGTGCTGATCTTAGTCCCAAAAAAGGCTTTGGCCAGTCTGGTCCAGGACAGTTTGACACTTCTCCTCATCTGCATGATCTTCTACCACCACCGCACCGTGCTAACATCCAGTAGACCCTCACCTTTTTGCAGGCAACGATACCTCCCTGTTCCCTTCTCCCCCCACCTCGAACTACCCCTTCCTGCTCTGAGCGCCAATGACATGGAATGACTGGCGAGCATGACCCTTGGAATGCTCATGCATGCATGACGATGCAACTCATAACAGAAATGCTGCCTGCGACAATGCTCTTATTTACGGTACGATGAAACCTTTTTTTTGTTCTTTTATTTCCGTTTTATACTTTTAAATAAAGGAATAAATAGTATTCCAAAATATTTTTTTGATCTAATTTACAAGAAAAACAATGCAACATTAAAGACCCTCTCTGACCACGCTGATTTATTTTAAAAGCAATGGTCTCTGATAATGGTTTAGCCAATATACTTCTCTTAATGTTTCGTTTTCTAGGACATAGTTTCTGCAGAGTGGCAGTAGTTCATTCAAAGATTTGCCTCTGAGTTGTGGGTGGGACTGTTGGAGTGGAGCGAACCACCCACCCAGCGTATTTTCTGTCACAAATAAACTATTTTTAAAACTGCCTTTTTTTCATCTGCTCCTGATTAATAACGATTCAAATAAAGAAAAACTCAGAAATGCAATTTTGAGCCAAATTTTCTTAATATTAGTCCTCCTTCATCAGAAAAATGGCATAAAAACACAGAAAAAACGATTTTTTTTTTAATCAGAATGGGTCTCTACATGCTTTTTCTGCTCTTATCGGTTATTTACATTTTTTAAACCCTGTTTACATGTCCAAAATCAAATTTAAGTAAAGTGCCTTCAATGTAATATGACAAAGAGAATATTTCATGAGAAAAAAAAACATCAGAGCTTGAAGAAGCAAAAAAGAAGACTGCATGAGTCATTCACGGCAAAAAAAAAAAAAACCACAGGAGGGAACTGTTTGTTTCTGTGAGAAACTAGGTCAGATGTGTGCAGTCAGGTGTCGTCGAGGATCCACTCAAAGCTTGGTTTGTCGAAATTTTACATCCTGCCTCTCCACCTCTTGTCTCGTACATGGCGCCGTGTGGTGATCCAGCTCGCTGTCCCTCTGCCCCCACCCTCCAGTCGGTTGTAAAGCAGCATCTCTGCAGTGCCACCTCTCCTGCAGAGCACTGTGCTGAACGAGCCTCTCTCCTGCACGAGCAACTCAACAGCACTGTTGGCTTAGACCTTCTCCTGCAGGGTGCTCGCTCTCATGTAGGTCAGTCTTATCTGATAGTGGCGTGTTAGCCTGCTGGGACGACAGCCTCAAACTGACTGCACACATGTTCTGGAGGTAAAAGCATCAAATTAGAAAACATGATCATTTTTTTCGCTGGGATTTCGGAGTCGTGCAGCTCGCTGTATTTTTAATCTTCTCTGCACTTGGGGTGTCTGTTGGAATTAGCTGACTTTGAGGTGCTTTAAGTCTTTTTTTTTTAATCAGTCTGCCTGTGATTGGCCTGCAAGATCGCTCAAGGAATGAAGTGGAGAAAATGAGTTTAGTTTCACGGTGGGAATTCGCAGTGCACAGAGAACTTAATCAGATCATCTCAAGTCAATCACAGAAAACCTGATTAGATGTGTGCAAAACATCCGATCCCAGAGAGCAGAGAGTAGAATGCAAAATTAAGATGGAAAAAGAACACGTCCAAGCACAAAGATGAATAGAAAGGCTAGAAGAAGGAAGAAGAAGTGACAGAATCAAAGCATGGGCCTAGTGAATGCTTGCCAAAGTGTTGTGTCAGCGAGGACAGAGCTTGCCTCAGTCCATCTCTATTAATAAATGCAGTGTAGGAGGCAGAACCGTCATCATCCATGATGCAGCTAGAATCCAACTTCGCAGTGTTAAACAAAGCCCAAAAATGATCATCGAGATAGCAAAAAAGCCTAAAAAGATCCACTCCGATCATCTTTTGATCTATTGTAAAAGCGTTCCCAGAGGTCTCTTAAAGTATAATTATTTCGTTTTTAGCCAAAATCTAAAAACCTGTGTGGTTTTTTAGGACCTATTTTCTGAAGGGTGACAATAGTTAAATAGAAATTGACCCATCCCCACTTCCCATCATCCGTCATAGCAGGGAGGTTGAAGCCTCTATGTCAATACACATTTTTTCAAACTGCATTTTTTTTGTCTGCTCCTGATTTAAATAAAGAAATACAATTTTAAGCTTAATTTTTCTAATTTATGTCCTCCATCATCAGAAAAATGTTGAAAAAAAAAAATTAGAACATGTTAAAAACAGAATTTTCATTGGAGTGGGTCTATAAATACAGAGACAATAACACATACAGATTCCCTCCAATCTTGATGGTTTTCTGCCAGATAAGACAGAGTGAGGCGACATTTTCAAAGCCGTGCTGCTGAGCTGTGAATGAGGCAGGAATGATTTTTGGTTAGCAGGTGTCTTGCCGTCAAAACCTCTGTCGCACTCATTGCTGTGACGCCAAATGTTCAAAAGAACTCAGCAAGGGAAAGGGAAAGTGAGGTCAAAAATCTTTAAAAAATCCAAAGCTAACATGGGATAGGGGTAGAGGGGGTTGCTATTGAAAATAAAATGTCCAAAAGGGGTTTTATTCTCCAGTGACTCCCTCCAGTGTCTTGTTATGTTTCATTTCCTTTTGTTGTTTGGCAGTTTGTCCCCAGCATTGGTCGTCGTCCCTCCTGAGAATGTGACCGTTCTGTACTCTGTGTTGTGTGTCCGCCAAAGGCTTGTCTATGTGTAACTGTGGGAGCGGGATGGGGGTTTGTCACTGCAACGATGCAGGAGGGAACCTGTTGCAAGAAATAATCAGAGAATAACATAATGGAAATGCATGTGTAGATAATATATGGGATACCATAATAATGGAAGTGGCCTGTTTCACTTTACTGTAGCCCTTCTGCACATTTTTTACTACAGTTTGCACCTACTAAACCCAATTTACCAACCAGTCCATGCTTGCTATGCTTTGCTTGAATTGATTTGTAGTCCCCCACCCCTCCATTTATTTATGTGCTGGATGCATGAAACCAATTAACACATTTGTGCCAGCCTGACCATGCCACATGCAGTTGACCAAAGAGCTGTTGTAGTGCCTCAAACCCAAGGCTCTCCTTGTAGACTCAAGAGAAGCCAGTCAGGTTGAGGTAGATGATGAGTGTCCCTCCTAAGCTGCTGAGTAATGGTCTGTCTTCGCGCTCCACGCTGCTATCGCCAATAAGGATGAAGAGCGGCGCCAGCAAGGCCTGGGGGAACAATCAGGATGGGGTTGTGGCCAGCCAGCCCGCCCGCGTGGTGGACGAGCGTGAACAGATGGCCATCAGCGGAGGCTTCATTCGTAGGTAAGGAATGAGGCGGAGACCCACATCAGAGATCCAACCGATGACAAAAAGGGATCATAAAGGTTATTGGATGCCAAAAGCTAGCTAAATGGTAAATGACATATATTTGTACAGTCTTTACTACCATTGTTAGAAGCGCTTTACAGTCATGGTCCTGTTCACCCATGAACACACACACAATGATGGTGGCTCCAACTGGTGGCAACCTAAGACCATCAGTAGCAATGTGTTCATTGTCTTGCTCAAGGACACTTCGACACAGGAGCAGGCAAGGTTGAAACTGAACCGGCGATCATCTGATCAGAGGTTGACGGCTGTACTGCTGAACATGAGAAAAATCTGTACTTTCAGTTGAACCTCAGTTATTTCAGGTTTCCCAGTGGAACCACATGGACTACAACTTTAAAAAAAAATTTAAATAAAAAAGATCCTTGTCAGTACCACCAGATTAGGCCTCTACTGATTCTGTCTAGGTTTTATTTTGGTAGAAATGCTAAAATATTTTGACTATCAATTGATCTAACAGATAAGACTCTCAGAAGTGTGTAGAATGATTCATTCATTTATTCCTCACGTTGACCCTCAACCCGATCCTCAGTGCTGCCCTCCTTTCCAATCTTCCACTTGCCGATTGGCTATCATCTCCAACCCTGAATTTTGCATGGAGTCTCTGAGAAAAACCCAAGCCCATAAGAACAAGCCTCATCTAATTGGACGATGGAGGTTTTGGACTTACTCCTACAGTGTGGAGACACTGGCTACAGATCCAGTGCCTCAGGCTCTATGCTCTGCGGTGGTGACACCAGACAGCATCAAAGGCTCAAAACTAGAGTCCTTCTGTAAACTGTTCAATTTAGTTCTATTCTATAAAAGCATCTTTCGACATTCATTCTCTATTCCGTTTATTCCCTTTCGGGGTCACGGGGCTGCTGGAGCCTATCTCTGCCACTTGGACAAAGGCAGGGGATGCCCTGGACAGGTCGCCAGTCTGTCGCAGGGTAGAATGCCCACAATCACACACTCATTCTCTCTCACACCTATGGACAATTTAGAGTTGCCAATTAACCTATGAAGCATGTTTTTGGATGGTGGGAGGAAGCCGGAGAAAACCCACACATACACGGGGAGAACATGCAAACTCCACACAGAAAGGTCCCCCATTGATGTTGTGTTTTTCATGTCCACCAGCCGGGACTTGAATCGGGGCCCTTCTGGCTGTGAGGCAAGAGCGCTAACCACTGCACCACCATGCAGCCCTTCTTTCTACACACTATTTAAAAAAAAGAAAACGAAAGTTTAAATTGGTCAACAAGAACCATCATTACATCAAATAAAGTGTCTACCAAATATGATTCCCTCCAAAAAACCTTTTCAAAACTCAGTCCTACATTAAATATCTAATTTTTTTATCAATGTTTCATTCATTTATTTATGTTTTGATCCAATTGATTTTGTGGCCTCGTTGTTGCATGCAGGGTAACAGACGACGCTCGGGAAAATGAGATGGACGAGAACCTGGAGCAAGTGGGTGGCATCATTGGCAACCTGCGCCACATGGCCCTGGATATGGGCAACGAGATCGACACCCAGAACCGCCAGATCGACAGGATCATGGAGAAGGTGCAAAAAAACGTCATCTTTATTCCCTCTTTTATTACATTTTGCCTCCTGTAACTTATTTTTTGTCACCTTCTCAGAGTTTTAACTTTATAATGCCATGTTCATCAGAGCCAACTGACCCTATGTGTGCAAAAAAAAAAAAAAGAAACAAACTTAGTGGAGTAAAATCCTAAATGAAAGAACTGAATGGATTACAGCCTGAATCTCAATTAAAATGTTTTAGGTTTAACTGGAGTGCATGACAACAATGGAATCAGTGCTTTCAGCAGAGCTCGAGTGAACCTTTCAATCCTAAAACCTTAAATCATGACAATTAATCACGTAGAACCAGAAGTTGCACCCACTGGCGTTAAGCTACTTTAAGTGCTGAGGGGAAATAAATAGTTTGATAAATCGTATTTAATTTTAGTTTAAAACTTCTGCAGATAGAATGACACAGTGACGGTTAAAACAATGCGCAGCAATCCATTGTTTTAAACATAAACATAAGGAAATGGTCTTTGAGAGATACGGAAAAGAAAAATTAACCCAAGTATGAAAACCGAGGAAGGGATGATGCCCGCTGAGGAGTGCATTATCAGAAATTAAAGGACCATGCAGAGGCCTGGACCATCTGACCTGAACCAGAGGACATTAGCTTCTGCGAAGTCCATTCAATTCTGTGCATTCACCTAGACCATGTTATATTGGCACTTTGTTTGTAAAATTAGATAGCTTCAATGTGGATTATTACGATTTATTAACACGTCTCTAATTCACAAAGTACCATGACATCCAGGACTGCACTTAATTTAATATCGCAATGAATGGAAAATATATTGAAGAATTCTTTTTGTACAAATGGAAATATAGTCAGACATGAAGGGGTTAAAGGTTATGAATGAACTTTGGACATTAATGAGAGTAGTGATATCAGATGGGTTCATTTTATATACAATCTACCAGCTACACAATATCATATTAATTTATGTATGCGTGAGGGTAAATAAAAAAGTTTTCCTTTTTCAAGCTGGGAATGATAAAAGGATCCCAAGCTGCATTGCAAAAAATAAAGTGAAAATTATAACATGAAAGAAAAAATGTTCTTTACTAGATTTGTACAGTTTATTCCATTGAAACTGATTTTTTTTTTACAGAGAATAGGCAAATTACTTGTGTTGTGATTCCTCATGCATATATGAACGGACAAACTAAAAACCTTCTTTCCCTCCTTCTCCTGCTCTCCAGGCTGATTCCAACAAGACTAGGATTGATGAAGCCAACCAGCGTGCCACAAAGATGCTGGGCAGTGGCTAAGCGCCGCCGGCCCCAGAGCACGATCTTCCCGGCGTCCCCGCGCCACACATCAGCAGGCGCTGACATGCTTTCATCATGGTCTTGACCTTCTAGGTTTGCACACATGCACATATCACCTCCCCCTCCCTCATTGTAAATGTTGTTCTTCGTGTCGTCTGTCCAGCTTTTTTCAAGATGATTGTCCTCGTAAAAAAGATTATTTCTATTATTCCGTATATCATTCTTTCCAAAGGTTGTACATAGTGCTGACTTGATGGCTCTCTAGCTCACTTGTGAAGTTTTTATTCTCTTTATCATAAATATATATACACATATATACATATATATGTATATATATATGTATATATATATAAAATAAATATTTGAAGTGCTCTGAATGACAAGTATATTATAGGAATGCTCAAAAAGTTGTTTGTTTTGTTATTTTTCCTTTCCAGTATCTCAGTATTGTCTTTGTAAAACTGTTTCCCTCCATCCGGGCTACAGTCCCGCTTTTTCTTTTGGTGTTATGACAAACGAAACAGAGAGGGCAGGGAGGCAAAAAGCACCAGTTAAAGCTTTATGAAGCTGCGGCACAGCGGAGAAAGGTTTGAAAGAGCACACGCAAACAGAAGGTGGTCGTTTTCCTCCATCGCAGTCATTCTGAGTTACTGTTATGACAATGTGCAACTTAGACTCTCTGTAGCTGTATTAGACATTGCATTCCAAGTGACGTGAATTGTGCGTTCTCTGCATGACAAATGGTAGATTTTAGTCTTATAAATAAACCATGTCTGAAAAACATATATAAAAAAATGGTAATATGGCCGTAGCAAATCGACAAAACGCATGCTCCGTATTAGGACACAGTTGATCGTTCCATACTCCTGCAAGTTTGCAATAGTGCCACTCTCTGTCTTGATGATATTTACCGACTGTGACCATCTCGTTGTACAAAAAAGCAAAAGGGATTCAAAGTAAAACAAAAAAAGGGTGCGATGAAGCTGGAGTGAGATACGAGGACTTGGGGTTGCAAAAAAGAAAAAAAGAACAAAAAAAAAGACCTGTTTTCTAAATGATTATGCAGTTCACCGAAAAAGATGTTCTGTTGAGGTGAAAGATGAGGACTGGTTGTGTACTGTAACATAGGTTTTGGATGCTCTGACCATTAAAAAAAAGTAAATAAAAGTTTGCAATGTAAAGCAAAAGACGCATATTTCTGAGAGACCTTACTTTTATAAGACTGTACCTGTAAGTTTCTTCTCCCCGTGTGGTTTGTTATTGGTAAAAAACTAATACAGATAGTATTAAATGACAGTAACTATACTCTAAAACTGCAAACTAAAGGGTTCTTATGTTGCTTCTGTACTTTAGAACTATGCACACCAAATCGCCAACACGTTACGTAGTTCCAGTAAGGTGACTGAATCCCCAAACCTGAATGACACAATAGCAGAAACTGTGAGATTGATGTCCTCAACGCATGTAATATTAAAGACTCCCTCTCTGTATTCTGTCAGTGTGTGAAGTGGTGGGCATTTTGTAGCTAGCTAAATTGATTAAAGTAATAAACCCTAGTTGCACTTGTGTCTGTGTTTATTGGTGTCAGGTTTTAATTCACCAGAGCAGCAGAAATAAACAGAATCCTTTTAATCATGTTTAGCTTAGTCCACATTTATTACACATCTGCTTGTTCAAACTGTAAACTCGTTGTTATCCAGTGTTTTACTGTCTCATGTATTTTTTTAAATATTTTGTATTATTTATCTTAGTTCTTTTTAAACTAATACTTCCTTTTTTGTTTTCTTTCTTTCTTTCTTTCTTTCTATCTATCTATCCATTTTTTTGTAAAATCTATCTATCTATCTATCTATCTATCTATCTATCTATCTATCTATCTATCTATCTATCTATCTATCTATCTATCTATCCATCCATCCATCCATACATTCACCCAACCAACTAGCTAGCTAGTCATCATTCATGGACTATGAGAACTGAACAGAATTAGTGTGGCATCACCCATAGAAGATGCCTTGCTTCAGGCTGTCAAATAAAGTTAATTCAGTCGTCATCTTTTCACGATATTGGCGCAGACGTGTTTTAGCCAGATGATGTTGGTAAGCATAAATGTCAGCTATTAAGCTAATTTATTCTGTAATACTGTGCACCCTATGCAGTTCAGGTAGGAGTTACAGCAATAACACAGAATTTCTCTTTACTCTGACACCTTGACTAGCTGAAAATTCATGAAATAATAAAAAAAAGGCTTTTATATCAGTGTTGAAAGGCAAAACAATATATTTTAATGAGTTTAAGGGTTTGACCAGAAGAACAAATCTTGAAAAACGAATTCTTTGCAGGAGACACATTAAGAAACACGAGTGAGCCTGTGAGAGGCGCGTGGGAGACTGAGGGTCATCAGGGTCATCAGTAATCCCGTCATGATTACCTGACTGGTTTACTGAGGGTCGTCAGTAAACCAGTCAGGGTGACCCGACAAAAGACAAAAGACACACAAACATTCACCCTAAAACAGAAAACAATGGATAAATATGACTTAAAAACACTAACAAACACGTAAAACACAATTTTCATCAGAATGGGTCTTTAAAGATCACTTTCAGCTAGATCATCTTTTGATCTATTGTAAAAGCGTTCCCGAGTTAAGAACTAAGTGATTTATTTAAGATGATGACGTTTTTAGCCTAAAAAAAGAAACCTGTGCCATCTTCAAAGACATAGTTTCTGCAGAGCAGCAGAAGTTCATTAGATTCTCACAACTTCAACCTACCATTACCGGTGCAACAAAAATGATTCACAATTATTTAAATAATGAAATACTCAGATATCCAAATATAGTCTTAACTTTCTTCATATATGTCCACCGTTTGACTATAAATCCACAACTGAACCTGAAAAGAACCGCCTTTAAACTGGTTCTCCCATGCTTCAGTGATCAATTAAAAAACATTAAATGCACAGTAAAGCACGTTTGCAGTCATGTGCAAACTGACCTTGATCCACTTCTCACTGTTTAGCCCTCACTGTGACAGCAGAGAGCAGAACTTAAGAACCAAAAAGAAACGTTGTTTTCGTAAACAGATAACAGACAGATTGTGAAATGCAAAGTCATGCTCATGACTGATCTGGTTTGTTACATAACTTTGAGGAATCTGCTTGAACAGATGGCATCTTCAGCTCCTTTGTTTCCAAGCTAAATGTTCTGTTGCCTGCATTGCCATCTAGTGGCCATAGTTGGCAATTACGCCTAAGGAGAAGTCAGGCTGTTCGGAGTGCACCATTAACTGAGCTCATAAACAAACATCCAATTTGAATAATAAAGCAAATAAATCATTAAATGAATAAAAAAGTTAGTACTAAACACATTTTGCTTTACAAAAAAAATGGTGTCCTAAGTGAATATATACTACCAATTTTTAGACAAACTTCCAAAATAAAATAACAAAAACGAACAGAAAAGGTATTTATCAGAAAACAATAACCTAGAGTTCACATTTATAAATGTTCAAACATTTGAAGCTCAGAAAGGAAAGACAGAAGTTTGATGAGCAATATGACATTTAATTCATATATTTTCAGTTTTGGTGAACTGCAGCCTAGTGGTTAAAAAATGTTTTACTATTTACACACAAAGAAAAACATTTCATGGCATCCTAAAGTCTCATTAAAAAAGAAAAGAAAAAAAAACTAAGTATGCATAAAAGGGTACAACACAGAGGACATTAATGACCTGTCACTGTTTCATAGACACCAAAAGGATGAAAATGAATCTCAGTTGATGCAGATTAATATGCGCTGTGCCATCATGTTCATAAGGCACAGTTTCTTTTTTTTTTTAGCTGCTCCTTTAAAGAAGATTAAAAAAAATGTGCGTTCAAATCAGCTGAGGTAAACATTGGGTTATGACTGAAGTTCAAGGATAAAACTCTTTGTGTTTGTAGTTCAGCATAGGACATGTAGAGCTCCAACAAAAATAGCAAATAAAGATTTGGTTCTTTATACCCTGAACAAAAACACAATACAAGATGGATTTTTACAATTTGGGGGTAAGAAAAGTTTAGCAACAGTAAAAATAAAACTTACTTTTTTGTTGCATTCTATGTGATTCAGATAATCCAAAATATAGGTCGATTGAACCCTAGAAAACATAAAATTCTCTTTTAAATGAGGATTTCATTTTATTTCTGGCAGGAATAGACTTGCCAGGCAGGTTTTGGAAGTTAGATTCAAATTAACTATGTCACTCTTGGACTTATTGTTAGACTGAAAAAAGTAATTAAAAAGTCACTTTATATGTCTGATAACATTTAAAAAATGCTTATTTTCATGAAATGCCTGTGTTGTGGTTTCATGTTTTGATTAGTCTGGCAGGCTGTGACTTCTCCTGGATTCCCTCCCCTTTTTCTGAGGTCTCCTGTGAGACTCACAGCGGCAATCTATTTCTCATTAAGCTCCTATATAAGGTGTGACTTTTGCATGTTCAGTGTCTGAGTGTCTTTGAGCCTTCCCTGATTTTGGTCTTGTTTATTCTGGTTATTAAAACCTTTGCTAATGCGAACACATAAGTCGTGTCCTTCCTGCTCCTGGGTTTCATTGCTGGCCAAACCGTCACACAACTGACAAAGAAAATTGGTGACGTGTATCAGAAAAGGTTTAAAGTCCATTTCGAGTGACAATATTAAACAAGAACAAAAATTCATCTGACTTTTAAGGAAAACTTGGGGAAGATGTCCTCAAGAGTCAAACTAACTTCTTTTTTTCACATCAAACATGGTGATGATGAGACATTTGTCTGGATTTACTTTGGTGCGTCAGGATTTGAACTAAAGAGCCACTCTGATGAAAATGGCCTTTTTGGTGTTTTTAACATGTTTTTGTGGCATTTTTCTAATGGAGGACATATAGAAACAATTTCTGATGAACTACTGGCGCTCTGCAGAAACTATGTCCTAGAAAATATCTCACTTCATTGATAGAATTCATGTGCCATACATAAAACTGGACTGGACATCGATACACAACCTCAAGCTTACTCTGATTATAGATCAATGTACCTAATCATAACCAGCAGATCTTTCTGCAGATGTTCTGTCTGGTCAAAATCTGGACCTAAATCCAGTTTAGATGCAGTGACATGAAAAAACTCCAATGTGCTTAACTAAACCTCTTCTGAAAAGAGACCTGGACTGAAATCAACTTCACTGCTCGACTGAATGTGGCACAACCTGCTTTTACTTTTGTGGAGCAATATCTTTTTGACACCAGGTCATAGATGTTTTTAAAGAATAAAAATACGTTTGACGTAAAACACATATGTGTGAGAAATATTCGAAACATGAAAAGATCAGAAAGGGAGCAAATACTTTTTTCACAGCGCTGTGGATGAGAGTCATTAGCCCTCTTGTGTGATGTCTAGAACGGTCACAAAAACAGTAGTAAACATGTTTTCTTTAGTCTCCCATTGGAGATTTGCACACCAGTCCTTCTCTGATATGCTGCAGTGTTAGCCAAGCAGATTAGCTCGACTAACATCCAGACAGCTGCATCAAGTCAGTGTCTTGGGTCTCTTCTGTCCGCAGAGGAAGGTCTTATCCGGTCCAGAGGGGCAGCCAGCGCCTGACCCCGTCAAAGAACTGCTGCACATTTGAGACGTAGAAGTCAACGTTGTGGGTGAAGTCTGTGCAGATGTTGGAGTAAGTGCCCACCAGGATGCAGTAGAGAGCAGTCCCGCCAATGCTGATCACCACTGTGACCAGACAAAGCAGCAGCAGAACCAGGCAGGAGTTTCCACCCACATCATCTAACAGGAAGACACAGCTGTGAGGGCTGTATTTATGGACAGTTCTGCCTCTTTGTTGATTAGGTCTTAATTAAGTACTTTTTTTTATTTGTTTATTGTGAAATACTACCTTGATCCATGCCATCTTCAGGCTCACTGAAGCGAACTTTGCGTTTGGAGTTCTGCTTTGAGCTGGTGTCACTTGGAGGAGGCAGACCATCCAGTGATGCGCGTCTCCTCTTCAGAATGGAGACCAGACCATCAGGGGAGGTCTGAGGGGGACAAAGAGTCAAGAAAAATAAAAACGTAGTTATTGTCTACAACTTCATCAGGGTTAGGGTCTAGTCAGACAGCGTCAAAACTGATTTTTAAAAAAAGAAGTCTAAATGTCCCCTCAGTTGAGTGTTTTTGTGTTGGGAGGACTGTGGGTCTCACCTCCAAACAATGAGCCAATCAAAATACAGGGACTTCCTTCCTTCCTTCCTTTTTCAGGTGTTTTCAGCTAAAAATCCTAAGCTAAAAAAAAAAAATCATCCCACATTGGGAAATCACTAAATGCGTGTCCACAAATGCTGATTTTCACAAAAACAAGAAGCAGATGTGTGCGCTTTTCCTTTATCAAGGGACTACATGAAAGGCTATTAGTGGAATTAATGCATCAATATGCAAATGCAATTATGCAAGTAATGCAAATGTGTGCAAACAGATACATAAAATAAAAAAACAGCTCTTTTATTTGGGGGTCCTTTGTTGCTCCATTCAGGGGGGGCTTTTTATCAAATCCTCATCTGGCATGTTTATGGGTATTTGCTCTTTCCTGCAGTCAGTTTATAGCATTGTTGACTTTTTATATTTATTCCTGTTGCTGGTTTATCCTCAGAAGCTCCAAAACCGACTTAACTTTATATATTTGTATGTATCTAAAGGAAATGTTGTGAACGATCCCTCCTTGTCATCAACAAACCACTTCAGCATTTGAGTGTCAACAAAACCTTGAGTGAGCAGATGGAGGAAAAAGAGCTGCAGTTTACACAACAGTCCAGTTCTTTAGCTGTTAAACTCAGCCACATGTTCTTTTCTGGCTCTCCGTTCCTTTCCTTAAAAGGCCTCGCCCTGTTGGCTCGGAGTCTAAACCAAGTGTTAGCCCCTGCCTCAAAAATCTAGAAGGTTTGGCAGGATGGGGACATGGGTGGAGGTTGATGATCTCAGAGTTCGTAGGAGTGTGAAGGGTGGAGGCTTAAACAAATCGATTTTTCCAGAAGGAAGTCATAACAGCACAGTGTAGAGTGGACTGTGAGAGAAAGGAGAGACGGAGAAGAAGAACTGCCCTGAATCACGTGATTACCCCTTTCTTACCCCTTCTTTATGGGACAGTTTGACCAGCTCTTTCTCTGAGGCCTGAGGCACACCTGCTGGCCATTCCACTTTCACCTCCTCCTCCTCTGGGGTCTCCTCACACTGCTCCTCCACCTGTTCCTCCTCTACTTCGCACCCTTCCTCGTAAGCTCCCGCTCCTCTGTCCTCCTCCCATTGGCCCGTCTGCTGCGAGCAAGGCTCAGGCTCTGAGCTCAGGCCACGCTCCTGCTCCTCATCGCAGTGTGCCGTCACATGGTCTGAAAAAATGTGTCAGTGTGGTCCACACCTCATTCATTTTATAGTTTCAAAGCAGAAAAAGTGTCAGAATGAACTCATTTCCATTAAGACAAACCTTCAAGGTCAGCTATTATCATTTTACTAAAACATTTGCATTGGAAGCTTGAGGGATTCTGAAGACCAAACAGATTATTAGACATCTGTATTACTGTAGTAAAAACAATTCAGAGTACCGGTATGTCAAATTGGTCTGCAGTGATTTGTCAGAAATCAGCCTATGAGAGTGGAATTTCACTCAAAGTTAGTCTGTTGCAGCAACTCAAAGCTAGGATACAAATAAAATTTGGTTCTTTAAATATTTTGAAAACTGGCTTTTAAATAAGGTTAAGAATAGAAAGACACTGTTTATTCCGGTGTGGTAAGTTAACATTTAGTTACCTGATCATGTTACGCCATAACATGTAAGAGAAGACAAGACTGTATTTTGGAATTAGGGGAAGAACATTGGAGCTCTTCAAATGACGATTTGATTATCCATACAGTAGAGAAAGACGTTGTAAATAAAAATAATTGAAAGGTCACGAAAAAAAATCTGCTTTTAACTACTTGCATTTATTTCCAGATAAAAATTTTAAAAAATCACGTGTTATGGCTTTCAAGTAGATGACAAATTAAGGGAATTTTGGAGCCGAAATGGTTTGAAGACAATAGGTGTTTTCCATGGAAGCTTTTTTTGATTTAATTGTTGGCATTTTGGCCGCATGTGGCATGAGGCTGTTTTAAAATATATATATATAAATTACGTTTTTACAATCCTCTGAAAGTCAAAAAGTCAAGCCCCCATTTATAGGGTGTGCAGAATTACTAGGAAAATGAGTATTTTGACCACATCATCTTCTTCATGCATGTTGTCTAACTCCAAGCTGCATAGGCTTGAAAGCCTACTACCAATTAAGCATATCAGGTGATGTGCATCTCAGTAAGGAGAAGGGGTGTGGTTTAATTACATCAACACCCTATATCAGGTGTGCATAATTATTAGGCAACTTCCTTTCCTTTAGCAAAATGGGTCAAAAGAAGGACTTACAGGCTCTGAAAAGTCAAAAATAGTTAAATATCTTGCAGAGGGATGCAGCACTCTTAAAATTGCCAAGCTTCTGAAGCGTGATCATCCAACAATCAAGTGTTTCATTCAAAATAGTCAACAGGGTCGCAAGACGCGTGTGGAAAAACCGAGGTGCAAAATAACTGTCCTTGAACTGAGAAAAGTCAAAATACAGCTGACAAGATGCCACTTGCCACCAGTTTTGCCATATTTCAGAGCTGCAACATGACTGGAGTGCCCAAAAGCACAAAGTGTGCAATACTCAGAGACATGGCCAAGGTAAGAAAGGCTGAAAAACGACCACAAGCTGAAATGTCAGGACTGGCCAAAGAAATATCTCCAGACTGATTTTTCTAAGGTTTTATGGACTGATGAAATGAGAGTGAGTCTTGATGGGCCAGATGGATGGGCCCGTGGCTGGATCGGTAAAGGGCAGAGAGCTCCAGTCCCACTGAGACACCAGCAAGGTGGAGGTGGAGTACTGGTTTGGGCTGGTATCATCAAAGATGAGCTTGTGGGGCCTTTTCGGGTTGAGGATGGAGTCAAGATCAACTCCCAGTCCTACTTCCAGTGGAAGACACCTTCTTCAAGCAGTGGTACAGGAAGAAGTCTGCATCCTTCAAGAAAAACATGATTGTCATGCAGGACAATGCTCCATCACAAGCGTCCAAGTACTCCACAGCGTGGCTGGCAAGAAAGGGTCTAAAAAGGGTCCTTGTTCACCTGATCTGAACCCATAAAGAACCTGTGGTCCATCATGAAATGTGAGATTTACAAGGAGGGAAAACAGTCCACCTCTTTGAACAGTGTCTGGGAGGCTGTGGTTGCTGCTGCATGCAATGTTGATGGTGAACAGATCAAAACACTGACAGAATCCATGGATGGCAGGCTTTGGAGTGTCCTTGCAAAGAAAGGTGGCTATATTGGTCACTGATTTGTTTTTGTTTGAATGTCAGAAATGTATATTTTATTGTGAACGTTGAGATGTTATATTGGTTTCACTGGGGAAAATAAATCTTTGAAATGGGTGTATATTTGTTTTTGTTAAGTTGCCTAATAATTATTCACAGTAATAGTCACCTGCACACACAGATATCCTGCTAAAATAGCTCAAACTAAAAACAAACTAAAAACTACTCCCAACAATATTCAGATTTGATATGAATGAGATTTTGGATTCATTGAGAACGTGGTTGTTGTTCAACAATTAAATTAATCCTCAAAAATACAACTTGCCTAATAATTCTGCACTCCCTTTAATTTAATGTTATAAATAAAAAGTTTAACAAGTAAAAATACAAGTACAGATGTGATGGAAATAGGTTTAATTGCAGATGGAAGAAGTTGCTGCAGTTGCGTTCCTTTTTAAATTTGCTTCAAACAGGAAGTCACAGAGTAGACCCCTAGAATAAAAACACATTAACTTGATTTTTCAACTCATCCTTAAATAACTGTTAAACTTTACTCCACTTTGTTTTCAATAGAGCCTCAAACCGGAAGTCAAAGGATTAGCACTTGGTAATATTCCAGAAATACCATTAAATATGTTTTGATCAACTAATTTGACAACCCAAAACCTCAACCTTTAGGTTTAGTTACATCAAAAATACTTTAGGAAACATAAACATGTCCATCATCCATCTGTTTCTTCGATTTACATAGTTTTTTTTTTTTTTTTGTGCAGACTGTTACCTTGATCCTGGTCGGGTTGTAGCTCCTTACTCTTGCTGTGATTGTCATTTATTGTTGCATTTATCTTATTCTGTCAATGAAAAAAAATGAGTTAAAAATAAAGACCAGGAAAAACAAATAAAAGTTTTTAAAGCTGAAGACAGAGCAGATGTGACAGAGCAGAACATGTCTTACCTGGTCTACTTTAACTGATGGTCTGAGTGACGGCAAACAGAAAACAAAGACAGGAAAATAAAACGGGTCCAGTTAAAAGCTTGCTGCCAAACTCACTAAAAACCAACAGAAGACTACAGGGGAAATTCAGCTGTCTCATTGTCTGTGACATAATGAGGACAAAAATACAGATTGAAACATCAAAGGTATACTGGTGTGAAAAAAATGGCTTCAGAAGAACTCAGCTGCTCGGGTTCACCTGTGGTGTGTCCTGCAGATGTCCCTCAGTATCTCCATGTTTGCTTGACTGACGCCGTCTGTTCCGAAGCAGATCTCGGCCTCCTTTTCCCCCCATCGAGTCTCTTAGAGATGAAACCATTCGCCATTTAAATACAGTTATATTTGTAAAACCCAAAATAAGAGTTTGTTTAGGAGTTTAGAGGTATGCAGTACCCCAGTTCTCCTGCAGGGCGGTGAGGTTGCTCAGTAGACGTTCATGGTAGAGCTTCTCCAACTGAAGGAACTGGATGGCTGACGGATCTATACGCATTACCAGTTATAGAACCAAAACACAGAACTACTATAGTTTTTGCTGGTGGGAGACGCATTTAAAATGAGAATTCTCCTGGGATTGTGGAGACTTTCCCACATATGTATATAAATATAATAAAATAAAGACACATAAAAATAAATGCAGACTTCAATTTCTAGGAAAAGGGCAACCATCTTGAATAAAAAATTTTAAAAGTGCCTTCAACAAACTTAAGAGAATTTTGATCCATCATCTCATAACTCCTCGAGCATCATTGACAAGCCACTTGGAAAAGAAATGTAGGAATTACAAATCGAAGATTTTAAATATAAAATCACCTCCTCCTCAAAACTCAACACCCAAGGCACTCCCTAAAGTACCAAGAATTGGAGCCAAAATTAAGATGCACCCTCTCAAAAATACTGGCAACACATCCAGTTCTTGTCCCTTTGTTCACAAGTCTGTAAAATACTTTAGCAGATTCTCCTAAAAATTACATAGACCTCTACGTCTACCCCAGGCAACCCCAAACTGCAATGGTTGCTATGGAGATAAAAACAAACTGAGGAGCCGCCATTTGGAAAAAAAAAATGTTTCCATCAGTTTGTCCCATGTAGCTCTTACCATGGTGGCTAGAGAAGGGGGGGGGGGGGATTAGGCGCGTGTAGCAGCCTCTCAGCCAGTGAGGCTGGGTCAAAGGTGGACAGTGGGGGGGTAGACCATACAATGGCGCACACTATTTATGTTAGGAATATTTCTCACAATTAAATTTAACTTGACAAAAGTTCTAAATATATTAAAAAAACAAGAATAAAGAAAAGAAATTAGAAAAACTTATGAAATAGAAACTGTTGTAATGCTAAATTAATATTTTCATAAAAACCTTTGCTTTTGATTTTTTTATTTAGCAGAAAATTCTTTTCTGTCTTTGCACACATTTCCATCCTCTCTCTCATGAGTCTGGGTCTCAGGCTGCTTAAAGCATGTCTCTTTTCATGCTTCATGAATCTTCTCTGCCTATACATTATGAATACTCTTGTCTCTTTTTCACGTCTTCCATCATCAATGTTGTTTTTTGCAGCAAAATAAGCTTTAAGTAAAGTTCCAATGCAAGCAGCCCTGAGGGCTTCCAGCCAAACACTAAGGGAACACCCAGGGCCAGGGAGGAACACGAGCACACAGAGGAACATTAAAACATGTTTTTCTATTATTCACTCTGAACGTTTAAAAAAAACACAAATCTGCTCTGCTTTCCTGATGTTTTTAAAATTCATGCAGCTCATGCTGCAACATATAATATCTAAACTCCTTTTTTACTCAAATGGGAAACCAAAACAACAAACAATATAAGGTCACTTTGCACCTCAAGGATACAGTCCCCTTTCAGTGAGTAGGCTTCTGCAATCTAAAGAAAAAAATAAAAGAAAAATGATGGATTAAACTAATATTTCTGTGTAGGTTTAGCATTGTGAGCACATTTGGAAACCTTTAAAGATAAGAATCACATGCTGGCATCAAACTAAGAAGCAGATCTCTGCAGACAACCTGTGAGAAATGGGTCACATGAATCTACTTCTGCTGTTGATTAACATGTTTCTCTCTTCTTTCCACTTTTTTTTTCTTTATTACTTTTAGATAAATTACCCTCAATGGATCGCTGGAAAATTCCAAAAATCTTTTGGGTTTGCATCTCATTTAATCTCAATTTTAATCAAGCGTTTAAAAAAATAATAATAACTCAACAGGTTTCACAGAGTCGCCATATGTTTACAGACAGAAAATAAAATTATTTTCTAAAATGCTTTTATTAAATCCAGATGAGCCTTTTATTTTTTGTGTACTTTATAATCATTAATGTATTTCCTATTTAAAATACTTTTTTATCAACAGTTTTTTGTCTAAAAAAAGAGATTTGAGCTGGGGGGTAGAGGATGTAAACTCACTTTCTTCAGTAATTGAAGCCTATTATCCACCGATGACTTGTAATCCTTTGCTATAACAACCCAGTTCTTATGCACTTTGTGACTTCTGTATTGCATTGGGACTTCTCATTTAGCAACAATATATATTAAGCTTTGCTAGATCAATTTAAAAAAGTAGATAGGAAGACTATAAGCTACCATTTTGAGAGCAAATAGATAGAAAAACTCAGCCTTTTTCTAATATTTTATTAATGATGTGTCAAAAGGCCTTTCTTTCACTCCCACAAGCCATTTATCTTTTTTTTATCTTAACCTAGCAACCTATCAATGACTTTTGTGTTGCTTATGGATTACTCCATGTCTGCTCTTATGACTTCCATTAATCATAGTCTTTCTGTGGCCAAAACCCATTTCTTTATTTTGTGTAAACCTAAATATAGTGGACTTAATTGTCTTCATTTCTGGACAAAAAGCAGGCTCTGTTAGCAAATATAACCAAATATTAGAAGATTTATCAGAAATTAACACAAGCTGTCAAAGCCTAAACCGTCTGATGCGAAGCAGAGAATGATTGTGTCCACGAAGATAAAAACCCAATATTTTTTCTCTCAAATCAGTCTGAGGTTTAGGCTTCATCTTCCCTCTTTCTGTTGATTCAAAGCAGCTTCCTCTATGTGTTAAGATGATTGACAGCCATGTAAAGTAAACTGCAATCTCTTTGATATTTTAGACAAATGAGTCATCTTGGAAGTGTTGGTTGAAATTGTGATCTAAAAATGACTTCATTGCTGCTTCTTTCTTCTCCACGCAACAGAACAGCTGTAGCATAATAGTTAGCTTGTGTGAAATCTTTGATAGTTTGTGGAGATTGTTCTTCTTGTATTTCTTTACCAAGGATACATTTGACTGTAGAGCAGCACTTGTCTGCTTATGTGAGCTCAAAAACATCCACACACGTTCATGCACAATCCGTCAGGACAATTAAAGACATGTTGTTATCCCTCTGGATTTAACACAACTCTGAAACGTTCACGCACAGATGCACACCTGGTGCAGGGAGTGTGGCAGCACAGTGTAGTCACTGTTTTCTCCAAGGGACTGCAAGGAGGCTAACAGCTTAGGGCTGGGGCCCTGCAGAGCATCTGTGGGGGCCCTTCCTGATGGCAAAAAGAAAGGCCAGAATGAAACCCATCTTACTCTTCAATTATAACCGTCAGCATTTTCTTTTTAATTAAAATACTGTACATAAAAACTGGACAGAATGACTCCTCCCCCCTTCCGTTTCAAACAGGAAGTATCCGCTGGCTCCAAGAAGCCGAAATCCCATAGACTTTTATTTAGGTAAAAGACAGCTTTACTCAGTAATTCTATTAGTCAGAATAACCATTTTTGCTCTGCAACCTTCACATGTTCTTGCTAATAATATATCGTTTTCATTATATTTTTTGTAGTGTAAGTTGACCTATCAGGTTTGTGAACAATAGTATGTTAGCATGTGCTCTCACATTGAACTTTCGAAACGTTTGACTGACATTTTCTCCTGAGCCTGCTTTCAATCAAGCTCACTCCTGATTGGTGAGAGTGGTTGCTATAGAAACATTGATTCAGACCGACTTGGACCAATCACCGCTTACTGATGTCATCTGGCTCCAAAATGGCAACTGAATTGACTTTGTTTGGTTGGAGCCGGAAGTGAATCATTTTCAATAGGTGAAGTCACACTTGCTCAGTCCAGTTCTCTTATACAGTCAGTGGTCTTACATATAATTAATCTGATGGATAATAGACTCTGACTTAATTATCACAAGCATAAGACAAGATATCAAATCATAACCGGTCTGATAATTTCTGTTTCGTAAAATCCAAATAGGCAATATTTTAATACTTGATTTGATTATAATGAAGATAACCTAAACTTACTTTCAAACAATAGACTTTTTTTTTATTTTGATGGTTTAAATTGTGAGTTTAGCTAATTTTAACTCATCAGAACATAATGTAAAAAAAACATTAAAGAACTGTTTTATGTCATTGAAAAGCATAAAGGAGTTAAGACTAAAGCTCCTGCTATTGCTTATTTATTAATAATATTTAAAAGAAAACGATTTATTTAGAAAAACTCCAGAGTCAGGATCAAAGAGGTGTGAGTCTCTGGGGATTAACCTGGATAAACAAGCACAGAGCTTCCTGAAAAGCTCAGATCGGATGAGTGTTCTCTGTGTGGGTGTTTTCCCCATGATCCAGCACAGTGCACACAAAGGGCTGCCTGGCAGCCTGCTGCCATCACTGCGACAATTAGCAGCAACTATACCTCTTACATAACGCCCTCTTATCAAATCCAGCCGCGCCGCGCATCACAGCATCTGACAGCAATGGCTGCAGCTTCCTGGTTCTCCTAATCTGCTTTTTCCCGCAAAAGAGAGGTTTAAATATTTCTGGAAAGCTTTCATCAACAAGCTGTAGGATCAATACAATTAGGTTATACATCACCTTTAAAAAAAGATATATCAGAGAAAAAATAAAGGGGGGAAACTGGAGTTTTACCTGCGATGCTGTTAATGAACACCTCTTCCTCTATGTCGGCAGTCCTGCCGTCAGGATCCTTTAGCGAGCTGGAGGTTTTATTCCCCATCCCGTCTGAGCTTCCCTACAGCCGCTCAGAGGTCCTCTGGGTCCTCAGAGCATAAACATCAATTATGTCGCGCAGTGAGCAGAGTTCTTGCAGAGGTTTTCTCTGCTCTACGCCCAAGAGGAACTAGAGTTCAGACAGCCAGGAGCTCCAGCAGCTTTGGTTGCTGATCACTCTTGAAGGAGCATGTGACTCAATCCTGCATCACCTCTCCCAGCTGAGACGTTTGAAATGCCTCCCACAGTCAGTGAAGGCAGCAGCAGGGGTTTCCAATCAGTTTAGGATCTTCTTTTCTCCTCTCAGTAAGCTGTCAAAGCAAAAGCATGGATCCATTATGAGTTAGGAACAATCGAATAAAAACAAGCTCTTTTTGCAGGAAACAGGTTAAATTTAGTTTCTTCCATGCCAAATTTCTTCATTTTTAGGCTTTATATTTTTCGTCAACAAGTGAAATAACAGATGTTAGTGTGATATGCAAAACTTTTGACACCCAAAAAGAGGATTAGGCCCACCACAAAAAGATAAATTTGACTGTTTTTTTCCCAGCATTCTGAAATTAATCTATAATTTCTGACATTCAAATCAAATCAAATCAAATCAACCTTTATTTATATAGCACTTTTTCGACAACAGATGTCACACAAAGTGCTGTGCATAAAATACAATAAAATTTAAAAACAAGATGACAAGACAAACAGTGAGACAACCCCCCGCCCCCCCCCCGCCCCCGCAAACACACACACACACATCAATAAATAAATAAAAAAGTGGTAGAATGTAGAGACCTGGCTTTGTCCTGAGGTGGGGAAAACGATAGTTTGGGGACATGTCCACACCAGCGACCCCCCAACCCAAGATCACGGAGTACACCACCGCAGAACCCCCCAGATCCGATCAAAAGAGTCAGATCCAGGAGATCCCACTGCAGCGACCCCGCTCACTGAGAAGGGTCAGTCACCGATGTGGAGGATCCCTCAGAGGAAAACACTGGAGTGTAATAAAATGTAAAAGGAATAAAATTAAAATATATATAAAACATGGAGTAAAAAACAAATAATTACATAAACCTTAATCGGCATATGAAATAGTAAGAGCCTCTTAAAAATTAATAGAATAAATAAATAAATGTATTTACATACACATATAAAACTAGTTAAAAGAAAAATAAATGAATTAAAATATTTAAAAATAATAATAATAATAAATTAAAAAATAATACTAATAATAATATAAATAAATAAATAAATAAATAAATAAATTAAAAATCCTAAAATTCAGCTAAAAGCTAAATTAAAAAGGTAGGTCTTAAGCCTTCCTTTAAAAACATGAACAGTCTCTGCAGCCCTGAGGCTGCAAATAAATAAAAATAAAAGTTTCTAGATTGTTGTCAGGTTTAAGGGAAATCTAAAAATATAAGATGAATGGCAGAGGTCCAGCGAAAATAAGAAGTTTGGGAATTATTTTTAAATTTTGACCTAAAGTTTGAGTTCTAAAAGCTTGGAATTATGAGATTTAATAGAAATAGATTAAATGGAATCAGGCCTATGACATGAAACTTAGAAATGAGGAAAAAATAAGACTCATGGGTTCAAAGACTGAGTTCTGAAAGGTCTAACCTTAAAATCAAAGGTTAGATGTTTGATAATAAAGATAGTATTTAAGAATTAAGATATAATTTTGATGAAGAAATCAAACATTTAAATAAAAAATCAAAACAATGGAATAAAAGTCCTTATTTTGAGGGAATGTGTGAGAATTCAAAAGTTGAATTTATTAAGGGGGGTGAAAAAAAAAACAAAAATTTGGGTAAAAAGTTAAAGTTTGAAAGTCAGAAAGTTGTTCAAATAAATGGTTGATTCCAGAAAAATAAGCTCAGTTGATTGGTTTAATTCAAGCAATTTAAAAAAAGATAAACAAAAGACAATAAAAACAAAAAGACTTAGATTGATCAAATCAATTTCAGATAATAATAAATTGCTAAGAAAGTAAAGAAAGTACTGCAATGTTCTTTATACCTGTCTCCTAATCATACATTGAAATATTTAAATATATACATACATGACACAAACATAACATATTGAACCCAATAAATATGATTGTCAAAAAATGTCACACCTCTATATTTTTATATTTTGTCAACCATTAAAATTCTGCACCATAAAGGAATTTAAATATTTGCTGGGTTAAAGATGTGTTTGTGACTGTAGTTTGGGAAACTCAGCGACATTTTCAGGCTGAAGGTGTTCTGCGAAATTGTTCTGCATGTCGTCTGTCATGTGGAAGTTATGGGTTCTGCAACCTGGAATGTGACACAAAGAGCAAGCGGCGGGAACAGGGGCTGACTCACAGAAAGAACGCCTCGCATTAAATCCTCTGTAATGAGGGGGAGGTTCCAGGAGGAATGAATCACCTCATGACATTTATGGCTTCGCTTATTATTTATTCTCTAAAGAAATATCTCACAGGGTTGGATTTTTTTATGTCACAGTAATGACAAAAAATGTAAATAGATCTTTTATCTGTCAAACTAAAGAAAGTTAGACAACTCCATGTTGCACTGCAGAATAATCCAGACTGGTAATCTGTAATCTTCCTCACTTTAAACTGACTTCTGCCTTTATGTTGATACTTAAAGAAAATAAAAATAATGTGTTGATCCCATAGAGTTGTTTTTTAATCCTGTTTTTTTACTTTTCATTGTGCTGATATGTTGAGTACTTTATTTTTATCATAGCAATTTATCCATGTTATATTAATTATTCATTATTTTAATACTTTTGCTTTTTTTTCATTAATCTGCTACTACATTTAAAGAAAAAAAGGCTTCTTAAGACTGTGACTCATATCTGCTTTATAGGTTGAAATTTGCCTAAAATATGTGCATTTGTAAAATCACATGGAAGCTTTTACACTGACAGAACTCCAAATATAGGATGTAGAGATTTTTTCAGCAACTATAATCAAGGGTTCCTATAATTTTTCACTATTTATTGTTCTTAACTGTCCCGCATTAAAATGTTAATAATTTATATATTGCATGTTGTTTAATGATTAAATTTTCTTTATTTTCCTTGTATTTTTATCTACCAATACATTTAAGTTTCAAAAAAGACTTCTTGAGTCTTTGACAAATATTTCCTTGATAGGTTGAAATCTGCATAAAAGAAATCCCATTGAGACTTTTACACTGAAAGGACTCCAAATAAGGGATGCAGAGATTTCTTTGCAACAGTAATCACGTGTTTTCATAGTTTTTCATGGTTTATTATCCTAATATGTTGAGTATTCTACAAAAAAATGGTAAATATCAATTTAAGGTTATTTATTGATTCCATTTATATATTTATAAATAAATATAAAAAAATAAAATAAATAATAAAAGACTTTTCCAAGAATGGAATAATTTTTTACTTAATTGGTTGAAATGTATGAAATTTGTCATATTTTTAAGTCATATGGCTGCCTCAAAAGTCTCAGAATAAGAGAATTTAATCGTTTCACAATACAACGGAAAATATGGTCACTAAAGGATCTGCTTTTGAAAAGAAAGAAATAGTTGAAAAATATTATTTTTAGAAACATGAAAATATTGAATATTAATCAATAACTTTATCCATTTGTGTTTTGTTTAAAGTCATGTTGAAAACATAAAGCGCCTTCCCGCTCCTGCAGAGACTTTCTTTCCTGCTGTTGGACATCATCATCATCATCATCATCATCCGCTCATCCAACATCTGCGTCCGGCCGCAGCCTCCGCCGCATGATGACATGCGGACGTCCCATCCGAGCGCCGCGTGACGGATACACAGCTCCATCGGTGTACTCACCACCGCATGCTGGCATCCTCCTCCTGACATCGGCGGCTTCCTCCTCCAGACTCCTGCTGGATCTGCAGCCTCCTTCTGCCTCGCCTCGCTCAGTACTTCTTGTTTACGCTCCTATTTTCCGCTTCCACTCGGCAAAATCCGCCAACGACGCGCTTTCAGCTGTTCATGCTGCGGCGCAACACTGCCATCTGCTGGCGACTTTGTCGCACTGCACTGGTAGTTGTGTAACAACAAAACGAGGTTTTATGGATTCAAAAAATATTCCTGTAGAATCACATATTAGAACTGTTTTAATCGTGCACAACAGCACAAATCTAAATAAATAAAGATATATTACTAACAATCTTATTATAGCATTTAAAGCTCAATTAAATTTCCCTTTTCTCAGACTTTTAAATTAAAATTCCTATGTGGTTATAAATGGCAACATTTCTCCAAAAGGTTTTATTACTGGTTATTTCGTGATGGATTTATTTCACCCAATGGAACAAAAAGACTTCAATTACTAACAACTTTCACTAAAACTATCAAACTTGAGTAAATTCCTTCCATCTAACACCGATATGCTCCATCGTAGATCTGCTAGAGGTGTTAGATCCATTTTGTTAATGTTTTTTGCATGATGTGCCAAAGTAAATAAAAAATAACATGTGAGATTCATGTTGAGGCAAACCAATGAGGAAGTGGAGCAGAAAGAGAAACAGTAAGAAAAAGTGTTTGTTTTTCTGCTTTAACGAAAATAGACTTTTTAATTGGGTGGCTTCAGGGCTGAACTCTCTTTGCTCTCATTAGCCTCTCAGATGACTACAAACTGCATCTCGGAGTGGCAGCATTGCAAAAGAAATTTCACATACCATCTCCCTCCGAACAGAAACATACACTGAGCTCAAAGAAGCAGATGTGACGGAATCACATGGAGGAAGGAGTGTACTGATTTCTATTTAGGCTAATAAGTTTCCAGTGTCTCCAAACATTCAGCCAACTGGAAGTTGTGTTTTTTATTCACTCTGATGCTCAAACATGCTGATTCATGTGAAGCACAAACATCCTGTGTGTGTTTGTGAGTCGCTGATCTGAGCCGACGTTGTTCACCGACTGCTGTGCATCCTCACTCACAGCCAGCAGGCTCCTCACACGACGAGAGGAACATCAGTAGAATCCAGAATATTTTTTTTATTTTTGCTCACTGGCCAATGTTGCTGGAAAAGTCAAAAAAGCTGGAGATGAACAAAGAAATTCCAGTTTGATTCTTTTCATTCTTTTATTTTAACTTGTCCTGTCCAGCAGCTGAGCAAACACATAAGAGCTGAAGGCCTCTTGTGTTGGACAGATTTTGCTGTTACAACAGGGGTTATATATCTTCTAACACACGAGGTGTATATTTGTATAAACCCCTTTTGTAATTTAGGCTAAACCTTCATTTATATTTATAATATTTTAACTGTTATTTGTTGGACCAGACAAAAAAGAAGAAGAGGAAAGTAGAGTTTTATTGTCATGGCTTGACAGTATCGTAATCACACTCTCCAAAAAAGTGAGGCTTTTTTAGTGCTTGTTTGTTTGTTTTTGCATTAGTTTTAAATATTAGCACCAGAATCTTTACATATAATGGCACCAAAAAGGAGGGGCAGCAGCATAAACCCCCAGGAGAATCACAGTGACAACCCAACTACCTTTCAAATCAAAGATCTGTTCTAGTTCTTTTTTCTTACAGAATATTTTATGCTAGAAGAAAATACAAACAAAATGAGGGTCTGTTTTTAGAAGACAATATTTACACATGAAAGTTCACATTTTCTCATGAATTGGCTACAAAAGTGAAACCAGGCTAGTATCAAATGTACAATAAAGTTTTTTTGTAGTTCGGAATGTGAGGAGTTTCTATCATTGACTGTATAGGAGAACTGAACTGAGTGACCACGCCCCCTGGGTTAGGGGTGTGGTCAGGTACCTGCTGGCTCCAAGAAACCAAAATCCCATAATTATTCAAGTTATAAGTTGGCCAATCAGATGCCTCAATTAAACTATGTTGTCTCACGGCAAAATTTGAAACGTTTTGTTTTCTGATTTTGTGTGGAAGGGGTGTGGCTTCCAACAAGCCCATTCCTGATTAGCAAGACTGGTTACCATAGAAATGTTGTGCCAGACCAATTTGGGTCAACCACTGCTTACTGATGACATGTGGTTCAACATCTGTATCGCAGAACAATGGTGACTGAATTGACTTCATGTGATTGGAGCAGGAAGTAAGCCCTTTTGCATGGGTGACGTTACACTCACTCCATCCAGTTGTCTTATACAGTCAATGGTTCAATCGTGTTTGTGGGACTTAACTCTAAAAAGTCTTTCTGAGGAATACCAACCAATGAATTATAGAAAGGTCTTTATGATTAGCCACGAGAGAATCCTCATCTGCACTAAATGCTCCTCTGAGCCTAATGAATGGCTTCAAATATCTGTTGCCCAATTCTGAAAATAAACACAATGTGGAAAAGGCAGAGGCACTGCTTTACCTCGAGCAGGATGGGCAGGAGGGCACCCCAAAAAGCTGACCAACTTAAAATCACTAAATGCCGTATTTTTACTCTCAATTTATTTTTTTTATGTTTTCTTTTCCATTCTTTAGGTCGGTATTTCTAACCTTTTGTTTTTCTCCACATTCGAATTAATCCTTTGGGTATTTTTTTATTGTAAATATTATGTGCAATTTTAACTTTGCTTACATTTTTTACTTTCTTTTTAATCAGCAAATTATTTTTTCTAGAAGAAAAAGATGCCCAGAACAAGGTGCCTTTCTGACAGATTGCCCAGGGTCCCCAGAAAATCTTGCACCGTCCTTGATTGCATGGTGAAAAACCCACATGGAACAAAAAACATTATGATAAAGGTGAAATAATTAAAGGGTTTTTATTTAAGGTAGTCGTGGATGGCTTTCAGTGTTTTTGAAGGCTGTTTTCAACAAGGCCTCAGCATGGTGAGACAATTCTAGTTCATGCCTCAAAGAGAAAAAAGAGTCATAAAAAGAGGATGACTTCTTTTAAAAAACAGTAAAGATTCAACTGTACAAGGACATGGAACTCATCACTTACTTATTTAAAGCGATCAGACAAAAAATAAAAAGAACAACGAGTGTTTTTAAACATATAAATAAGTGTAAGAGGTACAGTTTCAAATATAAAAGTAAAGAGCACACACTTAAAATCCTTTCCGTGCTTTTTGCACCTTTTGCGGTCGCTTCTTTAGTCGGCTTCTACTGCCAGCATCAAAACAAGTGACCAGCATGACATTGGCCTTGCAGACGTTGACCCTGTTCTCCAGCCGAGAAGTCAGCTTTTCAAGGGCCTCCAGGTGCTCCAGGGAGTCCACCTTGAAAGTTTGCCACATGTCGACTGGTGAAGGAAAAGGGTAAACATTCATGAGCACATGAAAGGTTCTAACAAATTTCTATGTTATTTTAAATACAGAAGAGCATAAATGAGCAAATAATACTAAGAAAATTTAAACTAGAAAAAAATTACAAAAAGTCCAAAGTGTAAACTATGAGTCAATGATTATTAAACAATTTTAGATGCAATAGCATTTTTTGCACTACGTCAGTTCACAACAACATACAGTCACCCTACTAATATGGTCCAAACACAAAACACAGAATTGATCACTGTAATATTATTTCTTTTTTGGGTCATGTTGGAACTTTGCTATAGAACATAGGATATTTTTAGACTATGTTGGACGGGGGGAAAAAATCTAACTTTAGAAGAATAACATTTGCAGATGTACACTCACTGGTCACTTTATCAGCTACACCTGTCCAGCTGCTTGATAATGCAAATTTTTAATCAGCCAATCACATGGCAGCAGCTCAATGCATTTACGTATATAGACATGGACAAGACGATCTGCTGCAGTTCAAACCGAGCATCGCAATGAGGGAGAAAGGTGATTGAAGTGACTTTGAACGTGGCTTGTTTGTTTGTGCCAGACGGGCTGGTCTGAGGATTTTAGAAACTGCTGATGTACTGGGATTTTCACCCACAACCATCTCTAGGGTTTACAGTAAAATGTCCAAAAAAAAAGAAAAAGAGCTAGACTGGTTCCAGCTGATAGAAAGGCAACAGTAACTTAAAAGCCCACTAGTTACAACCAAGATCTGCAGAAGAGCAACTCTGAACGCACAACACGTCCAACCTGGAGGCAGATGGACTACAGCAGCAGAGGACCACACCGGGTGTCACTCCTGTCAACTAAGAACAGGTAACTGAGGCTTTAATTCACACAGAGTCACTTATTGGACAATAGAAGATTGGAAAAATGTTGCCTTGTATTAACGGTTCAGCCTGGTGGTGGTGGTGTCATGGTGTGGGGGATATTGTTTGGCACACTTTGGGCCCCTTCGTACCAACTGAGCGTGGTTACAACACCACAGCCTATTGTGGTATTGACCATGTTCATCCCTTTATGAGAATAATGGCTACTTCTGATGGCTACTTCCAGTAGGATAATGTTCCATGTCATAAAGCTGGAATCATCTCAGACTGGTTTCTTGAACCTGAGAATGAGTTCACTGGACTCAAATGTTCTTCACAGTCACCAGATGTCAGCCCAACAGAAAACCAAGGATTAAAGCAGTTCTGGAAGCAAAAACGGTCCAAGCCGATACTAGCAAGGTGTACCTTATAAAATGGCAGTTGAGGGTATGTGCACAGTTGTCTAAAAGGCTGCAAAATTTTGATTTTTAAGCCATACAAGCCATAATGATGAAACTCCTGCCACTGTGCTTCAGGGGTTTCCACTCTTATATTGGCCAGAACATATTTTCTTTGATTTTTTTGTGGCATAAACATTATTTTGAGGTTTTAATACATGCAATTTTGATAATCTGGGATTTTCATTCCTAAGGAACCTTTGAAGTTAAAGTGATGCATCATGTTTTGATTGAGATTATAATAAAAAAGTCAAATGCTGTACTGACACTCTTGGTTCCATTTTGCAGCCTCCAGCATGAAGCTGCATTCGGCCTGTTCCAGCTCTTTCCTCAGGTAGTTGTATTTCCTTCGGACCTCTGAGATCCTCTGCTGACGATGCTCCAAAAACTTCAGCTTGGCGCTGAAGCATCCGGGACCCTGAAATTATAAAAGCAGTTGGCTGTTTTTCTCTGACTTCTACTAAAAACAGGATAACCTGTTTTTAAATTTAGTGTCTCTCACCTCCAGAGAGAATTGCCCCCTTTTGTGTTTACGTAGCTGCAGTTGGACTGAGCGTCCTTGTGCTTGACTGCAGTGCATTAACCCAGTTTCCCCCATGTGGTCATTAAAATTGTATTAAACTTGTCTGACTGGTGGAGGAGGGGTAAAGTCTATAGGGAGCAAAGCTCTCACCGTGGGGACATTACATCATGCAACACATCTTGCTTTAGCATATCCCAGCTGTCTGCTGGAGTCTTTTTGTAGTTTTATATCAAATAACAGTTAAAGACCCACTATCAAACAGGAGCGTATTTAGGCATTTTAACATGCTCTTGCAGCATTTTTCCAATGATGGGAGACATTTATATAAAATTAACCTTTAAATTACATTACTGAGCGTTTAATTAATCAATTCGTTATGAATCAGGAGCAGATGAAAAACTGCAGTTTGAAAAAGCTTGTAGGTCTAACATAGAAGCTACTATAATAAGCCCCAAGCTCCCAGCTCCACTCCATTCTGATCCATCCACTGGTGGACGACTAGACCCACGTACGTCTTTGTTTTCCTCCTACGACTGGATAGCTCCAAAGTTAATCAGCATTTTTGTTGTACCAGGAAATGTTAGGTTGGGGGTGTGAGGGGCTGTAAGCTAGCAGGGGATTGTGTAAACAGAGAGCTCTCAGCAATGGGAAAGGGAAGGGTGGGCGGGGTGCTACATGCCAGGGGTTCACCCACAACACAGAGGCGAATTTCTGATGAACTTCTGCCGCTCTGCATAAATTATGTTCTAGAAAAGCACTCAGGTTTCTAAATTTAGTCTAAAAACAGCACAGAAACGCTTTTAGAATAAACCGAAAAATGATTGGAGTGGGACTTTAAAAGACTGTTTTAGCAACCCCTTTAAACACATTTTATGTGGACCACTGCAGACTAATAATAAGTGCACTTACAAGGGTTTTATTCAGTGGTGGAGCTTGAAGATTTTATGGGGGTTGGGGGGCAGAAGACTTTGGAAGGGTGGCAAACGAGAACTTTTTATTTTAATTTAGTCAAATGTTGTTGTTTTTTTTATTTTCCAACGCTTAAAAAAGCATGTATTGATGATTTCCTAATTTTTGTAAATAACGATACAAATATTGACTCAAAAGAGGGGAGGCAAGGCTTTTGCTTGGAATGGGTATAGCCCCCCTTTTCCCTCTCTGTAGCTCCGCCCCTGATTTTACTACAGAAGACAGTTTAAAATAAACCTCCCTCCAGAGAACACTTTGCGAGTCTCTTAGCTAATTTACAAGCTAGTAATGTGCTTACAAGTTGTTTTGGCCTCATGCTGTCATTGAAAACCACACTACTTACATAGTTTATTATGTAAAGCATTATTTCCTACACTTTCCCCTATATAGCGGAACTTTTGTCTTTTATCATTAAATTGTTGTGCAATGGCATGTGGTTAAAGGCAGAATGAGTACTGATGTTAGCCCAAAAAGACAAAACTAGAGTTTGAAACAACTGTATGCCTTAGTCACAACTGCCCTTAGGGGTGGATATGGGCTGTCTGTGGGCCAAAAATGGGCAAACTCAGGTGGCCCGCATAAAATATTAAGATTGTAGACCATTCAGTGAGCCAGTAGAGGTAAACTGACTATGCACTTTTTCTACGGGCATGCTGCGATCAACAGGTCGTGAGGAAAACTTATACAACACCTAAGGAGGAAGTAGGTGAGATGCAGGCACGTCATACAGATGTTTTTATTTCTTTAACCCCCACTCCCAAATTCCACACCATGCGAAAGTGCCGTTCAAGTGCACCCGTTGCACTCTCCTTGGGTGCAACCTGACTGTCAGAAATGAAGAACTTAATGAACACCACTACACACCGCTTGCATGTGGCATTTGGGCGTGGTCAATAAGGGGCCAGCATCTTACTAATGAATGAGTGCTGCATTATTGGGCACGGTACAATGGTATCAGCTTTGCATCATAAGTGTGTGCAAGTTACATTAAAATACTTCACGATGCACTCATCACATGCACAACAGTGGCACGGTCCATTTTCATGACGTCCCTTGAGGTGGCCACATGAACCTCAACCGCACTGCACACCTTAAGATACTGCCGCTCCAGTCAATGACTCTCTATGGATACGGACCCAAATCCCCAGCACCCGCACGTGTCAAAAGGGTGCATGCGTGCACAGGGTGCATGCGTGCACAGGGTGCATGTGACCGAGCCATTAGCTGTGCCACAAAGTTTGTGCTTGTTGGTTGTTCTCCTTTGTCTGCCGTTTTTTCCTGCCGCCTGGTGACGGGATGAAGAGCTCAAAGGTTTCTTTGCACACTGCCCTTTAACCTCCAAAAAATACCCTAAACAAACCCAGCACCTGTTCTTTTCTGCGTCCTCTGTACATCATCGATCTCATACACCTTGATGTCATAGGCCTCTGGAATTCCCCTCTCTGTCCAACGAGACCGAACGCCGCTGGACGAGCGTTTCATGCCCTGAGGCGTGTCGTGCAAAGGGTGGCGCTGATGACTACCTAAGAGAGAACGAGTTTGCATTGAAATACTATCGCATCCTCCTTTAAAAGCCCTTCAAGCTATCTTTAATTTGGGAGAAATCTGTAATTTATGTGATAAAACAAGCATCTTGGAAAAAATCCACCAAAGCTAAGCTTTTCTCAATCAGAATCATTTGCAGGAATACACAAGAAAGCAAATCAAATGTTTTTATTTCAGCATTCAAATCGATGAGCTTATCTTTTGCCAAGTCTTCACATTCATTTCATTAATTTATGATACGTAACATTTTTTCCGCTCTTATACCTCCATTAGTCAGTGCAGTGACTGGGATTATAAATTAATCATGTTTTGCTATACACAATTAAACTTTGAGCACAGTAAGATAACTAGGTCTGAGTGCCCTCTACAGATGTTACTCATGTCTAATTAATGTCACATTAATAGGTTATGAGGCCGGGCCTCCACCCAAAGATGTTATTATCGGGCCATTGTTGGTGTAAAAGAGAAAACTGCAATTATGTGTTGACTTGATTTACTTTGGTAATTGAATAAAGTGGTACTTTTATTCAAGCTTTAGTTTTTTTCAAATTTGTTGTATATTTTCAGATAATTAGCTCTATAAAAAATTAATTTGTTTAAGAGATAAAAAAGACAACTAAATTTGGTTTATTTTACCTGGATTCCCTCGTCTTCGAGAAGAGCGGCTGCTGCGAGCCCCACCGGGGAGAGAGCTGCTCCTGTCACTGATGGAGTCTCTGGCGGAGGTGCTGCTTCCTGTGGCCTCGCTGTCTCTTACCATGCTGTCATACCCACTGCTGACAAAGCTGCTCCTGTTGGAGAAATGCAGCGACGTCTTCCCCATTGCTGGCGGCATGTCCCCACTCAAGACACTGGTGGTGTCACTGGCGTGCCCACTCAGATGATCAGGCGAGCGCGGAGCTGTCACATGGCTGTAGGGAGAAGTAATGGTGGGCATTTGACACAGGCCTGCTGATGTGGGGCTGGAGACCCTATCCCTTAATAGGTCTGAAATCCGTCCATTGACAAATCCTTGGATGACAGACTTTGAAGACGAACATGTTGAGCTCTGGCTCGGTGTCCGACTGACAGAGCGGTGAGATCGCGGAGGGGATGAGGAGAAAAATGAGGACGTCCGCTCAAAACTGACAGTTTTGACCTCTGGAGAGAGACTAGCACTGCGGTTGACAGCCTCGTGCAGGTTTTTCTGGGATTGGCTGAGATTTCTTATGCTGGGGGAGGACAGCCGGCGGATTTTCGGGCTAGCCGTCTTTGGTTTTCCAACGACAGAGAGCTTGGAATGAGCATGTTTAGCTGACTGAGGTATAAAGCTTTCAGAATGGAAGAAGTTGTAACTTTGGTCAGGATGGGGGTCTTTCCTGGCTCTCGGAAAGGTACAATCTCCCTCAAAATGACCTTTGTAACCAGATTTGCAGGCCCCTTCAACACTTTCCTTGGAACTACTACGTCTCTCCAGGGCTGAGAAGTCCTTCTGAGCCCTTCCAAGAGAGTTATTCCTACTGGCCAACAACTCAAGTTTGGTATTAAAAAGCCTACTGCTGTCCTGACTGGGGGACTTTGGCTTTGCATGACCTTTTCTGCTGCCGTGTTTTGGAGAACACGAGGCGCGGACGCTTTGATTTGAGGGAAGACGCTTTCTGCCCTTCCCCCTCTCCAGAGTTTCCCCTGGGCTGCAAGGAGTGGATGATGTCACCCCCCTTGAGTGGTTGCTCTGGGGGTTGGCGCCGGGCCAGTCTCTGGGTAAACTGCTTGTTACAGAGGAACCAATGAGGGTTTCTTGGCAACCAGGTGAAAAACCAGCTATCTTGGGGATATTCCCAGCATGCCTGCGAGCAATACCTCCCTCTTTAGAGACCTTTCCATTGTTTGTAGAATAAAGATGCTTACAGTCTGATCCATGGCTGCTGTCTGTGTTTTTTAACCTTTTTTCACACATTTTGCTTTCCAAGTTGTAGAAATCTTTGTCTTCCTTATCTTTGTTAATTGGAAGCATCTCAGGTGAACTAGATCTGTGGCTCCTTCCATGACTTTTATCGACCTGTGAACATTTGACATGATTGGAATGTGAATCAGACGTTTTATTTAGACTTATTTTGTCTTTGACAGCCCCCGAGTTGTCCAAATCTACTTCCATCAACATGGGGTTTAAGAACGAAGGTAAGGTCCCCTTTTCCCTTCTGAAGTATACAAGCTTTTCATTGTTTGCATCCGTGGCTGGAAGCTCAGAAGACCCCGCAGTTGCAGAATCCTCACTCACATCGCTGATAATTCTAATTGGTTTACTCGTGCTGGAAGAGCTTTCTGTGCGGGACAGGGCGGGGTCTCGGATGCAGAAAACGTTCCCCGCCGTTTTCCCTCTCCCATAAGCTCCATTAATGGTCACCTCCTCCACCATGGAGAAGACAAGTTCATCTTGGCCCTTCAGATCCAGGGGTTGTTGAACGGTCACTGTGATTGTGGCCTTCATTGCTTTATTTTCATCTGGGGCGGAATTAGGTAGGACATCTCCAAGTATGACGCCTTTAGTTAAAGAGTTTGAAGAAAAACAGGAGGACGAAGGAGAAATGGAGGAGCTCTTGCCAACTGGTGAAGCCCTTTTGTCTGGTTTAAACCAGTCACCAGCTTCAGGCCCCGGCTGCTTCTCTGTAGACTGAAGCGTGGAGGGGGTGGTGGCAGATTTGCCCTGAGTATTTGATTCCTGCGATGAGAGGTGACTGCTGGTTCCGACAGCGCCTGGACAACAGCTCGAGTTCATTCCCAGAGTTTGATTTAGAAGCTCCTCACTGGAACTGGTTCCACTACACTCCTCACAGTCATAAAGACCTGAGTCCTCCCTGGGAAAATTCTCTCCAGACAAAGCAACGTCCGCTTGCTTCGCTCCCGGAGAGACCTGAGCACCACCAGCACCGTGATTCAAAGAGGGCAGCGGTGCTGGCGATGTTTCTTTTTGGTGCGCGGATTCGGGCAAAACGTTGTTGCAGGCAGCAGCTTTTAAAGAAGACTTGAGTGCATCTATCGACATCTCACTTCCATCAATACAGCCCAGGCGCTTTTGAAGTTCAGCAAACGTGTCACATTTGAGACATTCCCTCTCAGGCTGTTTCCTTTCTCCTTTCAGAGCCTCAAAGTCCTTCTGCACAACTTCCTCTGCCTTTTTACCGCTGTGCAGCTGAGGTATTCGGAGGAGCTCCTGCAGCAGAGCAGTGAACTCAGGGTCATCCAGGTCAGTCTTGTTCGGGTGCAGCGAAGGTATGATAGGAACAAACTCAGGTTGTGCCGGCGTCGGGACTCCTTTGGAATGGAAAGAGCCATCTGAGTCTATCTGGATGACAGTGTCACAGGAGTGGTCACTGCTGGAGCGGTCCAGGTCCCCGCGCAGACGGAGAGGGCGGATATCAACATCGACCTCATCGGTGGAGTGAAACGCTCGCAAGGTTGAACGAGGCGCCTTGTGTTCTTTGGTCAGACTCCTCCCACAAGGAGAGCAAGAAGTCGATTGCTGTTTAACAGAAAAAATTATGTCAGAGCAAGAAAAAGAGAGTTCGTGAAATCATTTTAGATGGAATTCGATTTAAAAATGTGTTTACTGTCAGGTTTTGCAAAAAGCACAAGTTTTTCTTTCCTACGACATGATTAAAATCCCACTGTAATACTCACCTGCACAAGCACAACATCTAAAATGAGTTAAGAAATCGTAAGGAAGGAATTCTTTCACAAACTCAATCTGGCCTTCATCAATAAACATCTTGCCTAACTTTCTTTTTGATGAATTCAAGACCCATTTCTGGAACAGTTCTGTATTAATCCTCTGGTTGCAACCAGAGAAGGACCATATTTATAACTACCATCTCATGGATGTGGTGGAAAAGTATCATGTATGTAGCTGACATGCTGTGGGATTAATGCTATGGCTGTGTCTCAGATTCTCAGCGTGAGTTTTTTACTGTGTTTTAGTTGGTCAAAGCCACTTCAAGGTTCAAAAGCAATTTGCAGACTATCTTTAACTTTTGGATTTACATTTTTAAGGTTTCTATCAGCTCTTCGGGATTGTTGATGCTGTCTTTGCTTTTTAACAGTCCCTAAGTTATTTCTACACTGCTCCTGATTAACAAGGATTTGAATAAAGAAATACTCAGAAATTCAATTTGAGCTTTATATTTTTTTTATAAATATATGTCCTCCATCATGAGAAAAATCCCACAAGAACATGTTAAACACACCAAAAACATGATTTTCTTTAGAGCAGGTCTTTAAGACTTATCTAACAACATATTAGAACAACTTAAACTTCTAAAAAAGTCTAATTTTGTAAGCAGTCTGCAACTTTAGGAAATTGTTTTCCTCCAGAAATCTTCATGCTTAGAAAAAGATTTGCCAGAAGAGGTTAGAGCAAATAAACATCCTCCGTAATGTTAAACTTTAATTTGGGTACCTTTGTCCTCTTCTGGGTCCTGCGGATACGGGAGGCCAAATGGATGGTGGAAAACGTCTCTTGATGGTGCGCCAGGGAATCAGCCACTTGAGCGATCACTGCCGTGTGGCAGTTTGCGTGAGCCAAGGACTCCCTGAGGAGCATGTTCAGCTTATTGCTCCTGTGTAAAAGCATTGCAAAAGATCAGACATTAACCTTTAAACCATTCACCTTTTTTTGTCAATATTTTCTAAATCAATGTGCTTTTTTGGTGTCAGCTATAGAAAACGCCTAATCTAATTCATGAGGCTCAGTTCCCGAGAATTTCCAGGTATTGAATTTAAAAACTAGCTTTTAAAAAGTCCACACAAAATAGAGTTGTGGTCTTACTTGTTGGAGGCTGTTTTATGTCCACTGAGTAGAGACACGACAATCTGTCCCAGTTCAGCATGAGGAAGTTTATTCCTGTTTATTCCCCTCATACCACTACAAACATCAATCATGGTCAGTTTGGCGGGGCCCCGGGAACCTGGAAAAAGAGCGTTTGATGGTAAATAATAGAAATGAAATTGTCGGTCAATATTTTGTTTAAATGAAGCAATCATGTTGTATCTAAACCTAAAAGTCTACTGGACTCCTATTTATTTTCTTTGAAATTGTGCTTAGGACTTTATGCAGAAAAGTGTATAGCTAAAAGCATATCATTTTATAAATGCTCTCAGCTCAGGCAATAGTTTTAAACCAGAAATAAATAGTGTATTTCTGGCAAAATAATCATGCTTTTTTATTTTAATCATTAAAATGTAAACTTTTTCAATGGAATGCAAACCATGAACCTGAAAATCAGTTTAAATTTAATTGCTTTATTTTGAAGGTGACTTTTTCTGTTCTGCAAAAGCAGGTTTGCTTTGCCTCAGAACAACAATAAAAATAATGACAATTTATTATGGCCCACAGCGGTCAAGGACTGCAAGGAGCATATTGAATCCTATTTCCTCTGCATCTTGATTTAATCATTAGGACACTAAAATGTTTTAAGAGAAAGTGAAACCCTAAATTAAAGCCATAAAAGAGTTATTCCCTGAGTATTAGCTATAAAATTGTATCACAACTTTGAGAAATTTATGGTAGTTATTCGTCTTGAGAATTAGTGATTGCTTTTATTGTGAAAGGCCAAATGACACATGTTAAGTCAAAGTGAGGTAAAGCCTATGATTGAGAGCTATTTATGGGTCAAGATAGGAACTGCACAAACAGATAACGTAAAAATTTGGTAAAATATTCCAAATGAAAAAGTTTACGTCTTTTTTGTGTTTGTTTACAGTTTCTAAACAAAAAGAAATATTTCATAAAAAGCACGAAATATGAAAGTTTACAACTCTTTCATTGGCTTGTTCACAGTTTCTTAAAAAGCAAAACGTGTGTAAAATGAAATGGTATGTGCTCCATTTTCAAATCAGCAAAAATGTTCAAGTTTTCACACATTTTGTAGATAGATTACATAATATTTTCTACTCCTGACTAAAATCATTTTTGTTTGCTTCATGTGTTAATTGAACTAGATTTATTAAATATCAGGTGATACTGCTTATAGATATGCACTTGCATTTTATTGCTCATTTTTTCAATGGCATGTTATTATGAATTTCTTTTTAGACATATTTAAAACTGGATGGTTTTATTTTTTGCCAAATTTGCTATAAAGTCTAACAGGTTACTAACAACAACAATTAGGGGAAGCTGGAAAAACCAGCATCCAACAACAACCTTTTCCGATGGTGCTGCTCTCTGTCCGCGGGGGCTGCACATAGAGAGTAAAAAACATTATGGAGCTGTGGCAAAGGTATGTGATGAAGTCGGCGTGTCGCCGGGCTGCGATGGCGGCGTCCAACAGAGAAGCGGCCCGCTCTGCTGTGGGGGCCTTCACTCGGTTGTGGTTGCGGATCTGGAATGAAAAGACATAGAACTGTCATTAATTACTTCATTTTAGTCATTTGAGACAAAACAGGAATTGGTTTCTTCCCTTAATAAATAAACAGCAAATATTTTGATTTATTTACCAAAAAACAGCCGTAATCTAATCAATGTAACCTGCCTTAGTCTGATTAACAAAGCAGAGAAAAGTTGAGTCACATGCAATAGTAAATTTAGCTAATTTACTAGTAAATCAAGTGCGCGGGGACCTATCTGACACAGAGTATTTGGGTTGTCATATGTTAACTGGACTGTGAGATTCAGCTGGTCCACCAACCTGCCAATCAAAATACACACCTCCACAAATGTACAAAACAGATTATATATATTTTTAAAATAATCCCCAAACAGTTGCAATGATTAGAAAAAAAAGCAATAAACTTTCAAAAAAAATTCTTTATACCAGGCTGACCATTTTTAGCTTAGGTTGGACTGTTTGATATGGAAATCAATGGGACATTCCTCCCTCGTAAAACCAGCCCCTACTGGTCATTTGAGGAACTGTAACTTTTGGTACTTTGATTCAGGAATGGAAGATGAGGCTTTGTTGTGTTATAAAAAAATAAATGAAATCTTAAAAGGACCCAAATAGAATTTTATTGCATATTAGTCCCTTTCATTATGGACAATTTCAACGCATTGCAAAATAGAAGTTTTTCTCACAATAATACCATACAGCCCAAGTCTGGGTCTCCCTGTGCCAGACCCCAGCCCAGATAAAATGCAGGGTTGTGTCAGGAAGCGCATCAGGCATAAAAATCTCTACTAAACCACCTATAGGAATCAGTGAAATGTGATTCGCTGTGGTGGCCCCTGAGGGGATATGCCAAAAGGTGAACAACAACAACCACCAATGCAATCACAAATATTTAAATAATAAATGTAATGGTAATATTATACCCCAAAACCCCTTTTTTTCCTGTACCTGTATCCCACAGACTGGGTCCTCTTGTACTCTAACATGGGCTTTTGGGCTGTCCTGGGTGCTGCCTGATGAAGGGACAACCTCTCCCAGCAGGTCCCTCAGCGTGTCCTCCTCTCCACAGCACAGCTCTATGGCCGACACCGACACAGTCAGCTCGGTCCAGGTCTTCTCTCGACGCCGCTCGATGGCGCTGTACAGCCAGGAGATGGCACAGGGGATCAGGCCAAGCTTCTGGATGTTCTCACCACTCCCCACCATGCTGGACCAGGATCCTGAGACACAGAGGACAGTGTACAGTGCCGGTAATGCTAGAGATATAAGGTAAAAACTGGCTAAAACAAAAAAATTTGGTGGGTTGTTCAGGTTTGTTTTTTTTTCTTTTTCCAAAGATATTTTTTGTTATTTTTCCCATCTCTGATTGACCTTCAGAGTATTTGGTCCCTGATTGTCTGACATTTAGAGATTGTCATGAAGGAAAAAAAAAATGGAAATGCTCGACATTGTATTTTCTGTTGCACTTTTGCCCCATGTTCATTTTTGAAATATTGGCCTGTTTTACCTTCTCTTGCCTTATCCCAACTCTAATTGAATGAGCATAAGGGAATTGGTTTACTCCAATTAAAGGCCAAGCCGCCCGCCGTTTTTTTCAGGAGGATACGCTATTCCATGAAGGAGATTGATATCCTGCTGGCTGCAGGCCACATCTAGTCTGTTTTGGTCAAGTAATTTAATCAGGTTTACGGAGAATGGCGTCACGTGACAAAGCAAGGAGACACTGCCCTGTGTGTGCGCAAGTGTGTCACAAATTTTCCTAGCCCCTTTCGTGCTAAGTGCAGGGTCCCTTCCCTTTAATAGCCACACATTAGAGCCCACTTTGTTTGCAGGCAATGGACGAGTTTTTGTTTCTTCTCTGCAGAGAATCCAAAACGTCATGCAGTCTTCTGAAACAACACGAATGGTGAAGATTCAAGAGAAGGAGAATGGAGAGATCAGATTGATGCAAAGACAAAAGACAAAATGAGAAAATGGAGATAAGAGGAGGATGGTGCATAGATGGGTAAAAGTGCTCCACTCTCATCATGACCTGTGGCCTCTCGCAGCGATAGATTACTCACCCACATCAGCACATCCCAGACCCAGAACGCATCCATCGCTGCCGCTCAGCACGCAGCGGATGACATCAGCCAGGACGCCTGCGCACAGATCCGCCTGGTCAGACAAAACGACAGACATTGTGTGGTTCATCATCCAGTTCAGCTGAAGAATCCTTTAAGCTTCGTCATGCTAATTCTGAATAACACTTAGCTCAAACAATGAAGGCTGCCCACCCTGTATGGGTGCTGTAGGTTTTTTGGGTTGTCTGGGTTCATACAGGGTCATAGAGAGGAGCGGCTGCATTTTAAAGGGAATGTAGATGTGTTGTTTCCTTGAGGCTGGTGCGGCCGTCTCAAGAGACGTGATGAAAATGGAACGCACCATTGTCATGCGTCTAGTGGAAGTTACACGCACTTATAACGTACGCGTGATGCTGGCGAACGGTGCCCTTATACCACTCCTATACAGTAGCTCCTTACTAACCACACGGTAACAAGCAAGCCTGATCTTTAGACCAGGAATTAGCTTGCAAAGATTGAAACCAAGACATAACGTCAAAACCCAAACTTTTAAAACTGTTTTAAAAATTCCCCACCTGGCTGCAGTCTTGAGAATATGCAGCATCAAAGCTGAACGTCTTGAGTGGATTCCTGTTTTCTCTCCCAAGAGTCATCGTGCTGTGGCTCAGGTTTTTGGACGCCGGTTCAATTACGATGACCCTTTTTCTGGAAGGGTCAATCCGGAGGACAGGTGGCTGGAATTGTCCGTCCGATAGCATCCTGCTCACCCTCAGCACAACTTTGACCTGCCCACCACGGTAGAGAAGAGAAAAATATTTCATTTGCTTTCTAGGACATAGTTTCTGCAGAGCTGCAGGAGTTTATTAGAAATTCACCTCTGAGTTGTTGGCGAAACCATTGGCACTTAGCAACCCCGCCCCGCCTTCCCCTCATTGTCATGTAGAGCTCTCTGTTTACACTGTCTCCCACTAGCTTTCCCCCCCCTCACACCACAAACCTAACATCATCAATGCAACAACAATGGCGAGCAATATTGGAGCTATCAGCGTACAGTTTTGAACCAGATGTCAGCTCAGACGAGGAAAACAACATCATACATGGATCTATTTCTCCACACAAGGATGGATCCGAATAGAGCTGGAGCAGGCCAGCGTATTTCTACGTAACCAATAAGCTCTTTTTCAAACTGCATTTTTTTCTTCTGCTTCTGATTCACAATGATTGACAAGAAGAAATACTCAGAAATGCAATCTTAATTTTCCTAATATATGTCCTCCATCACGAGAAAAAAGAAACAAGAACATGTTAAAAACATCCAAAAACACCATTTTCATCAAAGTTGGTCTTTAAGTTATTTATTTAAATCAGAAAAGCCAACTATTTTTTAAATCAGGCTTCATTTACACGCTTCACACAGTGCCCTATGGTGGTTGTTGCTATTTATTTATTTTTTAAATCACATATAAATCGCACCCCAACTACACTATGCAAAAAAGCAAGACTTATATTCCAAAAAATACAGAACTTTTTACTGCACATTTTATTTTCATGATCAAATTTGCATTTTAATTCATTTTTTGAAATAAATAGTCAAATTTTCTTTCCATGAATGGTAGTCTAAACCCTGCAACAATACATTGTTTCAACTTTACTATGTGATTTTGGATTCACTGCATTATTTTATGCTTCCAGCACATATTTTTATTCAGATTTGTGAACTGTGTGGCAAAAATAATCATATTTTAAACCATTTGCAGTACATGTATCCTACTGGTTTCATACTGAGATCTGTTTGATTCTCTGTAAGCGTCACTTGGTTCAGAGCTCTCTGCATTATTAATTAAACTTCCACTAAACACGCTAACGATTCTATCTGCTTGTCTGTCTAATATCGGCTCAAAAATGTTTAAAGTATCTCTTTCTGATCTCTGTATCACAAATTTATTAACCCATAAGAACCCAGACCCACTATTTCTTAAAAATAAAATTATATGTATTTTACCACAAACCAAGTGGACCACAGAATCCATTTCTGATATTTTTTCTGTCACACTGATGTCACCATGGGTTCTTATGGGTTAAAATGTCATCTTACCCCTTCAGGACGTCCTATCACACCTGAATGCACCACACACATTTTATTTTATTCATCCTCTATCTAATCTCACTACTATTACATTTGCCCTTAAATTCATAGTTTTTCAAAGCTAATTTTGTTTATTTCAACCAAAAACAGCTAAAAAAAAAAAGACATAAAAAGGGATTTATTTCATTTTTTGTGTGTGTTTGTGGACTCACCTACTTAAGTGTCTGCGCCCATTACTGTTAAACTTAGCCTTGCATATGTAGTAGAACAGTGCTGCATAAGCAGGAACCCTTTTCCCTACTCTGAGATACCTTAGGAGGAAAACATTATCATTATTTAATGTCTGAAGTATGCATGCTCTGCTTAGACTGCATATTCCGTGGCGCCTTTGTCTTAGAAACACAAATTTGCACATTGAACATTAAAAACCAAGATTTGCAGTCAAAAATAATTTTTCAAAAGTTTGTTTAAGAACAAATCTATTAATTACAACCCGTTTTAGCTTTTTAGCAATAATACAGAAGCTCCAAAGGCTGAAACATGGAGATGCTGTCACTTTTTCTAATGAGGACATATCAAAAGAGTCTTTAGATTTGCCAAATACCTGTGCTCTAGCTCTGCGATTTAATATGAATTTGAGCAGCAACAGAACGATCAAACACTCGCACTGTGCTCTGTATGGGAGTGGAAAGCCTTGGTTCCATTTTCTGATGCTCCGCTTGTTTCTTGGCAGGAAAAAGAGGTTAGCTGTCAAATGAGATTAGCATTGAACGAGACGCTGGCAAATTTAAAGCAGCGTACTCAGTTTGTAAGTCACATAGCTTCAGTGCGTTGCTTCTTATGCGACTCATTCAATGACAAACTGCTATTAGCTAATGAGGATACATTGAATAAACTGACAACAAACACAATAATCTCTAAAAATGTTTTAAATGTTATATTTTTGGTGGCTTTAGCATATGCAAATGCCAGACTACTTGCTTAGCTGACAGGAGACACATTTAAGAAACTATAGGTACATTTGGCTTAAATGTGTTGCCATCAACACCTGTGATAAATAAATGCTAACCTGGGTTATTGCACATTACCACCTAAAACTGCATATTCCAGACTCAGCATGAGCTACAGGGAGGCTAAGCAATGTTCAAGCCTTAAAAAAATGTTCACAATTGGGGTCATGTAAGATTACAAACGCAGCTTAGCAAAAAAACAAACCTTAAGCATATTTAAGGCCACATCTAAGCAAAAGTAGGCTAAAAAATCTAGCAAATACAAGCTAAGTCTAAGCCAAACATTACAGTTAAACTGAATCTGAATTACTATTCAGCGGTCCCTCAAGATATTGCAGTTTACCATTGTTGTTTCAGTCCAAGTTTAAATGCTTTTTGTTTTAAAGTGCACTTTGTTCTGCCTCCTGATTGGCTGTTGACCTTGTCAATCATTCTCCTCCGTGCCCTGTCAAACGTACAGAATGCGTTCAGTTTGCCACATTTGCATATATCTTCGATCTGGATCAGACCTTTGGGTTTCTGTCTGTAATCCTGAACTTGTTTTTCTATGAAGGTTTGAACTTTAAGAGTTTAAAGAAGAGAAATAGTTAGAAAATGTTCCTGTCTTCATGGAATTTCACAGCCTTACAACAGCTATAACCCCACTTTGTGGATTTCACCTGTCACAAGTTATTTATGGATGTAACTCCTGTAATAATCAAGGAACCACTGTATTCCATTTCTGAACATTAATAAAGGTTTTGAATGTAAGTTAGAATTAGAATTTTCCATCAGAGTTCTCATTCTAGTCTACTGGATGAAGAAGGGATGACTATCTACCTATATTTAAGCTTCCCTTTGATGTCTGTGATCCACTTCTTTTGTCTTGTGCAGAGCCTTAAACCTTTTCAGAAGATGGACAAAATTTATTTGAGGAAGTTGCACATGGGCTCCTGTCTGTAGGTCAAACCCCAGAGCTAACGCGCCAGTGTTGACATTCTTTTAATTAATTCTTCAACCGTTTACACAATAAACGTAATTCCAACAAATTCTGAAATGGGGAAAAGCAGTGTTGCGCTGATATGCAACCCCTTAAAATAGTGAAGTGTTCACAAAATCAATGTAAATGTTGTCTTTGCATCAGAATCATCAGGTTATACGGTAAATGCCTAAGCAGTTGAAGAGTCGAGATTGACCTGGCTGACACACTAAGCGGACTAAACCGTCGGGCTTTTTTTTACGACAAGCACCGTGAACATCTCTGCATTCCGATCTAAATTACAGATAAATACAATCATACATGTCCGAAGATTGTGTGTTATTTTGCTGTTGCTGGAAACATCTCCAGTGTGTTAGGAGGCTGGGTACAAGAAAGAGTTTCAGTTCAATTTATATTTAAAAAATGTCTGCACCTTCTTTGCTAACTTCAAACAAAAAAGTTTTGTCTGTCTCTAGTTTTTAGGTAACATTTGTTGTGTGCGATGCCCAAATAGTAATGAGTGGAAATAAAATCACCTAATTAGCGGCATTAATGTGTCCCACAATATTTAACACCCCCTCCCCCTTTTTTACACATTTGGTGAGTGAGTGAACAACTGGTCCCCCCCAATCCAGTTCAGAGAATGTTGCTCAGAATGTTGTCAGCTGACTGTTTGCATGGTCGCTCCTGTCCCGGCACACAACATGGAACGATGTACCTTCAACCTCTCCGACAGCAGTCATACTCAAAATGTGTCCAGGACCGGGATGTTTGTGGTTGTCTCGATGCTGCATGGGATTGTGTTACAGCTCAGTGACATCATCCCTCTTTGTCTTTAGCCACAGTCCATCTGTCATGTGTTAGCCGTTCTCCGTTCGCACTTTTCTGATCCATCCTGCATAACTAGTCTCCTGATTCTTTTCAAGCATAATGCCAAACAATTTATGAGTTTAATTATTCAAGAGAAACATTAAAAAAAAAAAAAGCAGCTGATCCACACAGCTGAGGGTGCAGGTAGGTGTGGCAGAGCCCAGATCTGTAACTCTACACTAAACCCAAGAGTCCAGCCATGAGACAAAGGCAGGGCAGGCAGCCATATTGATCTATCTCAGTTTCCCTCCCAGAGGAGGTGCGGAGAAGGGCTGGGAGGAAGGAGATGGAGGCATTAGCACCACATAACAGTGTATCATGAAGGCGGAGGGATATAGGATCTCCTCCAAATTGACTGAGATCTCTTTATGTTGCCACATGACGGGTTAAAAAAGAAAAAAGAAAAAATGTATGTACTTCCACAATGGTGTTGGTGTGGAAAGATGATAGCTGGTGCTGCCAAAAGCACATCGCCAATCCACACTTATTCTGTCAGCTTCTGTACTGATTCAATTTCTTCAATATGTAAACTGTAAATCGAACTGGTCCTATATGTGCTGTACTTTAAATGTCTTCACTATAGAGGCTAAAACTTTTGATTTAGATGTGTGAGAATTTGTAGATCCACCTTGCCAACATCGGGTGAGTCTTTGGTCCGAGCAGCAGCTTGGAGCAGGCAGGTGGGGACGGGCGGAGGGTTTTTCTGGATGATCTCTCTGAAGCAGGTGGAGGCACTGGAGGGAGCTGGATCGGAGGCTTGGTTCTTTTTTCTCAGAGTCAGGTTGAGCTTCTCGGCCGCCCTGCAGGAGGAGGAAAGGCATTAAGCATGGGGGGTTAGAGGCTGTATTTAAGGGAAAGTGACTACCAATGGCTCTCACAACAACTGACATTTCCACAGTGTTCAGGTAGCGTCTTGGAGGAATTAACATGGACCAGAATTTCTTTAAAATATCAAAAATGAATAAAAAATCTTTTATATGACAAATAAATAGTTTATTATTAACACTGTTATTTACTGGTTATGAAAGACACAAGAATTGTCTAGATCAGACAAAACTTAACAAAACAAAGAATTTTACCTATTTAAAGCGGTGGAAAACTAAAGGTAGATAAACAGTCCTATTAGAAGTATAGAGCCAAATAATGAAAAAAGCTTTTGAATTAACAAACAAGCATAGGTCTGATTATTTTTTATAATAATGATAATAATTTGTACCATAATACATGTACAGAAAATGTTAGGGGGATTTTTGATCCCAGTAGTCTTTCAGACTTGCTACAAACAACAGTGAACAAACAATCAAAATAATCAGTTACAGCAAACAATATTGATATATATTTAAATGTTTAACACCAACAATATGGTTTTTCCATTTTTATGATCTTCACTTTCTTGGATTTTCCCAATTTTGTTTTACAGAATTTGATGGTTTCTTGGTTTGTTTCCTGTCTTTGCATCACAGGTTGTTCCATCTGCACTTCCTTTTTTCGCTGAATCCCACCAGGATTCACTTGCAAGCAAACTACCGGTAATGTTCTTGTTTTCTTTGGACAGATTCTGCTTGTCTGAATCAGAGTTCAAAAAACAGTTGCAAAAGCCAAAAGAGTTGTTTTTTTTACCATTCTTTATTTGATTCTGAGCACTCATTATGCAGTTTGCAACACCAGATTTCCGATGCTCAATTTTATTTTTATGCTTGTCCTTTGCCAGATGTTCCATAATTTCCTTTTTCTGCAAATAAGCCACCATTGCATCTTTCTTTGGTTGAAATGCAAGCTGGAACAAAACACATTTGCACTGTTTGATACTTTCCTGATAAAAGTAAAGGTTTTATGAATGGACCAATAACCCACCTCAGTCACCTCACCTGCAGTCCCAAATAAATGTCCTAAACGTGACATTTTTCTCATTTTGTTTTGTATAAACAGTAACATTTCAAACATAAATTCTGCTAACTTTGCAGCTTCTTTTGAGTGTTTTTTTTATTTTTTTATTTTTTTTTTTAAACCTCACCTGGCCAGAAAAGACATAGCCGCAGTGTTAGCAATGGTCACCACTCTGGAGATGTTCTGGATCCTGGAGCTGGTCTGTAAAACCCCATCATTACTGCAGCTCAGTGTAGAATCATCTGCAACCTGCCAGAGAGGAGAAGATTCCTGTAAACATCTGAACCTGTCAGTGTCCTCCAGCAGAAACTCTGAAGTGGTGCTGCTCTGTTAGGTGGAGCATCTTACATGTCTAAATGTCCTCACTACACCCTAACCTTCAAAGGACTTTGCTGTCAGACCATCTAGTGCCCTAGATGTTAATGCAATTCAGACACATGCTCACATTTTTTTTACTCTGAATATAATGTCACCAATTTGCCAAAGTAAAAAATAACATGTTACGAAGAGATGAATCCACCGTGTTCTGATGACGACAACTTGAAATGTACATGCATTTCTTGAAAGGACAAACTTTTTAAGAACCATTGTGGTCAATGTTTACCAATCAACAGTAGTGAGGATCAATTATTGATGGTATATGAAAACTGGATTGAGTGACCCCGCCCCTCTGGCTTTCCAAACAGGAAGTACCTGCTGGCTCCAAGAAGCCAAAATCCCATAGACTTCTTTAGAGAAATAAACAGTTATTACTCAGTCATTCTATTTGTCAGACTTACCATTCTTGGTCTGATACTTTTTTTTACTTGTTCTTGCTAATTGTATGTATATTTTTCCAAGATATTTTTATCTGAAGTGCAAATAATAAAGTTATAAAGTTATGAACTGGCTAATCAGATGGTTTAATAAAAGTATTTGGTTTTGTGTCAAATGTTCAAAACGTTTGATTGACAGATTCTCCCAAGCACCTTTTCAAGTAGTAAGGGTGTGGCCTTCCAACAAGCTCACTCCTGATTGGCGAGAGTGATGGCTGTAGAAATGATGACTCAGACGACTTGGAGCAATCACGGTTTACTGGTTCCAACATGGCGGTGTCCAAAAAAATGGCAACTGAACTGACTGCATTCGAAAGTTAATCCAGTTTCAGGTGGGTGACGTCACACTCACACAGTCCAGTTCTTATATACAAGCAATCATCAGAAAATGCACGCTGGTTTTTCGAAGAGAATTCTAGTAAACTTCCAGGACACTTTATTTTGGAATTGTAGATTTAGACACCCCACAAAAATGGCGAACACCCTAAATAGTGCACCAGCTATTGAAGGTATTTGGACATAACCATAGACCGAGGAAGATCTTTCAGTTTACAGTTCTTGGATCTGACCGAAAACAGGACTTAGAGCAGATCATCAATACAAAAGCAGCCTGAAGATTCCCCCATAGTAACACAGCTGTAGCTCTGAGTTGTGTCTCACACCTTCATTCATAACTGCGTAGGCAAAAAGTCAGCATGCATCTCATCTGTTGCAAGGCAACATAAAGTCCTGTCGCCTTGCCACAGGGTCTCAGAGCGCACATCTCTGCGTACTGGTTCCTCATTCTATCACTGCCTACATTTTAAGCCACATAACTTCGTTGCCTGTCCGTAACACCCAACCATAAAGTGTCAATTAGCACCAAGAAAGATGTTCTGTGGTGGTTTGGAGTAAAAGCACCCTGATTAGCAGATCCTTTACTTCCCTCCTCCTCCTCCTCCTCCTCTCATCCTCATGACTCAGTTTCTTCTTTCTCTCTGCCACACATCCCCCTAACATGCTCTTCTATGATCTTTCATTGTTTTCTGTTCCCTTCACCCCGTCTCCCTCCTTTCTCCTTCCCATTTTGCATGCCTGGCTTCCCTCCCTCCCCTTCCCTCCCCTCCTAACTGTCCACTTTCTTTAAGATCTGCATTTACTCGCTCCGCATTACTTCATCTCATTCCGCCTGCTCTCAAGCTGGACCCACCCTGCTGTTGTCTGGACTCTTTCATTCGTGACATGCAGCTCTTGTTTTTGGGTGATCCAAACACTGTCTGGACCAGTGGCGGTCCTAAAACATTTGACTTGGGTGAGGGGGGGGGTAAAATACCTAGGAAAGGTGGCAAATGAGGAAAGCACAGTGGAGGGCCATTACAAATGAAAAAATCAAAATGTGTATTTCAAACTGTTTTATCGTTATTATTAGATTTTAGCTGAGATGATATTACTAATGTAAAGCTGTAGGAAAAAAATTAAAATAAATGTAGAAATATCTTAAAAACATACACAATACAGGAGCGTAGCAAATATTTTGAGGGGCTTAAGATTTCATTTAAAAATATTGCTATCGGTAATTTTGCAATGTGTGAAGAAGCGTGTATTGATGGTTTCCTAATCTTTAACAAAAATGATACTGATATAGACTCAAAAATTGGGGGAAGGTGGGGAGGCAAAGCTTTTTCCTGCCCCTTTGCCCCCCTGTAGCTCCGCCCCTGATCTGGACAGTTATATTTCGGTCAGTGAGGGCATGGACGCTGACATGTTTTCAGCTTCAGAAATATGTCTGCATGATTTAAGCATCCGAAACCTGAAAATCCACAATTATGTTTTACAGGAATTTACTCCTAAGTAATCAAACTGTGTGCAAACACACTTTTAACTTTGACTTATAAACATAGAATGGTATTATTTATGTTATGAATTTGCTGTAATTTTTTTCTCTTCCTCTTTGAATGTGCTTTAGACTTGCAGTTCGTCCTTAGTGACCCACATTTGTTCTTGGTTCACTTAAAATTAGTTTTGAAAGGATTTGTAAATGTAGTCATTTCCAAGCCGCATTTTACACCACATTGCTGCATATCTTTACATTTATTCTCATGACTGTGCAGCAAAAGTTAATGTGATGTACAATGAAATTAGTCACGCAATGGGAAGACTGCTTTGCTAGAACCGCCACTTAAATGTACAGTGGACAGCCAAAAAGAGTAAAACAGATTACAAAAATGAAGAAGAGTGGAATAAATACATGCAAAATAACCATAAGCGTTTTCTTCGAGTCATTTTTAAATGAAAATTGCCTCCCAAAACGTATTCCTCTGGTTCTCTCATTCTGGATATTCTCCAGAAAACCCTATTTTGCTTGATTCTGATTGGCTGAATCAGGTGACTCCAGGTTCTAAATGGCTAAACAGACCTGGTGCAAGTAATCAGTGGCATGATGGGTAGGTTGTGCCTGAATTCCCTCACTACCTAGTGCACTATTAGCCCTTTTGTCTGGGTGTCCGAACCTACAATTCCTGGAAATTTCCCAGAAGTCTTTGCAAAAAAACTGCATTAATGCTCACTAGATTGCCAAATATAGACAATGCATTTTGTTTGGACAACTTGTGATTAGAAAAAATGTATTTCTTAATGGGAAAAAAAATCAATATTTTTAGCAATATAGCTGATAATTATCAAATCAACAGGTAAAAAAAACTGTAAAAATGTTTTGGGAGCATCGTCTGGTCTCACTCGCCTGGTCTACTGCAGCTTTAACCTTCATTCTCTGGGGACCGGGGAGGGGGCGGGCTCAGTCTACCGCAGCTTCCATCACAGTAATGCACATTTCACCGGCCGTAGGTTTTAAATATTCCTTGAATCTCTATTGATCACAAGGGCTTTTTGACCGGCCACCTTTTTATGACGGGTAAATCATGGTCCAATTCCATTCCATTAGCAAAAACGCTTTTAAAGAGCACGCTCAGGCGCGTGATCGAAACAACGTCCGATGATGAATCATTGTCCCGCTGACACGTGCGCTCATAAAGGCATGCGTTACCCATAAAACTCATCAAAGGAAGGGGGGGGGGGGGACACTCATCTAGAAATTGTGTGATTCGATGCAGAGAAAGGATGAGCTTTTAGGCGTACCTTATGGCAAGAATTTGATGTGACACCATCTGCGGATTTGGAAGCCAGCAGCTGCTGTTGCTCCTCCACCCAGCGCTCCATGTTGGGGTTGGGTAGCTTGGCTCCAAGTCTTCTGAGGGTTTGAGGCGTCCCCTGAGGCGTCTTGGGCCTTTGTAGGCTTTGGGAACTGTGTGTTCGGCTGTATTGTTGGTGCAGAGGCTCCTTTGAAGCCCCGTCCCAGTGCTTTGTCTCACTTTGTCCCACAGTTGTGCCAGAGCTGCTGAGGCCTGCCTCATGGTAGGGTTTGGCTAACGACTGACTGCGACTCAGAGCCAGGTGGATGGCCTCCTGCTTGAGGAGGTTTGTGTTTGCACCACAGGCTCCACACTGACCCTGCTCCTTGTCTCTGTCCCAGGACTCTGTGTTGGCACGTCCGTGAATACGGAGGTTGGCATGAAGAAATGTCGCCAGGGGGCTTGTTTCCTGCAGGATTTCAGGGGAAAATCACAGAGACATAATTTGGTTGAGACGTGCCTCATTTAGGAGCCTTGATTTGTGCTAAAGTGAAAAAAAAAACATACCGGTATACTAAGACCTCCCATGATTGAAACACTTCTAGTTTTTAATGTATATTCTTGTACCTTAATGCATAGTTGTCTATTATTTAAAACTGCTCTCAGGATGGAGTCTTTTAGCCATGCTTTGTTTTCTAAAGAGTTGGGTGCTTTCATAGTCCAGTCCACTTAGTTTAAATGGGCAAGCAATGCCAAAGTATTGAAAGCTGGCCTCTAAAAATGAACCAAACCATCCTGACCATGTTCCTTGGTTTGTTTAAGGGGTTGGTATTGCCCAGAACAGTCTGACTAAAAAAGACACAAAAGCTCAATGAAGAAAAATGGCTAAGCAACTCTAAGCATATTGAAAAAGGATCTCTCTTTGGATTTGTGTAGCAAACAGCTGTTGCTAAAGAGTTTGTTTACAATCAAATAAAAAAAAAACTTGTTTTCTGGGCAAACCAGATTCCTTTTCATTTACAACGGAGATCAATTAAGATTCCATGCGACACAATGAAAGCAGAGCAAATGGCGCAGTGTGAAAGCTCCCTTAACCCTTGTGCTATCCTATGGGGTCCAGATGACCCAATCCTTACATTGACGTGTTCTCCCTACCATGACAAAGGTGGATAAAGGTGGAGAGGATTTCATGTAATCCATGGACACCAGTGAAGATCACAAATCATTGAACAAAAAAGGTTCAGAGCTCTGTCTAGTGGGTCTAGATGACCCAGCTGCCAATGTTAAAGTGCCTAGGATAGCACAAGGGTTACGGTGCTTTCACCTTTACATTAGGTTGAGGTCTTGACTTGGATTGAACTTTTCTTTATATTATTGTTTTCAGATCATTTCCACTCATGGTTCCTTTGTTTAGGGGTATTAGGTTGGAGGGAAGGATTCCCCTGTTTAGTAGTACATACTTTGGAGTTTAAGAGAATATGCTTTGAGGGGGGGTCCCCTCATTTAGGGGTATAAAGTTTAAAGTGCTGATCCCCTTGTATAGAAGAGGTTTGCCTGTTGTTGTTTTTTTAAATATATATATATATATTTACATTATCTTTTGTTTTTATAGTTTTAAAGCTTTTTGTCTGAACACTTTTTAATTTTATTATTAAAAAAACGGTTGTATTTCAATTTTTGTAATTTTGCAGTGAAGAAAATGCCCAAATGTACAACTTAGAATTGAGATTTTTGTGGATTTTCAGAAATATTGAGAAGTTGTTGCATGATATATTGAAAAATCATCTGTACTAAAACGATGGATATCAAGCATTGCCCCACAAAACTTGAAATTATTACAGCAAATTGTAAAATAGTAAAAAACGACACCCAAAAAGGCCTCAGACATCTATTGTCTGATCACCTGTATAACTACAATTTTATCATAGAAATATACTTTATTCCTTTCATCTGATTTACAATAAACCTGATTTGTCCAAACCTGGAGGATTTTAAAAACCTCTTCTGGACAGTAAAGTCCTCTAACTTATTTAAGCTGTTAAAATCCAACACAAATCAAACAGTCGACTCTCTTTTTGTGTTGACAGCAGCGAATACACCTTTCATTTGTCTGCCTCCCTCCACACCAGGAGTCAAGAACCCCAGGCCTCAAAGGCCATATCTTCCAGATATTAATCCAACCTGGATCGAGTGTTTCAGCCAATTAGAACATTCCAGATGTATGTTGGAAAACAAGCGGTCCCCATATTTGCTCCACACTGTATAATGTCTTCCCATAAGATCAAAACTTGGTATTCCAAAAAGGGTTCACATATTTTTTACATCAACTCACAAAGAGATAAACATACTGCAGCATGTCTTATCTTATCTCGCCTATTTCTCAGAGACAATTTTTTATGTTTTTACTGCAGTAAAAGCTCATTGGAGAGGGATGATATCATAGACCCCTGATGAGAAATCACTGTTGATCAATAAACCTGAAAGGAGCCAAACTGGCTTATCAGATTTCCACTGTCTGCCTCTGCATGCTTCCACCGCCTCCCTCCCAGCACACATGACAGTGGCCGTGCCCCATCCCACTTAAGAGGACAAAAATAAATAGCCACGGCCTGAATGGGGAGGACTGAGGATGACACTGGGATGCAGTGATGAAATATTCATGCCCATTTGAAACCACTCGCACAGGAATGCCGCCGCTTCACTTTGTCTGGAGAGGTCTGAGTGATGGATGCTCGCGTGATTTCTACTAAAAGGCGGCAGCGGTGACGGGCCGCAGGAGGGTTAAAATGAAAGTAAATTGACTTGAAGGTGAAGAATCTGGTAGAAAGAGTCCAGTTTAGTGGATTTTGGGTGTTTAAATCAACATGTGCCCCACAATACAGTAAAGAAATGTGCATATTAGAGCTATAAGCGATCGTGCGGTGTAGTTCTGGTAAATAATATTCAGGAAAATTGACTTTCTTATTAAACTAATCACAAAAATGGTTTAAAAAAATTCCCAGCAGTGACTAAAATATGAAAATATTTGTAAAAAAAAAAAAAAATTCTAATAAATGTTTTTCATTCATTTATTTTTATTATTAAGAAAGCAAAATAAGCGTGTTTATTTATTTATTTGTTTAGAACATTTCACATTCAATCAACAAATATCACTTTGTAAACATTTATTTTATGTTAATCTGCTTTAAGTTGACACCTCCACCCTTCATCCTCCTCCTTTTTCCTCCATGGGAGCATCACTGACCTTCCAAAAATGATTAAAAAAAATATTCTCAGAAATGACTGAGAGATGTTAATCTTTTTAAATAAATAAACTTCTAATAAAGTTTTTTTGTCGTTTAAAACAAAAAAGCTAGCTTTTTTTTTGCAGATTTCACGTAAAGTTTTGGTGCATTGAACAAATATTAATATTTCAAATATGTAATTTTTTGTTGAATGACCCCCCCCTCCTCCTCCTCTTCCTCCTCCTCATCCTCCATGGCAGCATCACTGACCTTGCAGGAGAAGCGATGGTGGACAGCCAGACTCAAGGCTTGCTTCTTCAGACCAACGAGGGTCGCCGAGCATTTGTCACATCCCGCAACTTTCCGATCGGACCCCCCCAGGTGGGTGCCCCCGGGGTGGGCTCTCCGGAGGGTCCCGCCGCTGAAAGGCATCCTGAAGCGCTCCCCGACTTGGAGGCACCTAGAGGACGGGGTATCTTCGGTTCTCTGGCACATGTTTGCGCTTCCCCTGGAGCCTCCGGCCCCCTCGGGAGTGGGGCGCTCCTTGACTCGGCAGTCTCCTCCGGTACTCCTCCCGGTAAAACCGACGGGCTCGCGCGCCTCTGAGTTCTGGGGCCACAAATATAGTCTGAAATTATCGGTCAACCACACCCTGAAGCTTCTTTTTTTCTCCTCTCCACGCACAGGTACAATAAAAGCTCCTTAAAATAAAGTTATATTTCTAATAAATAACTGGGACTTACCAGAACAGCCCGGATGGAGGCAGGAAAGCTCTCGCCTCTCCCGGTCACAGACGACATGACAACTTGTTGTAAAAATGAAAAAAGGAGTCCGAACAAAGATGGAGCGCAGTTTGTTTTAAAGCTCCAACAAACCCCAGGAAAGTGTTTGGACTCATTTTTAGTGTAAAATGTGGGAATTTGATGAAGTGAGAGGGTGGAGAGACTATAGAGAGGAGCAGCGCCGGCGGCACAGCGGAGCGAGAGTGAGCGCACCGGAGCGCGCCTCGACCTCATGATGCAGTTTAGCCAGAGCTCCTCTAGAGGGCGGTATTGGGATGCTTTCATGCTTATGGATCCATTTTTTTGTTGTTTCGTTGTGATTCACAAACAACCAAAGTAGTTTAACTTATGTTATAATCCCTTAGGTTGTGTCTAATATCCAACGCAGCATGAGTACAAAAGTGATTATTGGACAACTTGGATATTTATCTTTTAAATTGCTAATGTCAGCGTTTTATTTTAATTATTTTCTGGTCTTTTTTACAGCTATTTTAATGTTTTCAGTTATTTATAACAAAAAAATTATCATTTTTAATTGTGTGAAAACATCTGTTTGCATTTTGTTCAATTTGTATCGTGATAAACAAAATGATTCAATAAAATTGATATTTTTTAATTTGTGGCTCAAATCCATGAGCCACATCGCAGAATGAGAGCAGAAGAGAAGATTGGACAATTTGGTTATTATATTTCTAAATCTAACATTTCTTTTTATTTTTACATTTTTTTCAGAGTTTTGTTATTTTTCTGACGTTTATAACAAAAATTGTATAATATTTTCATTCTGTTGGTTATATTTAAACGCAATTTGCTAAATTCAAATGTTGTTGGGTTTATTTTTACATATAATTGTAGAAAAAAATCAAAGTGTGTGTCTTAATGAACTTTTCATTAAATTGAGTTTATTAAACTTAAAAATGTAATTGAATTGCAGACCGTATTAGTTATGTTAAAGCCAGAAACAGAGATTTACCTGAAGACTTACACTAGCTTTTTATTTTTACCACAGGAGATGAAAATCATAGGAGAAAATTTGATTTCAAGCAATAGATTGCTAGAACAGCACTAAAGCAAAAGTATTTGTCTATAGCAGGGGTAAAAATGTGGAATTCCCAGGAGAATCAGTTCAAAAGTTTTCAAAATTAAACAAATTAGTTTGTACAAACTTGACTGTTGAATGGAATTTTTGGAATGTATGTATTAAATGAATGGAATGTATTTACTGTTCATTTGAACTGTATGTGGTGAAATCTGAGCACAGGTGATGGTGTGAGAAATGTAAATAGAATTCGATGTTTAAAAGGGAGCAGACAATTATAAGAATTGTATTCTTCTATTCTTCTCCCTTCTAATCATGAAAGTGTTTAATATGTAAAACAAACATGTAAACATTTAGACATCAATAATTTTCATGAAAGGACCAAATAAATAAATAAACGAAAGGAAAAAATCATGTTGATATTATTTAAAGTTGTGGCTCCTATCTAATGCATCATGCGTGCAGAAGAGATTATTGGTCAATTTGGACATTTATATCTATTCAATTTCTAATTCTAATGTGTTATTTTGATTATTTACTGGTCTTTTTTAACATTAAAATTTTGATGTTAAAACTAATATTTTAATGTTTAAATTGTTGCACAATTTAGTAACACAAATATTATGCTTTATTGTGTTAAAATGTTTGTATGCATTTTGTTTATTTTAATATTGTGTTTTACATATGATTGCGGTGCATATACAATCACTGTGGTTCAGTTTCTGCTTATATTTCTTAATTTGTGACTTATGTGGTCCTTTTTACCACTATTTTATTGTTTCATGTGACTCAACAAAAAATTATAATTTTATTGCATGATAATATTTGCATTCATTTGCGTGCATTTTAACCTTGCTTCTTTACTTTGTTGATATGCAAATAAACTTTAAGTTTCAAAGCAATCTTTATAATTAAACAAAAAAAGTGCTTTGAAATTAATTAGAGGCTAAAAAACAAGCCAATAAAGTGCTAACAGTAAAACACGCATTCATTTGCGTGCATTTTAACCTTGCTTCTTTACTTTGTTGATATGCAAATAAACTTTAAGTTTCAAAGCAATCTTTATAATTAAACAAACAAAGTGCTTTGAAATTAATTAGAGGCTAAAAAACAAGCCAATAAAGTGCTAACAGTAAAACTTGAATATGAAGATTAAGCTACATTTCTTACAGCAGAAACAAAACAGAAATTTTACAACCTGCTGATCAATGACAAAGGCTGTCACCTTTTAAATTGCAAATTAATATTAGTGCTTATGTACCAAAAAACAGTCAAATATGAACAGTAAAAAATAGCAAAAACTATTTACATTTTAAAGAACACAAATTTGGAATTACAAAAGTGTCACTTTGATCATCTTTTAATCTAAAGTTAAAGTGTTCAGTGGTCTTTTAATTATGATTATGCTTTTTTAGCCTAAATAAAAAAAAGCTGTGTTGTTTTCTAGGACATAGTTTCTGCAGACCAACAGTAGTTTATCAGAAATTCACCTCTGAGTTGTGGACAGGACTGATAAAGCCTTCCCTTATTTCCAGTCATCCCTTTGTCACATGCTCTCCCGCTAGCTTACAGTCCCACGCAACCCAATCTAACGTTACCGCGGTTACCGCGGCAACAACAATGGAGCCGTCCAGCAGTACAGCTTTAAGCCAGAGGCCAGCTCAGACGAGGAAAAGAAAGACGTATCTAACAGTCTACAAGTTCATGCATCAGAATGGAGCAGAGCAGGAAGCTTGTGGCCAGACAACTGTAGCATCTCCATCACAGCGGCAAGCTTTTTCAAACTGGATTTCTGTCCTATTCCTGATTCACAACTTTGAATGAAGAAATACAGAACTGAATTTTCTTCATATATGTCCTCCATCATTAAAAAATGCTTAAAGAAATTTTTAAAAACACGTAAACAAAAGTGTGATTTTCATTGGAGTGGGTCTTTGATACGAAAAGTTGAGAGATAAAATTCAAAAATTCTGCAGCCATGCACAGTGGTGGAAGGGTAGTCATGAGGTGACTAAGTACTAACATTCCAAAGAGAGTTCATAATAAAAGGCCAAAACTGCTAAGGAAATTTCCATTGAAACTGGTATTAAGTTTCAACATTACTGTAGTTTGTCCTGTTTTGTTGCTGAGGCCCAAATTAAGCCGTCTATTTAAAAAAAAATGCATATTTGAAACTTCTTTTGTCTTTTTTAGCAAATAAGTGGACACTATTTTTCTGCAATAATGTATAGTGTGTATGTAAGATAAGTATAATACATATATAATATGTTTTCTTGTGTGACAGTGACAGATGGCAGGTTTACCAGAGGAGAGAAAAAACACGCTGCGCCTTTTATTCAGTGATTACGGCAGGAGAGAGGCCGTCCTCCTCCCCGCCTCCTCCCCTCCCCACTCAACCGTCGTTTCAGCGCAGCTCTCCGCCGGCGAAGACTTCTCGGACAGCGGGTGCTATTTGGCGCAGTTTCCTGTCGATAGGCGTTCAGTTATTTATTTACCGTCGATTTTTTTAAACTGTTTGTACTCTTGCATTCAAAATGAGCACAATTAACGTGAAAAAGCTGAAAGTGAACGAGCTGAAAGACGAGCTGAAGAAGCGTAATCTGTCGGACAAGGGGCTGAAGGCCGAGCTGATGGACCGCCTGCAGGCCGCGCTCGACGAGGAGGCCCTGGTCGGAGATTCGTCTGCGGCCCAGGAGGGATCGGAGGAGGAAGCCCTCGAACAGGCCGCCGAACAAGAGGTGATGGGAGAGGATGAGGAAGGCGACGGCCCGATTGAAGAGAGCATGGAGGCTAATGAGGAAGAACAGGATAATGGGGACGAAGGCAATGGCGTAGCGGATGACGAAGACATGGGTGAGGGGGAAGAAGGGGACGAAGACGACGAGATGCTAAAGGGAGATGTGGACGACATGGAAAAAATTGACACGGAGGATGGTGAGCCCGGGGAGCAAGCTGCTGAGGGTGAGTCTGGTGAAGTGATGCTGAAAACGTGGCTGGCTGAATGGACTGTGGCTGGCTGTTTTTTTTTTTTCGGGGGCTGGTTGCGAAGATTTTTAGCGCGTTACCGAGGAGCGTCCATGTTGAAAACGGCGGCGTGTTTCAAGCTAGTTAGCATTAGCAGCTAGCATCGGTCACCTACTCTTAGTTAATCGTTTTGTAATATTCTAATTACGCGTTACCACATCTTCCAGGCACTTTTTAAAGAGTCGTTTCAAAAACGCAATTTAAACTTTAGTATCAGTTTTAATTAATTTTATATGTCGAGAACCGTCCTTTTTGGTTGACCTTTAAGCTTTTTCTTTCGATTTGTAAGGTGTTAGCTTGTCAGCTAGCGCGAATTCCTTTGTTTCTGGTGTAGTGCTAACAAGCTAATTTAGCAGGGTTAGCCATTTCAGATTTTCCCTTCCTGTTGATAAAGGGGGAGTTAGCACGCCACAATCTTGTATCTCACTGGAATTACTTTTTAAATATTTAATGTTCCAGTCTGCCCAAATAAAATAAACAGGAGAAAATCTGTGACGGCTAACCCCAAATTTAAATAAGGTAGCTAAGCTGGTTCTGCTGCTTTTGTTTAGCTAGCTTTTCTTGTCGTGGTTTTTCTGTTTAATAAAGGGTCCAAAATCATACAGTGTAACAAATGGGGAGGTAGTTTAAAAACACATCTAAAAAGTCTTAAGTTACTTGCATGATTCATTTATCCCCTTAAACAGTAAACTGTCCCTTTTATAAGTTAATTAAACCCCATTGAATGGTGTATTTTTCAGACTTTTTTTTTCACCCCACAAAGCATCACTCATTTATATTCATTTTTGGCCAGTTTATTGTATAACTACCTGGTCTTAAAAGCTGTCATAACCATTTGATTGTACTGTATTTTAAGTGTAAGTATAGTGCTGCCTCTTTGAACATTCATATGAATTATGGTGGACACAATGTAACTAATGAACGGGCTTTGTGGGCCAGAACCCCACTGCTAGTCCGACCTCTCTCTCTGTCTCAAAAAGGAGCACCTCATTCTATATCTTTGTTCTATTTTCAAAGGGGATGCGGACAAAGACACGAATGCTGATCAGAAGAATAAGAAGGGTGTTAAGAGACGCCGGGAGGAACATGGAAGGGGCTACTTTGAATTTATTGAAGAGAACAAATACAGCTGGTAAGGATGGGACAGAGCAAAATGGCCTTCAGCATCCCTGAAGCGCCATCCATAGCTTTGTTGGAATGTATTGGCTTTAAGTGCCAATGCACACATATCTAGCAAGAGGAAAACCCTCAGTTTTTTTGTTTAAAATAAAAAGTATTCTCTTATTTAATAACTTTCACACATGTGTTTTCAGGGTCATCCCTGACTACCTAAAGAGCCTTACCATTTACTCTACAATGCCCACTCACATAGCGTCTTTAATGGACTGCATTCTGTAGCAGAAGTGCATCTGTGACTTTTCACATCTGTTCCTCATGCCACTTATTGTTTTGTTTCTTTTGGAAAAGCCCGTTGTGTCCTTAAGGTGAATGGAGGCTACTCTAAGCAAAACCCACAGAGGGAAATAGCAGGTGTACACCTTTTCAAATGGAGGGGTGGGTTGAGAGTAGCCGAGGGGTCTGGAAGAAGTAGCACACAAGGATTTAGGAGATTTAAAGAAAAAAAATCAAGATTATTGGAGCGTCCACGGAGGAGCTTCGATATTGATCGTCCATGTTTTTCTCGGAGTGTTCTGCCTTTTTGTTGTTGTTGTTTTCTCTCTATCTCACACTCTTGTTGCTGTTTCTGTATCATGTTTGTGTAAATTGTCATGTTGTGTGCGTTTGGAAGAGTTTTTATACCCCGCGTTCTGTGACCTCATGCATGGCTTGCAAGGGAGTTGAAGTGTGAGTGTGAACATGAAGTTACTTTTTTTGGTCACGTGTGTCGTTTTCATTGCACTACCTGGACGCTGAAGATCGATGGGCACAGCATCAAAATTGTTGGCTATTTTTATTTATTTTTAAATTGTGATCACTTATTATTTCTGGTTGTGTTAATACAGGATTTCAAGTCACTTCCTGCCTCTCCAAATTGTCCACTTAGGGATTTATCAGTTTAAACTTTGCCTATATTTTCCCTTCAAAACAACATAACCTGCTTTAAATATAAGCTAAAATAATGTTTAACCTTAAAGGACCTTTGTGTTAAAAGTGGGTTCACATCAAGCCTTTGTCTTAAAGTCCCACTCTGATCATCTTCAGATGTATTTTGGAGCCGTTCCCAGCGGCCTTTTAACTATGATTGTAATGTTTTTAGCCAAAATCCAAAAAACTGTCGTTTTCTGGGACATAGTTTTATATATATATTAGTTATAAGTAGTTGCTGTTGAGCACCTCCACCCCCTTTCCCATCAGAGCTCTCTTACAGCCCCATACCCCCAACCTAACATTTGTGCTGCAACAATAGTGGACAAAATAGGAAATATTTAGCCTACGTCACAAATATGCTCTTTTTGAAATGGCAATTTTTTTTCTGTCTGCTGCCGATTCTCAATTTGAATAAAGAAAAATTCAGAAATGCAATTTAAGCTTAATTTTCTTTACATCGTACTTTCTGTTTAGGGCGCACATTTCAAAAGGGCAGTCTATAAACGTTTGTCATATATGAGGCATATCGAACTATAAGGCGGATTAAGCAAGACGTGAGTCGGCAGTCAGAGTTTAACTGCGATCACAGTAACTCTAGACTAGCTAATATGTTCGAAACACGTTACACGTTAGCCATGTGAGCGTTTTCAACCATGTTTGCCACTCGTTAAATACAAAATGAGGTTTTAACAGAGTGCCATGTATCTCTCAAAGTCGCATGAACATCAGTAAACTCAGCCAGAATGAATCCATATAAAAGATGCTCTAGATTATCCTTTCCTTTTTTGACAAAAAATGAAGGCCTACAGTGCTGAAAATATGGTATGTCCCCCATCATCGGACCACAAAAACAAGTTAAAACGGCAAAAGCAAGATTTTTCATCAGAGTGGATGAATTTTTTTGCAGCATCTGTGAAGTGAGGTTGACAGAATGGCAGCTAAAGACACTCATGACAGCCATGGGACGGCTGCTGGCAGGGCTTTCTTCTTTGCTTGTGTTTTAGATTTCGTTGGATCCTCAAGGTAAGTGTCTGCCAAGGCCTACAATACAGAAAAACAAGCAGGTGCTCAATAAACCCAGGTTAAATTCCCATTATCTGTGATTCCCACTCCCCTCTCCAAAACACATGTTTTCAGCAAGTGGTCTCCCCAGCATTAATACATTTCATGCAGTTACACTAAACCCTTTGTTGACTTGTTTGTTTCTTTTTTCAGTGCTTCTTTCAAATCTCCGGTTCCCCCGCTGGAGGAAGAAGATGAGCAGTTTGATGACACTAAAGTCTGCCTGGATACCTGTAAGCCTTTCTAACTGTTCAAGACCAAACTTGATTTAAGTTCACAGGTTTAACACTTTTGTCCCCTTGTCCCTTAGACAACTGCGACCTGCACTTTAAGGTGTCGCGGGACCGCTACAGTGCCTCATCTCTCACCATGGAGAGCTTTGCTTACCTCTGGTCTGGGGGCAAAGCCAACTATGGTGTGAACAAAGGCAAAGCCTGCTTTGAGATGAAGGTGGGCGGGTACTTCCAGTGCAACACATGAGCTCATCTTATGTATCCATAACTTTTTTGTTTATTTAATTAATTTATTTTGCTTTATGTCTGGCAGATAACGGAGAAAATTCCCGTGAAGCACATAACTAGCAAGAACATGGAGATTCATGATGTGCAGGTTGGATGGTCTCTGGTCACTGGTTCACTACTGCTAGGTGAGTTTTGTCAAACAGAAACATTTTATTGTTGGGTTATTTTGTTTTATAGCGCCAACTGGGTCTATTATACTTGTTTTAAACATCTAAACCTAATTGGATTGGTTTAGTTTATTTTAGGTCAACAGTAGAGTGAACTTTGGTTTACAATTTAACTGCAGTCCATAAAAATGGAAAAGCCTCAGTAGAGTTCTGCTTATAAGCGGCTCTTGAGGGAATATCAATCTGTCTGGAGAGCTCCCTCTAGTGGTTCATGAGCAGCACTACATGTGAATCTAAAAGCTCTCATTTTTGGCTGTTTTATGATCTTTGTCTTCACCTCAGCAATCACAGATCATGCACCGGTTTACAAAAAAACAGCTGATTGGACCTTTTTCTTTTGGTTTTGTGTAGGTGAGGAAGAGTTTTCCTATGCATACTCTGGGAAAGCCAAAAAGACCACAAACTGCGTGACGGAAGACTTTGGAGAAACATTTGAGGAGAACGACGTCATCTGTTGTCTTATTGTAAGGTCATTTATGAAAGAAGTGAGGTTTCAAATATAAGTTTTTATCTGATACAAATATAGTTTTGCTTTCCCCCCCCTCTCATAGGACTTTGAGGGTGATGAGGTGGTGTTGTCCTTTGCCAAGAATGGTGGAGAACCATCTGTGGCCTTCCAGGTCAAAAAGGATTCTCTGAACGGTCAGGCGCTCTTCCCTCACGTCATGTGCCACAACTGTGCTGTGGAGTTTAACTTTGGCCAGATGGAGACTCCGTACTTCCCTGAGCCGGAGGGTTACACCTTCCTGCAGAAGATCCCCATCAGCGACAGAGTTCGCGGGCTGAAGGGGCCGCAGACCAAAGCAGACTGCGAGGTAGAGTATGGAGAAAGTCAGTCTGTCCCCTTTAGGTTCTTGAACTTGAATTCCTTAAATCCTGTCTGTTTTATTTTTGAAGATCATAGTGATGGTTGGCCTGCCAGGCTCTGGAAAGACCACATGGGTGAAGAACCACGTTCAGGAGAACCCTGGGAAGTACTACATCTTAGGCAGCGACACTATTGTGGACAAGATGATGGTCAGCACTGCTCTCTGTTCTGCCCTTACTGGGATTCTGTTCATGTTTCTGACTTTTTCTTTGATTGATTTAAACTCAGATCAACAGTCTAAAACGCCAATCAAAAGACATTACAAAGCTGACCGCCATTTCCCAAAGAGCGCCGCTTTTCTTGGGAAAGTTTATCGAGATTGCCGCTCGCAAGAAGAGGAACTACATCTTGGATCATGTAGGTGGTCCCTACATCTGATTTGGGATGAGAGTCTGTTCATTTTCAAACATGTTAATTGAAGCATTTCCTTCTTTTTATTTTTTCTTCAGACCAACCTGTCTGCTCCAGGTCAGAAAAGGAAGATGTGTCTGTTCGCCGGCTTCCAGCGCAAAGCCGTGGTCGTTTGTCCCACTGAGGAAGAATACAAACAGAGAGTCCAGAAGAAAGTGGAAAGTGACGGCAAGGAAGTGCCCGAGCATGCTTTGTTGAAAATGAAAGGTGACCGGTGTTAAGAAAACATTTCAATTCTAAATCTTTAATCCTCGTTGTGACTTATATTCATTACTGTCTGGCATTATAGGCTTCTACGCTCTGCCAGAGGAGGGGGAAAGCTTCAGTGAAGTCATCTACGCCGAGCTGCCCAAAGACGAGGCCTCCATGCTGCTGGAACAATACAGAGAAGAAAGCAAGACGGCTCTGCCCGCCGAGAAGAAGCCCAACCAGGGCAGCACTACTCCCAAACGAGGAGGGGGCCAGCGCAGCGGCAACCGAGGGGGAAAGAGCCAGTTTGGGCGCAGTCCCGGTCCGAGGGGAGGTGGTCGCGGCGGCTTCCAGAACAGAGGGAACTTCAGAGGACGTAAGTTGATGGATTGAAGGTCAAACTTGTAAACTGAAAGTCTGTGACGTGTGGGGGTGATGCATAGATTCATTCACAGCTCCTGCCCCCCGAGGAGGTTTCAGTCGGCCCCCTCGTGGCTTCCTACCACCGCCAGCTTTCAGGGGGGGGTTCCCCACCCGCGGAAACTTCAATCGAGGCGGCGGCCCCATTCCTAGCTTGGGCGTGTCCCACAGAGGCGGTTCCATGAGAGGAAACATGGGCCCCAGGGGAGGGCCCATGAACCGAGGAGGCCCAATGAACAGAGGGAACATGGGCAGAGGAGGAGGAGGCGGCAACATGAACCGCGGGGGCAACCGGGGTCATCACAGCCAGGTAGGGCTGGGTGATAGCATCCAACATGAGTGCACTCTGTTTACATGTCCAGTCATGGTTCTCCCTGTTCTCCTCAGTTCCAACCGAGAGGCGGTAACCGTGGCAACTTTGGCAACAAGAACAGAGACTTTGGCAACAACAGGAACAGTGGGAGCTTTGGCAACAGGAACGGGATGGACAAGGCTCAGGCCTTCAACCAGAGCTGGCAGCAAGGGGTCAGTACTCCTGCTGATTGTTTCTAAATCTGGATGATTTATTTTTGGCCCGCAGCAGAATAACAGTAAACAACACCCCACCCCCAAAAAGATGACATCACAGGAGGAGAAACCCTCAAAAAATGAATGGGTCAAAATCTCCTATGGGGCTCCAAAACTATTTCAAAGTCCACAAAGCAAACCAAAGCATCTGTGTTGGGTTTATCCGAAGAAGGTCTTCTAATTATGATGTGTGAAATTCTGGGATTTTCACACAATGTGAGGGGAAAAAACTTTAGTTTGAGCGATCTTCATGACATTTTACAGACATGCTGCCAGCTTAGGGCTACAACCACAACGAAGTTTCATTGACCTTTGACTTTAGAACATCTTTAATTTCCCCCCAAAAAGACACCTTTAGTACCAGCTACAAATTATAACTCCTAGGGATTTTTATTTATCTTCTCCTAACTCTTCGAGCATCAATGAAAACATTTTTTTCATCTAGATTTTTTTTTTAATGCCATTGACATGGTGAGCTCTCATAAGTAGAGTTATTCTTTTACTCTTTTCCTTTTTACTAAAGTATTGTGAACGTTTAATACGTGAATCATTGGCTCAGGCTGAGCGAGAACATACGACATGAACTTCTTAGGAATATAGGTCTGGTTATCAAAAATCCTCTGTTGCCAAGGAAATCTAAAAATGTATTTTGCAGATTCTTGTAAAAATTACATAGATGTGTTAATCATCCTCAGGCCACCATCAAATAAAATGGTTGCTATGGAGATAAAATCAAGAGAAAACATTTCACACTGCTTTCACTTTAGTTTTTTGTCAAAAGGGCCAAAATGTTGAACTGTTGAGTTGTGTAGCATCATTTATTGTAACACCAGTTATTTTCAAAGTCTGGAGAATAACCCAGATTGTGTCTCTTCTACTCAGTTCTGGAACCAGAAACCGTGGAGCCAGCATTATCAGCCAGGATATTACTGAGAAACTTGTTCTCATGGACTGGTGGCCGACACGGGAGAATCCACCGCTAGCCACGGAACATCCCAGCGCCCCGCGGTTCCATTTCTTCTTTTTTTTTTTCTTAAAACCCCACTTTTAAAGTTTGAAAACCCGCCACCAGACTGTCAGACTGAGAGAACACCGAGCAACAACATTCCACCGGAGAAAGCAGTCAGCAGGCGCGGGTTCCGGCTCACCCCCCCCCCTTCTGCTTTTTTTTTTTTTTTTTTTTTTCGTGCAGATTTTATATTTTCAACCACTTTTAAATGATTTTAAACCAACTTTACTGGCCGACGTCTGCGGGGCAAATGTACTGTTTCCTTCTGTTCAGTTTGTGTTTCATCTGTGCTTCTTTTCTTTTCATTTTTGAATTGTAAATATATTTTTTTGAGTAGTTTGTCAGAATTGTGAGGATCCGGACGATTGAAAGGAATCTGGCGTTTTTCTGCAGGGAAGCATGGTAGAATTTTCAAACATTTAGACTGTTTTCTGTCTGTAGTTTGCTATTGAATCCTTTAAATTGAACAAAATTTAACAAGTTTTATTTTTTGTTTTGTTTACATCATCAAACCTGTATCAAACTTCATAGAGTTAACAATAAACATCTGGTTGACTTTTTTTTACATCCTTCCTGCCTTATGACTTCTACTTTTTTCAAAGGTGTGTTAAGGAACCTTTGGCTTAAAGGAAAACACTGGGATGGAATCGCTTAGGCTCTTTGTTGCTCCATTAAAGTATTGTAGTCATTTGTAGTTTTTAGCTCCTCTAACGTTTATCGCTTTCAGGATTTTCAGGATAGAACAAAGCCATTTTAGCTCTTTAAATTATGGCTTTTTAAAAAAAAATATCTCTCCATTTATTTATTTTATTATTTTTAAGACTTCATTCTCTGGAGAAAATGTCTTATTTTTTTCCTTTAGCCGTTCCTTTAGGTGCAGTAATTAGTCTCAACACTGACCCCGCCCCTCTTTACCATAAGCGCTGGATTTGGCACAGGAAGGGAAGTAGCTCATTTCCACCAGCAAGTTCAAGGGCTACAGAGCGTCCCACCTCCGCTTTATTGTGCAAACTAAAAAAAGTGGCAGCTTTTTTTTTTTTTTTAATCCTGAGGTGTGTCTTTATTTTGAAGTGTTGGGACCCTTTCCTGACGAAAGCTGACCCATGTTAGTGTTTCTAATTGTTTTTTTTTTACCCTGTTAAAGCAGGATATGAAATCTCACTAAAGCAGAAACTACATTTTGATGTAATATGAAACCTGTAAATACTAAAATCACTATTTCAGTCCTGCATGAATGTTTATTAATGAACTTGCTAATAAATGTGGTTGAAGGATCAGCTTTCCCCCTTTTCTAAGCTTTGTGAAACTGTAAATGCTTTAAAATGAGCAGAATCCAGCTTTGGGTTTACAGTAGAACCTTCATATTTTTTGTGTTGCGGCTTTAACTGATCAAACCGAAATAGCAGATGTTTGGTTTTGTGTCTTTTTCTTCTAGGTTGTAACAATTAAAGGGATATATTGCAAATGTACATTCTGTGTCGTAACTGAAGTAAAAGCAGCTGAAAGATCATCTTTGTAACATCTAACATTTATTTAATGGGTTCATAAGGTTTTTAGCCGAGGAAAATATTCAACCTGAGGTGTTTCTGCACTGAAATATTTCACTTTAAATAAGGTCATGTGACCGACAAGCAACTCTGTTTGAGTAGCATCACTAAAGCAAGAAGCACACAGAATAAATGTGTTGATATAAGATGAAGCTTTGTCTCGATAATGTTGCTGGTTGGTTTAGTGGTTACCACTCTGCCTCACAGTGAAAAGGAGCTGGTTCAAATCCCAGCTGGCTTCATTCTGAGTGAAGTCTGCATGTTCTCCTCGTGCATGTTGTGGGTTTTCTCTGGGCACCTCAGTTTCCACCCACAGTCCAAAAACATGCTTCCCCCCTAGGTGTGTGTGTGTGTGTGTGACCCTGCAACACACTGGTAATCTGTCTAGGGTTGCCAGCCTTTGTCCAACAGCAGCTGGGATAGGCTCCAGCAACCCTGTGACTCTGACAGGTATCCAGCTTTGGAAGATGGATGGACTTACTATAAAGCTAGAAATGGTTATAAGAAGTATTACAAAAATCAACCTTTAGTTTATCAGCAATTTCTGATTCTTTTTACTCATAGTACTCATAATCATATTTTTTGCTACGTTTTAAAAGAGCGCAGATCTTTACTAATTATTTCCCAGACAGAAACCACAAAATTGTATTTATTCTGTACAAAAATGTCGATGTTCCTATATTCAAACCCTATTCAAATTATAAACTAGTCCATTAAAAACTATAAAAGTAGATTTATTGCAGAGAAATAACTAACATAGTTTTTCATAGATCAGATCATTATAAATGAGTTTTTCTAACTAGATTTAGCAGATAATGTAAAGGTGATGCTTGTCCTTGCTCATTTTTGCAGTAAACAAGTATGTTGTGATGCAGCTGTTGTGGATTCTTCAGCCTCTGACTTCATGTTAGATCAACATGTGAATGTTCCCAGCATGCATCTCCACCTGACTGAATGCATTACAAAGAATCCTTCAGAGAAAGCCCTGAAGTTTGTAGACTTTTGCAGTAAAATCCCCATAAATTGAATTCTCTCCCTCATAAAAAAAACTAAATAATCTGAATCACATCAAAACAAAAAGTCCTCAAGTGTTTTCATCCAGTGAGGAAACTTGTAGAAGTAAAAGTTAAAAGCCTTTACATCTTTCTAATAGTCTCTGACCTCACTGATGAGTTATCCAATCACATCAGGAATGACACTGACTCCCCCCCCCCCCCCCCCCCCGATTAGCATTGCTTAATTCAAAATTTTCCATAAAAGTCATGAACCTTTTTAACTTTGAAATATTTGGTTCAAAACATACATAACAACAGGAGGAGCATAAAAAAAGAATGAATCTGAAAACTTCAGTTTACAGCTGCTCGGGTTCTCACAAGGACCAAAAGAGTAACCACATCTGGATCAGTTCTTAATGCCTTTACTCTGTCTTTACCCAGACTTCCTCGTTCTGTTGCTGGTTGATAAAGTTTTGAATGCTTTAGCGCCAAGATTGACCTCCTGACCCAGTATTTACCACAGCTTTCCGGTCAGGATCCAGTCTTTTGTCAGTTCCTAGAGTCCAAACATGGAGAAGCTGCATTTAGCCTCTATGCGGCACACATCAGGGACAGACTTCCAGAAAGCCTTGGATCCGCTCTGTTTACCCATACCATGCAAGTGTTTTAAAATGTTTAATCCTCACAGAAATAAACCCCAAAGCAGTATTTTGATCCATTCACGCATTCCTCAGTATTTCTCTAAAAACCTGTGCTCTGAGCACCACCCCATCCCAACCCAGAAAAGCATGCAGGTCCACACATTGTGACATCACAAAGTGGGGAACAGCCCTTCCAGGAAGTTATTTAATCATTAATATTGTTTACTATAAAAGGCTAAAAATTGCATGGGCACTTTAAATCCAGGTAAAAAACAAACAAGAAAAAAATGTTTTTTCCCCTGATTATTTTGTATTCAAACGTTCACATTTGCACTGTTACTTTTAGCTCATGTTAGCATGACCCAAACTTTCCTTAAAAACCTACAGAACTTGGTAAATGTTTCTTGCCCTGTAGTACATTTGTATTCCTCTAGGGGCAGTAAAAGGCCACATCAAAATGGCCAATTTCATTAAACACTTTATTTAGGCGTGAAATGTTTTGCTAATTTTTACAACCTATTGGTGAGAATTACGACTGAGTATGAGGCCACCATAAAGGTAAATAAATGAGTGGCAATAAAGTTGTAAAATTATGAGACAGAAGTCAACACTTTACAAGAATAGTTTAGGAAAAAGTCATGCTTTTGAAAAAAGTTTCAATTTATTTCTCAGATTTTGTAGAATTTGTTTAATAATTATATAACTTTTTCCTCGTATAATTTTGACTTTTTTTTAACGATTTTACAATTAAATTTTCATGTGTTTTTTCTTATCTCCTTTGGTTGTGAACAAAAACCTACCAAATCCCCCATCATAATTAATGCTATTTATATCTCATGAAAAATTGTTATTGCAAAAGTTTCTTGTGGATTTCATCAAAGGGTTAAAGAAACCTATTAATTCAAAAATAATTTGTATTTCCGTCACTTCTTTGATGTAGTATGGCTTTACAGGGTCAACTTTCTTCACATTTTTATTTGAACCTTTAATACTCATTTTACATTTTTCTTTTAATGTTTAACGTAAAGCACTTTGTCTTTGTGCGTGAAATATGCTTTACAAATAAACTTGGCGAGTACTGTGCAGGTAAATGGCAACGGTGGACAGGAAAGAAGAAGGAACCTCCAGCAGGGACCCGCTGACAGGACAAACACGTTTTTTCTTTGACATCCTCCTCTCAGCTCCAAACCACCTGTGTTTCCTCTGACTCCCACCCCCCCTTAACTGAAGGTTCCCCCTCATCAGCCATACAGGAGAGCCTGACAGGACCTCCCACTCAGACAGCAAACACAGCTTTAGGTATTGGCTCTGATTAACAAATGTTTGGCCCGATCTGAGCCTGACGTAAACACACAGGCTCCATGCAGGGCAGCCTTAGGTTTGTCTGTGTGCCGAGCCTCTTGTTCTAATAATAAATAATCATAATGACCCCCCAGGTGTTGGAAATGAGGAGTGTTTGCTGCATGCAAATGATTTGTTGAATGTGAATGGAGCCAATCAGAGTTGCAGCCAGGCACTTAATGGGACACAAAATACTTTATTTCCTAAACATAAATCATATTATGTACACATTGAAAAAATAGGACACATCTGACAAAGTTTGGATGATTCTGATTTTAAAAAAAAAGAGGCTACCCCAGGCTGTACAAAATATATAAAAGTGCTGGTGGGGGGGAGGATTTCTGACTCCCACTCAATTTAAATAGAAAGTACTCCGTTTTATTTATTATAATTAAATATATCCAACCCCCCCGTGACGTCATGCTATGGAGGTATTGTCCAGAGTGCATGCGCACCTCTCCACAATCATGTTGGGGAACTCGGCCACTTCGATTTCAGTGTAGTCTCCTTTCTTTACCAGGTACATGATGGGGAGCGGTGCGCTCACAGACACCGTGCACCTTCGCTCCCCATAGCCGAAGTTGCGTTTGGGCTGCTTGCAGCCCCCCGTGCACCGGAAAGCCTGGTACCCGGCAGGGTTCGATGATCCAGTACTGGGTCCAAGTGAGCGCCCGGAAGTCGATGAAGTACTGCTCCCTGCAGCAGGTGTCTTTGCTCTGGTATACATCGCAGTCCCCACGAGAGCTGTGGAAGGGGCAGAATGAAGATTAATGTACTGTTCGGCGGAGGAAGAGGGATATTGGAGGGGACCTTGGACCGAGCCCTTGAATCTCTCAGTTACGCCCCTGCTAGTATGACCTATTTCATCCTCATAAAAAAAACCCTATTTGGTCTGGAAAAGGTGTGATGCCAAATGCTCCTCCGGAGTCAGACTGTCTAAAAAACAAATGGCGACGGGTGGAGACCTAAAGCTACTTGGTTAAACCCTGCATATCAAAAGCTGGCGCCCTTACCCATACTCCTCGAGGTTAAGGGTGTAGAGGACGAGCTCAGGTTTTCCCGAGGTGTGCTCAGTCTGCTCTTGGGTGGTAAAGCGCACACTCTTGGCCACCTCTGCCGCATAGCTGCCAGGTCTCTCGCCCTCGATCCACACCTCCAGGTGCATTGGCGTCTTCTGCTGCGTCTTGGACCAATAGTGCACCGCCTGGGTGACATCAAAGCTCTTCCAGCCAGACTCGTGAATGGGAATCAACCTGTGAAACAGACGGGCGATTCATTAGAACGATGACGTTTCCGGTTCGCTACTGGGATGGTTTTTTTTGTTATCTCTCCTCCCCCTTTCTTACCGTGAATCCACCAGAGATGTTCGGTTGGATCCATCAGGCAGAACCTCCACCCAGTATATGCTGACCCGGGCGTTGTTAACGGCGCGGTGGCCCTTCCTCTCCACCGTGAAGCGCTTCTGATGCGAGGCCCGCTGGAACAGCTTCAGCTCTGCCATGGTCACCTCGCTGTTGTCCGGGATCCGCGCCTCCATGTCGAACATCATGCGATGCCGAGTCGTGTCAGAGTACACAAACTCCCCGGAGATGTCTGCAGCACAAAACATGTCGTTGCATCGCTTTAGTTTTTGTGCGTAAAACTTGTTCCGAACACCAAACTTTACGCCCGGAATTGTTTTTTGTTTTACGCATATAATTTTCAGAATACAATTATTATTATATTATATATAATTCGCATATTTACAAGATAACTGAGACACACACCTGCATTGCCCGGGATTCCTCTCAGAATGCCAGCCAGACTGGGCAAAGACCTGCGCCTCCGGCTGTGGTGCATCTTCAGCATGGACACATACTTATTTCGGATATGAGCTGGAACAACCAGGTTCTCCAAATCCCTCTTTTGGATTTTAGGAACTTCATCCAGTCCGAGTTTCTTCAGGAGCGCATCCTTCATATCCTGGTGCGTAAAAGCCATGGAAAGGCTGAGGAGAGCGGCGCACAGGACGCAAGCGCGGAGCATGTCCATGAGGGCAAAAGAAAAACAACAAAAATGTTTGGAAAAATAAATCACCGCAGCACAGCAGCGGGCTCACAGATACACAGATGAACAGTGTCCCCCTGACACTCCCCTGCGCCCTTATATCTCTGCGGCCCTCCCTGTAGTTCGCACTTTGTCGCTGGGGGGCAGGGGCCCTTATCAGAACAAAGGTGCGCCCCATCCCAAACAGGATATCTAAGTGGCCATACTTCAAACAGAAACAATTAGACCAGAGGGCCGTCAGTGTCGTGTAGGGGTAATTTTGCCATCCTTCCAGGTTTATTAATGCAATTTTATCAAAACCCTCATTCAAATATAACATGTTTAACACATTTCTTAGTTATGGAATTAATTAAAATAGGAAAGTTAAAAAAGAGCCACTCAGAAGAAACAGTGGGGAAGATCAATTTTTTTTATTGTGGTTTTGTAGTTAAACTGAATTCTACAAGCAGGAATTGGGATGCTTCAAGTCAATTTCTGCTTTCTCCTCACTTGTGTGTTCCCCACTGCCACACATGTGCCCCAGACAGACATCTCTTGACCCCATGAACCTGAAGTGCCCCCTTGTGATGTGTACATTCCTCTGGACGATGTCAGATTAGTCTGGCCAGAGTCTCTCACACGGTGAGGCTTAAAACCGTCTGACCAGAAGCTATTTTAGTCCAGCAAAAGTGGCGACGGACAGTCGGCCGCAACAAGCGTGCGACAGAGAGGTCAAAGAGGAACCCTGGGGCTTGGAAAGACGAGGGAGACTTGAGGATTAGATGTTTATTCCACGCTCTGTCACCCATTCTCAGGCCACTCCAACAGATTAAAATTATTAGCCAAACAGACAGTTAATCCAGAGGCCAGAGTGGGGGACCCTGGTGTGGATGTGGATTGGGGCAGCCTCTTCACAGGTTGGTGATTATCTGATTCCATTGCGAGGATTTGCCTTGCCTTTTTTGTCACACAAACATTAGAAGCAGGGGTGCTCTCGCTGGCTGCAGAAGGCCGCTTGCCCATTTTGTGTATTGGGGGCCGCGTTTGCTCGGAGATGTCAGACAGACTGAAGGGGCACACAGGAAGAACAAATGACAGATGACTGCCAGACCTGCTCCCAGAGCCTTCAGTTTACCAATGAGACAAATTAATAACTAGAGCTGGAAGACAGACGTGCCAGCATCTAGAGGAGACAATCTGAGAAAAGAGGGACAGGAAAACCCTTTTTTTTTTGGGGGGGGGGGGGGGTGTTTTGGTAGGTTTTTAAATGATCTTAATTACAATTAATTTATAATCATCCTGCAATGTTTCTGAATTGGACTTTTAAACTGCAGCTTTATGTACTTTTTCTGTAACAATTTGCAGCATTTCTTGATTTTCGCACCAGATGACTAAAAAGAGGGAGTGTGCAGCTATTTTATTTTGAAAACTTTTTTTACACAATTACAACACAAAAAAATGATTTTATGTGCCCTAATTGAAGATGGAGGAGCTCATTAATTAGGAAAACTAGCATTTCTAACAAAATCATTATAAAGAGCATCATTTGCCTCCCCATTTGATGTCCCTGATCGATGCGACTGTCTGATGTGACCATCATCAGTGCAGACATGCAAATTCAAATCTATAGTCCAGCCTCAAACGCGCATGCGCCTCTCCGTGGTTTATTACAAGTAATTCGGGAAATTAAGGAGTTCTTTTGTGTGATATTTCTCAGTCCTTTCTTCCAATGGCAGGCAAAGGCGAGCTTCAAAGCTCCATATGAAGCTCCAAAGGTGCCATTTCTCTTCAATCAAATCCCCGAGAGCTGCTGACAATCAACAAGACAGGTGTTAATTAACATCCAGTCATTTGCATTGAAAAGCTATCCAGTTAATATATCATTCCCTCACATTTTGGGAAACATGGAATCCCTCTTTGGGTGCAGAAAAGTTGGTAAAAAAAATGGGGAGAGACAACTATCTGCGCACAGTTTGCGCATTACGCGCCGGGATCTCATTATAGGTGTCTTTTTGGAAACAAGGCGGAGCTGCTGCGCGCTGCAGAAAGTCAATATTGAACTTGTGTTGGTGGTCACCTCCCAAAAGAAATCCTTGATTATTCACATTGTCACTCACTTCCTGACCCGCTACTGCCCGCTTTGTCTCAACGTCAAATATTTGGAGGAAATAGAACCCTCGTTTGCACCACAACAGATAGAAAATAAGACTTTTCTTTCTTTTTTTGTTTTCACTGCAGACATGGCGGATGTGCACCGCGTCTGATCCATCCAGCTGTCAGCCAATAATCATTGGGGGGAAAGCGCTAGACCTGTGCAGAACAATGACCTCCCAATAATTGCCTCCACATTTCCACACACTGGGGGCAAGTCTGATTTAATCCTCGCGTAGACTTAACCCAATAGGATCAGACACGATTAGTCTGGACTGACAAGAAATATTAAAATGCACTGCAAATGTTTGTCTAATTCATCAAAATCAGATGTAAAAATGACGAGAATAGATTGACTTAATTAAGCTTTTTTTTTCAAATGGTAATGTCGGGGAATTGCTACAATGGTTAAATAAAAATAAATAAACAAAACGAGTCAATAAATAGATAAAGATAAATATGTAAAAGTTGTCAGGAATGATTGAAGCAACTGTTTTTAATTTTCGAAAAAAAAAAGAAAAAAAGAAAATTAAACATATCTGCAGTAACGCCAATTGGCCACCAGATGGAGGCAAAGTAGTTGCTTTAGGACACAAGCATCTTATCCCAATATTTTCCTTAAAAGGTTTAGAATGTACATTGCAGAAATCTTTTGGTTTCATTTATAAGAATCTTTAATGTCTTTTTGTAACAAACTACAACAATATTCGAGTGGCTGAATAAAAATAAAATATATTTTACTACAAAGTTAAAGTGCTCTTATTAAGAAGAGAAAAACATGCAGCATCCGGATTTAAAGCTGCTTGTGGGCCTGAACAACAGCGTAAAGTTAGTTCAATAAAAGCAATAATTGATCCAAAATCAAACCAAATTCTGAGCTATGGCTTCAAATCTGCCTTTTCAGATAATGTCAGTTCCTTGTAGATCACATAATCCTGCCCACTGGGTCACATCTATCAAACACAAGCACGATTTGACATACTAACACTATTAACATGGAACAATTCACAGTTTACAAGTTATTGGGCAACACCTGAAAAAACAAATCTATGAATACTGTAATTACTCAAGATCATATCCTTCCAACTTCACCCACGCTGCCCAATAAATCAACACAAATGTGGTCTCAGAGTGGTTTTCCTTTTGATAAGGTGACCTGTTTTTCCTGTACCACTCAAAGGAGAATCATAAAAAATTGTGAAATGTGTTTTTTTTTCTTTTCTCTTTTGTTATGATTGCCATTACTTGCATGTTTTTACAACAAAAGTAGTTCCAAATGAGCCCCCTAGGCTCTGGCGAGCATTTGTTTTATTGCAGTTATTCACAGAGAATATTATCAGCTCTTGGGTCATTTCTAAAAAAAATATAAAAAAATTTAAAAAAAAAGCAATCAGGTTTGTTTTATATTACAGCTCCAGTGACCCACAGAGTTTATTTAAGTGGGAGCGATTCTTTGTTCCTGAGCTGTGTGCTTTTCTGTGTCTGTCATCTCCCTGAAACAGAAAATCACTTTATCCCTGACTTTCTGAGAGTCAGGAGTCATATGGTGGTTTTTGCTGATGTATGACACAGACTCAAATCCCCTTTTACACACATACAGAGGACTATTTGGCCTCCCTACCCCCAGAGATTCAGCTCCTGCGTGGACAACTAATCATTAACAGATACAGTACTTTGAGAATTGATAAGCTGCACTTCAGGGGGGGGGGGGGGGGGGTGCAATTCAGCGTACAGAAAAAAAAATCCTTTTGGAATGACAAAACTAAGTTGTAATGCTTTGGACACGGTTTTTTATTTTCCATGTTGTGTAAGGTTGATTTATTTAAAATTGTGCTTTTTTATTCACCAATTAATTTAAATAAAAATAAATATGTACTGTTACATTCAATAAATAGAGTTTATCTGTATATTCTTGAAAATATCATAGTTTTCATGCATTTTTGTGTTGTCTCTACCTCATTTAAACAATCAACCAAATGTTAAATTCCACCTCTGAAATTATTTTTTTTTAACTTAAAGTTAAATTTCACTTTTATTGGAAAAAAAAACCCACCATTAATAAATTACCCCCCCCCCATTTATTGACCCTTCGCCCCACCCTCGCATAGCAGATGCTGTGACGGGCGCCATGATGATCTGGGATTTTGCCTGCAGCAGCTATCAGAAATGCTACAACTGAGATAGATGAGTGCGTGACCAGGATGAACGAGTACACCTTTGTGCGCATGCGTATTCCATAAAAAACTTATCCAATTAGCTACCTGATCCAAAGATTAAAAAACAAAAAGTTTTTGTTACTCTAGTAAACAAATACATCACAAGTTAAACTGCGTTTAAAGTAAGCTACAAATATTTAACAATATTTCCCACAATCCAGCGCGGCGCCACTGGAACTGCTGCTCACTGGCCAATCTCTACTATAGAAAATCTCTGGCAGCCAAGCCGCTGGCTTGACTGTGCAAAAGACGGCAAGGAGCGACCGACCGGCGGGGGAGGCAGGAGCTGCGAAGGAGAGGACGGGAGCAGTTTGAGTCCGTGTCCCGCATTTGGAGTAAGCGAGACTCACAATTCCCTCTTGACGGCCGAAGTAACTCCTCCATAACCTTCAGGGAGGACTTTTTTTATACTGACTTTACGGGAGTCCTTGAAGCCGCCGCCGCTTTGAACTGTGAAGACACTACAGATATTCGGCTTTTGCTCTGGACGAAGAATGGGATTTAAAGAACATATCAGCCAGTGAGTTGTTAAAAAAAGAAAAAAAGAAGGGCTTGTATATTTCAATTGTGCATATTAGGGAGCGTTTTCTCAAGAGGTGGACGTTTGAAAAGCGTGGAAACATGGCAACTCCTGGAAAAAAGAGGCAAACGATGGTATTTAGGAACGCCGAAAAGTAAGGTTAGCTCCCTGGTTAGCCGGAAAGCTAACCTAGCTAGCAGCTCCCTAAGCCTGTGTTGCCCTTCCATTCCTGGAGCAGAGGAGGGGCGCTGGGGCTTTTGTAGCATTGCAGATCCGCCTTGTGTGTTTTCGGGGATTGCTGGAAGAATGAAGAAATACCCGCCGCAGTCCCAACTCTGGGAGGTCTGCTGAAAAGAGAACGTATAAATATAAATACCTCCCCCAAAAAACCACCAGTTAGCATTGCGATCTCCCTAAGCAAATCAGCCGGCCTGGGGCAGTTCGGCTCCCTTAATTGTGACTTCTTGTTTTCTTATGTACCCCGTGGGGGTATGTATTAAAATGGGCAGCTTTTTACTCTCCCGAAAGACATCGAAAACAAATGGAAATGTGGACTTTTAAGCGGCATTAACCTCAAGAAAAGTTTTTTTTTTTAAAAAACATTTTTTTCCCCCCGACACATCCTCAAGGTGAGATAACTTCTCTACAGGCCCCTCTGCGCCACGCAGGCCGAGGAGGTGTTTGCCCCCATTTTTTCCCCTCCAACTCCCCTCCCCAGCATCATTCCTTCAACGATCATGTCGGGAGAGGTGCGTTTGAAGAAGCTGGAGAAGCTGATCCTGGACGGACCGGCCCAGTCTACCGGCCAGTGTCTGAGCGTGGAGACGCTGCTGGACATCCTGGTCTGCCTCTACGATGAGTGCAACAACTCCCCCCTCAGAAGGGAGAAAAACATCCTGGAGTTTCTGGATTGGGGTAAGTTATCTGCATTTTCTTCTGTGTCTCCGGTTGCTTCCTGCCTCCTCCTGCCTCTTTGGGATGCCATTCTTGTTTATAACCTCTTACACATTGTAAATAAAGGAACAATTGGATTCCAATGGAAAGATGTGAACAAATCCATTACAAGAAATCCCCTCTATGTATGAACTTGTCACCACCTTCCTGTCATTCCATCCTTCAGATCAGTTTAGTTTTCACAGCTACTTCCTACAATCTTGTCAGTTTGCTTTCATTTGTAAATGAATGGATGTCGACAGTCCTTTTTAGCTGAAATAAATCAGGACAGTTTTGCAACAGTCCAAGTTTGGAGGAAAAAAAAAACGCAGGACCACACACAGAAACAACTTTTTTTTTTTGCTTTGCCAGAAGGATTGTGTATTTGTGTGTGTGTGCGTGTGTGTGTGACATCAGGGTTTGGTTTGTGCATGAAGCAGGAATGTGAACAACTCACCTTTTTTATCTAGAGCAGAGGCCCTGCTAGCTGCCGGAGCATGCCTGACTCGCCTGCTTGTCTTTTTTTTTTTTTTTTTTTTAAAGCCCTGGAAAAAAATGCGGCAGTGCAGAGGGAGAGCAGGAGCAAATTGTTTCTCCTCACATGCAGAAACATGAATCGGCTGTAATTAATGAGACTAAACTAGAATGGAAGTGCAGTTTGTTGGCGTGCTGTTCCCCTGCTGAATGACTTCAAACTGCAAGATGGTACAGGCAGCGGTTCGGGCTCATCTGCATCAAAGACGAGACAGGAAGGTGGCGACTGTTTCATGGCTGTGGCGTCCTCTGGACCTGCTCTCCTGTGTTCAAAATGCAGCTCTGCCAGCAGCGTGTGGTTAAAAACTCTGTTTAAAGACCCGCTCCAATAAAAATGGTGTTCTTGGTGCTTTTAACATGTTCTTGCTGTGGCATCTTTGTCATGATGGATGACCGATGTATATAAAAATAATTAGGTTAAAATGGCATTTCTGAGACTTTTTTCTTTCAAATAGTTTTTAATCCTAAAAAGATTAAAATGTCATCTGAACCAGCAGTTGCTAGCTAAACTGAAATGTCGAACATTCACAAATAAACATTGAACTATACATAAATCTCCATCTCCCTGCAAATGTTATTTAAATTAAGTACATTAGCAAGAAAATTTGGTTAAATCAATGTTTTTGCATCAAAATGTCAACTTTGATGCCAAACCCCAGTTTGAATGATAGGTTGACAAGTTTTATGTATCTTTTAAATATATTTTTACTGAAAGAAAGTAATTTAGAAGTACTAATAGCATGCTAAGAAGTTGTTTGCACCATAGCAGCAGCAGCAGCCATGGAATGGAGCTTTTATTGGTTACAATCATTTAAAACCACAAACTTTTTTTATTTTTAATCTCGTTTTTTAATTAGTTCTTTGCACTGGCAATGTTAGGTTGGAATGTGAGACGCTGTAAGCTAGTGGGAGAGCATGTAAACAGAGAGCTTTCAGTAATGATTAGGGGAAAGGGGGGCAGGGTTGCTCTGTCCCACCCACAACTCAGAGATTAATTTCTAATGAACTACTGCCACTTTGCAGAAACTATGTCCTAGAAATCGATAAAGATTTGATTTTGGTAAAAATGTCATCATAACTAAAAGATCACTGAAAACGCTTTTACAATTGATCAAATGATTATTAGAGTGGGACTTAAAGCTCCTTTCTGTCTATTTTAATCTAAATTCAAGGTTCCTATTTGCTACAGGTCCTATTTTCCCTAAAGACAAAAAAGTTTGGCCCCGTTTAAGAGTCCTCAGCTGATCGTCAGTCTCCATCTTGGCCCCACAACAATGCCAGTCTGCCCTGGCCTTTAAGCACAAGTGTCCTGCCAAGTGGTGACTTCATCCCGACATTTCCCTGCTGCTGACACTAGAAACTTTGAGCCACGCCAGACACAACACTCAGGGGTGTTCTAGCCGTCACAGCCCTCCTTGTGTCTCACGTTGGAGCTGCCCACAAGTTTTATTTTGTTTTAGTTTTTCCCCCTTCAGGGGAAAATTACTGAATTCTCCAGATGATTGTTGATGCGTTGAATTGAATTTCTGAGATGATTAGTTTATATAAAGGAGAAATGGCTTCTTGTTATCAGGTTACCAATGAATTCTGGCATACACTCCTGTGTCTTTTTTGTTTGTTTTTTTTCTTCCAAAAAACAACGAGTCATTTCACATTCCAGGCTGTGAAGCAGCTGCATAAACAAAAGTGGCATTTAATGCAGACTTGGTTTGATTGAGTGCAGAAGTTTACTTCATTTACATGAAAACAGGCTGATTTCAGTTTATGTGTGAACAGACATTCATATTTCAAACAGCACAATAATATGTTTTGGCATTTTTTGCATTCCTCTGGACCACCATGCCTTTACGATTGACTTTACCCTTTGGCCTCATTAATGATGCTTTACTTGGAGACCATTTGTGGACATGAGGTGGGATCTGTGTTTTCCTTGCTGACACCTGCATGCACATGTCTTTTAAGGACCCACTCACATAGTCTTTTGAGCTATTTTAAAGTGTTCCCAGTGGTTTTCTAATTGAGATTGTGCCGTTTTTTAGCCAAAATAAAAAAAATAAATTGGTTTTCTCTGACATAGTTTCTGCAGAGCGGCATTTTTTCATTAGAAATTGAACTCTTGAGTTGTGTGTGGAACCGTTGGCGTGGAGCAACCCCACCCCCCATTCCCACCATCCATCTTTTTACACTCTCTGCTGCTAGCTTACAACCTCTCACATCCCTGACCTAACATTGCCAGTGCAAAAAAAAAATAAAAATGGAGAGCAATATTTGAGCTGTCCAGCCGTCCATTTTTGATCCAGATGCCAGCTCAGACGAGGAAATCAAAGATGTTGATTGATCTATTTGTCTACAAGTGGTTGCAGATTGTAGAATGCCCAGCATATGTTCTACGTTAAAAATGTGCTCTTTTTTTCATATGGCGTTTTTTCATCTGCTCCTGACTCACAACGATTTGAATAAAGAAATACTCAGAAATGCAATTTTGACCCGAATTTTCTTTTAAAAAGTCATCAGAAATATGCTACAAGAACACATTTAAAACGCCAAAAACACGATTTTCAATAGAGTGGGACTTTAAAAGTCTGTGGTTTTTAATTAATTAAATTTGTATTTATGACCCGTGTCAATGGCTACTGCTTCTTCTACGGTGCAGAAAAACTTTAATATGCTACTAGTTTTGCTAAAGTACTTTGTTCTAGTAAACTGTATTTAAAGAAAAGTAAAACCTGTCGATCCTTGATTTAAATTGGTGCTTAGCATCAAAGTTTCAATATTTTAATGCAAAAGCAATGCAATTTAACTAAATACTCTTCTAGTATGCGATTCAAATAATATCTGTGAGGAAAAAAATGTGTATTTTCAGTCGAATGTTTTTCTGTGAATGTTGGACATTTTCGTTTAGCAACTGCAGTTGTTTAAAACCAAGACCGAATCAATATTTTTGGACCACTTTGGCTCCTTTTCTGCCTGTTATTACAGACTCTGACTTGCATGAGCTTCATACTAATGTTCAATCTCTGTGTGCACAAACGGGAGATAACAAAAGCTTATCAGTCCAATCCAACATGGTCCACGTGGAAAAGGTTATTAATTATAGTTAAAGCAAATAGCCGGGGAAGCTACTCTGTTTACACACAGTGGGAACGATATAACATGGAAATAAATGTATTTTATTTTTTTATTTGATCATTTTGCACCTGTCTATAAACTGTAGAGATTTTATCCTTTGGCTTCTGATCACCTGTTTTTTTAATTAAACAGTTTATACTCAAGAAATTATAGTTTTTCCTCTGAAAATGTTTTAAATGCAGACAGAGCAGCATTGTATATGGCTTGGACAATAGAAGGACTTAATTTGGTGTGAGACTAGCATCACACACGTCCATGAGACGGCGTGCCACACCTTCATGGATTAGCCGGCCTCAAAACTGTGGTAGAGTTGAGGTCAAGTCTCGTCTTGTCCTCAAAACTTTTGACTGTCACCACTCCCACGTTTTCCTTTTTTGTCAGGAGAACATTCAGTCTCGGGGTCAAAGGGGAAAAAAGTACACATTACAGTATTTGGCATTTAGCTTCTACTGGGTAGGAACGGTGGTCTGTTTACATCTCAGCAAACAGTTAAAGGATGGACAAAAACCTCTTTGAATTCTACGTAGTAAGGCTCCAGATGATGCGAGTAAAGCACACAGCAGCTGAAAGGAGACTGGTCGTTTCCAGCCAAGTCACTGTACATTTCTCGCAAAAAAAAGGTACGATAAACCTTCCCCCTTTATTTTTAACCCCTATATGGTGCAAAAACAAACATTTGCACTGGGTTTGCTTTCCTTCGGTGACCTCATCTCTGCTGAAGCGGAGACCCCTGTGTGACCCAAAGCCGCAGGGGGATCGAAAGCACGCTGGATCCCGGCTCTACTACACCACACTCGTCTGCTTCTATGAGCGTCGCCAACTCTGTCCGCAGCTTATAGGAAACCTTCTAAGCCTCTTCAATCTGAGATCTGTACATTCAGAGGAATTGAACGATGTCAGATTATTTGAAGGGAATGTGGTTGAATTATTTGCAGTTAGGAGCGTGCAAACTTTTGTTCAGTCTCATTCAGTGCAGAGATTATTTAAATCCACCCAGGATGTCAGTTGCTGTATTTGGTATAATTGATCACAAATGGCGAAATGTTGGGTTTTGAGTACTACTTTGTCTAGAGCTGAATGTTTGAGCAGTTGGGGGGGTTGAGATTGTACGATAGATGACAAAAATGACGGGAGCTGTGCCAGCTTTTGACAAAAATGGAGGTGGCTGCCTGTCTTTTTTTTTTTTTTTCACCGTCCTGGCTGTTAACCCACAGTGAGCAGCTGTTCAGCTCCACCCTGCAAGGGTTTCATTGGCAGCATGCCTCACACACAGTCACTGGGATTAACATGGGACCAACACACTCAGACATTATTGTGGCTTCTCCTATCTTGGGCTATCTCATAGTTCACAGAGAGCTCTTCCCATTATTCCAAAGTAGGTATTCACATTTAAAACATGAACTGTTCTGGACCAAGTGTTGTGGGGTTTTTAACTTTGCACCTCCACAAGAACACCTGGATCTCTGGCGGATACTTCAGGTCCATGGATGAGCAGAACATGGGTGGAGGCTGGTTGAGATGGTTAGATGTTGCTTTGCCAGCCTTGAGTGTGCCTTGTTCAGGCAGAGACATGGCAGGAAATCTACTATTGTGTTGTTATTTTTTTCCGGCTGTGATGGAAAGTTAAGGGAGAGTGAATGTATTTTCTCTAAATCTTGTGTTCATGGTCAGGATTAGGAGTGTTTTAGAAAATTAAACATCTATCCATCTCCCCGGATCAGATTGAGATTGGCTTAACCAACACATGCTGTCAAAGGGCAGATATTTCAAATATTTGGTGGAATTTGGTGGATGTTGGGGGGAGGGGGGGGGTTGTCAAAGCATCTCAGATCACTGCCTATCTGCGCTAAATCAGTGGAGGAATCTACTTTAAAGTCTTGTATCACCACTTGACGATGAAACGGCGTAGTGGGCGGACCTCCATCAGGACATCCTTGTTACCACTTGTGCTGCTCTGCTGTTTCCTGTGTGACTGTCTGATGATTGTGGTAGGTACAGAGAACAGGAAGGAACTGCAAGGACCCCAAGTTTGTCAGACCCAGCGGTCACATGATGTCATACAAAGAAAAGAGGAAGGGGGGGGGGGGCTTTTGTCATTGTATACTCTACTGCTCATTCACATCCAACGTGTTGATGGGAAGCTACAAGGTCGCAGTGTTTGCTTCCTTGCTGGTGGATTACCGTTTTGTGGGTGGTGCACGTGCTCCATCCATCCCGTGGATGCTTATGAACTCATGTAGTGTGGTTCCGTGCACACACATGCAGAGTTTGCTCTATTGTCCTTGGAGGTCAAAAAACAATCAGACGTAGCAAAGAGGCCTATGTGTCTTCTTCCTCTTTCAGTATTCACGGCTACACAGCAGACAGCAGTGTCCCCAGAGTGGAGGGAGGGGGAAGCCCAGCAGCCAATTAGACTATATTAGACTTCTCAGCTCATTTCATTCATCATTAGTCATTTATTGCAGGGATTGGCCCAAAGATTGTACGATAGATCATACTTGTGGAATCTCATCGTTAAAAGTTAACTAATATTTTGTTCTGCTTTGGTAGAATTAATTTTTCTGTTTTCTGTTTGAAAGCAAGAAACAAGAACAAACACAAACATAATAGATTTGAAAAAGTTATTCAAATAAAGTGACAAAATGTGTATAAATGCCAATTGCAGATGATCTGTTTCATAAAGTCTATTTGTGTAATTTCTGAACGTATTAATTTTTTAAATATGTTAACCACATTTTCCTAAATTATCAATAGATTAAATAGGAGAAAATCTACATTTAGAGAAAAATAATGTTGCAGTAGGTTGTGTGTATGGTGGCATAAATATTTCCTTTAAAATCATGATTGTCTTCAACCATAATAATAATAATTAATTCAGGAATTATTATTGCCTCTTTAGATACATTTAACAGAGTAAAATAATATGCAGTGTGATGATCTGTCCTGGAGTTTTTAATGGTCTAATGTCTTTAAGGATCCACCCTCTGCACTTTTAGCATCAGGGCTTCTATCAGACACTTGTTCAATCTGCCTGGGAGCTTTGTAGGCAAATAAATGGTTGCTGCTAATTGTGATGTGTCATCAGAATGAGACTGAAGAAGGCTTGGCTTCCTTCCTTCATCTCCCAAAGGGCATTCCCTGGTACAGATCATTAGCCAGACTTGCAGAACCATTGAGATGTGATTGCAAATGGACTCTGTGGATCTACTTACTTTGTAGGTCTAAATTTTGGGGGTTGGAACCTCCATTCTGTTGCATCTAAAAGCAAACATTTACTGCAGTAATTACTAAATATTACATGTATTATATGGATGCATTGGCCAGTATGTCAAACCAATGTTGTTTGCTGTTTAAGAATAACTGTGTTTTTAAATAATTTTCAGAATACTGGAAAGCCAGTTTCTATACTCTAGCACAGAAATCATCATGAGGATGAGGGCTATTTTATGGGGTTTGAGTAGTGTGAAGGGCTACACGGGAATAAAAACTAAAACAAACTTGTATAGTAACAGTAATGATAAAAATAACTACTGCTAATTATTATTATTAACACGTCGAATTGATTGCTCACATATCAAAAGTAATTTTTTCCCACAATTCTAATAAATGATTTACATGAGTAATAACAAGTAAACCATGTCTAAACGTGAAACATGGATGTATTTATCTACTCAAACGTTTGCAGGTCAGGAGGGACACTAGTTGTATTGGTTGTTCAAAAGATTACTTTTAAAATTTTTTAAGCCAAGAAAATCATAAATCTTCTTGTCAGAACAAGTTTTTATTTTTTGTTTTTCAACACTTGACAAAGGAAAATGTAACATTTTGTGCTACATTTTTCATCTTGATAATTTTATCAATAGTCTCTGTGATTATAGGTGGGAGGACTACATAGAAGCCTAACTGGCTTTTTTGTTCTTTATCAAAAATGTGCAGCTCTAAATGAAGCTACAGTTGCTTTCTGGGATTTTTTTTCTCAGGTCTCGTGAAAAAAGTCTGCAATTGAATGAGATCATCAAAAAATATTTTAAAAAGCAATAGACTCAGGAATTTACTACTTTACAATCTTTCACTTTGGCCCTACCAGTGGTTACATATGAGCAGTGGCTAAATACGCGGCAGGAGATTTGGGCTACCACACTTTTGGACAAGCAAAAGCAGCAACCTTGACGCATGTTAAAACAAAGACGATGAACGAAAATTTGATGCACAAGTTGCTTCCGGTGTGGACGGACAGTTGATTTGAAGGATGCACTTGCGAGGTGCATACGGGAGTAATCTGCGGTGTGTGTGTGTGTGCGGAACTGTTGCTAGTGATCCGTAGCGATCCCTTACTCCTAATTTGTTTTTAAACATGAATGAAACTTTTAAAAATTACATTGAATTCCATTCTGATCTTTGATATTTTTAGAGCATGCCTTTTGGGCGCTGTAAGTGGCACTGCGTTGGGGACCTGCTCTAGCAGTCCTTATTCTTTAGGTTGGGGGAGCAATTAAGGCGTTTGCTTTTCGCCAGCTTATTCTACACTGTGAACACTCATCAGTGCTGCAGACAACATGACATTATTTTCTGTTTGCATTTGTTGGAAAAAAGAAAAAGGCTTTGCTCCCTTCTCTGTTTAACAAAAATGGTCCTGCAGGCCAGCTGGCCATGTTTTGGGTCTGGGCTGCATAGTTTTGTCTTTGCCCAACTGAACGAGTGCGTCATTGACTGGGAGCCCTGGGCCTAATACAAGCAGCCATTTTTCTAAGCAACACGGGAAAATGTAGTGGATAATAAGTATTTGTTGCGTTCTTTATTCATGCGGACACAGAGAATCCATACAAACAGAGTAAAGGGGGATCTGTTTGAAACTTTATGACGTTGAAGCATTTCCTTAGTGTATCCCAACGTCTATTGGGACTTTAAACTACACAGTACTTTATGTTAACGTCTGTAGAAAGTTGGATAATTACGTTTGACGCAATTTTTATTTTAATGGTTTATTTCAAGCAAGCAAATAAGAATACACAACAATAATACAATCATCAGTTATACATTCATACAACGACGAATCAAACTTAGGATAATTAGACATATTAATAAATATTGCTTGAAAGGGAGTGGAAGGAAGCAAACTTATATAATCCCATACCTGTTCCACCGTAACCATTTTATTACATGATTTATCATTATCCGGTTCCTAGCTTTTATCAGACAGAATTAAGAATCATTAAGTAGCACATGACAAAGATGAATTACTTAACTATTATGTAAAACATAACTTTTAGAAATCAACATGGCAAATGCAGATCAGTTTTTTAAAAATATATGCAGATTATCTTACTTAAAAATGTCATTGATATGATTAAAAAAAAATACTATATCGGTGAAATAGACATAACACTGTTTCAGAAATTTTCTTAGCAAAACTTGATTTTGAACTAAACTTCAAGTTTAACTCAAGTAAATCTATGAATTCAGGGCTAATAAAACTTGTTAGCAGCAGCTATTAGAGTTGGGAGTCTTTAGCCCTTCTTTGAATTACTGTTACTCTTCAGCCGTTTACGTAATTACTGTAATCCCATGGATTCTGAAGCGGAGAAAAGTAGTTTTGCTAAAAAGTGGAAGTGAACCAAAAAGAAGCGTTATCAATTGCTGTACATTTCTACCAGGAAAAGAAAAGATCCAAAGATGTAAACCTCTATAGAACGTACAAATAGATTGGAGATTGTTTTTGATAGATGTAGTTTGGTTAGAAGCTGAAGAACCCTCTAAATGTTTAAGAATTTGATTATTTGCAGGATTTTCATTCAAATGATAATCCATTTTAGTGAGGTGACATTTTCAGGTGGATCAAGTGTAGTGATTAAAACGCTGTGCAAACCAAATGCATATTTGAATGTTTTTGTAGCATTTCCCATCTTTCTTCCCTTTTCTGTTTTTAGGGCAGGTTTAGCTTGAATTGATAGGTTTCCCAACACAAGTTGCAGTTTTCCACAAAAATAAAGCCACTCTATTGAGAATACTTAAAAAAAACTGCCTCCATGTGAACAACTTACTGTGAAGTATGTTGATATACTGAAATTTAATGAGTCAAATGCAGGTGTACAAACACAAGGACATTGAAACCAGTATTTACATTTCCCCTTTGACCGTAGAATAACTTTGGTATCTTGTTAAGTTGTCGAGCCATTCTTTTTTCTTTCTTGTTCATAATGTTTATTCCTACAGATGCATATTTATCGCTGTGATTTATTACCAATTTAATTACCAATTTCAGCCTTCCATCGGTCCCATTATTACTGTGAAATTCTTTTCTGATGATGTTTCACTGCTGGATCCAAAGTTTTTACTACAGTCATAAACTCATGTTATTTTTGTCAACTTTTTATCTTGATTATAATATTTATAAAAAAAGTTGACAAAAATATCCTTTCAATAAATAATGGTGCTGTCTTCTCAATTTTAAATGCTGTTGAGGCCAATTTTCAGCTCCTCCTCTGACTGGAGTAGCTTCACCAAACATTTATGTAAAGATTTCCATTGTGTGATATTTTCTTGAGCCTCGTTTTTGCTTCACATCATTCTTTTGGTGGATGTTTCTCCGACATGCAAAGAAAAGAAAAAAACATTTTTATTTGGCACAAGATTCCCAATGTGTCAGTGTTGGGAGGATGTGGATGTTTAGACATCCAGTTCTATTCAGCTTGTCTCCGTTTTAGATTTGTAGTTGCAAATAATTCTGTCAGCATTTTTCAAAGTTGTTTGGCTTAAATCTGTTTGTCCTTTTTCGGAAATCCAACTGGTGATGAGCTTCAGCACAGGACAAAGCAACAGTGAACCATACAAGATTTTAGGAATTTGTAATTAATTTTTTTTCCAGCAAATACTTAGGCACAGAATAATCCTATATTCACACCAAATTATGAGACGCACCGTCAATGAATGGTCTATTTCTGAATTGCTGTCATATATAAGGTGCACCAAACTTTAAGGTGCATTTAGCGTGACAATAGTCGGGGATAAGTATGTCTGTTGGTCAAACTTTAATTGTGTTCCCAGTAACTCTAGAACTTGTTAGTAACGCGCACACATTAGCAACATTGGCGTATTCACAACACCTGTAACTCCACACCTTGTCTGCAACACGTAAACAAACAGACTGAGAACACTTACACAGACGTTACAGTGACTACACTCCCAGCGTTATTAGTAACACAAAAAAAACCACTTATTCTGACACAGCTACACGTTAGATGCTTTAGCATATTCACAGTAACATTCAACCAAATATTCTGACTCGACACCGTGTACGTCTCAAGATTGCTTCGACATCAGTGAGCACAAACGGAATTAAACCATATATAAGGTCCTCTGGGTTATAAGACGCACTGTCATAAAAAAAAGCTTTTTAGTGCGCCTTACAGTGTTTGGTTTAGAGCGGTTCTTCCATCGTGTGATATTTTTTTTTTTTTTTTTTTTTTTGTAATTTTTCCTTTATTGCGCTTTTCCTGATTACCAACCAGGAAGTGCTCTACTTCCTGCAGCTTTATGTCCCTGTCTTGTTGCCGTAGGCAGAGCATCTGCTTTGAGCGGAGGGCTCAGCCCTGTGTTTTAAAAAAGAGCTGACTCAGCTCCAGCTCCCAGGGCTGCCTTTGGAATTTAGAGCAGAGGTGCAATGTTAGGCGGGACGGCAGCTGTTTGGAGGCCGGCTTCTTTGTCCGCTGGCTCTCCCCATTCCTGTCTGTCCGTGTGTCTGTCTTGGTGTTGGTCACGCCCCCTTTGTTTGACTCTTGTTTTATTCTGTCACTTTATCCCCGCCGTCCATTCACTCCACCTTTATTGCCCGCATTCACTCCAGCACTGTGCAGCTCTCTGAGCTTGATATCCTTCTCTCTGTCTGTCCTTCATTTCATCTGTTTGCTCTCCTCCTGCCCCCCTTCTTCTCTTCCCCCTCCCATGCTGCCTCTCAGACTGCTGCATCCCAGCTTTGCCTAGTGACAGAAACGGCTGAACTAGGCAGTGTGTTAAAGCAGGATTTCACACTGAACATGCACTAGTGTCGACGCTTTTAGAGGGGGGTGGGGTGACACTCATTTTTGAGGGCATATATGTGCATGTTGTCTGCAGAAGCTGAGCTTTAGCCAGCAAAAATCTGTCAGCTTGGCTCCGAGAGCTGCATTACTAATGAAACACATCTTCAGCGCATGCTGCATTAACATGTTCTCCCCCAATCTCATGCCTTCACCTTAGTAAATGCTCCTGCACACCAAATGGAAGAACAGGGCAGCTGGGTTGTCAGGCAAAAGCAGCCGCACACCAAACGCAATAAATCGAACATTATCCATGCAGGCATCCATGCAATGCACCATCCAGTCAGGAGGTTCCTTGTGAAAGTGCAGGAGTCTGCATCCTTCCCCGTCAAACATCTTGTGGAAAATGTCTTTGGAAGCGAGTGAGTAACAAGTGTGTAAAATCGGGTACGTAAGGCATCGAATCTGTTGGTGCATTTAAGGTCAGCACATGTTGGAACATTTAGGGCAGGCAAATGTGGAACACTGGAAGGCTTAAAATGGGTTTCTGTCACTTTCGTTCAGCATGTGAACACTCAGGAGAATTAAATGTTATTTATTTATTAAAATATCAACTAATGGCAATGAAAACACTATAAAAATATCAAAAACACAAGTCAGTTTAGTGTATAGATATTTACAAATATTGAGACCACCTTTAACAGTCTGCTCGGCTAAACTTCATTAAAAAAACACTGACCTTTGTTTTTGCATTAAATTATGTTGCAGAAATCAGTTTGCATGCAGATTAACTCAAACTCATTGGATGTAAATGACACTGGACTGAGTGACTGTGACGTCGCCTATTAAAAAAGAAGGCTTACTTCTGGCTCCAAACAAACAATTTAGTCACCATTTTCTTCGTGAGATGGATGCTGCCATGTTGGAGTCAGATGATGTCAGTTAGCAGTGATTGGTCTGAATTGGTCTGAGTCATCTTCTATGGTAACCACACTAGTCAATCAGGACTGAGCTTGTTGGAAGTCCACACCCTTACCACTTAAATGCGGCCGACATGAAATCTGTTAAACGTTTTGAACTTTCAATATGGGGGCTGGCCGGCACCACACACTTTCATTGAGGCGTCTGATTGGCCAGTTTACAACTTGAATAACTTTAAAAGAAAAAAAAATAACTATGAAATAGAAAAAAAAAGTGGATTAACAGGAACGTGTTAAAATAGTGGCAGAGCAAGAATAATAATTATTCTGTCAAATAGAAGGACTGAGTATAGCTGTTTATTTCTCAACAGAAGTCTGTGGGATTTTGGCATCTTTGAGCCAGTGGGTACTTCCTGTTTGGAACAGGAGGGGTCAATCAGTCCAGTTCTCATATATAGTCAACACACACCTAGCTGTTTTTCCCCCCATAATTTTGTCTTTCTTTAGGTAAAATATGTTGTCTGTTTTTGAATGCAAATGTATGAAAAATATCTATGCAGTGTTTATCAACTAATGGCTTTACTTCTGTAGGCTGAATATTTTTGACAGTTTAGTTAAGCATCTTTTAATGTCTAAATAAACTATTAAAATCCATGCATCTCAAATTAGTTTTATTTTGAACTATTTTCGTGTTTTTAGAGTAACCTGCACTTTTTGAGAAATATTGATTCAGTTTTTGAAATTAATACTCTGGGGGGAAAAAGCTGTGTCATTGGTCAGGACATTTTCTGTTTTAATTTAGTGCTCAGTCATCCAAACTCTCCAGTTACAGCTGAGGTCTAAAACACAGGATGAGTGTGAGAGATGAGATTAGACAGTAAAACAGAGGAGAATAGCCCACAGATTTGCAAAGCAGGATTTTAAGAGTCAATGTGCCTGTCTGTCATTCCCTTCATTCCTTTGGCTGACACTACCAGAGCGCTGACCTTCACTTGTGTTGGGGTGGTGATTGTGACAGTGACCCAGCCCTATTTTTAGGCCCGGCTATACGTTTGTTTAGTTTCATGTTTGCTGCTGTGCTCAATGTTCTGACCTCTCCACCTCTCCGTCTCTCTAGTGACACATGACTCGAACAATGTTTAATAGGCAAACGGTGTGTCAGCAGCGTTCCCTCATCTTTCACTTGAATGGCGGCCATTCACTTCCACCGATCTCATGCGCATATGATCTAATTGTCTACCCAGCTGAGGTCTGAATCACTCTGTTGTCTTGTTTGATATCAACGATAAAATGGAGCTTGTGTGGAGAGCAGCTCAGCTTGGTTACACATTCACTTATTTGTTCTTGGCGCTGTTGGAAACTGTCAGTAAACTAACAGTATCTGTTTCAAACTTTTTCTCACTTGTGGAAAAAATCGGAGTTAATCAGGGCCTGACGATACAAATGCAAAGCCGTACCACATTGTGTGCAAAAAAAAAAACTCTTTTATACGCTAAAATTAAAGACACACGTGGTTTCGACGAACCCACAAAACTCTAACCTCAGTTGTGTCCCTATCCTGAGTGTTTCTCCTGAGAGGTCTCTGGTGGAAATCCTGTGGCCTCTCTGATTGTCATCTTCCCTGTTTTCCACAGTCCTCCCTGTTGTTCACCTCTATATTTAGAGATGTTCGCCCGTGCTACTTCCTCCTCCCGCTGAAGGTCACAAAACAGACACAACAATTTGACATGCTAGTGATGGGTAAACATGTGCACCCCCAAATTCAATTTTTCCCCCTTCAGGCATCTAACAAGATACCAATGAGTTCAGCAGATACTTCATTTGTCATTTCCCTTTGTCTTTATTCATCCTTGTCTTTTATGTTAGTCAATCAGTGTGAAATTGACCGCTTTTTTATGTTTCTCTTGTAAAATAAAATACTTAAATTCTAATCGGATATTACTTTGTTACAACTTTTGTTGCCTTCTTTAACCCTTTAACACTGACTGTTGCGAGTGACGGCAAAATGAAAAACTCTGAATTATTGTAGCTCTTCGACTGTCTACACAAAGAACAAAATTTCAGCAAATCCTGGCGCCAAGAAAAGCATCTTTGCGCCGATACACAAGAATGTTCATGTGTAGCATAACGGCACAACATTGCCTTTCTAAGCTTCAGAATTTGTTGGAATTCTGTTAATAGCGTCAATGGTTGAAGAATTAGGGTAACTCAAAGAACTTACCGGACCTAAAGCTCTGTTGTTAAAGGGTTAATTTCCAACTTGGTTTGAACTGAATTAGTAAAGCTGAACTCTGGTTTGGAGCTTGCAATGTTTTTCCAACCACCAAATTAACCAATATAAATACTAAGTTGTATACCACACAGCAGATTTAAGTAGTAAGTTATATACCATTTAGCAGATTATTACATTCCCTATGTAGAGTCTAGAATGATCCGAATCCAAAACACAAAAACATGAGAAGTGATTCCACAAATGAAAAGTTAAAGGTTGCCTTAAACATCCTTGGAATATAACAGCTTTTATTTTTGTAAATTTTCTGTCTTTATGCGCTGGCTAGAACTACAGATGAGCTTAAATTGGAGAAACACAACCATCTATCTCAACTGAAAAATGCATAAAGAAAATTACCTATATTATCGTAAATTTTCATTATTTTTTTTGGTGTAAAAACACCAGCCTCCTTCTTTCAAAAGATGTCACGTGCAAGTGTTAGCATTGTGTTACTGGTTTCTGTTTAAGTGTTGGACGTGTTGTCTACTCAGCCAGAGAAGTATTTACCTGCAGGGTTTTAAATAAAATACTTTTTCTCTTAAATTCTTAGGAACGTGTTGTTCAAACCTTCTGCTTTAAGCAACAATAAATCCTCCCACCTTTCAGTGATTTGTGTTGCTTCTAGCGCCGGCCGTTCCTCGATTAGACAGACGGATTTCTCTATCATTTTACATACTTTACTAATTCTAATACTTTTATGTGCCTAGATTAATCCAAGGAAGAAATTCTGAGAAATTGGTGTGCTTGTGTTGTGAGCCGTTGGTACGTGGTGTCTCTTCACTTTGGCTGTTTTTAGTTGGCTTCTGTGGCAGCGGGTACAGCGTTGTCAAAGGTTTTTCAGCATTTAAGAACATCTATCTCGCATTCCCGTCAAACTAAGGACTCGTTCCTCTGATCTTCCTCACTGACTTGGTATACTTCTCAGCACGGGCATTCGTTTTCTAACTGTTCTCTAGTGTCTAACTCCTACTGCATGTCTTCTGTGTCCTCTAACAAGCTAAACATGTTGGAATAATATAAAGAACTCAGTTTATAAGACTTGTTTTTCTACATTGGTCAGATCCTTGAATTGGATAGGTTTCTTTTTCTTTTATGGAATGATCCTAACACCTGCATTTTTTTGGGTCTGTTTTGGATATAAACATGAAAGATCTCTGAACATCCTAAAAAGATTCATCCAGCAGTCTAGATCAAATCTCTACCTCTTTCTGAGCTTCAATACTTAACCTTTTGTGTCTGATTTTGCCTGAAAATGTAAACATATTTTTTTCTTTGTAATGTTGCACCTTCCACTCCTGCTCTGAGCAGCTAACATGTCCATACATGTCCTGCTTTTTACTGATGCAAATTTTCTGGATGCTTTTTGTTACAAGTCCCAGCACTGGCACCTTTCTTTGGAGGTTATAATTAGAAGCCAAGCTCATCGTTGCTGTGATGGCAAAAAGTTGTGGCCTGAAGTGTCTTGTTTTTCATGGCCACTGCTGAGACGGAGAATTTTTGCAAAAAGACCATTCACTCCTCTGCATTTATTTGGACAGCATAGTTGAAACTTCATTTTTCTCCCCAAAGTCTAACCATGGTTGTAATTCTATCAAATGTTGCTGTTTTATTTCTGTAACAAGGACTTCTTTTTTTTAATCTTAGAACCTGTCAAGGATTTCCTTTTTTGCCTCACTTGTGCTTTAGTTCCTGAGCGTGTTTTTGCTCTGAAGCCAACCTAGTCTTAATAAATATACGCACAGGGTGAGTTTGGGTTATTTAATGACCCAGTAAAACAAATTTATGGCGGCTTCGTGCCACATCCGTGTGTGCTTACTTGGCTACTGCAGCCAAATCTGTGACAAGTATGGACTATCTGAGGAGGGCAAGGATTCCAATTCTGAAAAGGGTTTCATGATTCCTTTTTTCCCTGCAATTGTAAATGGTCATGACTGGACACCTGAGTCAATACACCCCCCCCCCCCCCCCCCAAAAAAAAAAAAAAAAAACAACTTGCCTCTTAGCTCCATATAAAGCACTGCATCTTGTGTAATTTGTTTAATTTTTCACAGATGGGTTTATTAATTTAACCCCAAAAAGGCTTAAAAAGTCATTCCCATTACTTTACTCCTAATACAACAATGGTTGGCCTAAGAACCAAAATAAAAATAAGAAATCTGAATAATTTTTTAAAGGTTCTTTTAAGACCCACTACAAAGAAAATTCTGTTTTTGGATACTTTTAACTTATTCTTTGTGAATTTTTCTGAAGATTGAGGACATATTTAAAGAAAATTAAGCTTAAAATTACACTTCTGAGTATTTTTTTATTCAAATTGTTGTGAATCTGGAGCAGACGGAAAATGCTGATTGTAAAAGAACGTATTTGTGATGTAGAAAATATGCTGGGTGGGCCACAAGCTCCCTGCTCCACTCTACATCTACTTGCAGACAAATAGATCCATGAATGTCTTTCTTTTCCTTTTCTGAGCAGACATCTGGCTCAAAACTGTGCGGCTGATTAGCTCCAATATTGCTCACCATTTTTGTTGCGCCGCTAATGTTAGGTTGAGGTTGTGAGGGGCTCTCAGTTATGGACTCCCTTGTTCTGAACCCACCCGCAACTCAAAGGTAAATTTCTAATAAACTCCTGCTGCTCTGCAGAAGCTATGTTCTAGAAAACAACTTTGTTTTTAATTTTTGTTTTGGGTAGAAATGGCATATTCATAACTAAAAGCTAACTGGGAATGCTTTAATAATAGTTCATTTTTCCTCACATCCCATTCACGCCACTGTTCTCTGATTTTTTTTATTTTTTTTGTTTATTTGTTAATTAGAGCTTGGATCCAGGTGGAGGTAGCATTAGCATTTTGCCCTAGCAGTGCTGTTTATTTTTCACATGTTGACTCCACCATTTGTTTAAGGACACAGATATGTCAAATAACCTGCACTTCCACTCTAAACCTTCAGTTTTAGCTAGCTTGTTTTCTGTTTTCCACATCTCCCCTTCAGGCCCTTCCTGTCTGCTTCGGTCTGAGAACACCTAGCTGGACAAGTTTCTAACAAACGAATGAGATCTTGGATTACATCTGCCACGATGCATTTTACCACAGGGAGTCTGCCAGTGAGCGCATCTTTATGTTGAATAGAAAAGACCTAAGCCATATGTGGAGTAAATGTCACTCTGGTTGTTTTCCTCTGTGGTCCAATTGGTGGGCGGCATATGTGCGTGCCAGTGTGTGAATAGTTTAGCTTAGCATGTGTGTATGGAGAGTATAGGTTTTCTGAAATGTCCCTTTTCCCACTCCTCCCTAATCCTTTATGTAGTCTCTTCACATGATTAACTCCTTGCTGCTCTTTTCTCCTCCTCAAATCATCACCCTGCATCCTTGTTTACCTCACTTTATGTTGCAGCACTTTTAGCCTCCAACCTGGTTCCATTTTGCCAAAAAGAACGACTTTTATATGTCTGGCTTCTGCTGCATCTGTTCAAATATTCTCATTGTTGCCCCCCACCCCACCCGACTTCTGCTGAAAACCTCTTAAACGAACAACAAGTGGTTACCGTAATCCGTTTGTCTGGATCCATTTATAGTATGGCTACTCGCAATGGGAATCAAATCCTTAAATGGTGCAATGTCAGTGCTCGGATGCTCCAGTTCATTCACAGCACAGAAACACCCCCACTCGTTTTCCACAAGCTTCAGAGGGGGTGGGGGTGGGACAAGGGTGGCTGAACGAGACAGAGGATGAGCCCAGAAAAGGCAATAGGAAACTTATACTCCAGTATCTGTCAGAGTGTTGTGACATGTTGATTTCGCAAATGCACTGGCAGGGACCTCCTTTTGTTTAACTGATTGGAGAATGTTATGATGTGCTGCTGGAAGTTAACAATTCACCACAGCTAAATGTCATGATTTTATTTGCAACGCTCTGCAGATGCACATGATTATTGGCATTGGTTTTTAGTTGCATAAAAGGTAATCTGTTTTGACTGAGCAGACAAACCTCACCATTTTTGTCCTGTTTTGCCCATACAGCCACAATGAACACAAATTAACTCATGTTGGCCTAAGATAAATCAAAACAACTAAAGGTAAATGTTTACTGTATATCTTCCTATAGTAGCCAGTGTTTATTCAAAAAAATTATTTGAATGGCCTGGAGTTTGAAAGAAATCGGCAGTTGTTGGATGCCTTGCAGACAGAATTGGTGACTGCTCACGGGGTTCATTTGAGAGTAAAATGTGGCAAAGTTTACCATATGTACAACCACAATATGTTAGCAACACTGGATGAACATTTCAGGATTTGAAATGATCAGTACATCTTTAAATGGTAATATTTTAGCAGTATATGGTATGACCGTAAGCATGAAAAACAGGTACGGTAGAAGTCTTCTGCCAATCATGGCAATGATACTACCAACACTGACCAGTCCGAATTTTACCACAAAAGCACTCATATGCCTGGAAAATAATGAAATGGAATAATCTCTAAGCATTTACTTATACTTTATGACATGAGATTAGAAAAGATGCAATAAAGTACATTACGCATTACCGCTGTTTAGTAAAAAGAGAGTCAAAAGAGATCAGACACTAATAATGGAGACCGGTGTCTATTTGTACAGCATCTCTTCAAACCTGGCATTTTTTGGAAACTGTTGTCATGAAGAGACAGGCAATGTCTAATCTTTAAGATTAAATATTATTCCATATTTTAAAATGCTGCTTTATTTTTAAGCTTAATTTCTGCCCAGTTCTTGTGTTGGTTGCTATGGTTTTTATAAAGTACTGTGCAGTACTAAAGTACTGTATTGTTATTTATTACTGGGTGCAGACATTAATAGACAAACAAATTCAACATTTAAAACACTTCTGATGGCTCTGATGTACCTACCTATAATGGTGTTTTTTATTTACAAGCTTTAATACCAGTTTAATTCCAGATGATCATTTAAAGGGAATTAGTTGGTTTCTTCAGTGTACGTATTGTGTGATTTATTTCTTACCAGAAATTTGTAATAATTCCTTTCCAACTGAACTGCCCCGGCCTTATCTCATCCTTGCTTCTTAACACCTTTATCAGTCTGTAGCGGCTAAATCTGCAACAATAATTCAGCAGCTGGGGTTTAACAAGCTTCAACAATGCGGCAAAGATGGACAAACCCAGCCAGGCCGTGGTAACTGGCAGTGTCCTTTCATGTGCGCTCTTTATCTGCAGGTGGTATATGCAGGCTCTGTTGACACTGAACAGTGTAAATCAACTTGTTTGCCATGTGGGCAGAGCAGGTCGATGTGCAGCGTTCTTTGAAGAACTATAAAAGTTCCTGTAGAGGCTGAAGAAACTGCTGATGCAGAGTCTGGCTAAGGCAGCTTTGCTCAAGTTGCTGGTTGGCTGGCACATGCCCAGCACAGAGCTTTATGATGCATCACCCTTATTGTTGTTTGACTATTTTCTCCCTCCTCATTTTTTTCCAAGTGGTTGTGGGTTTTTATTATTTTAGCAACATCCTGTTTGTACTTTTTTTTTTTTTACTGCAGCGGGGCACAGATTGTTTGGTTAAAGAAAGGCTCTATTATTATAAATGTGTCAGGGCAGAAAGAAGTGACTGAAGCACACAAAAGGCATGCAGAGGGAAAATTAAAGTTGGGGACCAGGGAGAATGCACAGCATGATGGGAAATGAGTCAGAAGTGAACGGAAAGGCATCATTATTTTAGGTTTGCAAAGGTGTGATGGAAAATGGTTAGAGCTATCCGTTCTGATGTCCCTGCTGAGCTGCCTAGCATGAACAGTCCAAGGAATGTTTATGTACTCTGCAGTTAACTCTGTGCTTGCCTTTCATGGATTTCCAGTGTCCCTCATTGATTAAGCAGTGATATCCAATATGCAGCTCTCATGAGTAATACATGTGTCGGGGATCTGTTACTGTCTCTTGTCATCGCATTTGGCCATTCAGCAGCTTTGCATCTGTACAAAGAAAAAGGAAAATACCTTCAAAATCATCCTATTTTGCTAAAGGTCTGCAGTTTTTCAGGAGAACTGCCGTTAACAAACAAAAAAAGGTCTACTTCTGTTTTAGTCCACAATGTCAGGTAATTTTTTGGACTTTTTTTTTTAACCTACTTGCCGTTAAATCAATAAAAAAGTCCAGACTTTTTGAAGAATCCTGGGAACTTTCCCTTGTTAGGATAGGGCTATTGGAGTTACAGAGCTTCAATTCTTCCTTTGATGGCCTTGGTGTTCTATTTATTCAGCCCTCTCATAATTTGTTTTTCTTTTGTTTGACACAGAAGGGCTTCAGCAATAAGCCAGTACTTATTTCTAAATGATGAAAGGCTTCCATTGAGATATAATCAGGCAGAAGGGTGTGTAACACTTTTTAACCATCTGAAATAAAAATAAATACCATATTTTCCGCACTATAGAGTGCTCCCGATTGTAAGGCGCGCCATCAATGAATGGTCTCTTTTTGAACCCATGTAATTTATAATGTGCACTAAACTTTAAGGTCACTTTATGGAGACAAGAGCCAGAGATAAGTCTGTCAGTCAGTAAGACTTTACTGTGTTCACAGTTCCAAATGTTGGTTGTAACATGCTACTTGTTAGCCGCGTTAGGATATTTACAATACTTGTAACTCCCCATCTTGTTTGCAACATATACAAAAATAAATAAATGCCAAATTGAACAGACTGAGCTTAATAATAATCAAAAAAAGAGTTCCTATTTGTTATCTTTTATAACGGTAGTCCAGATTTTTTTTCTGCTTTCCATCTGCAGCCTCCAGCAGCTCTTCTGCGGTCAAATAGAGGTAAAGCCATCTATGGATCTCCTCCTCTCCTCTCCTCATTCTCTTTTCTTGACAGACTCTGGAAAGCCTATCTATATCCCTTTCTCTGTCTCTGACTTTCTTTCAAACAGCATTTTTGTGTCATTACCTCATTCATTATGACTTCCAGATGTCCCTCCATCTTGCTCAGGAATTGGGGTATTGTTAGAGTGCGGTATAGCGCTGTAGCATTTGGACTCTTACTGTTTTTTTGGCTGACGGTCTTGGCATGCCATCCATCTATTGATGGCACGATACATTTCCAGTGTTATGTAGTTTCATTTTCATTTTTTCTCCTCTCCTAATACATCTTTTCTCCATTGTGAAATCTTGAACTGACGTAGGTTCACATCCCATTGAACCATTCTTAACTTTGTGTTGTAGAATCAGTTGTCCTTCCTGTGAAACCTCAACAGCCGTAGATGTTCAATTAATGTTTTAATCAAAACATTTTAAGACAAAAACTCAATGTGAAAAACAATGTCAAAAACTCAATTATTCTATAATATCTATTTCATGTACTTGATAAATGAGATCTGAAACCCTCTAAAGACTTGACAAAACAATATGTGTGCGAAAGTCCTTCAGTCATTGTGTTTTCGTCTTTTTGCCCACTTGGGTCTCTTTGTGTTTTTTAATCCCCCCCTTCTTTTTGGTTTTCATCCCTTCAATCCCCGGATCTGTTATTACATGCACAACAAAGTTATAAATATAAAGATTGATGCCTTGTTGCTGTAATGCACTCTGTGCTTTCGCATATTTCCCAGGACCACACCCAAGCTTCTCTGAGGCCTGTTTGTGTGTGTAAATGAATGCACTTGCCCGCGGTTACTAAATTTCACACAAAAATGGCCCTAACTTGTGGCACTGACTCAGATTGGCCAGATAAGCACTTGGTATTCTGGGTTGAACCAGTCCGCCTATGTGGATTAGGTGGTGTCTCGCGCGTTATTCCAGTTTCGCTGCAACCTTATGTTTTTCACTTGAACAGGGCACACATGCAGCTGTATCTTTGGCTTCCTCTATGTGTGGACAGTATGTACTCATCACTGTCATCTCCACAAAGCATGCATTTAATCAGACTGACATGACATTCCCTCCCTCCCTCCCCCCCTGTTATTGGCTTACTCAACCTGCACATTGCAAAACTTTAAGAACAAAGGCCGACACTCATGCTGAATCTTGGGTAGTCCGCTTTCACCATGATGCTACCACACCTTATCATAGCAACAGTTGCTATGTTTAGGTCAACCTTTATGTTTTTCTTGCAAATACAGAGGTATGACCATACTTGACGACATTTTTTTTCCTTCTCTGTTGTAAAACAGGATAAGGCATGTCGTTAGGACGAAGTGCAGGTATGCTGATCCCAAAGTAAACATGGGTTGGTAGTAATTGCAAACATATGTCGTGTTTAACTCCAAGGATTTTATATGTTCATTAAGAACACAGATTCATCTGCTTACATGTAGAAATGGTTTATTGATTACAGTTTGTACAAAGCAAAAATTACTTGTTTAAGTGTTGACCAAACAAGAGGGTTTTTTTTTTTTTTTGGAAGGGCTTGGCCTGGCGTTTGTCTAGCAAACCTCACACACGACACAGTTGTTATTTAAGTGTCAGGTGTACAGAGCTTGACCCTACTGTGTGCATGTAACTGTGTTTGTGCTTGTACTTTGTTGTGGATTGGGCCCGTGGGCTCCTGGCTCCCAGATGAAAGCCGTTTCTTATGTGGTTGGTTTAGTGGGGCTTCTGAGTCAGCGTGCAGCCACTAATCACTGTTTTCTCCCGCTCAACTTGCTTGACTGCCCCCCCCCCCCCCCCCCCACTCTATGACCTACCACTCTGTTTGCTCCCACTGGCATAATTATGAATTAAACAATAAGGGAATTGTAGGTTATTTCGGACTCCAGCCATATACTTTTTTTTTAAGCGGCTAGCTACTAATCCTGCCTTGTCGGATCAGTTTGGAGGAGGCTGGGCAGAAGACTATTACTTCTAAAGAGAAGGCTTTCAGTCAGCGCTGACCTTTTCTGGGCGGCATTCTAAATAAACTGTCAGAGAGGAAGCACATTTGGGACTTTAAGTTTAATTTGAAATATGCGCAGCCAACAACAAAATCCATCCTTGGATGTACTTGAAATACCTGCCGGCAGTGCAACAATGGGCCATCTTCTCTTCTCTCTCACCTGAGCCTGACGGGCATGATCAGGGAGCTTGTGCAATGCCCATGCGCTCCTTGGCTGTTGTGACATAACAAAGGCTCATTAATTCTAACTGAGCGTCTTCGAGACAGTTTGATTGACAGAGATTGAAAAGGAAAAAGACTCAGAAATGCAGAAATGAAATGATTTCTTATTACATGTTTTCTTTCATCAGAAAAATGCCAGCCACACGTACATGGCAAAAACTTAAAAAACATGATTTTCATTGGATGACTTTAAGAAATGTCTAGTCACTCTCATAACTTTATAAAAGGGTCATTGGCATTGCGTTGTTTTTATTTTTTGACCAACTTTGTGTTAAACCTTTTCTTTGGGAGTGGTATTTTGTTAATAAATCTTTCCAGATCAGTGTGCTATGTTTTTTATTTTTTTGCGTATGTTGTATTTTTTGCGGTCAGGTTCCATAGTGGAGGGGGGGAAAAAACACAAGAACGCTGGAAGGAATTAATTTGTGTTTGTGTCATGGCAATCACTCCTACAGACCTGAGATGCTGTCCAGCCTCACAAGTCCCAGATATAACACGCAGCTTGTGTGTCTGGTCTACTCGCTGTGAAAGTATGTCCTTTGGAAACTGAACATGACAGAGCATTTCTTTCATTCCTGTCAGGTGTTTCTCAGCCTCACCCACTATGACTCTGCTTAGTTGTTTGTCTGTGTCGTAGCTTTAGAAAGCTGTGTGCCAAAACGCGGCACACGCCGTTGGCCCGAAGGATCCTTTTGCCCCGTGGTCGTCCCAGATCAAGCCCACTGTCTGCGAGGGAAAAACTGAGTGGGAGAGATGTTTGAGCTCTAAGTGACCTGTTTGTTTTATTTCAGCAGGCATTTCCCTGCTTCACAGTGGGAGAATGTCCTCCTCTCAAACACTGACAGTTCTGTGTAATTGTTGCAGACAGACGGGTGTAAGGATTGCAGACAGGCCAGACTTGGACTCGAACTCTTGCTTTTTGACAGCCGTTCATTTTGCAAGAGCTAAAAAGGAGGTTTGTGTAGAACTGGGAGATTTTGTTCTTTCTCACTGAAAGAACTACTGTTTTTAGATGCCAACATTAGACATGAAGTTAGAAGTGCGCTAAACTGGATTATAATGGGACAAAAATTTAATTCACTTTTTTTTAGTGGTTTAAGAAAAATGTTATATTAACTTAACCAGTAAGATGACCTTGTTAAACTTACAGCCAATCCAGGATGTTGAAGGCATGCTGGGATCATGTAAACCAGGAAGTGGCTGAATAGCTCAACTACAAATGAGGGAAATGCTGACTTTGTCAGCTGAGATTGAATCTGTCTGGCTTTGAGAGAAAATTTTGGCAACTCTTGCAGATCCTTCCCAAGTTCTTTTCCCATCAAGGAACAGCAGGCGTAACTACGCTAAATGGTAGATGACTAATACTTGTGTAGCACTTTTATACCTTCTTCAAGACCCAAATTGCTTTAGTTATTCAGTCATTGACACACACAAAAAGGAAGAGTCGCCACGCACCAGAACTAGCCAGGCCACTGGGAGCAATGTGGGGTTGGATGTCCTGGCCAAGGACACTTACATACATGGGCATGCAGATTGAGGAACCAAACTAATTAAAAATTTAGCCCCAGTTTGTAAGATTATAAGAACAAGAAGTCCTTTATTAGCCCCTCAGTGAGGAAATTGCATATCAATTGTTTGTTGATAATGTTTTACTGTGTTTTAACCCTTGTGCTGTCTTGGATGACCCCGCCCTTACTTTGATGTGTTCTCCCTACCATGACAAAGGTGGATAAAGGTGGACAAATTTCATGTAATCCATTGAACCAGTGAAGATCACAAATCATTGGGTTACTGCATTTAGAAAAAATATCTGTATTTAAAGGCTATGCTAACTAACTTTTCTTGTGCTTCTTCTGCTAATGTTTTTGCCATCAATCTAGTGTTTTGTCTTTGAATGTTTTCAAAGCTTAATGTTTGTTTTATGAACTTGCCTTAAAACCAACATTTTCTTTCTCTCTGCAGCCAAACCATTCACCTCCAAAGTGAAGCAAATGCGCCTCCATAAAGAAGACTTTGAGATACTTAAGGTGATCGGACGAGGCGCCTTTGGAGAGGTAACTGTTGCTCTTGATCCAAACCGAAAACGGTTCACAACTGTGCACTTGGTGTGCAATGGGGTTTCCAAATGCTGAAATCACACTTAGTGTATGTTTCAACCTCTTCTAACATCTTTTAATATGTAGAATAAGTATTTATCTACTACTAACTAATCTACTAACTACAACTAGATCTACTCAGTACTGCTCCACCCAGTTTTTGCCTTTTCATTTTGGTCAAAAGATTGGATCCTTTTTATGTTGCCCGACTTTTTCTTCTACGTCAATATTCATCACTCTGAAGAAAACGCCCAAAAACAAAAAAGAGCTCACTCTAAAGAGTTTAAAAAAAACTATAAAATAAAGTTCTACACATAGATGGTTTTCAGTCATTTCAGTGCGTTGACCTATTGTTTACATCTATTGCTAACAAGCCAGCCTAGCTAACTCTAAGGCCTCGTTCACACTGCAGGCTGAAACGACCCAATTCCGAATTTTTTGCCCCTAAGTGGCCCAATTCAGATCTTTTCATGACAGTGTGAATGACACAGATCCGATCTTTTCAAATGCGACCCAGGCCCCGTGGGTTTGCCGGCCTGATTCTGATACGTATCCGATCTTTTCAATTGCGACCGCCGTCTGACCGGACAGGCGACTTGATTCTGAACCGTACGTCATCGACATGCAACAAACGTCATCATTTTGCATTGAAGTAGGCGGGAACGAGAACATAAACAACAACCGTGGCAGACGATGCTGCTGAGACCAGTCAGTGGAAGGGAGGCGAGGTCCCGATTGGATTAATATTAATATTAATATTTTATAATAATCGCTCTATACAGGCCAAACTCCAGGGCTCTCATCGCAACCGGGCGGTTTTTGAAAAAAAATTCCAGCTAAATGGCCGAGCGTGGTGTTGAACCTTTCCCGCGATGACTTTTTTTTTTCTTTCTCCCCTTTCCGACCGTGCTCAGAAGCGCGGGGGACCCGAGGCGATCCTCCTCCTCCTCCTCCCTGTTCTGATCCTTAGATTCTCCAGAACGGCTTAATAAAGAGTCACTAGCATTTATTCTGGGGGAAACCTTCGTTTTTTACCGTTCTCCTTCCTCTGTAACACACAACATGAATGCGCGCCCACACTGCCCCCCCCCCCCCCCCCCATGCTCTATCGCGGCACGCGCTTGCACACGCGGGCGCGCGGCTCCAACGCACACACATTCCTATTCCACAACAGTGGGTACAGACGATCCCGACTCCATTGCCTTCTTAAAATGAGAAGATTGTAATTGTGCTGCTCCTTCATGAAAATAAATTTAATATTACAAGAGCTCCGCTGTTGACAACACTGTTGTTGACATCCATTGTTAAAGGTGGCTCCGCAAACAACGAGGGACGTCGTTCATTCACCGTTGAGTATTCTTCTGGCTTCTGCGCATGCAGGTCTCGTTTGGGTCGTGTCACGGTCACACTGGAGACCACAAAAGTTCGGATTTACTTGAAAATGTAAACGGTCTTTCAAAAAAATCGGATTTTTAAAAAAAATCCGAATTGAGCATTAAGCCCTGCAGTGTGAACGTAGTCTAAGAGGTTCATTTGGGATTTCAGCTTTGTTTATCTCAAGTAAGCAAAACAAAACAAAAAATAAGATGAAAAATGTAAATATCGCTCAGTTTACCTTGCTCCATCACTCACTCCACTCACATCAGTTGTTATATAAATATTTTAAGATGCTGCTGATTGCTGACAACCTGTCATCAACCCGAACTGAAAGATTTTTTGACCAGTGACATTTTACAAAGCTAGGAACTAAAGCCAGGTTGTTAGGTAACATCATGCAACCAAGATAAGTATTGTCAAGGAAATTGAAATGGATCTCGTTGAATCCTTAGACCAAACCAATGTATCTGTGTTGCATATGTTGTCTGTATTTAATCAGTCAAGGCCATACTCATAAAGCTTTTGGTTTTTCTGTTTACAGACCAAGCAGGTGTTCAAACGCCTAATCGTTTGGGATTTTCTATACAGGACATCAGTATAGATTTTGACCATAATGGCAAACTTTGCCGACCTTAATTCAGCTTGCCCTTGAAAATAAAAAAATAAATAAAAAAAGAACCGAGTATGGTTGATGGAAAAGCACTCCATCTGCTGCCAACTAGTGAGACTGTGCACATTCTATCTCCTCCTGGTTTCCCTGCCTGCAGGCATCCACAGCAAACAGGTTTCTGTTGTTCCTGTCTTCTTTGTCTCGTCAGCTGTCCATTGGCTCTGCTATTTGCTGGACAGAACTCTACTTCATGCCGGACAATCAGATTCGGTCCATAACGGATCTTCTTGGATCAGCATGCCTAGTTTTTAGAAGTCAATAATGTTGTTGGATTTGATAGTGAATTACTTTCTTCCACATTCCATCTGCAGTGCGTATAATAGGTCTGCCTCATGAGCATGACTCTACTTGCTTCACAAACAGAACTTCAGATATTTTCACTGCCACACAACCCATACGTTTTATTAAGAGTACCAGAGGAACTATTTTGGATGAATTTCAATGTTTTTGTTTCTTCAGTTTTATTTTATAAGAGCACGTGCCTAAACAGGAGTTCAAAGGGTCGCGTCACTGGGTTTCAGGTGATGATGTCAAACCTGGGGAATGCTGAAGGGACAGGTTATGCCCTCAGCCTTACATAACATCAGAGTCAAAAACAACAACATAAAAAGTGTGCAAAAATCGTGCCGTGAAATCAGTACAGGCTGGTGTTGATAGAAATGCCGCTTGGTGCAAAGTGATGGATGGTTTGATGGCTGTAAGTGGGCGCACCTGCCAGCATGTAGCAACAGCACCAAATACTGACACGATGAGTTGCACTCCTGCAAGGAGTGTTTCATAAACCCGTGTGAAGTCATGTGACCGTTGGCATTTCAGGGTTGTTTTCACTGTCGTCGGACGGCCCGTGAATGCTGCTACCTTGTTGGAATTTTCCAGTGCCTTTGCTTTAGCCAGCTGCACCTGCATATATTTGGCTTAAAGGCAAGACGAAGGTGATCTATGGATTATATTGTTCTGCCATGGAAATCCATTTGACGCAGAAACAATAACATTTCTTTGTGCAATGCCTCACAACCCTTAAAAATAGTCAATCTTAGCCATTTCCATTGAATTTTAGAGATGCACTGTAAGATCCTCACAGTGCTTTCAGCAAGTCTGCTGTAGATCACAGCATGTTTCTTAGCACTGCCGCCTGAAGACAGCACGAAGGTGCTGAAAACGGTTTCTTTTCAGGACAAGTCCTAACCTCAGGACTACTTGTTACTCATTTGAAGCTAAATGTGCACTTGGCATTTAACTCCTTAAACAAATACGTGGACATTTTTGGACACTGCTCCTGTTTGGAACATATTTTTGACCCTCAGTTTAACCAGTTTTCTTTGCAAAGCCAAGAATCACCTGTTGTGCATCTGACCGTTCCAATAAACGGAAGTTGCGATGTAAAAATATCCACACTCTGTTCTGTTTGGTTCCTGAAAGTAGATACCAGATCAGAGAGGGCTAAGGAGGTGAAGACGAGAGCTGTAGAGGGAGGAAAGGAGAGATGGAGGAAAAGAACAGACCAGGCCAAGATCACTGTATTCCTCCATTCTCATGTCTTCAGCCATTTTTTTTCTTCCTTTCCTCTGCTGAGGGATCACGGGGGGAAATCCAAACACTGCAGGAATGTTATCATTGTATTGCATTAGCAGCACCCCCCTCCTGCTTAATTTAATCGAGTGCAGACCCCTCTGTTTCATAACAGTTTCATTGCTCCTCTCTGGACTGGACTTTTTCTGTCCATTTGTAAATATATAAATGCATGTGGTATTGTTATTTTGTCTATTATTATTGTGTTTGTGATCAGATGAATGACACGGTGGGTGATGAGTTCATGGATGCGCGTGCTGCCACTGTCTGCACACAGCAGTGTGTCGCAGCCGCTTATGCAGCTCCTTTTTTGGCTAAATGCAAAGCTGGAGCTGAGTTGGTCTGTCAGTCATGTTTAACAATTACTAGTGAAGGAAAAGTCTGCTATTAGCTTAGACACAGTTGAAAACGTCACACTTTTATAGGTATTATTCAGAGGAAGTCTGTTTTTATTCATTTTTAATTAGCATTTAAAAGTATGATGCAGAAGTTGTGAAGACTATGTGGCTTTAAATAGTTGTACAAGTTGTCATGAAGTTTAGAAGACCCTGTTTAGAAGTTACAAGAAACTTTTTAAAATTAGTTTTCAAACTTGATTTATAATTTAAAAAAAAAGCACTTCCATGCTTTAAGCAGCTCTAAGTGTTTTACAGGTAAACATAGACGAAGTAAAAAAGAGCCCCCAATTTTTACATTAAAACTAACTCACCCCTTTGCCCTCCCCCCTGTAATTGTTTACAGGTATAACCCATGAGCCCAATGAATACTGAACATGGCAGTAATTTCAAAACAAATGTATAAAAGAAACTTCTGGCTTGCTTCTGATGTGAGGAAACAGTCCAATGGAAATCGATTCATACCAGAAGCCGGCTCAGCCATAGAAGCATCGCCACACAGCACCCTCCCAGCAACGGGCTGAGGCTGCAATACTGGACCCCAGCCCCCACAGCGAGGGAGAGCACCGTGGCAATACCCACAGACCAAACCAGCAAGCCTCGGCACAATGGATCCCCACAATAAACGCTGGGGCTAAAATCATAATTAGAATGTTAAAATTACATGCATTAAATATATACATAGAAAATACATTTAAACATATGAGTAATTCAAATACATAAAACAAATCGAATAATTATATTTAAATAACCAGATACGATCATTTAAGGGCCTTGTTAAAAAGGTGGGTCTTGAGCCTTTTCCTAAAACCCTGAGGTCCCCCTGCACTGGCTTTTTGGCTGTCCCAGAGGCGAGGACCCTAGTGGCAGAATGAAGCCTCATCATGGGTTTTGGTCCTCACCTTAGGAACAACCAAAAAGCCAGTGCAGGGGGACCTCAGGGTCCATAAGGGCTCATACCTAAATAGAAATCCATTGACATAAGAAGGCCAAAAACCACTGAAACATTTATAAGCCATTAGAAGAATCTTAAAATCAGTCCTGAAATGCACATTGAACCAATGCAGCAACTTTGAAACCAGTAAAATGTGTTCTTGCTTCCTGATCCTCGTCAGAACTTGCTTTGCCAAGTTTTGATTTGATAAATTTTTAAGTAAACACTGTATATTGCTTACTGTACCTTTTACTTCGTGTCATTTATTTTGTTTAAAAATAAGTCAGTCAATATTTCATATTAACTTCAAAGCCATTCATTGTTTTATGCTCATTTCTTTCCCTTCCTGTCTACATTTTTACTGATTCTTTTCGGCCATTTTCAGTTTTTTGTTCTACTTCCTATCCTTTCTGCTTGCCTCTGTAGAGCTGTTTAGTTTCTTATCTTTATTAGCATCATTTACTCCTGTCCTTTTTTATGTTTGTGTAACTATTAAAACATGATGGTAGATAAACAAAGTTAGCAAACAACTTTACTTCTCAAGAACCAAATAAATCTTTTGTTGTTCTGTTTGGTTTTCTTTAATCTGTTTGCCAACGTGTCATTAAATCTGTTCTCTGTTGCAGGTTGCTGTGGTAAAAGTGAAAAACACAGATAAAGTATTCGCCATGAAGATCCTCAACAAATGGGAGATGTTGAAGCGAGCAGAGGTTGGTGGGATTCTGCAGAAGTTAGGAATTTTCTTATCTTCTAAATGGAAGAGAATAGTAATAGAGTTGGATGAATAATCAAAAACAGAAGGAAAAGTCCTCACTGCAGGAGAAACTGCAGCCCTCATCTACGCTCTGTCACATCAGGTCTTTGCTGACAGGTTGTAGAACGTGTCAGAGTCAGAGCAGCACGAGCTGCAGATGGATGTTTTCTTCATTGACGTCTTCCTGATAGTCTGACATTCCTGTCAGTCCCTCGGGTCCTTGGTCTTCACGCCTCGGACGTCACGAGGCCAGACTGCCCCTTGTTGTTTGTGTGTTTCGAATGCCTGGACATGGGAAATGCTGCAGGATGAGCGTTAACAAAACCCGTTCTACTTCCTTATAGTCTTGTATTTTTTTCTGTATAGAGATGTTGCTTTAATCTTTTTTTCTTAAGTATACATATGTCAGGCTATGATATAAAGTAATTATATTTCCGGTCAGGAACAAAAATCATCTGGAAAACACTTTTTCTTTTCTGGCAAAACTACATTATGTCATACCTCCTCCATGAAATAATTGAGCAGGCGTGATTTCAGGTTCATGTTTTCTGAAGTTGTTGCTGTTTGTGCGCTTCTTGGGATTGTCTAATGTCTTGTTCTCCTCCAGACTGCGTGTTTTCGGGAGGAGCGAGACGTGTTGGTAAACGGAGACTGCCAGTGGATCACCACCCTGCACTACGCCTTCCAGGATGACAATAATCTGGTAACACAGGACTCCTTCGTTCTGTAGCCTCTTATTGTCACATCACCTCAACTATTTTATTTAAGAATTAGAATTCACACAAAATGCTGCTAATAATAGATTTTATTGCAGGACAACAGGAGTAATTTTTCTTTTGCAAGTGTTAATGCAAACAAATGTGGGAGTTTTTCATTGTACAGCCGGTCCCGGTCCGTGGGACAAATGATATCGGGCCAAGAGGAGAAAAAACATGACCTACATTTTCTCCGTTTTAGTTTCAATCTGATTCTGAAGGAAGTTTTATTTTGAAAAACTCCTGCATCTCCACCACATCTGACTCATTCTTGACGCATGTCAAGTAGCTCAATCACGTGTTAAAATACATCATTTAGATTTTTTCAGCGGCTGTGCCAACCACTAAACTGAGACCCCAAGTTAACAAAGTTAACATAAACAAATGTATTTGGAAAGTTTTGTTTCACAGAAATCTTCCCTCAGTTTTTTTTCTCCAGTATCTTGCTTACTTTTACAACTATGTAGCAGCTGCTGGTACTTCTTTACAGCAATTCTGTAAATACAAGGACAAATTTAATTACAGCTAGGTTTTGGCACTTTTTTGTTGCGTGTGGTTGCAATATAATAAAATTTTTGTGCCTTTTGTTTTGATACCCTAAATTGTTGAGCTGTTGGTAGCATTGCCCCTGAACCTCTGAAGGATCTCTGCCAGAATCTGACCAGCACAGTCTCTTGTTGACTCAAAACCCAACATAATAATTGAACGGGAGAAAATGAAGCAACAGAGACACAGACTGTGTGAAAAACCGCAGAGTTTGGAGTTGGGTGGAGGTTTGTAAGGGAAGCTCTGTCTGGCATGAATGGCGGCTGCTGGAGGCGGTCGCTTTCCCTTTAACCTGATATCTCGTCTCTGCGTGACCCCCAAGTTCAAATGCCTCGACTGTTTGCCATTCCATTACTCGCATTCACACAAGTGCTGGACACTCCCCAAGGCCTTAAGCCTCTGCGCGGCCGTTTATTTTTAGAGAAATCCTGAAAAGTAAAATGGTTTTTTGGAACCGGTGTTGCCTCTGTAATCATGAGAGAAAAAAGTCAAAGAAATGATGGAGCAACAACAGCTGGTTTAACTTCTTTCTGTAAATTTGTTTAAATGTTTTTCTTTGATGAAGACCTTGTGTTACTAAAGCACTCGGTGTAATTTCTCCACATTTAGTGATGTATTTCTGTTTCCTGTGTCTCTAGTACCTGGTTATGGACTACTACGTGGGCGGGGACCTGCTGACTCTCCTCAGCAAGTTTGAGGACCGTTTGCCCGAAGATATGGCCAAGTTCTACCTTGCTGAAATGGTGTTGGCTATTGACTCTGTCCACCAGCTACACTACGTGCACAGGTGAGGCCCTATGAGGCTGTATGTGTGTGTGTGTGCACTTCTGTGAGGAAAATTCTTCGGGTGAAAAGTTCACAGAGAGAAGACTCATGATTCTTCATTTTGAGAAAATGCACATTTCCTGTTCCTGCGAGATCTGATTTAATCCAGTTTAATGATGCTGCAGAAGCTTGATGAAAACTAAAGAGTATGGAGTCTGTGTTAGGATGCTATCGTGGTTGTATATTTAACTCTCAATGCCAGATAGTTACGTTTGTCAAAGATCAATCAGTTGATAAGAAATATGATTAAATTAAACTAGAAATGTAATAAAAGTTAAATAACACAGGATTTCAAAACCTGTCAGACATTAAGAAAAAGTTTCTACCATTTAGCTAATCAAGAAGCATTGTTTAAAATAAAAACCAAAGCAAAGTTAGCCGTAGAAAAAGACTCTTCTTTCTAATGGTGACCAGCTGTCTTGGCGGTTGGGTCTGGTACCTGCCGGACTTTGCTTTAATGTTAGTGGATATTTGCCATTTTCCGAAGTTTCTCTTAAAAATCTCAGTTGTAACATTGCAGCTAATTTTCCTTAGAGATCCGTTTGTTTGAACTCAGTTCTTACTCAGAGATTAGTATCAGCAGATTGAAAAAAAAAAAAGAAGCTTCAATTAGGAAGCGATAAGAACCAATCATTTTTCAAATGCTATTTATTAAATGTCACATGGTAGATGTTCAATTAAAATGATGTGCGTGTGTGTTTTATATCCATATCCGCCTGGCTTCATAAATATAAAATGATTTTGAAATCTAAAGTCACAGTTTTCTTAAAGTTGACATCAGAAATTTCTTCCGATGGGTTTTACGTATGAGCCGTCTCCAGTGACTCATTTTCTCGCTCTCTAAAGACTCTTGAGCTGCTGTCATTTGCTCTGTCTACACGCTCGATCTGGTGTTAAATCTGGCGTGCACGGTTGTGCAATGATCTGGTTTGTATGTACGAAGGGGAGGAATGTCCGATGTGACATGAGAGGGCGCGGCAGATGGTTGAATGGAAACCTGTAGTGCAGTCTAATACATGTTTACATCAAATTTCCACATAAGTAGCTCTTTTGGGAGGTTCTGATAAATCTGCTTATTGCAGAAAACTTGTGCATTAAATTCTGTGACCACATTTTGGCAAGAAATAAAACTAAAATTTGTTAGGTGTCTTAGTTTGACTGATATTAAGGGGAGAAAGTAAGTTTAGTGTTTGCTAATCATCTGAAATAACGGAAGAAAAGAACAGGCAGTAAATGTGTGTTCAGTCGAGTCATACAGCTGCGTTTTCTCTCCGCACTCCTCAACCAAACTACCTAAGTGCACATCAGTCACAGCCACAGCCTGGGAAACTGCTTCTCTTGCTGACGTAGACGCTCAAAGAATTTTTTAGCCAACTGAAGATGCCCTTGGGAGCAGGATATGGGGCTCTTCCAGACAGGAAGTAGTCACATCGGCATTCTAGCGTAATTACAGCGTCGCTTTCGCCGGGGGGGCTGGTCCCAGCCAAAGCAGCACCAGCATGATGAATAGAGAGGAAGAGAAGGGAGGGTCAGAAAGAGGCTAAAATAAAGCTGCCTGGTATTTAGGGTGTGTCTGCACTTTTCTCCCATCTGAAATGCTGAGAACTGAGATGTATATACATGTATACATGGATGTATGCAAAGAGCAGGGGGGTGGGGGTAACAACAAGGAGCCACTAATTGTATGGTGTTATGCGGGGGGGCAGAAAGTGGATGGAGAGAAAAAGGGACTTTGGCGTTTCTCATTTGGTCCCCATGTGGACGCTTTGGGACAGTAATGAGGGGTTTGGTAGGTGTGTGGGTGGGGGTGTGGTGCTGTTACCTTCCCCCCATGTTTGCACCAACCCCTCACCCCTCCTTTCCCCGCATGCACACTAGTCGGAGGCTCTTTTGCTTGCTTTGTAATGGGTGGAGCCAGCCTGGCAGGTCCCCTGAGGAGGGTGTGAGCCGTCTGCTTGTCCCGTTTAATGTGAAGTGTGTTTGTGTGTTTGTTTTGTGCGGCTTTGCCGTGCTTGTCATTCCTAAAAATACAAGAAGAGGCAATTTTAGGTTTACAAAGTCCTTCTTATGAAACTTTTTTTTTCTTCTTTTTAAAGTGGAAATCTGCTCACATGATGTGACTTTTAGACTATAAAAAGCAAATGTCGCAGCTGTGAACCAGGAAGTGTTTCCTCAGGAAGAAACTAACATGAGCAGCAAGCAAAAGGCTCACTCAAAGAGTAAACCATCAGAACCAAATCCTTCTCTGTTTTTAAAGACCCATTCCAATGGAAATTGGGGTTTAGATATTTTTTAAAGTCCCATTTCTATTTTTTTCTATTGTAAAATCATTCCCAGTGGTCTTTTCTTAATGATTATGCCGTTTTTAGCTAAAATTAAAAAAAAAACTCTTGTTGTTTTAAAGACGTTTTCTGCAGAACTGCTGAAGCTTCGTTTTTGGGTTGTGGATGAGACTGTTGGTGCGGAAGTTAGTCCGTCTGATTTCCCAGCAGGCCCAAGCTAAAAAAAAAAAAAAAAAGGCGAGCAATATTGGAGGGATCCAGCCGCTCTTCAGACGTGGAAATGAAATCGTACATGGATCCATTTGTCTGCAGGTGGAGGATTTGGAATTGGAGCAGCAAAGACTTGTGACAAGCTTTTTCAAACATCCTGTTTTCTTCTGCTCCTGATCCAAGGCGATTTGAATAAATAAAATGCTGTAAAACGCACTTTTAATCTTAAATTCTTTTATGCATTTCCTTCATTATGAGAAAGTGCTACAAGAACATGTTAAAAAAAGCAACGCAATTTTCATTGGAGTGGGTCTTTAACATGTTCTTGTGACGTGAATCAGTAGCAGATTTAAAAAAAAAAAAAAAAAAGCACTTTGAAAAAGCTTGTATTTGTGCCAGAAAGTACACTGGTCGGGCCACAAGCTCCCTACTCCTCTCCATTCAGATGCATCCAGTTGAAGACAACTAGATCCATGAATGTCTTTGTTTTCTCAAAACTATACGGCTGCATGGCTCCACTATTACTCGCCATTTTTGTTGAATCAGTAATGTCAGGTTGGGGGTGTGAGGGCCTGTAAGCTGGCAGTAGAATGTGTAAATGGAGATCTCTCAACAATTATAAAGGGGGAGGAGGAGTTGTTCTGCACTAACAGTCCCGCCCACAAAGTGGAATAAAATTTCGGATGAACTACTGCCATTCTGGAGAAACTATGTTCTAGACTACGATGCAGGTTTTTTTTTTTTTAAATTTAGGCTAAAACCCACATAATCCTAATCAGAAGGCCAGTGGGAACATTTTACCATAGATCAAAAGATGATCGGAGTGGAACTTTAACCATCAACCAAACTGCTTGCAGGGATGATGTTGTAGCTGGGCTGCCGGGGTTCGTTCGATTGATTTTTAGCCAAAATGCTTACCGCTGAAAATGAATTCTTTTAACCCTGTTGACACTGATGAAGTTGAAAAGAGACCAGATGAAAGAGCCGAGGAGCCCCGAGGTCAGCCTTCTGTCCCCTTCAGCTGAGTCCCATGGGAGGCAGCGTGTGTGAGTCAGATGTAGGAGGGCTGTGTGTGTGTGTGTGTGTGTGTGTGTTCATTTATTCAGTGGTCAGTGATCTGCTTGGCCTCCCAGAGGACCCTGACAAGTGTTTCAATAGGCAAAGCCATCATGGCTTTGTACTGCCTTATCCCACATCTGTGCATCCATAGACTTGGTGTATTTGTTTGTCTGTATCTGTGTCTTAAAGAGAAGGAATACTCACATTAATATAGTCTGCATACAGTTGACAAGCTGTACTTGGATTTGCAGCAGACAGTTGTGCGATTTGTTTATTTGTGTGCTCGTGTGCTCCATTGATTTCAGCCTTTTTGTTTGGTTCTCTATTGATCAGACCCATGCGCTTCCTCAGAACCCACTAATCATACGGAAATCATTACACATCCAAAGACCTTCACCTACATTAGTTACCAGCCATCTTCAGTTAATGATGTGAGGCATAGCCAGAGTTTGTCTTTTTTATTAAGGGATCCCCTCAAAGGAAAACTTTGTTTTTGGTCATTTTTAACATATTGTGGCATTTTTCTGATGACTTTTTTTCTGAAAATGAAGGTCAAAACGGCATTTCTGAGTATTACCTTATTCAAATCATTGTGACAAAAAAATCCCATTTGAAAAAAAAAAAACTATATTTGTTACATAGAAAATATGCTGGACGGACCACAAGCTCTCTGCTCCACTCCATTCTGCTGCATCCATTTGTAGACAAGTCTTTTTTTTCCTCGTCTGAGCTGGCATCTGGGTCAAAACTGAACAGCTGGATAGTTCCAATATTGCTCAACCATATATGTTCCACCGGTAGTGGTAGGTTGGGGGTGTGAGGGGCTGTAAGCTAGCTGGAGAGCATTTAAACAGAGGTAAGGGGGGCAGGGTTGCTCAGTACCAACAGTCTTCCCCAAAACTTGGAAGTGAATTTCTAATGAACTGCTATGTCCTACAAAACAACAGTTTTTTTGTTTGTTTTTCATTTTGTTGGAAACATTAGTAATTAAAAGACTGGGAAGGGAGTGGGATGTTAACATGCAGCCTCATCAGTTGGTATTTTGGGTACTTTTATCCAAATACCATCCTTTACTCTGACTTTACTTAGTGGTCTATAGCAAGAATTATTTAAATATTTAGCAACAAACGGCTAATTTACTAGTATCAATCCCAGGTCACGAAACGGATCCATCTTGTCTCCTTTTATTGACACAAATGAATCAAATCAATAAGATGTGAATTAATAATTGTCATAAATACATTGAATATATTGGTTTTAGAGTTTGGTTTTTAGGGAAAGTTTTTTATTTTGTGTGCAGCCAGAGACTGCAGGTCATCCTCACTATTGTGCAGCTCTTCATCAGAGCCATGTGGACGCATGTCGCCTTTGCAGTCTCCACGGTTGCAGTTGTGTTTTGTGAGGCGGGACCCAGATGGCCCTCGCAGATGGAGGCCGTGGTCTTAAAAGAGATTACCCTCCTCTATTCTGGCTCCTTAAGACTGCCGTAGCCCAATTAGCTCGCTGACTAGCCTAGCATTAGCATAGCATTATTGGCTTGATCAGGAGGTTGCCGCCCCCGTGATCAGGTTAGGTTAATCATCCAGAAGCGAAGCGTGCCGCTCAAGAGGAAGGTGGGAACCGTGGACTGGTGCCCAGAAGAGGGAGAGGAAGAGCCGGAAGCAGGCAGGAGCTTTGCCCAGCGCTAAGTGGTTTATCAGCAGCCGAATCCCCAAGCTCCTCACATGAAGCGAGACGCCGGGTCAACCCATGCTGTTTGCTCTTTGGCACTGCAGAAATCTGGAACGGATTAAGGCCCTCGAGGAGCCGCGGCAGCACCTGCACGCATCCATGCACACAGACACCCCTCCCCCCGCGTGGGAGGCCACCATTACCGCTGTCATTCATAATTTGTTGCGTCTACACTTCCAGTCATCCAGACTTAGACAGATCCTGGTTATGATTGGTGTTGAGAAGATCTTTATAAACACCAACTTAAAGCTTTTATCACATCTGTGCTGCAAAGGGGAAAGTTGACCCTGGGAGGGTCACGAGGGGCGCTCAGGCTTTTTTATTTTTCAAAGGTTAAGCTAAGCAGAAGTTGACAGACCTTCAGGTTTAGATTGAAGCTTGTTGTCTAATGAAACAAAGCTGCATCTTCATCTTTGTTGACATTTAAATTTTCACACACTTTGAAGTTGTTTTCATGGATTTATAAGACGAACCATTTTGACTTAAAAAATGCTAATACACTTTTCATTCATAAGTTTTTGGTAGACAAAAGCATCCGTATTTAATTCATTTATCCATTGTCATTTTAAAGCATTTATTTTATCGTAGCTGATGAGCATTTGCAATTAGCACAGATGCACTTTTCAACTAGTTCATCATTATTTTCAATCAGATTGATGAATAATTTAAACTATTTAGGCTAACAAAGAAAAAAACGATTTATTTTGACCATTTAAGTCCCCTCCCCACAAAAAACCTTTATATTATCAGAATGATGATTTGTAAATCCACAGTGAAATGTTTGGCGTCACAAAGATCAATTATTTTCAAAGGTTTTTTTGTGTTTTTGTCCAAAATACATTTAAAAGGAAACATATAGCTACAGAATGATGGACTTCTCCGAACAAGTAAAAAAAAAAAAAAACTGGAGTTTGTTCAAATGTGATATGGAGTGTAAATGTCTAGCAGACAATAACAGCACTATATAAGTGCAGTCTTTTATGACGCTCCTGAAAAGCACTTCCTGTGAGTCTGCTCTCCCATGGAAAGCTGGGGTTGCTCCAGGCTTCCCTGGAACAGATCGATACATTTTAAAAATACATTTTTATCCTAAGAGTTTTGTATAAATGAGACGGAAAAAAGAAATATACAGAAATGGACATCTTACTATCATCCATAATGTATAGGTTATCGGAGCCCCTGAAGAGGTGAGATGGTTACACACCCCCCCCCCCCCCCCCATTTCCAGCCTCATAAAGAAGGACATTAGCCCGACTTGAAGATGACAGTGAGCTTCTCATGTGGCTTTGAACAGACCTCTGGCTGGGGCGGAAACATGAAAGACTTTCACAGCCCTGTGTGTGTGTGTGTTACTGCTCTTTAAAGACGGAGAGGGGAATCGTCTCCACGCCGCCATGTGCAGTTTATTATTTATTATTCCTCGCATGTTAGTGGAATAAATCAGGAACAAAAACCACGAATGAAGGGGAGGGGGCTGAAGCATTTACTGTGGTTTTATCAGCTGGAAAATACAGCGTTATCTCTTGGATGAATGCTTGCTGGGAGAGACACTGGACTTTATTGTAGAGTCGATGTAACGGGCGCTATAACTTTTATTACAAACTATGTCTGAGGTTTGTTTGAAGCCTGTCCATAAATGGCGAATTCATTCAAACTACATATACCCTCTTTGAAAAATGTGGTATTTCTAACAATATGCCCCCCAGGACTATTTTACACACAACATATAGACTGCTTGGTAGGAGTTTAGTGGGATTTTGTATTTGTTTTTTTGCTGGAAGGAGACATGCTAATTAAAAAAAAATATTGGTGTTTGTTTAAAGACCCACTTTGATCGTCGTTAGATCCATTTTCAATGCATCACCAGTGGTCTCTTAGTTATGATTATACAGTTTTTAGCCAAAACAAAAAAAACTTGTTTTTTTAGAACATAGTTTCTGCAGAGCAGCAGTAGTTTGTGCTATCTTAGATGACCCCACCCTTACATTGACATGTTCTCCCTACCAGGACAAAGGTGGATAAAGGTGAAGAGGATTTCATGTACCGTAATCCACGGACACCAGTGAAGATCACAAATCATTGAAGAAAAAAGGTTCTTGTGGGGTCTAGGTGACCCAACTCCCCCAATGTTAAAGTGCCTAGGATAGCACAAGGGTTAAATGATACTTTTTCCCCAGAGAGCTCTCTGTTTACACTCCCTCCCTGTAGCTTACAGCCCCTCACACCCTCAAGCCAGCATTACCGCTTCAGTTCACATCTGTTTTGTATTTTTATTAATTGGGGTATCTTTCTGATCTGATCCAATGTGCAGTTTCGGATTCCCAAGATAAAGCGACACATATCAAACCTTTTTTTTGTCAGCAGCTGCATACATCAAAACCATTAACAATTATGTTTTCTATTGTCTCTATAGTCCCCCCAAAATATCTGAGAAACGGATGTTCTAGTGATTTGTGGAACTTGTCTTGTTCTTTATAACTTGGGTTATACTAGCTTCTTCTTACATTTGGAATTTGATGTATAGACAAATGGATTTAGATATTTTAACATCTTGATATAGAAGAAATGTTTTTTTTTTGTTTTTGTTTTTTCCAACCTTCATTTCTTTTCCTTTTATGGATGATGCTTTTGTTTCAAATGGTGATGGAAATCTTCATCACATCAACCTGTTTTTCTTTTTTCATTACAAGTCCTGAAGTCTAAAATGAGTTGGAGTTAAATAGAAGACCTTATATTTATTATGAAGCTTAAGACTTTTTTTTATTCTTTCTCTCCTTGTTGCCTTTTTTTATTTTTCCTCTTCTGCGCATTAGCTATGTTTTTAAGCACATTGCCTACCTGGTAACTGAGGCATGTCTGTATCAATAACATCACATGCTGACGAGGTTCAGCCCCCGAAGGAAATTCAGCGGAATGGTCAGATGAGGACAGATGCTATTTTTAGTCAGGATGAAGGAACACTGCAAACTCTGAGGTTCGGTCAAGGTTTTCACAATAAAATTCCATCTTTAAGCCTCCCTAGCTATCAAAGACACACATCTCCTCGAGGTTTGGGCTTCCAGAAAACACCCAGAGCTCCGCGTTTGACTGCAGCACCTGTCAGTGACCACCTGCTCAACATCCCGGGAGACTTTCCACACCTCACTGCCCTCAGGACAAATTCCTGACGTCCTGTGGGAGCGGACAGGAAGCACATGGAGCTCTGAATAATCTAAACCTCGCTCAGAGATGCTTGTGGGATTAGGGGAATATTTTATTTGGGGGTTGAGCGTAACAGAGGTCAATTAGAAAAGGCTTTTATGTAACAGTCCATGACTGTGCAAAAATGCAGTTACAGAACTACGGCCAGAGCATATATTTATTCAATTTGAAAGGTTTTGGAAATGTATTAAGTTAGTAGTTAGTAGTAGTTAGTAGATAATTTAATGTTTTGCATTTGTTTGAAATTGAAACGTTTTTATTCCCACCCACTTTTCCACGAGTCATCCTTTTTCTAATGTTTTTTATAATCATAGAGGGATAAAATAAAAGCTAAAGAAATATATATATATATAGAAAGGCATAATGATAAACGCCCAGTTTGGCTTCTATAGTTGTGATATTGGATGTTTTTTTTTTTTTTAAGGGAAATGTTTCTTTGGGATTATATTTACTTTGAAGAGAAATTTCCACCCTAAGTAATGATGATAATCTTGATTTGAAACCTGATATTCAACATTTTGAAATCTTCTCCATCTTTGAAATTGAAATGAATGCTCTAAAAGCCCACTAATCTTCTGGTTTTTGGGGGATTTCTCAAACTAAAATCGTCCTGTCAGTAAAAAGCTGAAGAGTTTGTCCCTGCAGCCCTAGCCCGGCGGCGGAGACGGCGGCGGTAACGCAGAACACATGCAGGGCAAGAAGCCCCCAGCGGCCTCCGTCAGTTCATCTGTAGAGGAATGTGTTGGTTGGGAGCGTCCCCCTCCTTCCCCCTATCCTTCAGGAATCCCGTAGGAAAAAGGAATGAAGGGAGTACGTCTCCTTCAGGACACGGGGAGAGATGTTTGTGTGCCTCCTCAGAATTCACATTTGTGTATGCAAACAATAAAATGCAGGGCTAATTTCCACGGGGGGGGGCTGCCACTCCTTTCCCTCTTTGTTCTTTTTTGCGATCAATTTAAAACTGACAATTAAGAATTGAGCCCAAGACGTATCTAAAACACTGAAGCTTTCTGAGTCTCTCCTCGTTCTGCCTCCTCTCCTGTGCCTCCTTCAGGGACATCAAGCCGGACAACATTCTGCTGGATAAGAAGGGTCACATCCGCCTGGCAGACTTCGGCTCCTGCCTTAAACTCATGGAGGACGGAACTGTAAGTTTCTTCCACTCTGCTGCCACTGTTGCTCGATGGAGTCCAAAGCAAACATACCAGAGTTTTACTAACCCTTTTGTCCACCACCCCCCCCCCCACGCACACACAGCTGTCCCCTGAGGGGTGTGCGGTTCTGCTGCTCGCCTTGCAGATTGTGATTCTGATAATTTTGCGGTATGAAATGAAAATGACAGGAATTCAAACAAAGACCGGTTTCAGGTGTTCAGGATTCAATGGTTTTTGCAAACAGGAAACTGGGCTTTTGGGGTTTTCTCCCCTAATGACGCACTTTAGCATCAGCATTCCAATATCTGCATTTCTCCTTCTCTCTGTACTTTAGATGTGTTATGAAGGTCCAACAATTGATTGATATATACGTGGGACTGTAATAATGATCTATCTGCTCCCGAAAATTTAAATGCAAATGTTTGTGACATCAGAGATCGCTGGTTCACTGTTTTCATAAAAATAGTAGTGGTGTAAAAAACAACACTTCAGGCGATTTAATTATTGCGCTAAAATTGTAAAAAAAAAAAAAAGTTAGATATGAAGTCTGTAAACTAAACAAACAAATTCCACTATTGCCATCAAAAGTAAATAAACCTTCAAAATAAAATGTCAGTAAAAGTTTTCATTTTCAAAGTAAAACATGATTTTTTTGTTGTGGAAAAGAAAAGTGAAAACAGTTTTGAAAAATTACATACTTCTAAATTATAGTAGGCAATTTGAATTTAAAATAAAAAAGAAAAGAAATAAAAAGTATGACGTAATCTTGTGATCAATGAGTGTCATAGGACTGTCTGCCAGCTTGGTGGAGAAGCCGGACTGGAACGCGTCTACAAAATGTTCATCTAAAACAGAGGAGCCCAATATGTGATCTACCCACACTTCCTCTGTAATCAACCCGGGTGATTAGGAAGGAGGTCTGGGTAGATTCTAGGCCATCAAAAATGAACCATCCTTACCCTGATGTTGTCACTTGATTGACATGCAGAATGGCTGATACATACATGACTGCGTGTTCAGCTATGCTTCGCTAGCAGATATTTCGTTTTTCTTCCTCCTAAACTTCAGGAAGGCGCGAGCGTTTACCGTCAGACCCCTAAATGTGGATGTAGCTGCTAATGTGCCTCATCTTTTCTCAATTGGAGTTCAGTCACTCAAAAAGAACCTTGAACAGAACGCACATGAACATGTGAACCCACAAACACACTGGTCCAATCCAACAGTCTGTTAAAAGGAAAAACAACAGAGAAACTTTTTGTCATGTTGTAATCCCAAATATTTATCTACATTTATCAATTTAATTCAGAAATATTGTCTAATTCACTTGAGAATCTACTTTTCATAATGAGAGTATTAAAGTACATAAATATGGAAAATGATTATTTTACTATGATTTTATTCAATAAACAATAAAATGTTTTGTGTACATGTAGAAAGTTATTTTTTGTCATTTCAAAAGTAGGTTGCATGCCAAACAAGTGCGGGCACCCCTGGTTTACAGTAACAAATACTGTTTCTTTCTGATCAAATGTGTGTTTTTATCTTGTGTTTTATGTATTCTAATCTCCTGTTCTAAATACTGGTATAAATGATGGTATTTATTACACATTATTTTGATTTTCATAAACTTAGCAAAAAGATGTGCCTATAAAATCCCGTCAAACATAATTATTGAATTGTAAGAATTGTGATTTGTTCTGTGAATCGTTGATTTGTGAATCAGATCTAAGTAACGATCCACAGGCCTAATAGGTATTGTCGTTTGATGTAACCTAAAAAAAAACTCACCATAACTGGTTTAGCAGAAGTCACAGAGCTGTTATTCTCTCAGAGTTGTGTCGTCTGGGCTGTTTTTGTGGATATTTTGCCCTGATTTGCTGCTTTGCTCTGTCAGGTCCAGTCCTCGGTGGCAGTGGGAACTCCAGACTACATTTCCCCAGAGATCCTTCAGGCCATGGAGGATGGAAAAGGAAAGTACGGCCCCGAGTGCGACTGGTGGTCTCTGGGTGTGTGCATGTATGAAATGCTGTACGGCGAGACTCCTTTCTATGCAGAGTCCCTGGTGGAAACCTATGGGAAGATCATGAACCACAAGGTGAGCCTTTGGAGCTTGAGAATAACGTTTTACTAGAAGCCCACTCACACGTCTGCCTTAATAATGCCCCGCAGGAGCGATTCCAGTTCCCGAAGCAGCTAACCGATGTGTCAGAGGAAGCCAAAGATCTGATTCGCCGGCTCATCTGCAGTCGGGAGCACAGGCTGGGCCAGAACGGCATTGAGGACTTCAAGCAGCACCCTTTCTTCTCTGGTAGAACTCTGATTGTCTTCTCGTTTTCCAACCGTGCCGACCAAAATAATCATAACTAAGCGGTTAGCAGCAACTGTTTACACAGATAGTCTGACCTTATTTTTAGAAGATCACGTACTTAACTGAGCACAGTCATGCAAACAGGCTCCTTCCATCATCTGGATAAGCTGTTTTTAGGATAAGATGGGTGGAATGTACCAGTTCGGTTCTGTAGGACTATTTAACTTCCTTTAGCAATCTGGATCTGAATAAAAAACAAACCTATTATTAAAAAACAATGATTTGTAATAATCTTCTGCTGTAATGTGAAAACAGATTCTTCACAAATATCATTCAATCAAGAACAAGCTTTTTAGTTGACATACTGGCAAATGTAATTTTCCCATAATTTTTATATACTTAATTAGCGTTCTGCTTACAGGCATTGATTGGGACAACATCCGTACTTGTGAAGCCCCCTACATCCCAGAAGTCAGCAGTCCCACAGATACCTCCAACTTTGACGTTGATGACGACTGTCTAAAAAACTCTGTAAGTTTTGTTTTCAGACCTAAAATGTATTACTAAAATGTAAACTGTAAAATTACTTTATTCATCAAATAATTGATAGAATATTCTTTTTTTTATTAAAATGTTTTTAAACCCTTTGATGAAATCCACCACAAAAATGTGCATTTGTAAGATATAGATGGTATCAATTATGATACATTGAGTGATTTTTGCTCACAACAAAGTTCATTTAATATGCACAAAAAGGACAAGAGTGCACCTTATATACAGGTACCCACATTTTTAACATGGTTTAGCTGTATTATAAAAAATTAATTATCAACAATGGAGCATTAGGGCCAAAATAAAACAAAATAAGAATGATAATAAAATAAAACAAAAATGATAATAAAGTTATAAAATTATGAGTAAAAAGGTGTACTTTACATCCCCTAAATCCATCGAATTCGTCTCTTTTGAGCAATTGCTTTGAGACCGGCGTTTCTTCTGCGTTGCCATTTGTAGCAACTACTGATGCACACCTACAGTGCCCTCTAGTGGTTCTTAGTGGTAATGTAATGTACTCATAAGCCTATTGTTTTTAGAAAAATCGCATACAAGTCGCACTTGAGTAAAAATTGCACCCCCCGGCTAAACTAGGCAAAGAAAAGTGACTCATACTCACAAAAAACTGTTTTTGTTTATTTTTCTTAAGTTCTTTTGTTAGCCATATTCATCCATTGCGATATACAATAAGAAGTCATTTTTAAAAAATCAATAAAATTTGAATAATGTTGTAATCTTTTTCCCGCCAAAAGTATTTTTGAGATTTCACGGGAGCAGCCATTTTGAAAAGAGCAAGAAAAACCCTTCTACTGCCCCTAGGGGAATGATGAAGAACTGAAAACATGGACTAAGTTATACACAATGGGTTTTAAAGGAACTTTTGGATTAGACTAATGGGATAGGGGTCTCAGAAATCTATCATATATGATATGAATGTGTATATAGAGTCAAAATATTATATATGTTCGTCTAGTATGAAATCTTACTGGTTTTTACGTCTCTTTCAGGAGACCATGCCTCCTCCGTCGCATACAGCCTTCTCTGGTCACCATCTGCCCTTTGTTGGTTTCACCTACACAAGTAAATGGTGAGTCTTTACTCCTTGATCCAAAGCAATGCGAGAAGGTTTATAGAAGTTGTTCCTAATTAATGGGTGTGTAAACCTGTTGGCTCAGTGTTTTTTCTTACTTTCTTCTTGCAGCACCTTGTCAGATCGGGGCTGTCTGCGGCAGCTCTCGGGGGAGCGGGGTCAGACGGGGGAGGACCAAGTGGACCTGGATGTGAAGCGCAGCCTGGAGGACAGCCTGGCCACTGAGGCCTACGAGAGGAGGATACGGCGGCTGGAGCAGGAGAAGACGGAGCTGAGCCGCAAACTGCATGGTGGGGGTCATGGAAGCACTTCATAAATGCATGTGCTCACAATGTTTGGCATCAAAAAGTGCGATTATTTGCAACGCCTTGTTACAGAGTCGACTCAAACGGTTCAGGCGCTCCAGCATCCGACCACCGAGAGCCCCCTCAGCTCCACCAAAGAGGTGGAGATAAGGAGCCTGAAAACTGAGATTGAAATCCTCAAGAAACAAATAGCAGGTTAGAATTGATCTGGTCCAACTATTTACCTATAAAATAAAATTAGAAATGTGGAATTTTCTGACTTCCTCCAACTTTTCCACCACATTTTTACAAAAATATGAAATTTTCTCATATGCCAGAATCTGGCCAACTGGAGAAGAAGCTGGAGGATGTGACATCAAGCCGCAGGGACCTGGAGGATTCATCTAAACACATCAAGACTCTGGAGAAACAGCTGAAGAGCCTGACCCAGGAGAGGGACGAGATGCAGAAGGTGGAGGCACTTTCTTAACTATGGAAGCAAGAGAGGTGGAGGACGGGCCTGAAATGCTGCTCTTCTCTTTTTGGTGTTGTCCAGGACCTGGTGGAGGCCAGCGAGAGGCTGAAGTCTCAGTCCAAGGAGCTGAAGGAGGCTCACAGCCAGAGGAAGCTTGCCATGCAGGAGTTTTCTGAGCTCAACTCGACACTAACAGACCTGCGGTACAGAAGCTTCCATCTTCCTCCCTACTAGCCTGTGTGTTTCTGTATTATTGATGGAATTCTGGTGAAGTTTTTCCTTTAAAACGCTGCAAGTTTCTCCTTCAAAGACCAACAAAGTCTTCCACTGCTCAGTGTATGAAGCTGAATCTGAATCTGTCCTTACAGGTCTGCAAAGCAGCGCCTTGCTCGTCAGCTGCGTGACAAGGAGGAGGAGATGGAAACGCAGAGTCAGAAGGTTGAGGCTCTCCGCCTTGAGGTGCGAAAGGCTGAGAGGGCTAAGAAGGAGGTAGAGTAGAATCCCTGTGGTTGGTAGCACCTTCCTGCACTTTCTTTCCTCTTTAGTTTATATCTTTTTGGCTTTCTGTGTTGGTTTTGAGTGTTGTAGATGTTATTTTTTTAGGTTGGTTTGTAGGACACAGATGGATGTTTGCAGCAGTTGCTGGAGTCTCCGTCTGTCTTCAGGTCGAGGTGCTGGCAGAGGAGCATGCAGCCGAGGCTCAGAAGGAGAAGAAGATCAGGGAGCGAAATGAGCAGTACAGCAGGCAGCTGGAGGAGGAGCTGGAAGGCCTGAAGGTGCAGATCACATCTCTGAAAGTTCCCTGATGGTGGATCACCAGCCTTGACTCTGTTACCTTCTCCTCAATCCAGTCAAAACAGTCGGGCTCCTCGGTCACGCCGGCCGCAGCAGACCAGACGCAGGAGGTGGGCCACCTGCGTGGAGAGATGGAGAAGAAGACGCTCTTGTACGAGGAGGAGCTGGCTCGAAGGGAGTCGCAGCACAGCACCGAGCTAAAGGCCCTGCGGAAGGAGCTGAGAGACGCTGAGAGCCAGCAGCTGACCCTACAGAAGGAGATCCTGATGCTCAAAGACAAGCTGGACAAGGCTCGCCGCCAGAGGTACAGCGCCCCATCTCTTAGTCATGTGATCATGTCCAAGAAACATGTCTGATCAGCACCTTGTCCTGTTCCTTCACAGTAATGACTCAGTGAGGTAATCACAGCTTTATTAAGGTGTTCTCCTCTGTCTAATATCTGTCCCTTGTACAGTTTTAAACTCTGAGTCGTGTCTTTTATGTAGATAGCTCCGCTGTGTTTTTGATTGTCTTCCAAAGACGTTTGCTTAGAAAATGAGGAAGCAAATATTTTAAATCAGAGCTACAAGCTATTGCCTTTTAAAAATGGATGAATATTTACAGAAGTCAACAAAAACAAAACATACGTTTTACTTTTTGGGTTAAAGTTGTTCCTCTCAGGTTTGCACGCTTTAGCGCCGGAGCTTTAGCACCAGCGTCTCCTTCTCTTGACTTCCGACGAGCACAAATTTCTAATGAACTCCGGCTGCTCTGCAGAAACTATGTCCTTGAAAACAGCACACGTTCTTTGGCTAAAAATGTCATATTCATAATTAAAAGACCACTGGGAACGCTTCTAAAATAGATTTAAAGATGATCAGAGTGGGTCTTTAAATGAGTTCCTTCTGTTAAAACCGATTTCTTCTCAAACCCAGAAGTACAGTGGGAGTTCTGTAATCTCAGGCCCCTGGATTCCCAGCAGTCAATCTCACTTTTCTTAATACGATTTTAATCGGCTTTTGTTTTTGTAGCCTTCCCTTCCTGTCCGCTCGTACCGACACATCGTTCTCTGCTTTCTGATGCATATTTCAACAGGACACTGGATCAGGTTCTAGCTGCATCCAAGTGCTTCGACAGAAACGGAAACCCTTCATTTTCTCTAACGATAAAGTGGAATACAATGCCATTTTCAAAGTGTCCATAAAATTGAAGTTCAAATTAGTTGATGTGTGTTTAGAAACTCCAGTTTTTCCAGTGACAGAAGAAAAGGGTCGGTTTGCACATTTTATTTTCAAAGGTAAATACAAATTTGCTTTTCTTGCAGGCAATGTGAGGAAGAAGAGTTTGAGACGGAGTACAAGCAAAAGTACGAGAGAGAACGAGTTCTGCTCACAGAGGAGAACAAGAAGCTGTCCAGTGAACTAGACAAGGTACTTTCTATGAGTCTGATCAAATAAAAGATCATTTTTGCATGAACTGCAGTCACAAACAGGAACTCAACCTCTTCTCACACAGTGCAGGCTTTAAATGTCGTGTAATGACACCTTTGATGACAGATGAACATTCATTTTTGATGGTTTCTCACGTTTGCTCCTGTGCTTCCCTCAGCTGAGCAGAATGTTTGAGAAGGTGAGCAGCTCTCATCAGCATCTGGAGGACGAGATGAAGGAGCTGGCTGACAAAAAGGAGAGCGTGGCCCACTGGGAGGCGCAGATCACAGAAATCATCCAATGGTAACATGCAGCATGGAGAACACGCCGCGCCGTCTCAAATGTTGCAGAGCAGCTGGGAAGCTGACAGACATCTTCACACACACACTCACTCACGTGCGCGTGAGCAGGGTCCTTGTGGATCGAGTTCCTCCCTGCAGTAAAGGCGCGTTAGATCCTGCATGCCTCTGAAGACACCCCCACCATCCGCCCTCGCCTCCTCTGTGATCATTTCACTGCAGCTGCTCGGTCCGCCTCTGTCAGACGAGCCCGCGGTCTTTACATGACGCACATACCGAACACACACACACACAATGAAGCTATGCAAAACACAAATCCAGGACTCCAACCACAAAACCTTTTTTCCAAGATGCTCTTCCAAAGACATGACAGGGATTTAGTGTGGAATGTTGCCCTCTGGTGGCAGTATTCCAGTCCTGCAGTCAACCATGACTAGAAAAAGCAGTTCTCAGATGTTTTTAAAACTTTATAAACTTTTCTGGACTTGCAGATAAGAATATCAACCAGTAATACATATATGTGTTGGTTGAACACATTGATTGTATATGAGAACTGTACTGAGTGACTGTTTTCCCCGTCTTTCAAACAGGAAGTACCGGCTGTCTCTCAGAAGCCAGAATCCCATAGACCTCTATCACTCAGTCATGCTATTTGTTAGAATAGTCATTCTTGCTCTTCTACCATTTTTTTTTAAACATGTTCTCATTTTTCATACTTATTATTTTTGTCAGTTATAATCTGAGGCTATAATCTGACCGTTCAGATGCCTCAATAAAAGTATGTGGTCTCACGTCAAACATCTAAAACATTTGATTGACAGATTCTGTCTTTATAGTGGTAGGGGAGTAGACTCCCAACAAGCTCACTCCTGATTGGTCAGAGTGGTTTCCATAAAAAAAACGCTGATTCAGACCAATTACTGCTTACTGACGATGTGTGGCTCCAACATGGCGACGTCCAGTAAGCCATTTTCTGAGTGGCGTCACAGTCGCTCGGTCCAGTTCTCTTAAACAGTCGATGGTTGAACTCCACCAGGGTTAGTGTTGGTTATGAATGATGTTTGATAGTAGGTCATCAGAGAGAGTTTAATTCCTAACACGTTTTTTTGACTGCAGGGTGAGTGATGAGAAGGACGCTCGGGGTTACCTTCAAGCTCTGGCCACTAAGATGACGGAGGAGCTGGAGGGGCTGAAGAACACCAGCCTTGGAGCCAGAGCCACAGTAAAAACCCGCTCTGGTTTTTAGAAAGAACGCTACAGTGAAACCTTTGTCTAAGGTCCCGTCTTTTGTTTGTCTGTCAGGACATGCCATGGAAGATGCGGCGTTTGGCTAAGCTGGACATGTCGGCGCGGCTGGAGCTGCAGTCCGCTCTGGACGCCGAGATCAAAGCCAAACAAGCCATCCAGGACGAGCTGACCCAAGTCAAGGCCAACTGCTTCTCCACAGAGGGGTATGCGGCCTTCATCTTCCTCACTCAACTTGCAGTCAACCTGCTAACAAAAATATCTGTGATCCGCCAGGAAACTGCAGGACATGGAGAGTAAAAACAAGGAGCTTCTGGCTGAGATTGAGCGTCTGAAAAAGGAGACGGAGGAGCTGCGACTCAGAAGAGGTATGCACCACTTCAGAAGTAGCTCCATGTTGGTTAGTGCAGACACTCCCCACAGAGCTTTTTCTGGAGGTTTGTCTGAGCGTCGAGGACAAACAATCCTGAGCTGGTCTCAGGATTTGGTCATGTGACTGCTTTTGTGGAGCGCCACCTTTGATGCTTTTTATTATTTGCTCTGTGTCTTTAGGTGTCAAGCACCAGGATTCCCAGAATTCTTTCTTGGCTTTCCTTAACGCCCCCACCTCGGCCCTCGACCAGTTTGATGTGAGTTTCCTGCTGGCTGATCGACTAAAGCGGATATGATCTGCCTCATAAATCTGATTAGTCTGCTTTTGGTTTTATTCCAGTCTTTTTCCTACTTGTGTTCACAAGAATGTTATTTTTTTTGTTTGCTTCTCTGGTACATCAGGACTCTTATTCCTCATCCTCCTCTTCTTTAATTGAGTTTTGGGAAGATGTAAGTTGATTTAGGGTCAAACATCCCCCCGTGACTGTAGCTGTAGCTCCTGTGTGTCAGTGAAAGCTTCAGGATTTGGACCAAACGTTTTAATTATATGAAAGCGAATCCCTAAAAGTGTCATAGTGACGTATTCTGACCCTTGTAAGCCCCGCCTCTTTCAGTTTGTGTTTATCCATCAGCATCCCCCCTTCACTTCCTGTCTTTGGTGCCCCACTTTGTAGAGAATCAGATTTAAAGCTGCGATGAGCAGCCCAGGAAGCTCGTTTTTGGTCTTGTTTATTGTTCTTGGGAGACGCTGCCTGGCGTAGTGACGTCCTGCGTCCTCTCAGGTTTTCTCCTGTAGTCTGTGAAATCTGTGTCCGCCTCTAACCTCCACCTCTGTGTCTCTGCCGCTCTCCGCCTCTCTTCCTGAAGCGCTCGCCATCCGTCGGCCCGGGTAGCAAAGGCAGACGTGTAAGCACCACCACCACTGCACTCCCGCCACCGTTTTGTTTGTTACCCATCCAGAGCTCTCCTCTCATCATCACCTGGATTTTTGTGGCTGTCTGAATGCATGGCAGGAGCTCTGGAAAATGAAAAAAGGATTTTGGTTTTCTTTGGAGATTTGTTTTTATGGGAAATGGTTATGCTTTTGTGTATGGCTGTGCATGGTTTCTGGGGTTGCTATGGTGACGGATTGGGTTAAGCTAGGATGAAAACGTGATTGTCTTTCTGTGAATTTTACATCCTCAACCTTTTCCTAATGTTTGCTCCTCTTTCTCCCTTAGGTGGACTCTGTGGACAACTTCACACCGTCCAACACGCCATCCCGGGACGACGACCCCAAGTCCCACATCAAGTCCCGCTCCCGCTCGCCCTCCATGGCCAGCGATATGGAGCCCATAGAGGTCAGACGACGGACGGGCTGCTGGCAGCCAAATGTCTGCTTTGGAGGAAATGTTGACATTCTAAATAAAAAAATCAGATCAGCAGAAACTCTTCTGCTGTCATTGTTGTGCAGATCATTCATTTTGGATTTGGAGTAATGAAGTTATGGAGAAATGTTTGGAACGAAGCAGAACAGGACTGGTGCTCAGTCTGGGAATGTGCAACAAATTCAAATTGTTTTAGAATTTCAAGTGAAAAAGTCAGAATGTTTTACACTTTACAACGACAAAGAACAGTATTTAGTAGAATCTTATTTATACATTCATTTGGTTGAAATCCTTCTTAAGCTTTTTATTCACTGCTAGCTTACTGTCAGAATTTGGCTTCTCTGTTTTCTCTCTTGTTTGGTCAACTTAGATCAGGGGTCTGCAACCAGAGCCGCATGAGGGTCTTCTGGTTAAAGTACAAAAGGTCTCTCATTTGCAAAAGTAACATTTATCAGACAGCAAGAAAAACAAAACAGTCACAAACAGTGAATCCACCACCAGGCTCCTAACTACAGTACCCATAATGCTCCAGCATTCTGTCAAGCAGTGCAGCTTCATAGTTTTCAACAGTCAAACATTTTGAATTCTGTGTACTACAGATAATCAATTCGATGCCATAAAGCAGAATTTACACACCGGTGCACCGGAAATCGGTGCTAAAAACATTTTATATTTATTATAATAGTAACAAGCTTAGATGCAAATCTGTTTTGTTTTTCTGAAGGGTGAAGTTGGATTTCAGGGCTTCCTGTAGGTTTTTGTCAGTGAGAAATCACCCTGTATGTCTCTTTCAGTGTTGGTGGTTGCAGACTCCTGTTGATCTTAGCATCTGCAGCCTGATTTAATGGAGATCTACTGGAGAATAATGGAGATTTAGTTCTTTTTATCTAGAATCTGACATCTGTGTTATAAACCAACTAACTTTGCTTTTGCAGCTGATCGACCATCAGCCCCGCTCGGTGCAGACCCCCACCATGCGCTCGGGGGGTTATGGCAGCATGGGCCGCTGCTCGCCGAAGGTCAGCTTTCCTCCAAAGCGCCGCTCTTTATTCGCGTCAGTCCCGATCGTGTGTGAGAGCGGTGTTTGTCCTTTACAGCCCAAAGCACATCAGTTTGTGGTGAAGTCCTTCAGCGGCCCTACCAAGTGTAACCAGTGCACCTCACTCATGGTGGGGCTCATTCGACAAGGTTGCATGTGTGAAGGTAGGAGGAGGAGCCCCCATCTTTTAAAGATCTTCATTCACGGTGCAGAAAATCTAGACACTGTTGTGTTTTCTTGTGTTTCAGTGTGTAACTTCTCCTGTCATGTGACCTGTGCGGACAAAGCTCCGGCCGTGTGTCCCGTCCCTCAGGATCAGACTAAGGGTTCGCTGGGGATCGACCCCCAAAGGGGCATCGGTACCGCCTATGAAGGCTACGTCAGGGTGAGAGATCCTTCGCCAAAGTGGGCGTGGCTTTGCTGTTAGCCTGCGCACAGGTGTTACTTCTGCGTGTGTTTGCTTTGTGTGTTCCAGGTGCCCAAACCCACCGGGGTGAAGAAGGGCTGGCAGAGGGCGATGGCTGTGGTCTGTGACTTCAAGCTCTTCCTCTACGAGCTGGGCGAAGGCAAAGCCGCACAGCCGAGCGTCATCGTCAGCCAAGTCATCGATATGAGGTCCGTCTGCTCTCCCAAATCTTTCCACCGCTTCTTTGTATTTATTTAATTTTTTAAACAAGCTGCGGTTTCCTTTTCAGGGATGAAGAGTTCTCCGTCAGCTCCGTCTTAGCCTCCGACGTCATCCATGCCAGCCGCAAAGACATTCCCTGCATCTTCAGAGTGAGTTCTGCAGCAGAGGCCGCGTTCGCACCTGCAGCAGCCATCCACATCCTCAATCTCCATGCTTTCCCCTCAGGTGACGGCCTCCCACCTCTCCGCCTCCAGCAGCCAAAAGACCTCCATCCTGATGCTGGCGGACAGCGACCAGGAGAGAAACAAGTGGGTGGGGCTCCTCGGTGAGCTCCACCGCATCCTCAAGAAAAACAAACTGAAGGACCGCTTTGTCTACGTCCCGAAGGAGGCATACGACAGCACGCTGCCGCTCATCAAGGGCACCCAGTCTGCTGCCATCATAGGTGGGTCATGTCAGCATTTTGGGCGTCTTCTCAGTCCAGAAATGTCCTCTAATTTTGCTAATAAGGAGTCTGTCCCCTCAGATCACGAACGTGTGGCGCTGGGCAATGAGGAAGGCCTTTTTGTCATCCATGTCACCAAAGATGGTACGACCCACCAGAACATCTGGACGCAGATGTTTTCCTCCACGCAAATAAATAACTTTTCATCTCTTTCCTCAGAAATCATCCGGGTGGGCGACAACAAAAAGGTTTACCAGATTGACCCCATCCCCCAGGAGCACCTGCTGGCGGTCATCTCAGGCAAGAACCGCCACGTCCGCCTCGTCCCCATAATGGCGCTGGATGGACGCGAGACTGATTCCCAGAAACTCGTTGAAACTAAGGGCTGCCAGAGGATCGCGTCTGGTCCGGTCCGAAACGGCTCGCTCATGTGCCTTTGCGTGGCCATGAAGACTAAAATCATCTGTTATGAGGTGAGGAAGACCCTCCGCCGCTAGGAAGCATCTAAGAAAGGAAACGACCATAAAGGCGGGACTTCTTCCAATCTTTCAGGTGAATAGGAGTAAAGCCCATTACCGCCGGCTGCGAGACGTTCAAGCTCCTGCCACGATTCAGTGGATGGGTCTGTTTGGAGATCGCCTTTATGTGGGGTACCAGTCGGGCTTCGTGCGCTACAGGTATGCAGCAGACGTCCAGCAGACAGACGACCGAGCCCCCGCAGAAACTGAACGTCTTGTATTTGACAGCATCCCTGACAACATGGCCATGGTGAGCCTCCTCCACCCTGAGGACCACACGCTGGCCTTCATCCCACAGCAGAACCTGGAGGCGCTGTGCGCCGTGGAGATCTCCAGCAAAGAGCTGCTGCTCTGCTTCAGCTCCATCGGGGTGTACGTGGACTCGCACGGCCACCGCTCACGCCAGCAGGAGCTCATGTGGCCGGCCACGCCCAACGCTGCCTGTGAGTCAGCCTCTGACTGACGCACTTCAGTGATGTCACCAACTGAAGTAAATAAAATTCTCATTTGGATTAGGCTACAACGCCCCCTACCTGTCGGTGTACAGCGAGAATGCAGTGGACGTGTTTGATGTCAACACCATGGAGTGGATCCAGACCATTCCTCTCAAGAAGGTCAGGAGAGCACAGCATGTGACTCTTTGCCGCCACCTAGTGGACAGCACAAGAATTCTTTTTTTTAATAAATTTTTTTTGGCTGTCAAATCAAAAACATTTAATGCTGCGTGTGCTCCCTCTGTAGGTGCGACCTCTGAATGTGGACGGCTCTCTGAACCTGCTGGGCCTGGAAACTGTGCGCCTCATCTACTTCAGAAACAAGATGGCCGGTAAGACTCTGTGCCAGTCTGGTGCTACAGGAAAGAAATTTTGTTGCGTTAAAAAAAGAAAGAGCTGCTGAACTGATGAAAAGGTCGGGATGCAGCAGAAATGTGATGAAAATCAGGCTGTTGCCTAGCAACGGCGTTTCCGTGCTTGTGGTCAGAAGCATTTCGTCAGCGTTCCCTTTGTAAACGAGGCGATCTTTCAGAGGGCGATGAGCTGGTCGTCCCGGAGACTTCAGACCAGAGCAGGAAGCAGATGGTGCGCAGCAACAACAACAAGAGGAGATTCTCGTTCCGAGTGCCTGAAGAGGAGCGCCTTCAACAGAGGAGGTGGGGGCCCTGAGTGCACCCCGCTATTGACCCGCTGTGAGGAGATTCTCCTTCATTTGTCTGTTCCTCTGTCCAGAGAGATGCTGCGAGACCCAGAGATGAGGAACAAGCTGATCTCCAACCCCACCAACTTCAACCATGTGGCCCACATGGGACCAGGAGACGGGATCCAGATCCTCAAAGACCTGCCCATGGTACACCAACACACTCCTCCTGCTACCTCCCCCCTCCCCCCACACAGGCTGCATCTACAGGTGCAGCCTCCTATGTAGCGACACCATCTTTATGTTTGTGAGCATGCTCTGTAGCCGTGCACCCTCCTCACTTCTCTCCCCCACACTGCACTCTGTTCTCCACCGCCTGCGTCTAAACCAGAACCTCCGTGTTCAGGAGAGCCGCGCAGGATTCAGCGGCTCCGCCAGCATCGCCTCCATCACCAAGAACCGGGGGGAGCCGGGCCGCTCCATGAGCGCCAGCAGCGGACTGGGCATACGTGAGTGAATGCAGCTCTTGGTGTCACCGCCACGCTCCTCTGTGTACAAACCGGGTCTCTGCACCTCTCTCCTCCTCTCTGCTCCTCTCTGCTCCTCTCTCCTCCTCTGTCCTTCTCTCTCCTTCTCTCTGCTCCTCTCTCTCCTCCTCTGTCCTCCTCTCTGCTCCTCTGTCCTCCTCTCTGCTCCTCTCTCCTCCTCTGTCCTCCTCTGTCCTCCTCTCTGCTCCTCTGTCCTTCTCTCTGCTCCTCTCTCCTTCTCTCTGCTCCTCTCTGCTCCTCTCTCCTTCTCTCTGCTCCTCTCTCTCCTCCTCTGTCCTCCTCTCTGCTCCTCTGTCCTCCTCTCTGCTCCTCTCTCCTCCTCTCTGCTCCTCTGTCCTCCTCTCTGCTCCTCTGTCCTTCTCTCTGCTCCTCTCTGCTCCTCTCTCCTTCTCTCTGCTCCTCTCTGCTCCTCTGTCCTCCTCTCTGCTCCTCTGTCCTCCTCTCTGCTCCACTGTCCTCCTCTCTGCTCCACTGTCCTCCTCTGTCCTCCTCTCTGCTCCTCTGTCCTCCTCTCTGCTCCTCTGTCCTCCTCTCTGCTCCTCTGTCCTCCTCTCTGCTCCTCTGTCCTCCTCTCTGCTCAGGCTCGTCCTCCCAGAACGGCAGTGCTCTGCGGCGGGAGCTGTCGGGAGGAAGCTATGGGTCCAAACGGCAGACCATGACGTCTCCCTCGGAGAGCTCCCTGTCCTCTGGAGGAGGGATGGACTGCATCGACGCTCCTCTCTCGCAGTTTGACAAGGAGGTGAGTGGAGGCTTGTGCGGTTGACTCCAGACTTCTTTGGGTTTAACATGCAAGGATCTGAAGGAGTTCAGAGTTTGATGTAGAGTTTAGTTTCCACCCAGCATCAGCCTAGCAACATCTGTGTCCCCCCCAACCACCGCAACGCCTCAACAAACAGTTGTTTCCTTGGAAACAAGGCCTCCCAACTCCCATCAGCCCTAAACAAGCCCCCCCTTCATCCCACCGCTGGCTCTCATCTTCCTGCTTCGGGTCAGAGTAGTTCTCCTTCATGGATCACCTGAACCTGCATCAGTTGTGAGAAGCTGACAGTCGACCCCCCCCCCACCACCTACCTGGACCTGCTTGTGCTGTGACCCCATCCCCATCAGCTTTGGCTCATGTCCCTCCCCAGCATGTGGTCTGTGGGCTGGGCGCTGAGTGTGAACTCTCCTCTGCAGTGGCAGGCGGTCTCCCCGTCGGAGAAGACCCCCGATCTGAAAAGGGCTTTAAGGACCCTGCTTAGTAAGATGAAGGTAACGTGTGCAGCCAGACACACACGCACACACACAGGAACACGCAGTGTGTTTGCCGCGAGAGCACAGACATGCCCCACCCCCTCCCCGCCGCATCGGTCAGCCTCATCATGATCTCTGGCTGCTGATTGAACAAAGCTTCACATCGCAGCCAATCACGGCGCCCGCCTGCCTTCATGCCCCTCCCAGACAGGAAGAGTCCATCTGAGAACCAGCAGGAGTGATTGTGAATGAAACTGGTTGGAATAAAGTTTGCATGTTTTGAACCAGTTTGTTAAAGTTTTGACTGAAAGGGGGGGGGTGGACCACAAACCATTCATGAATCTCTTCATCTGATGACATCACCAATCGGGAGATTCATGTGTCCTTGAATGCAGCACTGGTAGCTTTCACCCCCCCGCATGATTGACCTCTGGGTAGTCTAGCTGTTTGCCCGCCGCCGACAGCTGGGGGGGTGGGGGATTTATTTGTTTTAGAGCCCCTGACTCAAACTCTCCTAAACTTCCTCCCCTCTTCTTCCTCAGGACTCGGACTCCCCCCGTCACTCCACGGCCTCCAACAGCTCCACCTTCAGCAGCCCCCCCAGCCCGGCGTCCCCACACAAGACCAAGTCCCTTTCCCTGGAGAGCACGGACAGAACGGGGTGGGACACATGAGCCCACCCCCTTTCCCCAAAACCAACCACCCCCCCTCACCCCACCCATCCAGCCCAGCAGCTCAGGACTCCACCCCCCACCAGCCCGCAGAACTGCACCTTCCACCTCCTTCCTGCTCCACCCAAACACGTTCTTCCATGAGTGACGAACACGGCGAGCGTGACGTTTCTTTGAGGGAGGGGTCATTGTAAAGTAGATATGTTGCCCCCCCTCCCTGATGCAAAAGAAGAGGATTTGTACTTGTACATAGGACCGGCATTCGGGGCTTCGGGGGACAGTTTTAATTTATTTCCCAGATGGGGAGGCAGAAGGCTGGAGTTCGCCCCCTCCCCCTGACTTCCTTCAGCCGCTTTTTTGGGGTGCAGCAAAAGAAAAAGAAAAAAGGAGTGTTTCCAAAAAAAAAAAAAAAAAGATCTTTATTTGTTTTTTTTGCTCATAAGTGCAGTGACTTTATAATATTTTAAATTTTCTCCGTCAAACTGACATCACAGCTCTGCTCGGTCGTGGGGGGGTCGCCGTCCTCCGTCGTAGCGTTCTACTATGCTGTACAACCAAACCCGCACACTCCTCCCATCACCAGTGTACATAGGTTCAAAGTAGAGAGTAATATATGATAAGGAAAATACTATAGAGAGCGACTCGATGAATCCTTCTTCTGTTTTTGGAGATTTTCTTTTCAGACACAAAAGCCATTTTTAACCACTTGTATGTGTTTTTTTTGTATTTTTATTTCTCCCTCGCGTCTTATTTGAAAGAAGCTCCGCCTCCTTTTTGTGCAGATCCCTACAGGAAATCTAGACACTAAAACCAGAATGTAAAACATGGAAGCAGAGTCACCAGGCCTCTTCATCCTGATCAGACTTGGAAGCAGAATGGATGATGGTAACATGTGGGGGGGGGGGCACATTCTGCTCTGTGTTGTTGCACTTCCACACCCAGACCTGCTTCATTCCTCTATGACCAACAATAAGGGAAGCAACTGTAAACCCATTCCAATTGGTGCTTTTTTAAATGCATTTCTAAGCTGATTTTTACTCCAAACAAAAGCGACTTTTATCCCCTCGGCTTTCCTGACGTCCAGAGGAGCTTGGAGCGCGAGGGCCTTGAAGCTGGCTGTGATGAAGGGCGACGGCTGAAGTGCCACAAGATCCAAACTTCAAACGCCTTGACATTTCAGTGAGGTCTTATCTACAGTACCTTCTATATTGTTTTTGCTCTTTCATATCACTACACCTATGGTTTTTTTAGGATTGCTTTGTAATAATTTGTACAGTTTTGCATGTTATAGATGTAATCATCGTTTTATTCGGTTTTACTTCATGGACGTTTTGGGCGTTTTTTTTTTTTTTTTTTGTTTTGTTTTTTTTTTTGAGGATAACCCACTACAGGCAATGTAGATTCTTTTGCACAAAAAATATTTAAGGTGTAAGGTCAAAACAAAACAAAAAAAAAAACAATGTATGAAACTGGTTGCCACGGCGATGTGGAAAACTCATATTAACCATACTCCGGTGTATTTCAATAAAGCGGAGGGCTGTTACAAACGCCACGCGTGTGTCCGTGTGATTATTTCTCTGTAGAAAACGTCTTTATTAGAAAAGAGTGCAGCTTTCACAGCAGCTACAGGATGAACGTCCAGACGGAAAACTACGTTTGATGTCAAAGTTCTTCTCTTCATCCTTTTAGTTTTGACTAAATGTAAAGCAGGAGTTTGAATTTCAACGTTTCCCTTTTTAGCATTGAGCTGCAGTTTACTATGGTGGCCCTGAAGTCCAAATCACTTCATGCAAAAGCATGCAAATGATCCAGACAAAGCAAAACAAAAATTAAAGTTCAGAACAAAAGTACTTTCCAGAAATTAGAAAAAATAAAATAAACTAGAAAAGGTAAGTATTATGGGATGTCACTGTTTGTTTACCTCTTTGGACACGGCGACTTCTTCCAGACAGACAATATTACTTTAAAGACCCTCTGCTATGGAAATGGTGTTTCTAACATGTTTATGTAGTTTTTTTTTTATCTAGGTTAGAAAGAACATTTAGCTCAAAGTAGTGTTTTGTATTATTTCTTTGTGATGTAGAAAATCCACTGAAAATCCACTTGAGCTGGTATCTGGCTCCAAACTCCAAACTGCATCTGGATAACTCCAACATTGTAATGCTAACCAGTAATTCTAATGGACTACTGCTGCTCTACAGAACCTATGTACTAGAATACTACAGAGATCATTTGGTAGCATAAATGTAATTAAAAGCCCACTGGGAATAGATCAAACGATGTTCAGGGTGGGAATTTAAGCTTCTGGCAACACCCACTGCAAAATGGCAGTGTTGCTCGAAAAATTCTTTGGGTAAAACATCCTTTGGCTTTCCCCCTTCAAAGCCAAACATCATCATCCAATCAGGGAAGTCCCGTATATATACCTACCTTTTCCTGTTTTTTTGTTTTCTTTCTTTTGGATTCTGGAAATTACTGTTTTCCCGAAAAGTTTTTTTTTCTCCATTTAATTTTTGTAATCTTGTTATGATTTCTAAAATGGAATGTTTGTTTTTTTCTTTCCTTTGTTTAAATTGCCATAGTGATCTTTAATATGCTTTTGTGTTGAGTGTAATTTGCACTTCAGGGCCACCGTAGTTCACAGCTCTTTTTAGAGGAAATAAGAAAAAAAACAGAAAAGTCTGAAGAAGAAAAAACAAAAGTAAAGATCTGCAGAAGTGCAGGTTCAGAGTCTTTCACATTTTGTTCTTCACCGGCTCAGAAGTGTCCGTCTTCATTTCTCAGAGTCTGTTTGTCCAAACTGGTCAACAAAGAAAGTCCGTTTTGGGTTTTTGGTCCCGTGTCTTAAAGCTGCGCTCCCACTTCAGCGCCTTCTCAAACCTCCGTCTGTTCAGAATGAGGGCGGCTCAGGCTCCGTCCTCCTCCATCACTCTGCGTATTCCGTTTCCGGACAGAACCGCCTGCGTGGCGGGGCTCAGGTCCCTGATGCTGCTGTGCTGCGATTGGCTCTCGAGCCTCAGGGTGGAGCCGTGCCTGGAGAGGCTGTCCAGCCGGTTGGTGCTGCAGTGTCCGGACTGGGCGTTGAGGCGCGGCAGGCTGCCAAAGGGCGGCCGGTCGTCTGCCGCCCGGAAGCTGGAGCCCGTGTACCTGCGGTGAGAAGACGGGTGAGCTTGGGTGGAGGGTCGCTCCGCGGGGACCGTTCAGGAGCTGCGACCCACCTGCCGTCTCGGGAGCGGTGCAGGCTGCCGTGGTAACTGCTCATCTTGGAGCGAGCGCTGCGCACCGAACCGGCCCGGCTGGTGCTGCCGCTGGGAGGCTCGTCCAGCATGGCCAGGTGGGTGGAGGATGCGTGGGTGGAGGTCCCCTGGGTGGATGTGCCCCTCGACTTCCTCACTATGGGAGTGTTGGGGTCTCTGTAGAGCAGCTGGGCAAAATCTGGCTCCTGGAGCACCTGTCTGCTGTCATTGACCATCCCACTACAGCGGGAGGAGGAGGAAGAGGAAGAGGAGGCGGGGAGTGTTGGCAGGGAGAGACGGAGGAGGGTGGGGAGGGACAGGGGGAAGGTGGTGGGGAGATGGGTGTGGTAGAAGAGGATGGAGGAGTGGGTGGAGCAGGCAGCGGGAGAGGGGGTTAATGCGCTGAGTTTGGAGGGGGGTGGGAGTGATCGCAAAGAGGGATCGGGTTTCACACCATAGACTGTTTACAGATGGACAGTGTGTGCGTGAGTTCAATGCTTTGAGCGGCGTTACCATGACCAACATGACATCACAAAACAGTAACCGCCCCCCCCTTTTTTTTAAGGGCAGGAAAGACACACCCACTAGAACAGTTCTAGAACTCTGATTTGACCTTCAACTTCGATCCTTGAGACGGGGCCTCAAAATCCTCTTAAATGTTTTTCATTCTGGTTTTGAAATCCGAAGATGGCACGTAGAAAAGAATAGGAACGGATGTGTTTTGGTAAGACGACACCTAGTGGTCGCCTGCTAAACTGACATTGTTGTTTTTAAGCGTCCTTAAAGGTCTTACCCCTTTACCCTTTAACCAACGGGTTTGAGTTCCACTTTGAACATTTTTCAACTATTTTACCGGTTTACTCAATTCCAGCGGGTCACGCAGTCCAGTTCAGTCAATGGGTTAAACACTCTTGAGTTCAGAGGTCACTGAAAAATATCTACCTCATTTTTATTTAATTTATATATTTTATCCAATCAAACACCTTTTTAGATGTCATGCAGTTCCAGCTTTGAAAGAGAGGGGGTGCTGTTTCCTAAATAATGCTCAAAAGATTAGTGCACCTTCTGCCTTTCCCTCTTAAGCAATGTTTTCAAATGTTTTCCTTGGTTTGAACATGTGGGTTTGCTGCTGTCACTTTCTTTGTTTTCTCTGCATCGTAGTTCATCACATTAAAGTGAAGAAAAAAACACTGGTGTGATGTAGACAGGCTTTTTTAAGCTTCCTCACATCATTACATTTATTGATGTATTTTCCTTTTGATTTTTAGAAGATAACACCTTTGTACTATGTTTTATTTTTGTAAAAACAAAAAAGTGTCTCCTTACTGTTTGCGTCTTTTCCCGTTGAAGAAGCTCGCCCACTCAAAGCAGGTCTTCTTGCTGCCGACCCAGAACACAGACGGGATTCCCACCACCAGCATCATCAGGTACTTGATAAGGAAGAGCACCAGGTCAGGATGGCTCGTACGCTCAACCTACAAAAATAAACACAAAAAAACATGATGTGGTGTTAAGGTCATGTGACCTGGTGGTCTCAATTTAGCCATTAGTGTGAGAATGTCTGGATGTTTCTCTCTGTGTGGTCCAAATAACGGACTGACACCTCCTTCCAGCGGCATGATGGCAGCTAGGACAAGCTCATTGCTGGATCAATAAATGGCCTGAAGTGAGAAAAACGTCTTTTACGCGTCTTATTTGAGTAAGAAAGGAACAAAAACCGAGTGGGGAAAAAAGGAAACGCTCAAAGAGGACTTCAGGGAGCATCAGACGGTTTTAGATCTTTGGTTTGATCCACATCTCAGCTGAACTGCAGTCAGCGGAGACGCTCATTACAAATCAGACTGGATGACCTGAAGCAGCTTCTTCACTGCAGTCAGGAAGCCGCGCAGCAGATGCGCTCCATTAAACATGAATGCAGATTTGGCTACAGGCAGAGGAGGCGCTGCAGCTTTCAGGTTAAAAATAGTCAGACTCCTCGTGAACGATGAGTGTTGACAGACGTGCAGCAGGCTCGAAGCGCCGGCAGCACTTCCACTGTGCTTTGTCTGTGAAGCGCGGCAGCTTGACCCCTGCGACCTCCTCCTGTCTTTGCAGAAATGCACAGTGGATTAATGCAGCGTCTGCTGGACAGATTTGGAGCATCTCCTGCTGCAGCTGTTGCAGTTTGCAGCAGAATGTCTGAGCAGAAACAGTTGACTGTACATGAGTACTGGACCGAGTGAGTGTGACACCCTCCCGTAGAAAATGGCTTAATCCCATCTCCAACCAAAGGTCGCCATTTTTTTTAAATCTGAGTCATTGTTTCTATGGCAACTCTGGCCATGTTGTAGGAAGTCCCTTCCCCTACCACTTAAAAGTGGGCTACAGAAAATCAATCAAATGTTTGGAAGGTTCAAATGGGCGCTGCCATGTTGGAGCCAGACTTAACTAATGTAAAGTGTTGCGTATCAACGCAAAGCTGCTTTTCTCTACTTCAGAATCTGCTGGAATGACAATAAATGCGTAAACAGCTAAAGAATAGACGGTAGTCAAAAGACGAGAGCTAAAGCGCCGGTATTAAAGGGTTAAACTCCCCGTCTGCAGATGTAAGTGTTCCTAACACCACTACGACTGGAGCCAGCAATGACCTGGTAAGGGCAGGGTATGTGGTAACGCCGGCACTCCTTCTGCACCCAGCTCGTCTCCCAGAGAGCGCGGTAGCTGCTCTCGTAGAGGTAGCAGGCCAGGACGGTCAGCAGGGGAACCAGGTAGAGCACAGAGAAGACGCCTATCCGGATCATGAACTTCACCAGCTTCTCCCGGTTCTCCTTCTCCAGCGGGATCTCCATGCGGACGCGGTTGAGCGCCGCGATGCCCGCCAGCAGCAACACCACGCCGACCTGCGACGACAGGAGACGCTTTGGATTAGGAGCTTCAGTGTCAGGAAGAAGAGGTGAAAGCAGTTGGATTCAAAAAAGCAGAGGATAAAGTTAAGCCACCCCATCAAATATGACTTTCATTTATGGTGAAATTTCAATTTCCTGATAATAAAAATCATATTTTTATTTTACCCTTGATCATTTTTTATTACAGGTCAAATTTTGGTGGCCGCCTCCTTTGGACCCACCATCACTGGCTGAGCCGCTGCTACAAGGTCAGAGCTGCACATAACAAATTCATTCAACACTATTTTTTTCCAAAATGGCAGCTTTTCTGTTGGTTTTAACTTCATAGCAACCACTTCATCTTTTGGTCACCTGGGGGTGACAAACAGGTCTGTGGAACTTTTAGAAGAATCACCAAAAGTAAAATTTTGGACTTTCTTTCTTTTTGTTAACCACGCCCACAATCCTATTATGTTCGTTTCGTATGTTATATCATTTCATTCAGCTTGAGCCCAGGGATTTATGTATTCAATTTCCACAATATTCCAGTAAAAAATGTACGAGCAGTCGACAAACGCCACTTTTGGGAGCTCGTCACAATAACGCCATTTGAAATCTACAAGCTTTGAAACCAACATATAGCTTCCCAATGACGCTTCAGGTGGCGTTAGATCAAAATCCATAGGAAGAGTTCAAATTTGCACCTAAAAGTGAGACTAAATGAGCTTAATGACTCATCTGTTTATGAATAAAAGAGAAAAGAAAGGGTGAAGTCACAAGTTTTTCCTTTTTGTCGAGGCAGAATTTTTGGGGCTCTCCAATTAGTAGAAACCATGACACTTACCCCTCCGTGCTTCAAAAATAGTAAACTTTTGATAGTATGTTGGATTTGAAACATGTCCTCTGTTCTGGTTAAACAAATTCATATCTAGGATCATGTCTAACGTTCTGGTGTTCATTTCTATGCTCAGCTTGACCGTAGGGACTCTTCTTCAAAATAAAATCTAAATAATTACGTTATTTATTTATTTCTTTTAGGTAGATTTAGTTGGTGGTTTAGCATTTTAGTGTGTAGTTTTTGTGTCTTTGTCGCCATCTTGACAACCAATCCTTTAAAGGTGGAAACTAATCTGAGTCTGAGACATCTCTGTGATCAGCTTCTCCTCATTCAGGAGACCAAGCACGTTTTTTGAGAAGAAATGCTGAGGGAACAGACGTGAGGTCCTCCTAAGGTTTTTCCCTCTTTACACTTTTCTTGAAATCCATTTTGCAGAAAGATCAGGCGTGTTCTTGTCTACTTCTGCTCTCACCACAACATCCAGTCCCAGAGGCGCCAGCAGGAACCAGCGCAGAGCCGTCAGGTCGTAAAGCCCCACGAAGCAGACGCCGCTCATGCCGTCCCCCTCGATTTTGTTCATGGCGAGCAGCGTGACGGTGAGGATGCCAGGGACGCCCCAGGCGCAGGCGTGGAAGAGCAGAGCCTTTTTCTCTATGGCCTCGCTGCCCCACTTGGGGACGGCAGCCAGGAACCAGGTGATGGTGAGGATGACCCACCAGATGCTGCCCGCCATGGTGAAGAAGTACAGCACCATGAAGAGGAGGGTGCAGGCCTGACGCAAAAGGTCTAGTTTAGATTTTCAGATTTAAGGGGGGAAAAAAACAGGAATTATTCAGGAGAAAACCTTGTTGTGGGAGCCTTGGGTCACTGTGGAGGCTCGGAACTTCCCGGGACTCGCCGTGTTGCAGGAAACTTTGTTCTCCAGCAGGAAGCCCAGGAAGAAGACCAGGGACACCATCATGTAGCACACGGCGTAGAAGATGATGGGTCGCTCCGGGTAACGGAAGCGCGCCACGTCGATCAGGAAGGTCAGGAATGTGAAGAGGGTGGCAGACAGGCAGACGATGGACACCACGCCGATGAAGTAACGGGCGAACGCCAGCTCCTCCCGGGTGAAGTACATGTTGGGACAAGGGGGGGAGCAGTCTCGCACCCCCATGAAGGAGTAGCCGAGCTCTGGGGAGATTTTTAGCTCGCGAGGACACCAGAAACCGTAGTCCCTCTGCACGGAGATGGGAGACTCAGTGGTGTCTGAGCTGGACAGGAGGTCTGCGGGACGGGGGTACGGGTCATCGCAGTCTGGGAACCTGTGAGGGGGGGTGAGAAGGTCTGAGTCATTTCATACTGCAGAGAAAAAAAGTGTTTTTCTCCTGATTGATGGAAAAGAGAAGCAGCTGCAGCTGCTCACCAACCTGATGCAGTCCATCTCGTCCGGCCAGCTGACCCCGAACATGTCCATCAGCTTGTAGCAGTCGCTCTTGGCCTGCAGGCAGAGGCGGCGGCACGGCAGCGTCATGCGGCCGTACTCGGTGCACACGGGGGCGTAGAGCGCGCAGAGGAACATGCGCAGGTCCGGAGAGCACCGCAGGTTCACCATGGGATGAAACGGCTGCAAGCGGGCACACGGGGCAAGTTTACTTCTGAGATGTTATCAAAAGACAAGGGGTGGGGGGTGCTGGCCTCCTTTTCTATCATGCCCCCCCCTTCTCCTGTTGATGCAGATGGACACACGCAGAGATTTGCCTCTGCTGGTGCAGACGGGGCCTTTGTGCTGCAGCCAGGACCACGCTGCGACCGACTGACACTCTGTCACATCACGCACACCCCCTCACCCCATCTGCCCCCCACCCCCACCAGCGGAAGTGAATTCTTTACACCCACAAAGTCAGACTAACTGCAGCATCTCTCTGCCTCTCCCGCGGCACAGAAACCCCACCCAAGTCAATCACGCTCCAAAAGCACCCTCCCCCAAAACTGAAGGACGCCGGCATGACAGAAATGAGGGGGAGGGGCCAGAGAAGGGGCGTTATCGCTTAAAAGATAAATGACCACGGTAACTGGGCAGTGCATGAAAACAAACCCTGAAAAAATGTAACATCTGATGGAAATGCAACATTATTGACCCATCTAGCTTTATTTTTTAAAATGAGCTTCAATCTGGAAGTCAAGAGGTTCCTAGTTGAAATATAAATGTGTCTGTTCAATTTAATCCAAAGTATTTAAACAAACAAACTGAAAAGGAGAACTACTTCAGATCCTCTTCTCAGGCATCTGATGAGCATCCAAACATTCGATGTGAAGCTCATGATGATGGAAAGCTCTTTAGACAGAGAGGCGAGTTGAGAAAGACGGTTTCTTGACAGACCGAACGAAGCGGCAGGAAGAAGTGAGGTCACTTTGCTAACAGGGAGATGACTCCTCCGCTGTGCCGCTCTGTGACATCCATTACTGGATCAGAGATGCTCCTCAAACATGAACTAATGCGGTTAAAACAAGCTTACATCCTCTCTCTCTTTCACTTGATCCCTGCAGGCTGCAGATCCAAACTGTAGAGCACTGCAATGAGATCTAGTGAAAGTGCCACAGGAAACGCTTGAGTAAATATGTAGGCTATGTGGAGTGATGATCCACTATAGAAAACCTCCTTTTTTTTTTTTTATTGTGCAGCTTTCTATTTTTATCATTGAGGCCTCTTTTGCTCGTCTCTCCAGCCTGTGCTGCTGTGAGCCTGAAGAGTATTTTCTGTTTAAGCGGCTCCAGAGGAGCTCACACTCTCCGCTGGAAACATCTGGTGGATTTCTGGAGCAGATCCGAGCCGGTCATGGAGTTAAAAGGATGCAGGGGCTGGAGGGCGGGGTGGGTGGTGCTGATATAATTTCTGTGCGTATCCCACAGCGTAACTCATGAAGTATTCATGCAGGTTTTTAGAGATTTTTGATCTAAACTGGGGACTAACACGCCCTTCTGCAAACTGCAGCCCCACATGCATTCAGTTCAGTAGATTTAACACCAGAGTTTGTTCAGAAAGTGTGAGAACTCATCTGGACTCTGATGTGGACCAAACAAAACTGAACACATGGTTCTTCGGACGGATTCAAGTGAACCCTGGTGTGGTTTAGTACAGTGAGAATCAGGGCAGATTATACAGGGGAACAGGAGGTGGATGTAAACCAGAGACAGTGAATGATGTATTGGTACAAAAATATATATTTCTAAGTGAGAATAATGAAGTAAAGGTGCATACTAACTTAAACTTATAACAGTAGGGAGTGCAGGGCGACAAGGACAGAAAAGTGTCAGTTGTGCCATTTCTCCTCTACTGCTATTGTTACTGACCTAATTTTATTGATTATTACTGCAAATATGTAATTAAATAGCCTGATACAATTGTATTAGTGTCGTCTTGTTAGAATGCATACTCTAAATGTATATACAGTACGAGACAATTAAGACATCTAAAAAGGAAACATTTGCAAAGACACTTGTGGTTTCAGACATGACGCTGCTTGACGATCTTTGATTAACACTAACGGGTGTTCAACTGGCAAACTAACCAGTCAGCTTCTGTTTCAGACAGTACTGCCCTAAAACAAGAAGCTGATAGATTTGCATGACAGGAAGCTCTCTTGGGGGACTCTTGAGGCGTTTCCAGGCAAAATCTAACTTCATCTAAATGAATAAATGTCAAAAACACGTTTCATAAGTTAATTTGGTGGCTCTTAATTGTAAGTGGTTGTCTGTTTTTCTGTGGCCCGGTGATGGACCCGTCTAGAGTGTACTCCGCCTTCACTCTACAGTAGCTAGGACAGGCTCCAGCAACCCCATGACACCAAACAGGAATAAGTGATGATGATGGATGGATGGTTAATTCAGCATATTTGACTTGAAACTCTGCAACTAAATTGTTGCGCATTTAGAACTGTTTTTCTGTAATGATGTTTTTGTCCAAATACGGGCTGAACAGTGACGCCGTGGTTGGCACTCTTGCCTCAAAGTGAGGTCGTGGTTCAATTCCCAGCCAGGACCCTTCTCACTGGGATAGGCTCCAGCAACCCCATGACACCAAAAGGAGATGATGAAGATGGATGGATGGATGGATGGTGTCCAAATGATAAAAAACACAATTTGAAAACAAATGAAGAGAAGTGGATCTAAAAGAAATTATATTCAAAATTTCCTGCAAGAGATCGTCAAATAAAAAAGTAGGAGGAGCCTACTGTGTTTTTATTTTCATTAATGCACATGGAGCTTGAAAATGCTGATAGAAATGATATTTTTATGCTAAACAAACAGCCTACAAATATCAAGTAACCAGTCTTCTGAATATAAATAGTCTTGAACTGACTTTAACCTCGTGCAGCTGTAAGAATCTGGAATCAGATCAGTGAGATCCTCCTCATTAAGTGTGTGTAATTATGTGCACCCAGCGGTGTGAACGTGCACCTTAAACGCTGCAATCATTCGTTTTTAATGAAGGCTCAGAGTCTGCAGCTAAAGCGCTGCCGCTGATGAATGGCTCACAGAGAAGCCCACCGCGGCCAAATGGTCTGTGATGAATTGTTCTTTTGGAAATACCTCTCTTCCCAGCATCCCCCCCCCCCACCTCCTAACACTTTCTGCCCCCACCAATTCCCTCTGCTGCCATTCCTGATCTCCACATTTCCAAGCTCAGCACCATGGTGACCCGCGGTGGATGAGGAGGGGCTGGAAGAGGTCAGGGTGCGGCGTGGAGAAGATCACCTCCCGGGACGCAGAGAGAAAACAACAAAATCATTTTGAAAAAAAGAGCTTCCTTTGTTGACGGCACAATTGGGAGAGTTTCCTAGGAAACGGGTGAGCCCCGCGCTGAGCGGGCGGAGGACAAAAGAGGCGCAGGAGGCGGGTGGGAGTGGGGGCGCGCGCGGGCCCGGACTGACCGTTCAGCCGTGTCATTCACTGCCAAGGAAGTGTTGGAGAAGCTCAGATGGTTCTGGAGCCCCGGATGAGCTTCATTCAGAGCAGCCCATAAACACGCTGTCAAACATTCGATAAAACAAGAGGCTGCTTTGTGGGGCGGGTCACGCCGGCGAGGATTCATCACAGCACGTCTGCACACACACACACACACACACACACACACAGTCTTTTGTACACTGCTGTGTGTTTTCACTCAGCGTTAGCATCAAACAGGTATCCCTATCCTTTACACACACACACACACACACACAGTGGGTGGAGTGTGTGCTGTAACATGACACAGTTATCTGCTGTAAACCCCAGACAAGAGGGTTGATTTACCCACCTCGAAAAGGAGGAGGAAGATGAGGAGGAGGAGGGTAAGTAGATTAAAAAACAGGCCTTTATTAGTCTTTGTGTTCCTGTGTGATCGGGAGAAGCGTCCGCTCCAGCCTGTTATCTCTTCATCCAGCCTCCATTACCAACAATTTGTGAGCTTGTCAAAGTTTACACGACATCCACAAGTCTAGTTTTTGGGAGGATTTTATAAACATGTTTGTTTTTTTTTGTCACTTCCTGGACATTTTTATCTTTTTGGCGGATTGAAACGATGTGTTCAACCGCAAAAAAACATGTCAAAAATAATTAAAGACCCACCCCATTGAAAATGACGATTTTGGGGTTCTTGTAGCATTATTTTCATATGGAGGACGTGTATGAAGAAAATGAAGATTAAAATTGTATTTCTTTCTTCAAAATGTTGTGAAGTTGTGTGCGTTGTTTCTCTTTTTTTGTGGGCTGTTGTGTAGTTACATAGAAAATACACTGGACAGGCCGCAGGCTTCCTGCTCCGCCCCTTTCTATAACTTTCTACGTCTTTGTTTTTTTCTTGTCTGAGCTGGTTTCAGGATCAAAACTGTACGCCCCAATATTGCTCACCAATATTTACTTTTGTTGCACCGCTAATGTTAGGTTGGGAGGTGTGGGGGGGGGGCTGTAAGCTAGCGGGCATGCAAACAGAGAGCCCTCAGCAATGGGGAAGGGAAAAGGGGGCGGGGTCACTCTATGCCAGCAGAGGTGAATTTCTAATGAACTCCTGCTGCTCTGCAGATACAAAAGATCCTAGAAAAAGACTGTTTTTACAAATATTGGGAAATATTGACCTGGGAACGTTCAAAAATACATTACAAATATTGGTCATAGCAGGACTTTTAGCCTAAATATACAACAAAGACCAGGCTTATCTGTCTGGTTTTACAAATTTTTCTTACTTTTATGTATTTTTTACTCAATAGCATCGCGTTTTTGCTACATTTAAAAAAGTATGCCATGTATTTAACTGTCAAATTTGTCTTTAAATGACCTTTTCATGAGCAGAATTTCTTTTCTGGAACACATGGGCTGTTCTGAACACTGCAAAGATGCTTTTTCTAGATTTTAAACCAAAAACGAATGGAAAAAATGAGCAGCTTTAGTCTGAACAGTGCCCCTCCTGCCCAGGTGTCCGTGCCGTACTCCATTCCCGGCCTGCTTGGAGCGCTGATGTCTAAATAAGAGGATTTTAGCCCATTTCTTTTAGCTCTCTTTTGTGATGCCACTCAGATCTGCCACGCTCCCACATCTCTAGCCAGAATGTGGCACACCATCATCGGGCATCATAATAGCCGAATCCCAAGCCCCCAAGCTCCCATCCTATTTCAGCTGTGGGGTCATATGAAGGTCAGAGGATAATCACTAGAAGGAACAGCAAAAATATATATTTTTGCCTTGATTTACATCCAAATTCATGCACAAAGAGACTAATTTAAACCTCATTAGAGCGTAGCTCAACAAGATTTTACGGATCTCTAATGATGTGATGATAAATCACCTCCAAAGTTCAAAGCCTGACGAAGAGCAGGAGAACTTGATAAAAACCAGATGAGGTTTGGACTAAAACTGCAGGATCTGGACACCGTCCAGCTCTCGGTTTCTCCACGGCGCCCAGCATTCATCATCACGGTCATGGCCGTTAAGCAGACCTAATTCCCTTTTAAGAATCAACTGTCAATTCTCTTTTGGCTGCCCGCAACGTCTCACAGGCTTTGAGTTCTGTTCCAAAAGCTGGGTCTGAGCGGAAACACAGAGAAAACGGGAAGCAGGTCCAAACCCCAGCGCCGCTTCTGAGCGCTAAAAGAGACCTGATGGTGCATCCATGACCAATCCAAGTGAGCACCATCCAAACCTGGTGCCCAGCTCTTCCAGAAGGAGGAGTTTGCGTGACTAAATGAGGAAGATGAGGGTGAGGACGTCAGCCGTGGTAAAGTGGGAGCACAGCTGTGGTGTGTCACAAGTGCTCCCACAGCTGGCCGCGTTCAGAGGTTACATAACCGCAGCAACGCTGATCCTCCTGCCCTCCACCTCTCCGTCTCCCCCTCCGTTACACAGCGCGGCAGAGCGGGCACAGATGGCTGGCACATCCCAGCGGGGGCCAGGCGGGGAGGGGAGGGGCGGGGTAGGGTCAGGTCGAAGGGTAAACAACAACAACCCCCCCCCCGTCACCAGAGCCATGACAAACAGAAGCAGGATGCAAACACAAATGTACACAAAAACAGAGAAACGATGCACACAAACACGCAGATGGGCCGGTGGCGAAGCGTCCGCTCTGATGTTCCAGTCTGACCTTCCTGACGGATCGGTGAGATTGTTCAAACACAGCACAGTTCATGTCCTCAGGAGGATGACACGACCAAAGCAGGGCGCTAATGCAGCCAAGTAAAACAGGTTTCAGGCCGATTTCAAGCTCTGTTTTGGCCGTAGACATTACTCCTAACGCGTATGTGGGCGGGACAAACAAGCAGGTAGACCAGATGATCAACCACTCGGTTCTACAGAAGAGTTATTCATCCTCAGCTGTCTGAAGTCTTAGTATAAATGCTATTCTGACCGTATTTGATCTAGAAGATTAAAAACAAAACGACAAGATTCATCAAGATTTACCTCCACATACGTATGAGTATTAGATCCAGCCACAAAGTTGAAAAAATGTTGGGGGTTTTTAGACTAAATTGTACACGTTTTTATAAAACAATCATCTTTTGATCTACTGTAAAAACATTCTCAGTGGTCTTTTAATTCTGATTTTGCCATTTTTGGCCTAAATCCAAAAACCTGGGCCATTTTCTAGGACATAGTTTCTGCAGAGCAGCAACAGTTGTGGGTAGGACTACTGGTGCAGAGCAACCCCGACCCCTCTTCCCCTCCCCATTGCGGAGCGGAGCAGGGAGCTTGAGACCCGCTGATTGTAGATTTTATATAACAACTACAAACATTTTCAAACTGCCTTTTTCCGTCTGCTCCTGATGCACAGCGATTTGAATAAAAAACGTACTTAGAAATGCCTTCTTAAGCTCAATTTTACACACGTCCTCCATAATCAGAACAATACCACAGTTATTACTTGGTCACGTGAAATTATTTTACTTAATTTAGTTCTTTAAAAGTGATTCAAATGTTCATTTTCCTTCTTTGTTTTCTGCAAATCATTTCTTTATTATCTAACCTAGAATGGATAAATGCAGGAGGTGTTCTGAAAATAAGGAAGAAAACGTAAAAGTACAAGGAGGCCAACTTGGATAAAGAATAGAAAGTAAATAGTATGAGGTGAGAATATAAAGATAGGGTTCATAAACAAACAGGATCCACAGAGTTTGTTTTTTATTCTTTTCCTCATCGTCCGCGTGCCTCAATCAGGTGTATTCGTTCAATCAGAAATTAACACCTTATCTAGTAGATTCGAAAAAGAATTGGACAGCCATGGAACGCTGCGTTCACGTGTAAAACAAAGGAACCGTACCTCCATGGCGAGGGCGGCGGTCTGCTGGTCATAATGGTTCATTATGTTGGGCATGAAGGTGGCGTTGTACGGCAGCTCCTGACACATGCGCAGGGTGATGGGCTCACAGGTGAAGAGGCTGTGGCTGCCCGCCGCCGCATCCATGGGGATGGCTACGCACGCCGTCAGCATGGACACGGAGAGCACCCACAGCGCGTCCATGTTGATCCGCACACACATGAGACGCATTCACGCCCAGACGAACTGCTACAGAGGCAGATCTGTTCCGTTCATGGGGAAAACGCTCGGGTCGGGCTGCATAATCCAACACGGCCGACGCTGAGGCTGGCTGCATCCATCACTGCCCAGATTCCATCCAAGTGTTTTCCTCCTCCTTCAGCTTCCCTACTGGACAACAGTGATGCAAACTGCCACAAATGGATCTGTGAAAGTGAAAGAACGAAGGCAAAAATTCACACAAAATATGAACGGAAACAGATTTTTAAGATTAAAACCGTACAGATGCCTTTTCACAAATTGGATTTCTTCACAATGCGCCAAGCTAAATATTAAAATCTACACAGAAAAAAAAGAAAAATTATGTATATATGACTTTTTTCCATCTGTTCCTAATTATTATAAACAAGATTCAATGATTGTAATAATAATGTTATTTTGTAAAAACAACAAAAAAAGGAATTGTAATTTAGGCCTTTGCATCTTTTTAAAATATTTTTTATTGCATACAAATGTTTTTTGATATGGCTCTGTTAATTTTATTATGATTATTATTATTTTTTTTGTTTTTTTGTTTTTGCCGCATGTCAGTACACACCCATGACAGCAGGCACGTTTCCCTCATTATACACCTTCAAATAGAAAACAACACAAATCATTGTTTACTCCAAAATACACGTGAGTTTCAGGATATAAACACACTGGATTTATAAGCGTGTATTATTGCAAAATTAGCATCTCAGTTTCTCAGTTGCTGACTTCCGGAATATTATAGTTAAATGTAAAAATGATAGATTGTCAAAATAATGTGACAGGGTTGATGAACCGTTTAAAGTAATTATGAATGCGGCTTTAAAGATGAAATTTAGAACACTAAGAGGTGTCAGGCGGCGCGCACAGACAAAAGACGACAGTTCGGATCATCCTGACTGATAGTAAGGTTCGCCGCTCGCCCCGCGCGCGCCTCGCTGCCGGCAGCGAGGCGCGCGCGGCGGTGCTGGAGTTCCGACCACGAAAACACCGACATGATCGACGAACTTTACCTGAACGGCTTTCCTGAGGAAAACGGGCAGCAGCGAGGTCTCTGCCGGTCCTCGAGGTGGTAACAATGACTGAGTGGCCCTCCTCACCTCCTTCTGTCCTCCTCCTCCTCCCTTTCACTGCTCCCTCCTCCCCCTCCCCGTCTCTCTCCCCGAGAGGGAGTCCCACCGTCAATTAAGTAATTTGAAGCTACTTCCTGTACAAACTACCAAAACAAAAGCTTTATCAACAAATCTGCTGAAAGAAACAGACAAAAGAAATCAAATGTACATAATATTTAATTCAAAACTTAAAAAAATATTACATTTATGCATAACTAAAATGAAATAAATAATACAATACGACGGTGGCCAAGAACTACAACAAGATTTTGTTTAAACAATTTCAAAGCATGACTGACTTAGTGATGTAGTGAATCATTTCTGGTGTCATATTAAATCATTAAGAGCCTCAAAACATACAACTTTTATAAAGGTCTTACATTTGGTCTTCACCGTGGGCGTGGGAGCCTTATTCTGAAAGTATTGTGGTCCGTTTCCGGTGTGCTGCTCATCTGAGCGGAACTTGATTGTACTTCTGCATCATGAGCACAGCAGGTTCTTCAGCTTGAGCTGCGCCGCATCCGCCCACCCAGTCCAGAGCAGCAACCACTGAATGAAAACTTCTGGGTGCAACAAAATAAATGACTGAATAGAAAAATCACGAAGGACTATCGTTTCTACTGACTGCAATGTACCTTTGTTAAAATGAGATGTGTTACTGATTAAAGCAGTTTTGAGCAACCATACAAACATACATCATTAAATAAAACATTATTTTAAAAGGTAAACATTGAACTCCGTTGTCTTGTAAGTAAAAAGAGTCAGTTCAGTTACTTTAAAAAAAAAAGCAAAAAAGCAAGTATCATTTTGAAGCAAAGACATATTTAATCATTTTAAATAAACCAGCTTTATAGATAATATTTACATTTTCATTTTAATTTCACTCTAACAGGTTGATGCACTAAAATGGAGCTTTTGCTTTCTATGGATGGAAATCAATGTTCAATTCCAAAACTTCCTGACTGAAGCCTTTTAAAAAACAAGTGCGGAGCTAAGTCAGTTTGCCGCACAACACCTAGCAGGCTTTTTATTCAAGTAAATCCGTTTAGAGCAGTACCATTGTCACTCCTTTAAAGGTGTTGGTTTGAAATCTGTGGTGGAATGGATTCACTTGAGCACTTGTTATTTATTTTTAAATTTTTTTATGAAGCCCGTTGCCATGGTTTTGCTGTTATATGGCCTGACTTCAAACAAACGTTCACGTTTGCTACAATCATTATTTTTCAATTATTACTCAATATTTCTTTTATATTTTATGTAAAACGGGGTGTGGCTATGATGTTGCCATATGAAGTATGTACTTATTATTTTATTTTTTGTTTTTATTTTTTTTTTATTTAAAAAAGAAATATTACATTTTTCCAATAAGAAACAGATGTAATGTTTCTCCATGCAGGTTAAGTCATAATAGCTCCCATTCTCTTCTTTTGCTCTTTAGGACTTTACCACCTCTGGAGTGTAACGGACCGTGGCAGCCAGCATTAGTAGTGGACTCACCGTCGCTATGGCAACAAGTCAACCGAGTACAAGGAAGTAAAGAGGAGAAAATCGAGGGACTTGGATGCACAAACACAAGAGGCTAAACACAGCATGCACATATGCAGAAAACATTTTCTCCAGCTGGACTCATTTCATCTGCCAGACGAGGAGATCTGCGGGTGAGTTGAAAAGCAAAATGGTGAACTGTGCACTCCTGTGCAGCCCTATTGTTTCCACACACAGCCGATACTAACCTGTCTACAAAATACAGCATTTCAGTTGGAGGGCTGAGCTATGATGCAGACCAAGCGCAGCGCATGGACTCCAATGAACCATCTGCTGGCCAACACACAGGTTCAGAACATTTATTTGGCTAAATGCATATAAAAAAATGCAATTTTAACCTTATTTTGAAAGGAACAGAAAGTTTACAAAAATAGTAAAGTAAGAAATGCTGTGAGTTTTATGGGTTTGCGTCAATATGGGTGTCAAATTTGTCCCAAAAAAGTATAAACTCGCTTTTTTATTGCAATTATCCTCATTTCCTCTTTTTTTCTTCATAGATATTTGAAGAAAGAAGAAAGCTAGTGGCAAAGTGGGTAAGTTAACAAACGTTCACCGGAAGTCACAGCACAACTTGTTTAGCCCAAAAGGTTTTCCAGTTCAATAGGTGGTCTGACAGTCAGAGGAAGGAGGTGCTGCAGGACCTGGTGCTGAACTGTGCTGAGGAGCAGCTGAGGTTTCTGAGCCTGAGCGTGAGCAGACGGCTCCCCCTGCAGGCGGCAGACTTCACCTGTCTGCTGCCCCGAGCGATCTGCCTCTATGTCTTCTCCTTCCTGGACCCACGCAGCCTCTGCCGATGTGCTCGGGTACACGCCTTGAAGTCCTCCGATGGGGTTTGTTGGGCCGACCTGCTCATCAGGATCTCTGTGTCTCGGTTGAAAAGGTGAGCTGGCACTGGAAGAGCATAGTCGAGCTGGACCAGCTGTGGATGCCCAAGTGCTTGAAGCTTGGATGGTGCATCGACTTCTCTCCAACTCCCTTTGAGCAAGGCATCTGGAAGAGACATTACATCCAAACTGTCCAGGAGCTGCAGCGCCCCCTGCTGAAGGTCGGAAAAGTTCTTATCATTTTTCTAAAATGTCCAAAACACCATCAAAATTCCAGGTTTGCAACAATACAGTTATTTTGGTTTCCAGCCAGTTTCCAGCCAGCAGTTGATGCTTCCAGATTCTCCAGTTGTGAGTGAAAGTCCAGAACTGGCCAATGCCACAGAAGGGCGACCAGGAACAGCTGCTAAGACTAGATCTAGGTTAAAGCTGGAGACACCTGCACTGCCACCATGGAGGCACTCTGACAGATGTCCCAAAGATATCATCCGCTTCAACTACCTGAACAACCTGGACCCCATGGAACAGGCACTGAGAGCGTGAGCCCACAAGAATGACCTCTATGATGACCTTTGGGTAGAACAGGGGTGACCAAATTCAGGCCTCAAGGGCTGGTGTCCTACATATTTTCCAACAGACCTGCCATTGAAGCTCCTCATTGGCTAAACACACCTGATCCAGGTAGTCAGCAGCAGATGAGGCAGGGTTTTTGGAAACCAGCAGATAAGGCCTGGATTTGGGCACCCCTGGGTTAGAAACTTCGTCTGTACATGAGAACTGGATCCACTGAGTGTGATGTCACCCACAGAAAATGGTTTACTTCCGGCTCCAACCAAATGAAGACAATTCAGTCACCTTTCTTTTTGTTGATCAGACGCTGCCATGTTGAAAGCAGAAATCATCGGTGACCAGCAATTGGTCTGAGTCAGTCATTTCTATGGCAACCATTCTTCGCCAATCACAAGTGAGCTTGTTGTAGAAAGTGGGCTCAGAGCGCTCCCTGTAGCTGAGAGTTCTCTGTTTTACATGCTCTCCTACTAGATTACAGCCTCTCACACCCCCAACCTGACATAAGCGGTGAAAGAAAAATGGCGAGCAATTTTGGAGCTGTCCAGCCGTACAGTTAGACTCCAGCTCAGATGAGGTCAACAAAGACGTACATGGATCCACTGTATTTGTCTGCAAGTGGATGCAGTAGAATAGAGTGGAGCAGAGAGATGTTGGCCCACCCAACGCGTTTTTACGTCACAAATGCGATCTTTTTTTAACAGCATTTTTTTCTCTTCTCCTGATTTATAACAATTGTATTCAGTAAATACTCAGAAATGCAATTTTAAGATTAATTTTCTTTATATATGTCCTTCATCATAAAAAAAACCCCCACAAGAACACGATAAAAACACAAAAAACACAATTTTCATTGGAGTAGGTCTTTAAAATATTGTTTTTACAATATCGTAGAAAGACATTTAAAGGAATAAAATTATAGACGATCATTAATTCATGCTGCTTGATGTGACCTTTGAGAGATTTTGACTCCAGACGGGCTGTGCAGCCAGAGCCACTCTGAGGTGATCTGTGTCTGCAGGCAGAGGAGAAGCAGAGCCCCCACCTCTGGCAGCGGCAAGAAGGATGAAGGGGGGAGGAAGACTCTGTCTGAGAGCGCTTACAGACTGCGCAAAGCCAAGTCTTTGGTAAACGCTGTTCCATTACTCATCACTGCTACAAAGCCACAGAAACCGTGCGCTTCTTGTCTGGGCGTGATAAATGCTGGGCACCCCCACCCCCAGGAGAGAGTGCAGCCAGCAGGCATCATGCATAATGGAGCAGAGTTTGCACAGAAATGCGTTCTCATCTTAAATGATGGTGAAGGTCAAACAGTGGAAGCAGCAGCCTTTAGATTCTGCAACATTTGACAAGATTGTATGCTTTTATTTTGAAATATTTCTTATTTCTTTGTGTTTTAAGATGTTCCTCAGCTCCGGCAACAGGCCCCACAACTTCCCCACTCCTCCTCCTCATCCTCAGACCCACAGTCGTCCCTGCTGGGCTTCACAAGATCCCCCCACCACCAAGGAAAGCGCAGGGAGTCGGGTCAGGCTGGCCCAGTGGAACGCTGGGATCCGTCCGAGGCCGGTGTGGACGCCGGTGCCTCAGCTGGGAGTGGAAGCGCTCCGGGCCCTCCGGCGCTCACACAGAAGCATCCCTAGTTAGTCATCCCACTTCCTGTGTGGCTCCAGGCCTGATGTGATGCAACCACACAGCAAGAAGAGAACGAATGAGCCAAAAAAAGGTCTGGTTCTGCATAAAAAAGCGTCATTGTTGTCTGTGAGCTAAACCATTCTTGTCAGAGGGAACTCTTGACCTCACAAACAACCTTCACTCATTTGCCAAAACTACAGAAAAAACAAGGGAAAAACAGGAAATAGCTTTATTTCTGCTTACCTAATGTGAGGAAATATGGAGTTATGACATTTACTTTGGAAAAAATGCCACTAAACAGATACATAGAAAGGCACTGAAAATGTATCGTCCTGCATTTTAGCTGTGGACCGGACTCAAATGATGCATTTAGTATGTATTTTAAAATGTAACTTAATCAGCATTAGACCTGCCTTTAGTGAAACTCATAAAACTGGTCTTTCTGTGAGAACTTAAAGTTGTGTTAAATCCTAATTATGAGGCAGAGTTGTTCATGGGAGAAGGAATCCTTGACCAACACATTTTATGCTCCATATAAAGCGTTTTCGCTAAAAACCACAAAGACGAATAGAAACAAATTAAAAAATAAAAATGTGAGCAAATTAGATTTTTTTCTTTTGTGTGTGTATAAAATTTATCTTAGGAGAATTTTGTAAAATCAGATATAATTTAATACTTGTATTTTTTTTTTTTTTTTGGTTTTACGTTGGTATAACTTTTGATACCCCCCCCCCGCCCCCCAACCACAGATGCCCCCCCCCCCCTTGCTCTGCGGGTCACCCTGGAATCTGCTTGAGCTGTGCTGCCCCCTTCAGGAGGAGAACAGAAGCAGCTGACAGATGAGACGGAACTTCATTTTCCACAGAACTAATGTTCTGCAAAGGTCAAACAGGGTCATCGTCTGTAATCATATTTGCAGATGTCAAATACTTTAAAGCAGGAAATAAATGATCTACATATGTAACTTTTTATAAACCCTGACCAAAATTACAAGCGATTAAACATATAAATAAGGAAAACCTCTGAATGGTGAGGAACAGAGTTTGGCGGGGCTAAAATTCAATATACATTGATGTCATCGGTGATCCCAAAGGAGGCAATGAGAGGATTAGGCTGGAGATCAAACTCAAACGAGCAGATTAGGTTTGAACTCTGACTGCTTTCAGAAGAAAAAGCCTTCATCAGCCACATACATGCACCTCTGGACAACCCAAAAACTTTATGCACCACTTGAATCTGTGACAATAAAGAACACTATCCTCTATAAAATACAGGTGTCATGCATTCATTTAAGCTCTTAGGTCTGTTTCAATCAGGACCTGAAAGTAAAGCAACTTTTTGTATTTTTGCCCCTTAGACCGGTCTTCCCTCCCAATGATTATCAGTCGTGATTGTAAAATTCTGACTTCAAGGCAAAATGGAAAAAAAAGTTAGTTGTTCCAAAACTGTTATTTCGTTTTTTTTTTTTTTATCCATCAAAATAAGAAAATATTTCTGTATAAAAAGTCAAACATGATGAGAAGATTCAGATAAAAAAAAAGGCCAACTTCTTTTTTTTTTTCTAAGAACTGTACCAATTTTATTTTCCAATTCACACATCCCATTCATTATGCCAAAACAAAGCCAGAGCATTTCATATCAACAGTGAATCAAAACAATGACTGTCAGTTCATATTAGGCCAAAAAAAAACAAGGAAAAAGGCTGAGTTTGATCAGTAGCATCAGTTGGGCGCAGAAGAAAGCGTGGAGAACATCCGTCCAGACGACATTTCCGTTTGAATCGACACTTCCGTCACAAAACACTCCCGACTTCAAGTCTTTGCACTTTTTCTTTTTCGTTTGGATCAAACTGCATCCGTAGTCCGGCTTTCACAAATATTTGGAGCTCAGTTTCTAGGTTACAGACGATAAAAAAACAACAACTTTAAAGTAAAAAATCATATGGAACTGAGGACTTGTAAGAAGTGCTGGACGATATTTATGGCTTTTGCATGGCGAACAATAAAAGTCCATCTTTCACAGGATAAGACCAGCTCATGTCAGACAGTGTCCTGCTCTGTGATTGGCCACACTGAGAATGGAGAGAGGTTAAGCCCCTTAAATCTAATGGGAAAGAAGAGTATAAAAAAGGGTTAACCTCTGCATGTGAAATGTTTACTGCGTCTGTTAATACACTCATGCTGTATCATTGGTCTCCAAAGATCAGAATAACAAAACAAACCTGTTTAACAGTCAGATTGTCCATTTAAATTGAATAAATGTGAACATTTAGAGGGAAATATTACAACACGTGATCCTATGAGGCAGCTTCAGATTTCTTTTTTGATTTAAGGCAAATTTCTTCCATGTTGTAAACACAATTTAGGCTGAAATAAAAAAGACAACAGAGAAACTAAGGTAATTTGATAAGGAATGAATACAATTACAACTACAATTAGGAACAAATGGCATAAAATCTCAAATATCAAAAGAAAACGTTTTTTTATTTTTTTATTTTCTGAGAGTGTAAAGGTTTTTTAACCAAAGAAAACAAAGGATTAGGATAAGAAATCTACACAAAAAACAGCCAAACGTTGCATCAAATCCCTTATGTTTTCCACGTTTAACCTTTCACCTCAGTGTCTGAGCTGCTTCTGTTCTCTCTGCTTATTTGTCTGTTTTAGTCGTTTTTCTGTGATAAACACAAGAAAAAAACATTTTTGTGTTAAAAAGAAAACAGTTTAAAGCTGTATTTTTCCACGTTCAATAAAAAAAAAAAAAAGTGTTGAACTGAAACGATCATCTGTAATCAAGTTGTCACGGCGAGGATAAGACGGCGTCCTTCGTTTGTGCTTCCAACAGCAGAGGCTGTTTCTGTCGGTAGAGCAGCTCCAAACAAGCAGGCGGGAATGACCATCCAAATACACACAAGTATTAACATTTTTAAATAATGTAAACATATACATCTTATTTAAGGTCAGCGCAATGATCCTCTTCATATCTGTTTATAGATTTAGACAAAATATTACTGAAGCATCGTCCGGATGTTCTTGGGAGTGGACTCGTCGTTCAGGTGTTTGGTGGTGAATCTGAGAAGACAAAAAGCAGGAATTGTCTTTAAAGTCCCACTAAGACCATCTTTAGATCCCTTTTAAAACACGGTAATCATGGTCTTTTAACATGATTATGCCCATTTTAGCCAGACGAGGAAAACAAAGACGTACATGTGTCTATGAAGACTCATTTATTTTATTTTTTTTATTTTTATTTTTTTTTCAAAATTTTATTTATGAACATTGAGAAAGTTATAAAGCAGTACATTTAAATTCACTTAGGGTCAGTTTTGAACCCATGACATATCTCCATTCTCAACAGTTCTTTTTTTTTTTTTTCTTTTTCAATAACATAACTTAGTATCTAACTAGACAAAAAACAGGGAACAGCGGATGCATTATAAGGGAGGAAGAGAAGTTCTTGATTATCAATACAAGCCAGACATGTCCATTACCTCCATTTGTTGTAAATTATTAACATAAAATATCCATTGTGACCATATCTTCAAAAATTTGGGCATCTCTATACGAAGTGAGTAGGTTAGTCTTTCCATCTGACAGATTTCATTTACAATGTCTATCCAATTGTCCACGCTGGGTACAGTGGGGAGGAGCCAGTGTCTTGTCACTGCTTTTTTACCAGCAGTTATTAATATTCTAAATAAATTTTCATTGGTAGGTGGGAGTTGTATCTTACCTAAAATCAGATTAGTAAAATCACAGGGTATTGTCTTACTTAATATAGATTCAATGTGTTTATGTATTTCCTTCCAAAATTGTTTTATCATGGCACATTCCCAAAATATATGGTAATGGTTGGCTTCTACTTCTCCACACTCCCTCCAGCACTTTTTATCTCCATTGCCATGTTTCTTTTGTTTGGGTGTAATAAAAAACCTCATCAAACATTTCCATCTAAATTCTCTCCATACATGTGAATTTGTACATTTCCACACTGATAAACAGCAATCTTTCCATTCTTCGTCTGTCATAGTTGTGTTGCTTTCTTTCTCCCATTTACTTTTTATATATTGAGTTGAGGTCAATTTTTTACTCATAAATCCCTTGTAAAGTCTAGATATCATACCTTTTTTACATTTTCCTTTGTATGCTGTTAATATTTCACCAAGCACTGGTTCCTGTGTATCCATGGTGTGGAGGATCTCTTTGTTAATGTAGTTGCGTAATTGTAAATATCTGTAAAAATCATTTTTTCCTAAGTTATAATTACCCTTAAGTGTTTGAAAATCTTTCATTATTCCCTTGTCCATTAAAGAATGATATGTGTTTAACCCTTGCATTGTCCAGTGACGAAATCTGGTGTCTAACTGGTTAGGCTTGAAATCATGGTCGTATGCGCACCATCTTACAATTTTTAAGTTATTGTTTAGTCTGTATTCGTCCTTTATTTGGGACCAGATTTTTAATTGTGTCAATATCCACGGGTTTTCAACTTTCCCCAGGTTTTCCCCTATGTTTTTGTTTCCCATGAATGCCTGTAGTGGGGGGTCTGAAACTAAAAGTAATTCAATGTCTTTCCAACGGGCATAATAATTTGGATTGCAATGAGTTATTAGGGGTTTGAGTTGAGCGGAATAAAAGTAATCTCTTAGGTTAGGGACCGCCATCCCTCCACTTTCTTTGGGGAGTTGTAAGGTTTTAAATCTGACACGTGGCTTTTTGCCCAGCCAGATGAATCTTGATAAAATTTTGTCCCATTGTAAAAACTGTTGTTTAGTAAGTTCAGCAGGAAAAGCTTGGAAGAGAAACAGGAATCTTGGTAGTAGGTTCATTTTCACTGATTCAATTCGTTGGGTCAGGCTGATGTAAGGGACGGCGGACCATCTGTTGATGTCAGATTTTATCTTTGTAATCAATTCTTCATAATTATATTTTGTTGTGTTAGTAATATCTTTGGGAATTATAATTCCCAAGTATTTTAGCAAGGACAGGTCCCATTTGAGATTTAATTTGCTACGTAGTGGGGTTGGTGGATTATAGTTTAATGTCAGTATTTGGGTTTTCCCCATGTTTAACTTATATCCTGCGTGGTATCCGAATGTATTTAAACATTCAAATAATCTGGGCAATGATTCATTAGGTTCACTTGTGTAAATTATTACGTCATCAGCATATAGGGCAACCTTATGCTCGTCTCCTGCAATAGATATTCCTTTTACTTCATTAGTTTGCCGAATTAGTTGAGCGAGGGGTTCAATGTAGAGTGCAAAAAGGAGGGGTGAAAGTCCACATCCTTGTCTTGTTCCGCGTTCCAGTTCAAAGGTGTTGGATAATTGACCATTGATTTTTATACAGGCGGTTGGTTTTGTGTATAGTGATTTTATTACTTGTGTGAACTTATAATGAAACCCAAATCTCTCCAAGACTTTATATAAGAAACACCAGCTGACAGAATCAAAAGCTTTTTCAGCATCAAGGCTGACCATTGCTGCTTCTATTTTGTTTTTCTGAATATGACTCAATATGTGTAAGGTTCGTCTTATGTTATCATGCGTTTGCCTTTGTGAAATAAAGCCTGTTTGATCGGTATTGATGAGACATGGCAGAACAGATTCTAATCTCTTTGCCATGATTGCTGTAAACAGTTTATAATCCACATTGAGGACAGAGATGGGTCTAAATGAACTACAGTTAAGTGGGTCTTTTCCTTCTTTCGGGATGACTGATATATTTGCTTGTTTCCATGTAGGTGGTATTTTGTTCTCTTTTAATACTTTGTTTAAAATTTGGGTTAGAAAAGGTAATAATTCCATTTTGAATTTTTTGTACCATTCTGAAGGAAAACCGTCCGGCCCGGGTGCTTTATTTGCCTTAAGATCTGTTATGGCTCTTGACAGTTCTCCTTCGGTTATTTCAGCTGTTAGTAACTCATTTTGATCCTCTGTTATAACTGGTAAATTAAGTGTTTTTAAAAAATTCTGTATTTGGTGGGGGTTTTTTAAGTTTGGTTGTGTGTACAAATGTTTGTAATATGAAGACTCATTTAATCTAGGTAGATTCCATCATAGTAGAAGGTTTAAAGGTTCTGACAATTGTCAGAATTTACAAAGCCTTTTGGATAAAAGGTGAAACATCTTCAACTTTAAAAATCAAGTCCAGATGACGACCTTTAAACCTACTACTACCTAAGATATAAAAATATGATTTTAAAACGATATACAAATATATCGGATGGATATTAGATGTATATATGCATATACATATAGAAAAATATGTATATGCATGTTATTCTTATCTTAATATGCGCATAGTATTTTTCAATAATAATTCATGCTCAGTATTTAGGACAGTACTCTGAAAATTATACCGTATAAAACATTGTATATAAATAAAGAAGCTGCTTGCTAATGTAATTAATAGTGATGAGGAATAGGGGGTGAGTTTATATAAGTTTATACTTCTTCTCACTCCTTTTCGAATATGTATATTTGTTTATAATATATGTGTTCATATATGGAAATAAAAAAAAGACAAAAAAATTTCTGTTTGTGTTTATAACGGTTCTTGAGCGTGAACGTTTTCTTTATATTCTATTTTTGTATGTGTTTTTTTGTTTTGTTTTTTAATATATATATTCAAAATAAACTTGTTTCCATTCCATTCCATACTATTTCATTTCCTTCCTCAACACTGCTTATTCTGTCACTTAATTAAAATAATAATGAAAATGGTATTTGACATTTCATTTTCAAATTGTTCTCTGGTAAATGTGTAGCATAATTCATTTAGAATTGTCTAATTTGACATTTAAAATGGATTAACAGAAATGCTTTTTCATTTTCAAAATGAAGCTGCATTTTTTGACTCAAAATTAAAAAGAAAAAGCAATATTTAGGTTTCTTCATTTTTTTCCGGAATCTGGTTTTTTAGGAGTTTTTCCTTACCGCGAAGGGGGGTCTAAGGGCAGGGATGCCAGTATAGCTTAGTCAGTTTGTTAATTTATTTTAGTATTTTCCTATTGACTCCTTGTATTCATGATTCTTTTGAGTTCATGTTTTACTTCAAAGCCCATCGAGACGACTGTTGTTGTGATTTTGGGCTATACAAATAAAATTGAATTGAATTGAATTGAATTGAATATTTCAGAATGCTTTTTCATTTTATACTTCAACACAGCTTTTTCTGTCACTTAATTAAAATGATAATGAAAATGGTATTTGACATTTAATTTTCAAAAAGTGATCTGGTAAACGTGTAGCAAAATTCATTTAGAAATGTCTTATTTGACAATTAAAATGGATTAACAGAAATGCTTTTTAATTTTCAAAATGTAGCTGCATCAAATGACTCAAAATTAAAATGAAAAAGCAATATTTCAAAATGCTTTTTCATTTTATACTTAAAACCGCTTATTCTGTGTCATAATTAAAACGAAAATGCAAAGAGGGGATTGCATTTGCATTTTCACATCCACCCTGGGAGACTTGTCTCAATATTCATTTAGAAAAAGCATTTCCAGAGGGGAGGCGGGGCGATGACGTCACTGCTTTCGTCGTGTGTGTCCGGCCGTTGAGAGACACACACACACGCACCACGAGCAAACTGTTAGCGGCAGAGAAGACGGCTTTGAGTTGGTTGTGAACTTCTAATGTGTTTCCACAGCTTCTCAGGACTACGTAGAAGCATTTTGCGCCTTCTGCGGTCCTCCTTTGGACGCACCGCGGACAAGCTTTGTTCTGCGGACCGCCAGCTGCCTCCGCATAGCGGAGCACGAAGCTCCGATCATGATCGCTGAAGGCGGAAATGCTGCTACGATCTGAGAAACCATCATATGAATTTGTGTTTAAAAGTGGTGTCCAGAACAAAAATAAAGACAGATGTCAGTACCACATATTTACACATTTATTTGCAGTTTCGCGCTGAATTTGCTGTTTGATGACAGCTGGAGCCCCATCAACAGATAGCAGATTTCTCCATGCTAAACGTTTGCTGCTTGGACCAAAAACACTCATACCTAATGACCAAAATGTTGTCAAAAAGAAAAAAAAAAGGTTGAAGTGAAGTCCTGAGCTTTCCAGGGAAATGGAAAGCGTTTTATTCGTTCACGGAGCTGAATGCAAACCTGCATGGTTGGTATGTCTTTAACAGGTCTCAGTGCTGAAAGAATATAAGATTCAGCTCCACCATGAGGCTCACCATAAAGAAACATTTCACCATTTGCAGTTAAGAAAAAAAAAAAGATTGAGCAACTATTAGCTGGACCGATAAATAACCATCTGGATTTACTGCAGCATGACGCCAGTGATGGAGCAGTGAAAGCTACCTTATTGCAAACAAGTTGGAGCAAACATCCAAACCATTTTTTGATGGTGAACTTATTGAAAAATGTTGAAGACCGCAGAAGTCTTGTTCCCAAAAAGCAGTCGACCTTAAACATGTGTCTGTCAATTCCGATTACAGATCCAACATCTCTGAGGAAACACGGGCAGCCATATGATATACTAGGAATCCAGTCATTTATTGTATTTTCAGTCACTACTGTTGAAAACACCAACATCACAGATATGTACAGCTGTGCATATTTATTAGAGGTGTTAAAGAAACGGCACAGTGGAGTTTCTTGAATTGATGGACACAACAGCTGATGACATAGTCAGCTCTCTAGTTACTGTGCCAGACGATGTTGGAGTGAACTGGTCACATGAATTAATTTTTGGTCACTGATGGCGCTCCATCAAAGGTCAGGAAGAAGGCAGGCGTTGCCACAAAATTCAGGCAGCAACCAGGAAAAGATTCTTCTAATAATGAATAATAATGAATGAATAAATAATAATGGACATTTCATTGTGTTTTGCACACTTGAATGACAGTAAATGTGTTGCTGCACAGGATTTGAATCATGATATTGACGGTCTGGTGAAGTTTTAGGAGAAAAAGGAGGTTAACTCCAAACTCTTATGTTCACAAATGTTTGCAAGTTTAATTTAGTGTAATTTTGTCATCGTTTGGACGTTTACATTTTAGGCAGATGTTTCATTTTTTTCTGTAGCCACTCTTGAATTTATTATCAGGATTGCTTCAGTGTCAGATTTAAAATATTCAGTCTGTATAAAAATGATTAAACCGATATTTTTTTTAAGCAAAATTAATTTTATTTATGATCCATTGGCCTCTGTGAATGAATGTGTAATAAAAAAATGATTAGGCTACCATGTTGGTTGAGGCATCTTTTCCAACTGAGTAAAAAAACAAAAACAAAGCTGTTATTTGAACCTTGACACATTGAATTGTTTGACTTGTGTTTGTTTGACACACACTGTGAATTCAATTTGAAACAGCTATTTGATTTTTGATAAGAATACTGTTTCTCCTGTTTTGCTTTCTACAATGATGATGCTTAATCTGATCCACTTCAGTACACGCAGTGAAATGACTAGTTTGCTTTTGTTCAATTCTTGATTTCTGTTTTTTCTGATCCTTTCTAGGTCAGGTTTTTTTTTTGTGTGTATTTTCTTTGATCTCCAACTTGATGGTGAGCTACCCAACTACATGATCTGAGATCCTGATACTGCCACCTTCAATAACGACTCGTCAGCTGCAGCAAACCTCTACTATATCCCCACCATTAGACTTTTGGAAACCACTCAATAGGACTCAGACCCATATCCCGGTTCCTTTTGTTGTTGTTTTTTGTATTGTTTAAATGTCTATTTTCTGTTAATACAATCGATTGCATTTTACTTTCATCGCTATCTTGTTTTCATTTACATACCTTGGGCTCCCTGAGACGAATTCTGATTATTGCGCCTAGTCCCATAATCTGAGAAGCGTTACACGCTACTGGTCTGGCCCACTTGAGATCAGACGGGTTGAATGTGGCCCCCGAACCAAAATGAGTTAACACCCCTGATGTACATGGATCTATTTGTCTGCAAGTGGATGCAGCAGAATGGAGCCGAGCAGGAAGCTTGTGGTCCGTCCATGAAGCGTGTTTTCTACATTACAAATAGCAGCATATTTTTCATCTGCTCCTGATTTCGAGCGATTTGAAGAAAGAAATACACAGAAAAGCCATTTTAAGCTTAATTTTCTTTCTAAATGTCCTCCATAATGAAAGAAATGCCTAAAGAACACGCTCAAAGCCCTAGAAACACCATTTTCACGGGAGTGGGTCTTTAAAATTAGGTCTGCAATAACAGGAGGAGTGTGAACTCTTGACAGAACCTACTTGAGTGCGTTCAGGAGGCCCTCCACGGTGTCCGCCGGCTGGTCCTTCAGGACTTTTATGCAGCCTTTCATCTGAGCAGAAAGACACGGAGATCAACACTAGTGATGTCCAGATCAGCTGATCTGATTCACTCATTGGATTTGGAGTCTCTGCCCAAACAGAATCCAGATCTGATAGTATTGTAACATAAAAAAATAAAAAAAAATCAACACATTTAATAAAACAAATCCAGCTTGTGCCCCTATATTTATTTTATTAACCGTATTTTATCATTCTACGCTCAAAAAGAGCACTTCTGTGATGTGGCTTTAACAATCGAGTTAAAAAAAAAAGCAACTAGTAACTAATAAAAATAGGTGATAATTATTCATGTGAGAAAGTTTGGTGACTGTAGCTTTAAGATGTTCAGAATCCTTTTTGATTCATTTCTCCAAACAATAACCCTCTTCCAAAATAGTTATTGTAGCATGAACACGATAATGAGCACTCATGACGAGCTCATATCGATGTAAACATTTTATAGTATCGGTCCTTATGGAAGGTCTTCGTTTGCGTTGAGACAAACTAAGAGACATTTGCTGTCAGTTTAAAAGTTTATGAAAAGCTTTCTCGATGCCAGAAGCCTGAATCTGTGAATACTTTGAACTTTACAGCAATACATTGTACGGATCCGTTCATGATATGTGGACTTCTAGAGTATTTATCGGTCATAAGAAGCTTGGAATATTTAGCGCTGATCATAAACTTTGTGACCCGGCCCAGTTTCCGATCACGCCATGGATGCTCCCTCTGCAGGACCACAGAGGTGGCGCCCTTACATCGATCTTGGAGGACTTGTTGAAGGCACCGTTGGGGTGGACGTGGTCGTAGAGAATGATGACCCCCACCATCACCCTCATGCAAAACAGAAGCGTGTCCTCGCTGTTGAAGCGACTTGAATACTCACTGGAGAGACGGACAGAATGGGATCAGAAGAGGATTTGGAAACATTTCTACAGCTTTTATACCAAAGACGTCCAAAGATTAAAAACAGGTTGTTTGTTTTTTACGCTAGAAGAGCTTCACTGTGTTTGTGCGCGTGCTTTAACTCACGGCGTCTCGAGCATAACCTTACAAACGCTGGCCATGGTGCTGAGACAGTCTGTGGTGTTCTCCAGTGGAAGGGTCTTGTTCTGCAATGACACATGTTAGATTCTGCTGATTATTCCCAAAACCTTCTCTGTTAATAAACGATCCATTTAACCCAGAAAAGCTACACCATTACAGTGTCCCTCGCTGTGTCCCAGCTGTTTTGTGGAGAATTCTAGTGCAATTTTGCATGTTTTTATTTTTACATTGTAATGGGCTATTGATCTTGTCAATCACTGTCCGTCCTGCTGTCTCTCCTCAGCTTTAAGCTTTAGAAAGTTACAAAAATCTTCAGATTTTTGCCTCAAGAAAACTTATTATGAAAAAGACATTGGAGTGATTATAACAAAGTTAACTTTAACAAAAAAAAAATTAGAAAGATCTAAATGTGTAAGAAAAAATAAAAAGACACATTTTAATAAATCGATAAATATAAACAAGCTATACTCAAAAAACATATTTTAAATAAGCTTTGTTGAGTTCAAACCTGAAAGAATAATAAAGAAGTAGAACCTGGATAAAAGCAAATATAAGAAGTTTTGGTTCTGGTTTATTTTCTTTAAAAATTTGCTGTCTGAATAAGCGTCCTCCTTAAGGAGGTTCTTGCAAAATGAAACCCCTAAATACTAAAATAGGGCGCGACTCAAATTTCAGTTCTGACTTTTCAAACTGAGGTTTATTTTATTTTATTTTATTTTATTTTATTTTCTTTCATGGTAGAAGCCGCTCAATCACAGAAAAACAGCCAAAGACCCAAAAAACAACACAAGAATATTAAAACGGACGGTAAATCTGACTGAGAAGCTTTGAAACTCTCTCCTTTCTGGTCCTGAAAAAAGCTTTTACTAACATTTTGCCCATCAGATAGAAAAGCATCACTTCCTTCTCTGTAGTTCAACCCTCAACCAACACAGGCGGCAGATCAGATGTGGACTCCACAAAGTGCTGCAAAAAGGTCAGAGGCTTCCTGAACAAAGGGAAGGGACTCCTGTTTAAAGGCAACCCCAAAACCTCCAGATCACCAAGGCAACCTTGGACAATCGACAGATTATGGACCCTTTTATTTTCCCTTACAGCATTACTTTATTATATATATTAAAAAAAAAAAAAATACAAAACAATATATATATATAAAACAGTAAAACAAATGATTAATCAATTATTGAAAATGGTTAAATTGATCGATGTTTAATGATATTACTTCACTTGCTCCAAAAAAATTGATAAATTGATTAAAAAATCTTTCCTAATGTAGCATAATTTTGCACGTTTTTAAACTTTTGATACTTGATGAAATTTTGCTATGAAAATCTCTGAAACGGTGTTGTGTCTATTTTACTGATATAGTATTATATTTTAATCATATGAATGACTTAAAATAACATAATCTGCATATATTTTAGATGACTGATCTGCATTTGCCATGTTGATTTCTAAAATAGTTATTTTTACATAATAATTAAGTAATTCATCTTTGTCATGTGCTTTATTAGTACTTTATGATACTTAATTCTGTCTGATAAAAGCTTGGAACCGGATAATGATAAATCATGTAATAAAATGGTTATAGTATAACGGGGTGGGATTATATAAGTTTGCTTCCTTCCACTCCCTTTCAAGCAATATTAATTACTATGTCTAATTATCCTAAGTTTGATTAGCTACTGTATGAATGTATAATTGATGATTATATTGCTTTTGTGTATTATTTCTACTTGATTGCTTGAAATAAACCATTTCAAATCAAATCAAAATCAAAACATGGAAGGCGTTAGGGGGAGCCAGTGGGTTCAGCGGCAGCACGGAGCCCACTCACCTCTGCCACAAAGTTGGTGGTGGCGGTGCTGAGCGTCTTCAGCATGGGCGTGGCTTCAGCGTAGAACAGAGACATCCTGTTGGCCATCTCATTGTTGACTTCGTTCTCAATGTCCAACTGTGGTCGGAAACATCATTAGATGCAAGCATCAAAAGAAAAATGACATTTCCTTCCATTCATTTTCAACTCAATGGCCTAGTGTTGGAGCGTCTGCCCTGAGACTGGAAGGTCGTAGGTTTAAATCCCCCGTCAGGTCAAGAAAAGAAAAAAAAAAAGGGACCCAAAGCCTCCCTGCTTTATAGTCAGCCTTAAAGGGTTGGATTGGCGGGGGGTAAAACCACCAAATGGTTCCCGAGTGCTGCTGTGTCTGCAGCTCACCACTGCCCCAGTGGATGGTTCAAATCCCAATTTCACCCACCCGTGGGGTAAAAACTAAAGAGACTTATCATTACAGTTTTTTATTCTCTGTCTGAGTGAGAGGATCTGGAAAACATACATTCATGTTGTTTATCCGGTTCCGGCTGATGGTGCGTCTGTAGTAACTGAAGTCATTCTGGATGGCGGGGATCCTCATCTGGAGACACACACACACACACACACACACACACACGTCCTCAGTAAAAGTGCACACAAAGACGCGTGAGCCGCGCTTCCCCTCCAGACCTTAAGCTCGTCGAAGCGCAGCGTAAAGTGCAGGATTTCTGCAAACTGTTTGGCCAGCGCCTGCTCCCGCTCCAGATGCTGAGTGGGGGTGAGGGGGGGGCACGTCAGGGACGTCAGCAGACTCCTCAGAGCTTCCTCTGGACACAGACATCACATGATGAAGCTGTTATGCACAGAAGCGACATCCAACACACCGTATAGCTCCTTTCAGAAAAAGACTCAGTGACTCAAACAAACTTTTAAAGCAGACTTGACGCCTTTTCTTTGGTCCCTCACTATACCACACTTCACCTTTAGCAGTCTTGCAGATTTCATTTAGTCATTTTGTGTGCTTTTTAAATAGTTCATGGTGTTCTGCATCCTAAATGGCAGTAAACCATTTTCAATCAAACTCTTCCTCCGCCGCCATCTCTGGTATAAAACGGGTTCAGATTTCCAAATCCACATCTATGTTTTCTCTCTATGAAACAGGATTTATTTTTCTGTGAAGGTTTGAGCTTTAAGAGTTTAAACAAGACAGAAAAGAGTAAAAATATTCCCGTCTGTCTGAGTAAAGTATATAAAGTGTATAGTGAGTGTTTTACAGCCTTAGAACACCTACAATAATTGTAAAAATATTTTTTATAAGCCTTCTAATTCGCAGATTTCATCCGTTACATGTTATATTTAGAAAGCAACTCCCCCAATAAACAAGGGACAACTGTACGAGAAATGGATTTATTGGCTTCTGCACAAATATAATCAATGTGGTCAGGAAATTCCACAATCTATGATGTCGAATTTGAATAAAATAAGTTGTTCAGTGTGTACAAGTCACTAAATACAGAATATCTGGAGATCCATTTCAGAATAACGATAATTGTGTGTTTTTGCTCACTGTGAGTTCTCAGCTGGTGTGTGTCGGGTTACCTAATCTCAGGGAGAAGCTGTAGAACTTCTTGAGTTTGATGACCAGCGGGCAGACGGAGTTCCAGGCTCGCTCCTGCAGAGTCATGTCGTTTGGGTTTTGAATTGCCTGCAAAAAGAAGAAAAAGCATCAACTGTGAGGTTGTTCCTTAAAGTCCTACTCCCATCATCTTTTGATCTATTTTTAATATTGCTCCCTGTAGTCTTTCAGTTAGGATTACAGGTATGCTGCTTTTAGCGGAAAAAAAAAAGTGTAATTTTTAAGGACATAGTTTCTGCAGTAGTTAAATTAGAAATGAGTACTGGGCATCAGGTAAGCCTGCCCTTTGTTTACTCTCTCTCCCACTAGCTTACAGCCCCTCACAACCCCAACCTAACATCACTGGTGCAACAAATGTTGCGAGCAATGTTGGAGCTAACCAATCATACAGTTTGGAGCCAAACACCAGCTCAGACGAGGAAAACAGACAGTACACGGATCTCACTGTATATAAGTGGATGCATTAGAATGGAGTGGAGCCAGGAGCTTGTGGCCTGCAGATTTTTTTAACGATTTTTTTGTCTGCACATAGATGCAATTTTGAGCTTAAATCTGTTTGTCCTCCATCATTAGAAAAAGCTAACAGGTGTAACGCAAAAGCTGCAATGGGCGGGACATAAACTCCCTGCTCCGCTCCATATTGATGCATCCACTTTAGACAACTAGATCCAGGAACATCTTTGTTTTCCTCGTCTGAGCTAACATCTGGCTCTAAACTTTACTGGAAACATGTTATGTTGGGAGTCTGCGGGGCTGTTAGTCAGGGGAGAAGGATGTAAACAGATGGCTCTCAGTTATAGGCGATGGGAAGGGGGGAGTTCTAATGAACTCCGGCCGCTCTGCAGAAAGTAGAAAACAACAGACTTTTTGATTTTAGCTAAAAGCTGCATAATCCTAACAAAAAGTCCACTGGGAACACTACTACAATAGATCAAAAGATGATCAGAGTGGGAATTTAAACACCTTAAGCAAAATCTATTTATCTGATTATTCGGGAAAACAATTTCGTTTTTTTACATCTCTGATCTCCTGGCCCGCTCCTTTATACGCCTGCAGGCCGGTCAGGATGCTCTCAGACTCCTGGAGGACGGCGTTCACCTGATCCCACACGTCACGCTCGCCTTCTGTCGCCTGTGCATCTGCCACACAGAACAGAATCTAAGAGAGGATAATCCTAATCTGCAAAAGCAGAAAACATTCTTAAAACTAAAGACATTTCAACATTTTTGGATTTAGAAATTCATCTTAAAGGAGAACGAAAGAGGGGAATCAAAAGCTGTCATTATTCTAAAGGGAACAGATGTCTGTATATTTTAATGTTAATGAATTTTTACTAGCGTCACTCCCCCATGATCATTCAAAATTTATTTCTTTTATTTCCTACATCTCTGCACATCTGAGCTGCAGCTCTGCGTGAGGCGAGTGATGTGACATCACTGATGCATCTCTTCTGGTTAAAGCACCAGGAGGTCGTCTATAAACAAATGTAACTGGGAGAACCTCAGAAACAAAAAGAATTGTTGTAAACCTCATAATTGATGCCTTTTAAAGCAGACTTTTGACTTTTACATTTCCTGTCAACATATTTGGACAAGAAATAACTTAATTCACTTCTGAGAAGACAGGAAAATCTATTATTGGTCACAAAAATATCTAAAAAAAAATTCAAAAATCAAAATCTGTTTTCTTTTCCTGTTTAAAGGTATTCTTTTGAACAAATCTGAAGAAATAGTCTGATTTTCTTTCACTTTTTGTTCATTTCATCAACTTTTCACGTACTGATGAAACATTCAAATCCTCTCATTTATATAAATGAATATTCAACCCTTTTAGTGCTGGACTGTATGGAGCTGAATCGTTAGAGCAAACATTTGTCTGGGTCTGAGATCAGGTTTAAGTTAAAAAATCTCCCATCATTCCCTCAAATGAAGCAGGAGGAGACGCACAAAAGGAGGCGTTTTTGTTTTGCAGAAAGCAGGAGGGATCAATTACACTTTTCAAAAACGACAATGATGCAGAAATAAATGAAAGCTTGCAAAAGGAATGAGAAAACGACACGGTTTTACTGATGAAGAGGTGTTAGGAGGACGTTGTAAAGGAGCATGCAACAAACCAGTGCAGGCAAAGGGTCAGGCTCATTCTTTCACTTGTATCAAAGGGAATTGTTCAAAGTGGACGTAAATCAATCATGAAATACAATCTACGCCTTTTGAGGTACCATATTCTGAGGGACATTCAAAAGGCGCAGCAGTTGAATGGGCTGACCCCTGACCCCCCAGGGGGAGAAAGGACAATGAGAGAGGTGGTCTGAAGGAGGGACAGGCAGGAGCTCACTTTCAAAGTCAAGGAAAAAGTTTGGCCCCTGTTCGAGCTCTGCGCAAGTGAGCACTTTTAACAGATTCCCCATTTGGTTTCTGCAAGAAAAAGAGGAAGAGGAAGAGGAGGAGAATAGTGACGTTAAAGTCTAGACGGAGGAGGGGAGGAAGAAGGTGGCGGAGAGAGGAAGGAAAGAGGGAGAGAGGCCGCCTCCTTCGAGACATCTCTGCACAGACGAGCTGATGAGAGGAGGAAACAGCTGAGCGGGCTGCACCTCCTCAACCGCGCCGGGCGCACTTACTTTCAAAGTCCAGGAAAAAGGATGGATAGTTCTCTATTTCCCTCGTTAGGACTTTTAGCAGGTTACCCATTCCAGCAAACCTGATGGTGGAAATGCAGCGGAAAACACACGCATGAGAACCTGCTCCGTGTTTTTACACAGACACACACGGAGCTAAAACCGAGAAAACACGGCCATGACTTAAAAACTCAAAACCAGCAATATATCACATTTATGCTTAAAAAAAAGATAAGGCCCACTCCAATAAAAATCAGGGTTTTGGGTGTTTTTTTATGTTCTTGCTGCATTTTTCTGATGATGATGGAGGACATCATCAGAACCTAAAAGACCACTAGGAACCGTTTTAAAAGAGATCCAAAGATGATCGAAGAGAGTCTTTAAACAACAATTATTGAAAAATAAACAAAAACATTTACAGTTTGGGCAGAAATTCTCGTCAAAACTAATGTTATTAAGACGCAGATGAATCCAAATCCGATTATTATGCTTCTATAAACATTTAGGTGGCATTTGTGGCCAAAGAATAAAACATGTAAAAAAGAAATGGCATCATAAATATTATGATCATGCTTTTTTTATGGATTTGAAAAACTTGAAATCATATTTTGAATGAGACATTTATCTAAATAGTTCATCATATTGGATTGTGAGGTCAAACCACTAATTCATTTTTAACATCATTTAAAATGGATTTAACGTCACTAAAACTCAGCCTGAAGTCAGATATAAACTTGTAATCCACAGATTATATTCTGTAATAGAGATTATCAATGAGAGTGATTACATTTATTGGGGGGCTCCAGGCCTAAAGGTCCAGTTTGTCCTTGTGTTTTTCACTTTATCGTTTCTTGGAATGCCCCAATCCAATATTTAGTATCCATATTGGATCTTCTTAATCTGCTGGTTCGGTCCACCCGATCCGATATTGATTTAACAAGTGCAGTAAGAGAAAGGCACTTTAGCTCCGCCTCCAAAATTATTGATGAAAAAGGAAGTAGGTTAGCTGCTTGCTAAGATAAATGCTAATTTTAATAAGAAGTGAAATGACTTTTTTTTTACCTGGAGATGCAAGAGTTTGGAAAAAAGGAAAAAAAATGTATAATGTAAACAGGAAGCAGTTTCAGATCTATAAATATATTTACTTCAGAACATTTTAGTAGATTTTACTTATTTAATTAAAAAAAAACTTTAATTTTACCAGTTTAAAATGCATCAAAAGGTTTTTTGTAAACCTTTTTTGTGCTGGCTTTTTTCTTCATGAAGTTTTTATTTTACATTAAAATGATAGTTTTGCTATGATATATTATTATATAGCTTATAGATTAATATATCCTATCAAACTTCCTTTTGTAAGCATTTTATTTACATTTGTAGCACAAAGTGCTTTACATAACGATATATTGGTATCAAACCATCCCTAATCCCACTCATGGCTGAATCGGGTGTGTCCAGCCAATCAGAACACGAGGATGAGTTCTAAAGTAAACTGTTCTAAAGCATCCTGCTGGAAAACTCCACAATAAAACAAAATGCCTCTCTGTAGTTGCAGACATGAGTTCATAATACAGTGTTGGTACAAGAGCAGCTCTGTAATAACACAAACATGTGTCAATGGAAAGCCTGCAGACGGTCACATTTGCATTTCAGCCGAGCCGAAAAGTTACAGACAGTCTGCTCTTTGGAACCAGACAGTCTGCTCTTTGGAACCAAATCCTTGCTAAACTACACGTGGATGAGGCTTTAAACCAGAAAAACTTCTTCTGGAGGTAGGTGGTAATTTTCAGACCTCCCTCCCATGAAGGGCTATAAATTCTATAATCACTGAGTGGTTTAGACGTAGACATAACATGAAGCCACGATTATAGAGAGAGGATGAATGTCCACGACTTTAACGTGGAAGAATAATGCCTGAAAATTGGTTTGTTACAATTAAATGTGAAGGAGACGTTTCTAGTCTGGACTTATGAGTCAACTCTAAGTTTCACACAGAGCTCGAACTTTACTCGACTGAAATTAGAGTGAGGCTGCAACAAAAGAGACACTGTGCTGCAGCGTACACATGATCATCACACTGTCCAGCCTCCAGCTGGATGGAAACTATTTCTCCACTGTGGTTCTCATTCCTCAGCTTATGCTAAACTTACAGGAACAGTCACAGAAGGCTTCGTATTTGAGGGCAAACGACAGGGATTCTCAGAGAAATCTGTTAATTTTGACGTATTGTTTCATATTAGTGAAAAGATGGATCGACCAGCAGAGGGCAGTGTTGAGTTGACGTTACAGGGACAGGAATCCGGGTTATGCTGCAGGACTGACATGTTCATACATGTGCGGCGGTACACTTTCTCCAGACAAATCCTAACCTGCGGCTAAAGCTTCCTTATGAGTCACACCTGGTACACTTTCAAGCCCAACACCAAGCTCTAGCACAAGATTTATCCCTGGAAGTGAGATCGGGGAGTTCAGTTTACAAAAATCAAACTTTGTCTAATTATTGTTTCCCCAGAAGGAATTTTCATTTTGGAACATTGTAGAAATCATCATTCTCTAGATTCTAGAGAAATATTTTCTGAACTTTTTCTTCTAAAATCCAGAAACCTCGGAAACGTTCTTTGTCTCTGCATGTGAAGTAACGTTAACTGTGAGGCTTGATGTCTAATTTTGACTCCTAACAAATATGCTTTTGGCATACTGGCATACTGCATAACATCAGCTTTTCAAACACGGACTTGAACACACACAACCTGGAACCTCAGTACTTTTCAAATCAAGTGTTGGTTCAGCTAAATAACAAACTCTGTTCGAGCTACTGCTACTCTTCAACCATTCATACAATTAGCGCGATTCCAATGAATTTTCACACGGACATAAGCAGCTTTTATGTTGTAAACACTTTTTCTCCATGTCATCGTCAGCTAGAATTATGCAAATTGTGTAAACAGTTGACGAGTTATGGTAGCTCAAATAACGTCAACAAAATGGTTCAAGTGGCCAGGATGCTGCAGAAAACACTGGTGAGTCAGCACGTGCGGTGACCGTCAGCGGTGCTTTTTAAATGGTGATGCCACTAGCTGTTCCTTATGTTTTGCTCAAAATCCGTCTTTTGGAAACAAGAGACCCCAAAACCTTTTCAAAACAAATCATGGGAACTTCCCCTTAGTGATCAACACCATATCCAGGTAATCAGCAGTTACTAGCGCTGTCCCCCAACAGTCCTGGAGTTGTACACACCTGCTTTTGAGACGCACCTAAACAACTTTGTAACCATGGTGATTTCTCACTCAATGGTTGCTCTGGGTAACAAGTTTCTTAACCCTCTTACACCGCAGCTCAAGCTCCTGTGTTTATTTATATTCATTCAACTAACTTAAGTCTTCAGCCGTTTTCGCAAACGGGTGATTCTGAAGTGGAGAAAAGCAGCTTTGCATCGATGTACAACACTTGATGCTCGTGAAGAGTCACAGTGACAGATTCATAATTATTGCATAAATGTCAAAGATTTACTGCAAGTCAAAGAGCGTGTGGTAAAGGAAACGATGAACGTTTTCTAAATTTATAACTTAATTGTATGATTTCACTAAAAATCACAGAGAAACTTGCACTTCTGCCCCTGATGTATATTGAGTGTCAAAGACAAAGGAAGATCACTGAAAGGCATGTCTCAACGATCACATAAATACACACACTTTGTCAAAATCAAACACTAAAGATCCCATCATTAACATGTACATTACAGGTATACTTGTTGTCCCTGGGACGAAACATTTCAAAGCTCAACTTGTGTTGAGGCTGATGGCGTTTTATCCTATAAAGCCAACAGGATAAACGGCATTCGGAGGAAAAATGGGATGAGATTAATAAAAGAGCAGACTAATCCTGACCATAATCATCTAAAAACCACTGCATTGTTAGCTGGCTGTTGTGCCTTAGCATCAGCTTAGACTGAAGTTTAAATCAAACACAGCTGTGTGTGTTTCAGAGTACACATGTACCTTCTCCTGTGGAGGACTGCAGCCTGCTGTCTATATCATCCGCTTTCCTGTTGTCTCTGAAACAAACAAAAACAACAGAAAAAAACCTCGAGTTACAAACAGGAATTTGCTTTCTCTGAATCAAGTAGAACAGGTGAAGTTTCAACTTTCAAACGTCCGCGTTTTATCAAACGTACACAAACTTCCATTAACAAAGGCTTTCAATTATTCAGCAGTGAAATCTACACTCCTGTCTATTATCTCCATATAAGCATTGAGGGCTGTGTCTGCGGCATGTCTGCTGGACTGTAAATCTCCTGGGAAAAGCTGTGGCTGCTGACGGCCACCGACATGCAATGAACTGCCACCTTTTCCACGGCAGGAGCAGAGAATAAATACATGCAAACGCTTTGAGGTGTGCCGCATTCTGAGCCCAATAAGAGTAAACAAAAAGCAAAAGATTTTCCTCTTAACCTAGCTTAAAACTTTTCTTGGTATGAACATGATAAAATCTTAAACAGATTTTAAAAATCCTATAGTTTTTCCTATTTCTGAACTCAGCCAAGATCTGTAGCAAACAAGTTAGAATTACCTTAGGATATGAAGATTTAATGTACATAAAAACCTAAACCATCCTGTGGGAGATAACACAACAAAAACACATCATCTTATGAAGTAAATTAGATGATAAGGACCTGGACCCTGAAGAGGAACATGCTAAAAAAACAACAACCGTGATGTTAAAGATGAACCGTATTATGGATAGATTTGTGGCAAAAAATTCCTTAAAGTCCCACTATGATCATCTTTTGATCTATTTTCAAAGCGCTCCCAGTGGTATTTTAATTATGGTTATGCCATTTTTAGACAAGACCAAAAAAACCTGTGTTGCTTTCTAATACATAGTTTCTGCAGAGCGGCAGCAGTTGATCAGAAATTTGCCTCATTAGCGCTGAGGAACCCCGGCCCCCTTCCCTCTCTTTTGCTGAGAGCTTGGAGCGCTTTTGGCCCGCTCAATGTATTTTCTACATCTCAATCAAGCTCTTTTTTAAACCGCAGTTTGTCGTCTGTTCCTGATTCACAGCGAACTTAAATTTCATTGGTGTTAAAAACACCAAAAACACCATTTTTAATAGGACTGCGTCTTTCAATCACAGTGTGTGAGAACTGGACTGAGCGCGTGTGATGTCACCCACAGATAATGGCTTACTTCCAGCTCCAACTGAGTCTAACTCAATTGAGTAACCATTGTTTTGCGATAAGGACAAAAGTAATTGGTCAGATTCAGTCTTAGTCAACGTTTCTATGGGAACAATTCTTGCCAATCAGGAGTGAGCTTGTTGGACGTCCACACCCCTACTACTCGAAAGTGATCTACATGAAATCTGTCAAATGTTTCAAACGTTTGACGCCAGACCCAATACTCTTCTTGCAGTGTCTGACTGGTCAGCAAGAATATCTTGCAAAAAAATATCCTGAAAGAAATTAGGATTATCATGAACATGTTAAAAAAGGTGGCAGAGCAAGAACTGTTTGGAGGGTCTAAGGGCAGGGATGCCCAGTTTAGCTATTGCATACTGTATGAAAACTCAGTCCAGTTTTCATATCCAGTCAATGGGTCTGACACATAGGTGGCCTTCCTAATTTCCACAGACACACTTAAGTTCTGTAGCTCTCATGCTAAAATTTGCCAAAGCAGCATGTGGACATCCCAGCCCGAGTCCTGATGTAAACTGACACAACCATACCAGCTCCCCTCCTCTTCATGCTTCAAATCACTTTCACTTTCTCTTTGATTCTGGTTAACGAAGGAATTTCCCCTAATTTTCACGAGTGTAATTCTTTACTATACCACCATCCCCTCAGCCAGCTAGTAATCAAATGCATTTCAACTTAACACAGATTCCAGTACTGAAACTAGATTTTGTACAAATGTTGCCAGGTCAGTATTAACTCAGTGAATCTGTCAATCATACCAGCAGGGGGTGGAGCCAGACACTGCAGAGGAAGATTCAGACAGACAACTATAAAAAAAAAAAAAATAAATAAAAAAAAACAGGTTTTTCAGGAAGTGGAGAATTAAAATAGAATTTCCAGAAGACTAACACGGAAATGTGACATAATGACATTTCATGATAGTGACATAAGAAGATTAACATAATATGCATTCAGCTGAGGTTTAATCTATTTAAATATTTAAAAACAAAATCAGAAAAAATACTCATTTCATTATCAAACACATTGATTGTATACCAAACAAAAGACCAAAACAAAAATGGTTTCTATGGTCTGTTGTGATGGTTGATGAGCCTTTTACAATTAATATGAATCAGTGCATTTACGTAACAGCCTGGATTTTGATGGGTTTTCCCCGCAACCTTATCAGATCCAGACCTCTAATGTGGTTTTGTGACAGAAAGCACATTTCTAGTGACCCACAGATTAAACATTACACACAAACTATGAATTTAGGAACTGCAAACGGTATAAGAATTGAAATAGATCACAGCTCTTCATTGTGATCTGGGTTTTTAGGGAATCCAGTTTGGATTTGTTTCCAGCTTGACCAGGATAGGTGTTTGTGTTTTGATTCAGAATCTTTCAGCTGGATTTAACCTTAAAATATAACTGGAGCTGTAGGTTCGCCGTTTACTTTTATCTTAGCAGAACCATAATACTTCCTCCAACGGGTTTGACAGTCGGTGCTAGACATTCTTTTTTTTTTGCTCCCTAAAAATGGATTTTTGACTTACTCTTAAAAGGAAATAGCTTTCAATTTTTAGAGAACCTCATCTTTTTTAACCTGTGGTACTTTCTTACTTAATTTATAACCGTTGAAAGTGAGTAACCCTGATGCGTTTGCCCTTATACAGAAAAATACAATAAATAGAATAAAAATCTCTGCGTTTTCAAAAGGCTTCCTTGTTGTTTAGTTATTTACCCAGAATTCATGCCAAAAAAAAAAAAACATTTATAGCTGCAGTGCGTGTCTGAATTCTCAAAAATATTTACTACAGTAGCTCCTTTTCCTATGCAGTTGTCGTTTATAGCTTCACTGATCAAATAGGGGGTTCATCAGGGCATTTGGAAAATTCAATGTATACTTTCCTGCAGCTGTGCCAACAAAGAAAAAGCAGATGGATGTGGCACCATTCAAAGTTAAATGAAAGATGTACAAAAAGCAACATCCTCAATCCTGAAAAAAACTAAACAAACATTTAAACAGGTTCGAGAAAGGGAAAAAAGTCAGAAATCTTTCGTTTGATCATTTTACTAAGTTAGTTTTTTTGTTTGTTGCTGCCAAGTTTGACCAGAATGTGCTGTTTAATGTAACTGTTTAAGCTTCTTACATGTTGGTTCATGTACCTTTGATCCTTCTATGCATCTTGAATTTTATTATAAACAAATCGGCTTTAGCTTTGCTTTCAATGTTGTGACCGCAAAGAATTGTGGGATAAGCTTATGTGTTCTTTCAGAAAGGATAGCCAGGTGTTTTCTAGGCTAAAGAACTGAAGCTCCTCTTTTTTCAATTTGCTAAATTTGACTCCTTTGAAATCAGATACGGTTACTTCTTAGGCGACTCACTCTGTAAGGATCCTCCTCTTTAAAAATGAGAATCTAGACAAGCCCAGTTGGTGGTGATGCATCGTTTTGCCATCTTGAAATGTGGCTGAAAGGTGTGTTATCAAATGTGGAATAGCTGGTAGTGGAGCGGTAACCTGGAACAGGGGTGTTCAACCAATCAGAAGCGGCAAAACTAGGATTGTTTATGAAGAACAGCAGCCCCCCCCCACTTTCTAGACAACGAGCATGTAGGTGTGATGAAGATGATAGAAATGAATACTAGAGAAGTCCCACATCCCAACAGAAGAAAACACAAACAGCACCTCTGCAGAACGCCTGTGGGGACTGAAGGTAGAACAACCCGGATGAAACGTCATGCCAACCAAAGAAAATCTGTTAATTTGATAGCTCTGATCTAGAGGGCTGCATTGGGATCGGGTCCCGCCGGGTCCCGCGGGACCCAACCCAAATCTCGCGGGATTGGGCGGTTTGGATTGTGCTGCGGGCGGGAGCGGGCGGCAAAAAATAAACCCCGCGGGATCAGTGCCTGCATGAATATCGGATGAATATATAATAGCGGACTACGTTAGGCTGTGCGGCTGTTGGAGTCTTACGTACTGAAGCTCCGTGAAGCACCAGGTAGAGATGCCCAATGGCCTCTGTCATCAAACCTGTTGTTGGGGGGTGTGCAACGCCCCGCCCCGCCCCGCCTCTTACTAAGAGCGCGCTTCAGGCCGTCTGTCTGCGCGCGCACACACGCACACTTTTAACCTAACAGGATTTGTGAAAATATATTTAATTTTTAAGTTGCACATTACACAAGAGAAGAATGCATCAAAAGATGAGGCTGGAGGAGGACATGAATCTCTGTAATAATATGAATACAAATACGTGTTTTTTTCCTGCGGGACGGGGGACGATACAAAATCAATGCATCTCTATTACTGTGCGGGACTAAATTCTCTGAGTTTTGCGGGTGCGGGCGGGAGTGGACATACATATTGCGGGAGCGGGCGGGAGTGTAACGCATACGTTGCGGGAGCGGGCGGGATTGGTCAGAAATTCAGCGGGCGCGGGCGGGAGCGGGATGAAGAAAATAGTCCCGCGCAGGGCTCTACTCTGATCTTGTTATGAGGGAACTGCTACAGATGTGTGTGATTTCACAGACAACGGGGAAAGATAAAAATCCCACAATTCACAGCGTTAAATGTCCCATAACAGCAAACAGTTCTTATCTGGCTCTGAGATCAGCTGTTTTCACAGAGCGCCTTACAATAACATAGAACAAATCAGTATGTTCGCATGCACTGTTAAGTCAATTTATATAACTGTGTTGGCAGAGGTCCATACTGGAGGTTGATGGCATTAATGCTTTTCCAAACACACCAGTGCTTATTAAGATAACAAACCCCAAATCAAGTTTTACAAATATTTCTAAACATAAATCTTAAGTCTTGATCTTATGTTTTTTGGATTCTAAATTGTGTTATTTAAGTGAAACTGCTTTTCTTTGTGTTTTGATTTTTTCTTAAGCTTGATTCTTTCTTAAGCTCGGTGTTTGCCATCACATTATTTTTGCTCCAAAAAATCTGGCAACAGGCATCTCAGGCAGGCTGCTGCTGATGTTGTCTGAAGCATAAAAATATGATGTACATGAACGAGCATCACAACTGCGGCTTGAAATCACACGCCGGCAGCATGTGACTGAAGTCAGCACCTCCTCCTAACTCCAGGTCAGAAGGAGATGTAAACACTGTTCAAGTCAGGATGGAAGTCCTCGGTGAGAAAAGCCTTGCTTCATGCTTTAGACATTTTTATAGAAAGTGTCAGTTGAGAAGCTAGAACAGTTTGATATCTCACCATTCTGCCCCAGACAAACCCCAGAGGTTTAGAGACAGGTTAACCTTAAACAGGGTTCAGTGAGCTGGAGGATTGCAAATATCACATCCTCTTTTTTTTCCCTGTATGGCAACAGCTGCTTAAGCCTTAGACACAGACATCTGTAAGAGTGCTGCAGGTCTTTGGGTTGTTGAAGCCTGCAGAGGGTCGCACAGAAGTGGATGCATCCGAAGGGGAGCCCAGGTGTGTCTTGCAGTTCCCCTGAGGTTTGTAGAAATGTACGATTGTCATGCGTGTGGTAAGTGTACCAAAGTATGATGGAAGTTGTATGCACTTGCACAGGGTGTGAAAGTGATGATAAGTGCCCATAGGACACTCACACAAACTACGCTCTGTCAAGCGTCTTCATTTCAAACAGTCAGGTTGCACACAACAAGTGTGCTCTTATCATGGAAACGGCATTTACGAAATCTTTGGGCAGTCTACAGGATTTGTGTACAACATACCTCTGGCTCAACTGTTTTGCGTTTTGTTTAAGTACACGACCTGTCATTTACTGCATGCCTATAAAAACAAATGTGCTGCACCGGTTTAAAGGTCTGAACTTTGGAGACGAATTTGCATTGCATCAACTATTCAGGCCTGCGACTTGTCAATGTAATCAGGGGATGGAGTACAAAACCAACCTGGAGGAAAATTTAACTTTTCTCCCAAGCTTTGATATTTTGTTTTTTTCAGGACAATAATAAAAAAGTTTGTTCTTATTTTTTCCCTCTCCTTAGACTAATGAGGGACAGCAAGTTGTCAAACTGGATAACAGAGACGAAAGTACCATACTTCAGACGCTGCTCCTGCAGTAGATGGTGAACCTCATTGTACTGGGAGTCTCTGAATGATCTCCTAACCCAGACATAGAGACACGTTTAGCGATGCTTTTGTAAAGTTTTTCAAAAGAAATACACCTGATCTCTTAACATCATCCACGTCTTCCATGCAGATGAGATTTCTGTCAGTGCTCCAATGATCAGAGTGAAAACTTTGGACAGTATCTCCTCCCACAAGCGGCAGGAGCGTCAAGATTATGAGCACATCTTTGGACAGGCGTCCAGCAAGAAGCTTGCCTCCCGTCAAAACAGAGGCGGAGGACGCCAACTCACAACGTAGATTATTATTTGGTGTGAACGCAGCATAGTGCTTTAAGGGGTTCAAAAATGCTCAACAAACAGAACTTTTGCTGACTTTTAGCCTTTCATGAGGCATCAATCATTTATTTTAAGGATCTCAAAAAGTCCTCAGAGGCACTTAGTGACTCTTTCACAAGAGCAAGTGCTTCCTTTAACCCCGCAAAGGTTTAAAGGAAGAATCATCATGTGAGCCGTCCAGAAAAACAAGTAAATGTTAGGAATGAAACCTGTCATTCTTAAAATGCTCACGACTGAAGAGGAAACACAGCCTACCTTCATGAACTTTCTGATCTAGAGCTGAAATTGTGCGACAGCTTGTGCGACAGTTACTTGTTGTTATGCAGTCCAGCTTCCTGTGTGTAACTGGACAATCACTTCACAGTAACTATTCTGGTAGACAGCAACATTCCTCTTCAACTACTTTTTCTGACATCAAGGCATAGTTAGTCGACATGCTCGTATAAAACAATCAAAGTTCAGACGCTTTGACGGGTCGGCTCCCGTGAGATCTGAATTGTTCACGTAGGATTGGCTTTGGCTGTCAAAGAACTCAGAGCGCAGAAAAATAACATATGTAGAATATAAAAAAAAAAACAGAGAAGCAGCATAGAAAACTTCAAGATAAAACTAATCTTAAGTAATCTTCTGATTCTCTATCAAACATAGCTTGTGCAGGTGCAGTGAATTGTAAATATAACCTCAAACCCAAGCTTTTAAAGCTGCATGGCAACCAGGAGACCTTTCAGCTTGATGTTTATTTCCTCAAGATGAGAAATTACAAACTAGCAGCCCGTTTCCCAACAAAGCAGAAAAGTAACAAGGAAGCCTGAAAGTTTCTCTGGGCTAACCTTTAGGTTTGAGTGTCTTGCTATGGTCTTCCTTCCCCTCTAAAATGGATTTTGTGTAAACTCCAGGAAGCCAAAATGAACACGGATGACCAAAATAGCTTCTGTTTGGAAGCTTTTAGGGGAAAAAGAACAAGCGGCTGTTTGACTGTTATGTCTCACCACCGGTGGCGTTTAAATCACCTGTACCGTTCCAATCATAACAAGCAGAGCAGAGAGCTTGTATTTTCTCATGTTCCCTTCTTGCAGGAGGGAATTCACACAAAAAAGCTGCAGGTCGTAGCACAGATGAAAAACAATCAACATGTAGAGAGAAAAAACTAGACGTCTCAAGGAATAAGGTTACTCAGGGGCAATTGAAATATTCTCACAAGAGTCAGATTAAATAGAAAAACAACCAAAGTGACTTTGGATTTTTGTTGCATCCATTTTTAAAGCCGCTCTGCTTTTTTGGCTGGCCAAGACAGCAAGCTTTTAAACTGGGTTAGGGGTGCTGCGTCTCCTTCAGGCTCCCTGTACAGGAGCAAATGAGACAGCAGGGTGGGTTGGAGGGGGTCCATGAGGGCTTGAGATCAGCTTGCTGGGAGGTTGGCTGAGTTTTGCCCTAATATGGCCACTGAGAGGGGTTGGGCATGGTGGAGAAGGGGAGACCTGCCCTCCACCACCACAATGGCAGCCTGGCTTATCACTGCTGTATCATTGAGACTTTAAACCCATATAATTCACATGCAAACAACGGATCTACAGCAGAGCCTACATAGAGCTCCTAAGGAACTGCAAACATCTTCTTTTTCTTCTTACTGCCCATTACGCCTTGGGCAGCAGATGCCAACATCTAAAAGGACGTATTCAAGAAAATTGCAACAAATGAATTTCTATGACATAAAAGGACAATAGCCAGACTTTTAACTTATAGCAAATTTCAGAGTAGAAACACATAAAAAGACAGTCGACAGACAAATGTATGGTGGATCTGAAGTGCAAGTCCAGTTAAACAAATGAAACAATAAGGCTATGGGACATTGCTGATAGGATGACAAGGGATTTTTTAAAAAAAGTTTTTTCAATTGCGTCTTCAGTGTCCATAAACTATCAAAAGTTTTATGATGTCCAGTATAATGCCAAATAAGTTTCAGTTGAAATCATGGACAAACATCATCATCCAATCAGCGATTCCCATACTTACCGGTACCTTTTCCGGTTTCTGGGGAAAAAAAAAAAACAAAAAACAAAAGGGAGTAATTTTCCGAAATCAAAATGAAATGTTAATAAATAAAACCCAGAAGAGGTACGTATTGATGAATTGGTATTTGATTTCTGCAAATTACTTTTATTTTCCAAAATGTTTCATTTTCATTTCATTTCATTTATTTCTAATTGTTTTTTAGTTTCTGGAATTTTCCTTTGATTTCTAGAATGTAATTTTTTTTTAATCATTTGTTTTATTTGTTTAGCTGTCATTGTGACATTTAATATGTTTTGCGTTGTTGATTTGATTTGCACTTCAGGGCCACCATACAAACGGCTACAAAAAAACCGAGTCCATTCCATTTCTTAGACGCAGTAAAAAGCTGTCCAGATGATCCAGAGATGGATCTGTTGTCAGCTGCCATTTTTTACAATTAAATATTAAGTGTTTGGTAGTTACGATGGAAATGAAACCTTCCAATTTTCCCTGTGGATTCAGATTACTGGGAATGCACAAAGCCAAATACATCATCTCTAACAGCAAATGTTTAAGTACAATTGTAATTATTGATTAAAATGAGATTTTAAAATATCTCCTGATAGGTCTTTGTAGCTTTGACCACAATGACTGAATACATCAGTGCGCCCGATCACCCGTCAGTCAATCAGACAATCCATCCAACTTTTAAGACAGCTCTATACCCATCAGAATCACAGGGTTGCACAGTTCGCCAGTCAAACACAGGACCACACAAAGAGAACCACACACCTACGTTCACGCCTAAAGGACAATTTAGAGCCAACGATTGCCCTATTAACATGGGGTGAACATGCACAGAAAGGGCTCAGCTTAGATTCAAATTCGCTGTCAGACACGAGTGCTAACCCCTACACCACTGTGCAACCCCAATGAGCATTTTTCATGTTTTTTAAACAATACCGGAAGCACTAAAGTTTTTCAGTAGTTGCCAAATAGTTTTTAGAGGAAATAAAATGCATCAAATCTAAACCCAGTTGGATCATTAATTTCTCTTACAAAACATTTACTAAGCCTCAAAATCAGCAATAGATTAAAATGTTTGATGAACACAAAAAAAGACACGACTTAAAAAGTGACAAAGAAGGATCATGTTCTACCTTTTTTTCCTATTTATTTATAACCTGATTCTGAAGGAAGCTTAATATAGCAAAACTACTGAATTCTCTCCACAACATCGGATTCATTTTTGACGCATGTAAAGTCGCTCTGTCTAGTATTGAAAAATCCATCCGCTACTTCCTTTGAAGGGGCTGCTCTAAATTAAAACTGCTAAGCTAGAAAAGTTAACAAAAAACAACTGTATTTGGAAAGTTTATTTTGGTAGAAAAGATCCAGTCAGGAAACAAAAGAAGAGCCTTTTGACTTTAAGGGGAAAAAAAAGCTGCATTAAACAGACAAAAACCAGGAGTCTTTCCCCCAAATGTGAATTGATTGGGAAAGTAGTACACCACGAGAATAACTAGCTGTCTAATATTAGGAGGATGCTGCTCATAAATTCACATTTATGCTTTTATTTAGAAAAAAAAAACAGTTTTAGTGACTGTTTAAAGTTGGAATCCGATTTTTAACTTTACTCTGACAGTTATGGGCTATAAGGGAAAAATTTAGCCTCATACATGCTGGTCAATGAAAATATTGTCTGACATTAAACTGGTGTGATTGAGACCTACTGGCTTTATGTCAGTCACACTGTTCCCCATATCACCAAGGTGCAGTCCAACTTTATTTAAACTCAAATACAATTTACAAACCCTAAACAGTGGAAACAGATCTACAAAGAAATGTACACTGTTAAAAAAAACAAAAACATAAAAAGCAAAGTTTAGATTTAAAAAACAAAACAAACATATGTCATGATTTGGCCCTTAGCCCCTATTGTGAAAAACTGGTCATTTTCAGTACCAAGAAATCTAATGGTGATTGTTTAGTTTACAAAACGGTAAAAACAGTACAACATCCTGTTCTACACTCAGCAGTTTACTCTTGTTGATACTGGTACCCTGGTCTACAAAGTACTAATGTATCCAATAAATAAAAGCTAAAGCATCAAATTTAAAACATAAGGAAAAAAAACATACCGTATAATTTGCTGTGTCAAACTAACTTTCACATGTAAGCACTCTTCAGAAGTCACTGCCGACCAGGTTTCTTCAAGTACTCCTTTTTTTCTTACAGACTCTCACTACTAAACCATGAATCACAATCGTCACACAAACACACATACATTTTAAGTATGACTGAGCCTCCTCCTCTGCAGCTCACTTGAGCTCTGTTCACCTCACAGCTCAACCAGCTGCTGCCTAATCTCTCACTTGTTCAATACAAACTCTACTATCCCGTCTACACATCTGTCCTCTGTTGTAGAGGGAGGGAGAGCAGAGTTGATAAACCAACAAAGACAAAACCTCATTGAGGCCTTTTTTTTTTCCTGGCGTCGTTGGAAGCAGTGAGAACCTTCTGTCACTGCTGGGAGAGAAAGTGTAATAAAGGGAGAAACTACCAAGGCGGGTAAGAGGAGAACAATGGATGGAGGAAAAATAAGCATGGCTAAATGCAAGTCGGAAAGTCAGGGAGGGAGATTGGTATTTGGAAAGGAGGAGGCACAGTGGCCGTTTGGCTACCGCCAACTTTAACTGCATGGAGTGGGACTCCAGGCGTAGAAATTCCTCCTACGTCTCTGTTCAATGACACTTCTGTTCTGCCAAACCCGGCGTCTCAGCAACACTGCAGATACAAAGAGAGCCATGTCTGCATGTGACTCCATCTTGTGTGAAAAACCAGTGTGCAGATGCATTCAGCAGTCATCACCAATACAGACTCATTCTCTGATGATGCAAAAAGTTATGCTAAACCAACAGGTCCTTGTACTGTTACCCAGGTCTCCAAAAACCACGCTACAGCTGCAGACCAACTTTTAATTACTTACAGGAGTATGACCTGCACATGCAGAAATTTGTTTTGTTCCAATAACTTGATTTATTAGTCAAATAAAACATCAGCAGATGGCAATTACAAAAGAATTTAAATGTGATAAGTGACTTGGAACCTCATTAACTTTAAGCCATTTAACACCCAAGATGTCACCAGTGACACCCATATAACACAAGCTCTAAGACGTAGTTTAGGTTTTTGACATGTTGTGTGATCAACATGAATCAGTTGATTGTGACTATAAAAAGCACCTTTGCACCGATATGCAACACATTACTAATGTAAAGCATTGCAAACAGCGTAAAGTCACTTTTCTTGGCGACGGAATCCGTTGAGTTTGGTTTATTGCAACTCCATGCGTAGCTGAATGAGGAGTAAGAATCCATGGACTGAAAAGTGCTACACCTAAAAGATGGTGCAAAAGTGTTTCCTAACATGAGGGCAAAGGTTTAAGAAGTCATCCATTTATCTTATTGTATTTTCAGAAATGAAAATGTTTCTTAAACTGAAAGTGACTGCAGGAATCAGACTGGTTTTTGCAAGTTTGTTGCACCAACAAAAGGTCATGGTTTCCATTTCAACCGGAAAGCACCCCTATAGCTCTAAACCACAGCTCAGCATGGGTTGCAGCTACCAGTTGACACACTTCCACCTTTATATACCCATAAAAGACATGCATTTATTAATAATACACACAGAAAATGCTTTAAATAACCCTTACATTTTAGTCGGACACCTCAAGCTACTGGAGCTCTTTTTAAACAGCACCGCTTTGAATCAGTCAGCAAATGTTTGGAGAAAAAAAAGGCAAATTATCAGAACCAAAAGGTTAAAACTGCACTGCAAACAAAGAAATAGTCCAACAGTTTGTGCTATAGTGGTGAGTTGGAGGCACAGAAGTGTTCTTTATGAAAACAAACCTATCCGTGGTTTCCATAAACACCAGCTCCAAGCAGGACCAGTGCAAACACTGTGTGCTCTTCAGGCAGACGGCCTTTACTCTCCTGTCACTAACCAGGTCCAAGTCTTTTTTTTTTTATGTCTGCTATGCCTATACTTATTCTTTTTATACAATATGAGGAAAAAAAGAGAATCTAAAATTGGTATTTTGTTTAACAGGTCACTTATTTGTACATCAACATTTCAGGAACTACTTTTTCTTCAAATAAATTCATCAAGAGTTGTACAGAAAAGAAAAGTATTTGAGTTGTTTTCCTCAGAAAGGAAGAACATAAGCTAAATGTGAGGACTGAGAATCATCTTTAATCATGGTGATTTGTTAAAAAGTTTACTTTGTGGGTTTCTAATGTGCAACATCACAGTTGGCTTCTAATCTATATGCTAAGTATTTAAATATTTTTGACTTTTCCATCCAAGTTTGGATTTTTAGGTGTTTTACAAATAAGATGTTTCTGTCTATGATCAGAGTGGGACTTTAATTTTAGACTGGATCACTGTGACTGATTCAGTTATACTCTTGGAGGACACAATAGCTTTGTTATTCATTGTTAGACCTATAAACTAACAGGATTAATCATCTCTGACAGGATTCTAAAGTCTTCTCAAAAAATTTTTTGTTGGGCACAATACCTTAGTCCAGCTGCTGATCGGAACGAAAAACTGAAATTATGAAATTGTTTGGCCTCAACCCTTTAAAGTTCCGCTCCAATAATCTTTTGATCTAATGTAAAAGTGTTCTCAGTTGTTTTTTTAAATTATGATTGTGCCATTTTTAGCCACAAAAAAAGTGTCATTTTCTAGGACATAGTTTCTGCAAACTGGCAGTAGTTCATTAGAAATTCACCTCTGAGCTGTGGGTGGGACCGTTTGCCCAGATATTTTCTCATCATCCCATTGTTTACACTCGCACTAGCTTACAGCCCCTCCCAACCCCAAGCTAACATTAGAGGTGCAACAATTATGGTGAACAGTAACAGAGCTATCAATATTAAGAAATACTCCGAAATGCAATTTTTAACTGAACTTTCTTTATACAAGTCATCCATCATCGGTAAAATACTACAGCAACATGTTAAGAACACAAAAAACATATTTTTTCATTGGAGTGGGTCTTAAACACTGGAGCCATCGCCAGCTAAGTAAAACAATCTTTGAACTATCATAAATAGGATTGTTTACCAAATTGGCGCAATTTCAACCGATTCTGAAAGGTGAGAAAAGCAGAGTTTCCCTAATATGCAACACTTTTAGTGGTAAAGATGCCTTTCACAGGCTTTCACAATCCGTTTGGAATTATGTTAATTCCAAAAACGGCTCAACGGTTGCGGTAGCTCAAAGGTCGTGTGTTATTTTGTATTGTCGACATTGGCTCTGGAGTTAAAGGGGTCAAGACAGCTTGTTTAAAACCAACAACAACACGTCTTTTCTAAGTGAGATGTGCGTACGTTTATTTGTAAAGTGAGACTTATTACGATGGATCTCCCTTTTCCTGAAGCCAGGCCCTAGTGGTTTTTTTTTAGCAACTGAAACATTTGGACTTCTTGGTTGGCTCGTACTTTTTAAAGGTATGTAGGAGCGTGTTAATGACCAAAGCCTCCATACTTCAAACATTTTTGCTGGCTAAATTAGAATTGAAAGCCATGGAGACTTGAGACTTGTCTTGGTGGATTTGTATATGAGATATTTTCGTTCTAGTAAAAAAAGGACTGTTCTTTCTTTTCTGTGTATTTTTTTTTTTTTTTTAATTTCTGGAGTTTTCAAAATAAAACAAAAAGTGTATTGAGTGTAAAAAAAGGAAAATACTAGATCTTCCTGAGGACTGATGGGTACACAGCTCAGTTTTATATATTAATAATGCAACTTACATACAACTGCCTTCACTGACTTTTAGACCTTAATGAAAAACTATCATTTCTAGCTTCCTGCACTTGCTGTTAACGATGAATGTGCAGCCAAATTGCAGAAAAAACTGCCAGACAGTCATTCGGAGAGCAAAATCCTCCTGCCAGCTGTGGAAATTACTACAACGGTGCAGCTTTTTTTCCTTCTTCAATTTTTTCAATTATGTCTACACTAATGTAACCAGCCCAGTAGCCTTTAAAGTCGGACCAAAGAAAGGTAAAGAAAATGTCAATAATCTAACTTCATTAATCTATGAAGTGGAAGTCACAGAGCAGAAGTGAGACTGCAGCTGTTGAAATTCTAACCAGTAATGGGAAACTGAGCTGCTGACCAAAACCTGCACAATAATTATGCATTTAGAAAAAAAATAGTGAGACAAATTTCCAGCTTTTCTCAGAGATTCCAAAATGTGAACCAGAAAACATAATGATTTGGATGCTTTTACATTAAATTGCCAAAACAGGGAGTTGCATGTAACCAGTGCTTTAAAAGACTTATGGCAAAAATATCTCATCAAGCATGATGAGGCAATAGGAGACTGAATAAATTAAGAAGTTAATTTATCCTAAATTAAAAAAAAAAAAAAAAAAGCTAAAATGCTTTTCATTAGGAAAACCAAGAACCTTTCAAGTTGTAAATGATCCTGTGACGATAAACAGAATAAGTTGTAGCGGATTTGCCCAACACGGGACAAAAACAGGCAAGGAGAAGAGAGCGGCTGATGTGTCCGGAAAACAGACAGAAACGTGTCAGAATTTGATGCAACTGCAGAGCGGACAGACTCAGTCAGAGCCGCTGACAGGATGTGAGCATAAAAAGTGAAACGTGAGTGGGAAGTGTGCAGGGTCATACGCCACATAGCTATACACACATTTGTTCTCAGGCAAATAAAGCGACAGCTGGACTTCTAGATTGAGATAAAACAGGAACTTGTTATTTAACAGCCATGGTGTAAGAGTAGTAAAAAAAAAAAGAAGAAGAAAGGGGGGGCTGAGAAACTTTGAGATCACTGAACTTTGATTGTTCTGCATTAAACATTTTAATCTCTTGAGATGTTAGGCTGCTGGGTTGCTTGAATGAGGCGCCTTATGCCGTGGCTTAGCTGCACCAGAGTTAACCTTGATCCAGCAGACGTGTTGTAGGGAAAGCAAAACTAAGTGGGTTAGGAGGGCTTTAAAAAAAGTTTATTGTAGTCCTGCAGCCACTGGGAGACTTCCTGCAGTCATCAGCTAACGTTTTCTCACAATAGAAGATGGGGATTAAATTTCTAGTATCTTGGCCCACCTACCAGTCAAGCAAATTCTTTTTCATTTTTGGTTCCTCCATCTCTCGCAAACACCCTCAAAGACTGCTAGCTGAACGCGGACACTTGGAAACAAGTGAGAAGTCTCTAGTGTTTTCTGTTCCAGCCCAGATGGCAGCCCTGGCTGAGTCAGCAGGGACCGGTGGGCCACACTAAAGCGGATGATTAGTCGCTGATAGGCAAAAGAGAGACAGTACAAAGAGCTACAGGCCTGGGGCTCAGGGTCATCTTCTCCAGTTTGTTCTCCTGCTTTTAGACACTTTAGAAACATGTTCTTCTCTATAAAAGATCCACACAACCCTTTATTATTGTTACTTCAGAATTATATACACTTAAGTCATTTATTTACTAGATTTAATATGTTTTTAAGATCCACTCTGATAACAATTGTGTTTTTAACACGGTCTTGTAGCATTTTTCTGACAATGGAAGACACTTATAAAGAGAAAATTAATCTTAAAATTGCATTTCTGAGTATTTCTTTAGTCAAATTATTGTGAATAGCGAGTGGGACTTTAATTTACTTCCAAGCTTTTTCTTATAACAGAGGCAGAAAGCAGCTGTAACGTTTGTTTTTACACTACTGGATTTTTGGGACAATAAGATGCATTTGGTTTTTTTTTTTAATTTGGCCAGGGGTGCAACTTATATGTGTTTTTTTTTAAACATAAATAAAAATAAGCTCATATATTTGTTTTTCTCTCACTAACAAGTAGTCCCTCAGCAGTTTTTTTTTCCAGCTAACAACCACTAGAGGACAATGTAGGTGTTTGTGTCAGTATTTGCTACTTGCAGCAATGCAGAAGAAGAAAGACCGTCCAAAATAATCAAACAAAACATGAAGGAAATCCATCTGATCCTTCTCCTTCTGAACTATATACAATATTATTGTTTTTATATCTGACTAATGCGGGACAGCATGTCATCAAACTGGGTCACAGAGACACTGAAGTACCGGATGTAGATGCAGCATTACGCCGGACTTGGTGAATTTGTTTCGAAGCCTTGCTCTTTTCACCAAGAAGTGTGACTTATATTCCAGAACGATTTCTTTATGTTTTTTTCTTCGTACTCTGGAAAATATGGCAACTTAAAAAGCAAAACAAATACACGTTTTCTCAGTTTAAGACCCAAGTTTTGTGAAAACTCTCACCCAAAATAAGGCAAAATTTGGTTTTAGAATAAAAAATGAAAATCAATGAGATATTAAATTATAGCTATGTTAAAGTGAGTTTGGATTCAGTCAACTGGCAGCATCATTTTTCTTCTAAAGCGCTGCAGTTTAAGGTGCAGTTGGCTCCACTTGGCATCAAAAGTGAAATAATACAAATCGACTTCCCAAAAGACAAACTTTCCGCAGCTTCCTCATCGTCTGTTTCGGATTTTATTTCATAAAGTCGCCACAACAAAAGCTGTTGCTCTGACCAACCCTAACTGCTGCTTTTAAAAATATTAAATTACCTTTTCCGGTCTAAAGCAGCAAATTTCAGTAGCTTGATGGATCTTTGTAATGTGACCTGCGTAGCTGCTGTGAGCGACTGTTCCCACATCACAGTGACTGTCACAACCAGCCTTACCTCTTCTTTCAGACTTACATCAGCCTTATATTGACATCTAGACAGTTAACACTACATTAGTTTGTGATACTGTCCCCCACATTAAAGACAGTTTTTCTTTTTTCTATACAAACTATTATTAATAATGTAAATTCAGCTGCGGCCCTAAACAAATTCAAAAGAGAACACAAAGGCGTCCTTTCATGCTTGCCTGAGGCAAACTGTCGCACAACAGCAGGTTACCGCAATGTGAAAAAATAAAAAAATCCCACTCATCACCAGGGTGTTGGACACCATTTCCTGTTTTTGTGTCAAAAAAGAAACCATGCACAGCAAAAGCACAAAAGTACGAGACTTGGCTGTTCTGGAACTACGACAGCTCTGCTTTTTACAAACACAGGTTGTAAATGTAGGATTTTGGGGGGCAAATGCCTTTCAAGTGTATGGCGTCATATAAAAAAACTAAAAGTGCAGCTTTGACCTCAAAACATGTATCCAAACCTTGAAAAATAGTTGAAAAAATATCCTCCAAGTAACTCAATATAATGTTCAAATTACAGAACTCTTAGATGTAGTTTTCCTTTATACTGCTGCATCTTTGCATTCTGTCTAATGCATTTAAACAAATCATCACCCACAAAAATCATGCATGCAACGAACATAAAATGCAGCTAGACGTGTTCCACTGAGACCCCCGCTCCCCTCCTAGGCAGCTATTGTCGAGCATGCTTTAAGTGAGAGAATTTAGCCAGCATCCCAGGAATGCTGCAACTACACCCTGGCATACAGACCGAAACAGAACAAATACACACATGTGCTGACACATACACACACTTAGTGCAGCTGCTGCTGTATGTCTTCTTGAAACAAAAGAGCGCCATTTCAAAGCACAAAGGGGTTGTGAACTTTAATATGGCACCATAAGATTTTCATAAAATCAGATTTAGAGGGGGGAAAGGTCAACCTAGTTTATGCAATACTTAAGATCATTCATGTACAACAGGGGTGTGGAAACACTTTTTTTTTTTTATGTTTTTAAGCCATTAATATTGTTTAATGAAGTTAATTATGTGTTAGCATTCACAATTTGAATTTAAAATGGGGGAAACGAACACCATGATTATCAAGCCATTCATTTCCTGAGGTCACAAAAAACTTACATGATGTAAACGACAATAAACCTGCTGCCTGCAGCATCAAGTTTGGGGTCATGTTGTCCTAAAACGCAGCAAACGTCGATATCAGTTGTACTTTTTAATGACCAACTAAGGGGGTCCTCGAGGATTTCCTGTCACTAAACTTTATGTATAAACAAAACATTTAATTCGTCACATTTTGTTTGACAGAATGGAAAGTTGAAATGTGGCTCGTGCCTCCCTGCCATGCTAGCCAAACTGCCGGCTAACCAAACCAGGGCTGCAGCCATACAAACCTTTAAAAAAAAAAAAGGGGGGGGGGGGGGCAATAAAGTTTTCAGAAGACGTTTGAAAAAGTTAATTTACAATTGTTGCACTGCGGCGTAAGACACTCAGCTACTCCTTTCGCGAGACAAAGTAGAAAAAACGCCGGCTAGCAAGTTAGCACTTCCTCTTACTATGCACCTCTTCCATCAGAAGTCGAATGACAGGCAATGATTTGACAGGGGCACATAATCTGGCACAACCCCAAATGGTGTTATTTTGAATTTCGCATCCCCTAAAAACGAATTTCTGTAGATTAAGAGTAACAACTTACGGGTTTTTTGTTGTGTTAGTGGTTCCTTAGAGGTAGACGGGCAGCAGAATGTAGTCTGTACAGTACTTTCGCCGACCTTGGCAGCTTTGTCTATCCCCGGCAGCTACAAACAACTACACTACCTGCCCCTCCCGCTGCTCCGCCGCCACAAGGCAGCCGAGGAAGAAGAAGAAAAAAAAAAGAAAAAAAAAGGAAAGGCTCCACCCCCTTAGACTCTGATTGGTCAATTTTAGGGACAGTGCAAAATCAGCCAATCATTTTAACGTTTGGGCTTTCACTTTTCCAATAGCCGTTCATGCAATGTTTTCTTCAAATTTCCTCTAAAAAAGTTTAAATTGTAATTAAGTTTAATTGTAATTAAATGAATTGAACAAAAACTTAAATGCAATTGCCTACGTTAGTACGTTGAGCCCAGGACATGACATTCAGTTCAGTTCAAACTTTTCTGTAAAGCACTGCAGCAGCAACATAAAGTGCCTTACATGCATCTATAATTTTATATATATATATATATATATATATATATATATATATATATATATATATATATATATATATATATATATATATATATATTTGTCTCTTCAGGAGTCTTTGTGTCACCAAACTAAGCAGAGGAAACACACAAATGTTTACAGAGTTGCTGAAAATTGCCAAGGATATTCCCTCAAAACAGTCATTCTTTTCCAAACAAGGACACATTAAGGTGCCTGCTCCCTCACCATCTTTCCACAATGGAGCCTTGAGATGGAATATTGTCGTTTTGCAGCATGCATGCAGCTTAGCACAGGTCAAACGTTCACTGCATGGACACATTGCAATTGATGATAAGGGTGGATCAGCAAACACCCACTTCTTCCTTTGCCACAAGCAATTGTTGTCTCAGAGTTATATTTCCTGCAGAGTAACTGAACTCACACCCACACATGCTGAGCTTTGGGGTGTTTTCTCATAGACATTCAGTGTATTATAATGTGCTGCAGTTAAGAAACTGAATACTTAAAGACTCCTGGAAAGGTTATAGTCTGCGAATGAGTAAAAAACAAATAAAAGTCAGTTAACTATTGATTTATCTGTCACTTTCTTTCACCATTTTTATTACATCTGGTGCCATAAGCACCAATTTAGTTAATTTCTTTCATTTTTTGTTGCTGTGGATTTTTATTCAGATTTTTCTTTTGTAAAAAGATATAAAGAAGCATTTAGGTCGTAGTGTCTTTAAAAAAAAATCAGAAATGAAAACAGAATATGCTATTTTTAATCTTCAAAATTTGTTGAACCCTGTCCCAGTGCAACATCTGGTGGTGACTTTTTGCAGCACACTTATTATTTACAGCAAGTTTGATGTTTGATTGATGACAATCTAAGTAAACCACAACATAAAAAGTTTGAGCAAACATTCTAAAAAAAAACAAAAAAAAAAACAACCTAAAGCCAGATAGAAAGTAGATATAAGTAGAAGAAACAAACTTTAGCTCTAAATAAAACAAAGCCAGTTGTTTGGAACATTTGACTCCTTGTGTAAAACTGAAACTTTACTTTTGTAATGCATCATTCAAGGTGAAAGAATATTTTAATTTTCTGTATTGGTAAAAAAAAAAGAACACTACAAAACACTACAAACCTCTGGATAAGAGTTCAGGGTAGTTAAAGTTACTGGATTTTTTTTTACAGATTTCCTCAGACAGAATGCCATGCTCAATGCAACAATGAACAAAATTGTTCACCTTTTTTTTTTAATTGCAGTAGTCGGTGCTGACTTCAAATATTGACCACTGGGTGGCAGCAGCTCACTGCCCTGGGGAGCTCATCCTCATTTCGTTGACGAGTGTTCCCTAGTGGCAAAATGAGATATGTTTTATGTTATATGTCCATAATTCTTTATTGTGTATGATGCATTCTGATATAACATTCAAAATAAAGAAAACACTGCTTGTAATTTATGACCATGTTTTGTATTGGAATCTTCTGAACTGCATCATCAAGAAGTGCTTACCCACAATGCCACACTTTAAAGAAGAGGAAAAAAGAAAGTAAGTGAAGCTTTATGGAGCGACAAATTGGAAATGCTGAAACGGAGAAACCTTTGTCAGGACTGAGATGAGCAACATTCTGTTTGAAGCACATTTACCAAGTAATCTGTGGACAAGGCGGTCCCTCTTTCCCTCCAATATGAAACAGGGTTACTCAACAACACAAATAAACACGCTAGATTCAGGGCTCAGAAAGGTCTTTTACCACAGACAGTTAATTCTCACAACTGTACTGGGGGTAATTTTTGCAGCATCTACATTTTTTTTTTCATTATGTTTGAGATAAAACCTCAGCTTAAATAGGGTTTCATCTTTTTGATTGACAGGCAAAAATGAGCATCAGTAGGGTTTGTTACCATCTGATAAACAACAACCAATAGATATAACCCCCCACAGTTGATGTAACTCAGATTTGAATAAATTTGTTCCAAACTTTTGAGTAAAACATGCTCAAACAGCTAAAAAATGATGAAAAATATTACTTAAATTCAATATTGAATATGATATAGTTGGAGTATAACAAGCAGCAAGTGACTTCTAAAAACTTACTTTTTCCTCAAATATTGAGTTGTGATTTTGTACACTTCAAAGAACTATTTTCTCTAACTATTACCAATTCAAAAATGGTTATAACATGTCAACATGTTTTTAAAATAGGAAATTGTGTACAGGTTAACTTATTGCTCAATTGAGTGGACAAAAAAGGCCTCACAAAGCAACTCCCTTCACTGTGGGAACATTGTTACCCAGGAGTAAAACTTAAAAAAATATATATTTTTTAGCATTTATAGCCAGGATAAAACTTAATTGTTTATGATAAAAGATTGTTTTTTTTTTAAATGTCATTTCTTATTTGTGGCTTAAGCCCTATAGCTGTACAATCAAAAACCTTTTAGATTGGGCAGACAAAAAAATATACTTTTAAAAGCTATTCCAAAAACTCTCACACAAAAACCTTGATATGTCGCCAACATCACGGGAATTTAAAACATGGTTTTTAAAAACACTAAAAAAACACTGAATATAAACAAGCAAAGTGCGCCTGTAATGAAATATTAAAATAACAAATTACTCTTCTTGGCAAAATACATCAATTAAGTCTCTAATTGATGTATTTTGCACAAAAGAGCATTCAAACCTTTGCCGAAACATAAAAAAGCTGACTTGAAACTGTGCTCTGGCAATTTTCTCAAAGCTTGTGGAAAAAAAATTTAAATTCTGAGAAAAACAGTCAGAAGAGGTATGAGGGGAAAACATCAAAATCTATTGATAAAAGAAACTAAATTGAGGCAACAGCTAATTCATTAATAAAAGACAACAATGTATTCGTACGTACGGGTCGCTGGACTTAGCTACTGTCGGGTGAAGGCGGGGTTTGCCCTGGAAGCTTCGCCAGTCCATTACAGGGCAGTAACAGGGTTCTTCGGCTGTCATTAGCAAATGAAAAAAACAAAAAATAGTTCATTTGCTTTTTTCATGAACAACTATTTCTCTAGAGGTCCCAAATCTCTTCCATGGTAATCTGCTTTGTTGCCCTTACAGATATGTACTGTCATAGTGATCAACAGAATGAAGAGGAGCAATGTTTGAGGAGTCTGTTAAAGCAGCCATCATCACAAGGTTTGTGAAGAAAAAACATAGACAAGTAGAGACGTGTATGTGCATTACTTTTTATTTTTTTATTTTTATCTTGGGGGGTAGAAATGTATTTTTTGAAGTTTTTTGGTATTTGTTCAGTCTTTAAAATAAAACGATTTTATTTATTTTACTGCCATCTTAGTGTTTTTATTAATAGTGTAACTTGTTGGTTTTGTTTTCACTTTCCACAGATAGTCATCTTATTTAAGCATGCACTTGTGCTTGACAGTGATTTCTTTATTTTTTTTCATCCAAAATTAAGAGAAATACAGAAGTTAAAGTCAACAGGTGGTTCCTGAGCAAAACAACCAAACTATGTTAATGTGTGCTTTAATTTTTATTACAGAATCAAACCTGAGAAATAGCTTACTTTCACTAAATTCTGTTGTGTTGTCTGATGTACAAAACTCGGACAAGCTGCATATCAATGTTTGCATCCAAACCCTGGAGGGGAAATCCAATGCAAGGCTGTGTTGGTGTGTGAGTTTGCCCTTGGTGCTAGGCAGAGCAGAACAACACTCTTTCATCTTCTGATGCTCGTTCTTGGCTGAGTGTCAGGAAGCTGATGCTAATGGTTGCATGGATTTGTTTGGATGACATTGGCTGTTCAACAATAGTCATACATGGAGATCTATTTGATCTGCTGCACAACAGATAGGAAGGAGGATGGAACAACTGGCCCTGGAGAGTGTTTAAATAGCCATTTTAACCCTGTAAAGCCCACATCAAAGAATTGACTTAAAATGTTTTTTTTTATTAAGATGTTTTTTAAAGCCTATGATGAATATCAGTTTTTGATGAGATATAGATAACATCTATTATGATGCATTGGGTTTATGTTCACAGCAATGTTAGTTTAAGATGCATAAATATTAATGTGTTCAGGAAAAAAAAGCATCTTATTTACCCACTGTCTCATAATGTCTCATGCTGTAACTGTTCAAGAAACAGGTCTCACACATGTGTGTATCAAACATGATATGAATAGTGTCGTCCATTCATTCATTCTATTATTTTTGTTCCTTTCATGAAAGTTGTTGAATGCCAAATATGTTTACATGATTTTTATGCAACTGAACATTTTCACGATTCCATGTTAACTGTTTCACATTGTAATAAGAGATCACTAACTTGCTTGTGCAACAAGCCCTCTAGAGGTTGTTTTGTGAACTGCCCTGGCTTGTTGTTTCCAGATGAAGTCCAAGGATGTCCTTACCTGACCATTAGTTCCAATAGAAAAGGAGTATTGGGGTTTATTAAAGACCCACTCAATTGACAGTTTTTTTCTTGTGGCATTTTTCCAATGATGGAGGATGGAGGATGGAGGAAGATAATTAAGCTTAAAATTGCATTTCCGCATATATTTTTTATTCAAACCACTGTAATTTGGGAACAGACGAAAACATATAGTTTAAAAAAGAGCATATATGTGATGTAGAAAATATGGCGGGCGGACCACAAGCTCGCTGGTCTGCAAAAGAGAGAAGAAGAGGGTTGTTGCTCAGCACCAACAGTCCCGCCCACACCTCAGAGGCAAATTTCAAATGAACTCTGCATTATCTGCAGAAACTATGTCACAGAAAATGACACAGGTTTTTAGATTTTGGCTAAAAATGCCATAATGATAATTTAAAGACCACTCAGAACACTTTTGAAATATATCAAAAGATGATTGGAGTGAGACTTTACCTGTTAAAGTGTAAGCCTCTGAGTTGGCTAAATAAAAGCAACCTGAGATGGTGCAGCTGTTCAACTGAAACAAATCAAACCCACCTAAACGTCCTGTGAAAAAAACATCAGTTTTAATCTAAACACAGCAAAGATGCTTAAGGATGATGCTTGAAGGCACCACAGCTCTGTTAACCAGGGCAGACATTGGTGGGAATCTTGCTCAAGGGACATGACCCTGCTGATGTAGGTCAAAACTGCTATTCACAAAAAACTGACTCCTCTGCTTTTGAGATCAGTGAATTGAATGTCAAAAATAACTTTAGATACTTTTTATAAGTATAAGTTATAAGAATAACAAAAAATACTTTTAAAATATATTTTTAGCTTTTTCACTAAAATTGGGGGGGTTAAACCACCAAAGGGTTCCCGAGCGCGGCTGTATATGTAGCTTACCGCTCCCCCAGGATGGGTCAAATGGTTACCAAAAGACTGTGGGTCCCAGTCCAGTACCATGTGGAACACCAAGATTAAGTGCCTACAAAAAGGACTAGAATTGGCAAGAAATTACATGAAGACACATGAAACTAATGATCAATTCCATTGTCTAGGCAGATTTTTTAAGTGACAACTCTCAAAAATAAGAACTTTTTGATAAAACAAACTTCAAAGTCAACTGTCAAATATCTGATTAGAAACAGCTATTTATTAACTTCTTGGTCTAAATGAAAACAGGCTCATTGACTGCAGTGAGAGAAAAAAGTCCAGACCACAAGATTAACCTTTTGAGATAAATCAAGCCTCCAGTTGGGAAGAGACAAGTATCAACTGAACTCCAAAGTTTCTAGGCGACAGTCTCTTGTCTAGGATATGGGTTTTGTGCAAACTGAAGGAAGCCCATAGGAGGTACAGCATTAATTGCTATTGTACAACTAAAATCTTGTCATTAGTCATTTTAGATCTCTTTACGATGATCGCTGGTCACTTTACATTTTGTACGTCATATTGTTTTAATTGAAATAATTCAAATTATGACACTAATCATGGGTTTTGAGGACATTATGCTGGTTTTGGAATAACCTAATTTAACATGTTTGCTTGGGTCAGGGTGATTTAGACCCACTCTTTCCACACACAAAAAAGTCAATGAAAAATCACTGGCAGCCTCACTGTGCCACATGTGAATCTGCACCACTGACTCTGTTGTGGGCAGTGTGGCTCCTCTCTCCTGCGCTGGCTGGCCTAAGAGAGAACCTGATGGCGGGCTCTTATGCAATCAGCCAAGGCTTAGGAGCATAAACATCAAAGAGGAGAGCTGCCTGTGGATGTCAAGATGGAGTGAGACGTCACAGTCCTGTGAGGGGTTACAACACATGAAAATCACAAAAAAAAGAGGACAGATTGATGAGTGGAAAGAGGGAGATTCTGTAGCTCGGTGCAGATGTCTGACTGGGCAGGAGAGTTTCGTTACAGAGCATCCCCTTCTGCTTCCTCCATTCCTATCCAGCTTTGATCTATGTTTCAATTACAATTAGACTGTTTGAAACATGAACACTCAAACCAACGACTTCAATGATTTAAGATGTCCCTATCTCCTGTGTCGTATTATAAATGCACAATAACATGTAGACCTGAGACTTACCTCTAGAAAACCCTTTGTATCATATTTGATACACACATTTCTGAGACCCCTATCTCATCAACAAAATGTAAACGTTCCTTAAAAAAACGCTTGTATATAACTAGGTCCGTGTTTATCTGTCCTATAGTTTTTCATCATTCCACTGGGGGCGGTACAAGGACTTTTCCTGCTCATTTTAAAATGTCTATTGTCATAAAACTTTAAAATCCCTTTTGGCGGAAAAAGTTTTTTGGTGATAATTATTAATTATTATTATTATAAGTATTGCGGAAGAAAGAAAATAAAAAATAGAAATATCAGAATAAAGTAGTAAAAATAGGAGAAAATAGTTATAAAATTATAAAAATGAATAAAAAAAAATGTCAAGGATGAAATCGTAAACTTGAATTTAAAAGTAATAATTTTACAAGGAAAAGGTCACGCTTTTAAAAAAATAAAATCAAATTGTAATTTTATGAAAATACAGTTGGTACATTTACAAAATAGTAAAGCAGATTCAGCTAGATAGTTAAGCATTTATTCACACATATTTTCCCCTAATTTTATGACTTTATTCTTATAAAATTTTGACTTTTTACAATTGTTTATTTTCTACTGTTTTTTGTGGTCCAAATACTCTGTTGGAGAGAATAACTCATCTGTTGTTTTTTTTTCTTTTTTAAAGACAACTTGCTGTATTAAGAAAATCATAATTTTTTGATCATTTATAATACAGTTACACATGTTAAAAATGTTTGGATCAAATTTAAGGCATTGGGTAAATAAGGTGCCTTTTTTTCCTGAACACTCATGTCAATATTCTTTGCAACTAAAACTAATGTTCTGAGCAAAAACTCAACAAATCACTTATTGGAAAAAAATTATATTGTTTTTCTTTGTTGAGGATTTCATCAAAGAGTTTAAAATACATCCTACTTTAAAAAAAAATAATTTCTGTTAATTCTTTGATGTAGTGAGCTTAACAGAGTTAGGAAAAAATATTCCTTACATAAATGATGTCAGACTCCCTTTCCTCCCAGCAGATTTAGGGGAATTTCAAGAACAAATAAATCAAAGAAAATGGCGGATTTTAGGATTAACATTGTAAGGAAATCTCCTATTGTCATTCCGCCTGAAATCCTTCTGAATGAAGTCGAGTCTTTGTCTAAGTGATGAAATATTTTCTCCCTTCTATTCCGGTTTGAGGCTGGTTCTCTGGGGAGACCCTCCCCTCTCAATGAAAACCTCAGAAGTCGACCAACACGCTCTGTTTGCCGCCTTTAACTGACTTTCAGATAATCTACTCCTCTTTCTTTTCTTTTTCAAAGTCTCTTTGAGAATTTATAACTCCTGCTTTTGGAGTCCTCTTGATTCACCTGATAAAATAAATAAATAAATAAAAACTCCCCAAGAGGCAAAAACCGCCCTGATGCTAACTGAAACCCTCCAGAGAGCAATGAACTTGTATAATATCCCCACGTTTGCAGGATTTAAATCTTCATTTTGAATGCGCTAAATGCTTTTGCTGCTTATCCCATCTGTGTCCTAAGGTAAGACGAACTCCATTTAGAACAATGCAAGAAAGGCTGGAATTTAAACACGCAGACTATAAAAGGCCAGTATGAGAGCAAAGGAAGAGGACAAGCTTCAAAAAATAGATCTATCTTTAATGTGTTGTGTCCAACAGCTGAGCAAACAGAAAAGAGCTGAAGGTTTATTGTGTTGGGCAGATCTTATTGTCAGAATATGTTCTTGCTAATCCTATTTTCTTTAAAATATTTTTTTCTTTATTATAAATTATTTAAGTTATAAACTGGGTAATCAGATGCCTCACTAAAAGTATGTGGTGTCTGCTGGCCCCCATGTTGAATGTTCTAAACCAGCAGTGTCAAACTCATTTTCACAGAGGGCCACATCAGCATAGTGGCTGTCCTCAAAGGGCCAGATGTAACTTATACATGTAACTAAATGTAATGAAAAATAAATGTAACTACTCCTTAATGTTAAATAACTCATTTTTTATTTATTATAACTGTTTAAAGTGACAATTACAGTTGCATAGAAAACATATGTTTGCTTGTTATTCTAGCATAAATCCTTTGGACAGTGTTTAAGTCATAATGTGTAGTTGCCCAATCCTATATTTCAAGTCTGATTCCCCCAAGATATGAATAAATACACACCAATTTTAATTTTTTATTTTAAGAAATTAAAACATTTATGCTCTCGAGGGCCACATAAAATGACATGAAGGGCCACATTTGGCCCCCGGGCCTTGAGTTTGACACGTGTGTTCTAAACGATTGATTGAGAAGTTTTTGTGTAGCCCACCTTCAAGTGGTACGGGTGTGGAATTTGAAAACGCTCATCCCTGATCTGTGAGAGTAGTTGGCCATAGAAACAAAAACAGATTCACTTCTTACTGACATAATCTGGCTCCAACAGGTCACTGTCCATATTGCGAAAAAATGGCGACTGAATTGACTTTGTTTAGTTGGAGCCTGAAATTGGCCATTTTCTATTGTTGATGTCACACTCACTCTGTCCATATACCGTTAATACAACACTCACAAAACATACCTGTTGGCTCCAAAAGCCTTCACACGTCAACACGTGCACAATACAAATACAGATGAGCACACAAGCTAAACCCAAATCAGTCTGAGCAAAGTTGGTTTAATATGGAACCATTCTTAGCATCCTGCTTTTGTTCTAGTGTAAAAAAAAAAGTCCCACTTGTTGACATAAATACACCAACAACTTAACAGCTGGGAGAATATCACAAACCTGAACGCGTCCTTGCGTCTAATAACTCCTCCTTTGACAGAAGTCTTGTTTTTTTTCTTGATACGGCTTGGGATCTAAGTTCTGCTCAAGCAACCAGTCAACCTAATGATCAATCAGGAGAGACCAAATTATCGGATTTAGCTTGATGAAGTCAGGGTCTTAGTAACAATAACAATACTGTCATGGTGCCTCTGTCAGTCACCTTCCCCCCTCCCTTTCCTGCTCGGCTCTGGACGCGACCAGCTGGGTCCAATCATCACCTCGTTAAGCCGCCTACTTCAGGAGATCCAGGACCTGACGTTGACGCCAGTCCGTTGTTCTTACCACGGTGCATAGTCTGGCTCTCGCATGTCTTGTGCCTTACCTTGGCTTGATCACGCTAATTTTGCTTCTCCGTTCCGCTCTCAGGAATCATCCTCACGTGTGTTCATTGGTCTGCAGTTCTTCAGTTCCCCTCTTCGTCCTCCCTTCGGATCCAGCAAGTCCTCAGTCTCGAGCTCCGTCTGCCTCCACCCTCCAGTCAGCCGCCACGCAGCAACAAAGACTTGGTTACAGACTCTCCTTCTGAGAAATTAAAACCTTCCTAATTCTTACCTCTCGTTTCCGAGTTTCTTCCGGGTTCCAGCGTCTGGGTCCTTTCGAAATCCCCACGGGACCATGACAAATACAGTAACAATATTTTCATGGCGAATCAGTTTGACCGCCAGGAGGAACTTCAAGTTCCTTAGAGTTAGACCATTCATTCATTTTCTATACTGTTTATTCCCTTTCGGGGTCACATCCGTCACTTGTGGGCGAAGGCAGGGGATGCCCTGGTGAGGTCGCCAATCTGTCGCAGGGTAGAATGTCCACAATCACACACATTCTCACATTCACACCTATGGACAATTTAGAGTTGGCAAACAACCTATGAAGCATGTTTTTGGATGTTGGGAGGAAGCCGGAGATCCCGGAGATAACCCACGCATACACGGGGAGAACATGCAAACTCCACACAGAAAGGTCCCCCATTGATTGTGTGATTGTTGTGTTTTTCATGTCCCCCAGCCAGGACTTGAACCGGGGGCCTTCTTGCTGTGAGGCAAGAGCGCTAACCACTGCATCAGCATGCGGCCCTCCTCAGACCATAGACACTTAAAAGGGGTGTTGCACTTTTTCCAGCCAATTATGCCTCACTTAGATAGTTAATTGGCAGAATTAGAATAAAGCTGATTGGTTGGATGACGGAAGAAGCTCACCTTCTTTTTCAAAGAGCTTTATTTCTGCTCCTGATTCACAATGATTTGAATAAAACATTTTCAGAAATGCAATTTTGAGCTAAATTTTCTTCATATATGTCCTCCATCATCAGAAAAATGCCAAAATTGTTAAAAACACCAAAAACAGAATTTTATAGAGTGAGTCTTCACTCAAAAACGGTCATTTCAGGAGCAATATCACTGTGAAAAAGAAACCAACAAATTTTGGTGACAAAGGGAAAAACTGAGAACAGTGAAAAGGAAAAAAAATGTTATATTTATAAATATGAATGGAAAATATAGCAGCACGATCACAGTGCTCAAAACGGAGGTATTGAAATCTTTTTAGATAAATTTATATTTAGTTTAAAACGGCATGCTGAAATGTGCAAGAGTGACACAATATACCTGTTAAAGATAATACAGAAACATTTACAAATATTCGTATTAATGTTCTGCTCCTCCAGCTGAGAGGCATTGTATAGGAAAAAAATCCTAGTGACCTTGCTGCAGTTTCACCTTTATGTGTGGGAGTTTATATCCAACCAGCAGCTGCAAAGAGAAGAAACTGTTTGTGAAAGAAAGTCTGTCAGAGCAGCTCATTATTCTACTGTGAAGGACTCTTTAAGGATGACCTGCTGTTCTTAATTTATAGTATTTTTTCATTAAATATCTTGCTGTCATGTTGCATCTGGTTCTTAGATGTAGCCTTAAGCTCAATTCCAAGCTGTTTCTACCCAGCAGCTCTGCAAGAAGACCTCATTGGTCTGTTCCTGTTGATGTTCTCTTGTGATGTCAGAAAATCCTCAGGCTGTTATTGGCCAGACACTTGGGGAGAGGGGGGGGGGGGGCAGCATGCAGCAAGGTAGGATAAACTTGGTTTAAAATTTAAAATGAATTATTCATGGAACAAAATATTGTATTTTTGGATCATAGGGGGCACTTAAATGTTTAAATATCCCCAAAATCAACATGTATGAATTCTGGTTGTGCTTACTGACTTACAACCAAATTTTTGTGGTGCACAGCTCTTAAAAATCCGTCATAATGTTTTAGTGTGACTTTGGTGAACATTGGAGCATTATGGGTACTGTAATCAGGAGTCTGGTGGATTGATACATACTGTGTTTGAACACAACAAATTAAAAAAGTGAAAGTATTAGGAATAATAACACAGTTTGCTAGAAAATCTTCCCCTCACCCCCCATGACCAATCACCTGCCTCTTGGTCCTTCTTGGCATTCTGGGTAGAGTAGTAATATCCCTTTCCTATAATCTGAAAGTTCTGAAAGTCTTATGGTCTGACAAATATGGGATACAAAATTGCTTCCAAGAAAGGCAAACATCTAAATAAAGATGTTAGATTCAAAAGGAAAAAATGTCAATATTAGTGGAAAAAACATCATCTGGAATTTTCTACTTAAATAGGGTTGGGTTTGAAAAAATATAAAATCTGATGTGGTGCAAATCCAATAATACATTTTCCTTCAAAATCATTTTTTTTTCAGGCATTAATAACATCTTAGTTAATTTTTATTGAATTTAAAGAATTTATCATTTTATGACCTGTTTTTATTCAATATCACAATTTTTGTGTTTTTAAACCAAATATTATTGGTTTTGAATGGAAATTTAAAAAATAAAATTGAATTCTATGTAAGTGTTTTAAAGTTGAATGGTTGAATGTATAACTGATGATTGTATTGTTTTTGTGCATTCTTATTTGATTGCTTGAAATAAACCATTTCAAATTAAATCAAAAATGGATTCAGCCTTTTGACACTGATACACGGCCCTAAAATAGCAATTAGTGGAACACAGTTTTTTTTTGTGGTAGATATCAGTTCTAAGCTTGTGATAAAACAGTTCTAAGCATTAGTTTATTGATTTCAGTAGAAAAATTGGCCTATGCTGGAACAGGCTCTGGCATCCCCGTAACTCAAAGAGAGATGTAGCGGGTTAAAAAATGGATGGATGGATGGATGGATGGATGGATGGATGGATGGATGGATGGATGGATGGATGGATGGATGGATGAATGGATGGATGGATGGATGGATGGATGGATGGATGGATGGATGGATGGATGGATGGATGGATGGATGGATGGATGGAACATTTGCCTCTCTCATGTCATGTCAAGATATTCTGGAAAAAAATAAAAGACACTTTTAGAAATTCTGCTTTAAATTGCCACTTTTCTGTATAATGTTAATTAGGAAATGAGGTTTACCTTAAAACTTGTGGGTTAATTTTGTAAAATCAAGCTAATTTAGCAACCTCTGCTTTCTGTTATTTAATGTAAATGAATACTGGGATGGGTTTCCATTCCAGTCTTCCTTTAATTTTTTCTTCAGACTTCTTAACTTCATGATTTATTCTCTTTCTGGGCTTTTGGCGCTTTTCGCCCTCTTTTCAGTTCACATCTTTAAGTTAAAATCAGTCCTAACGTCCTCAAAGAGCCCAGCTGCTTCTTTCCTTGGCATTAAAAGACTATTTAAAATAGAGACGCGTCCTGAAAAATGGATTTCTCCTCATGTTCTGCTGCTTTGTTATTGGGATCCTAGTCTTCTCGAGTGAGTGTCTCTGCATTTTCGATAAGAAAAGAACTCTGATCTTCCAAGTGCAGCTCTGACAACAGCTGAGTTTGCCTTCATACACACATACTGTTCCTAAAGTGCCCTGGGGCAAATTCTGCATTTCTGACGATATGTTCTCCTCATTACCCAATCAAAAAAAAAAAAAATCAGGATGAGAGAAAAAAGGAGAAGTTCCTGTGCTAAATAATAAATAATCTCTAAAATATACATGAAAGTCTCCATTCGGCACAGGAATTATGTAATGTGGAGCTCACTGATCAACCAAAAACCTTCTCTTAGTTGCGTAACGCTCAAGATGGAAGTCAAAGACCTTGTGGTGCCATCATTACTTCTGCCTAAAGCAAACAGTGTTTCCCCACTGCGAAAAGCAGCGGCTGCTCCTGTTTTATAGAAAAGCTGATAATTGTGTCTCAGTGGCTGTGCTCCCTGCTTTCTCGTGCACGTGGACTCCTCCACGAGGTTTATGAGCTTTACGTGATAACACTTCTTGTTTTTTTCTCTGTAAGGAGTTACTTCCTGTCTGCACCGGCATCAATATATGAGGCGCAGCAAACTCTGAGGCGCATCAAGTGAGACAAAAGAGTCCGAGATAAGTCTGTCAGTTAGTCACACTTTAACAGTTCACAGTAACCCTAGAAGTTGATTGTAACATGCTACACCTTAGCCATGTTAAAAGCGTTACCCTTGTTTGCAATGCATAAAAAACACACTGATATTGCTAAAACAAATGTTTTTGTTACTAGACTGACACTGACATTGTGACATGGCACCATGTACCTCTCAAATTCACTTCAACATCAGTGAACCCAACCAGAATAAATCCATATGTATAAGGCACTCCAAATTATAATTATGGATTGAATTTATCTGCACTTTTGCAGATGATCTTACCATGTGTCTCTATTATTTATCACTCCTACCTCATGCTTGGTGATGGTGGGGAGGGTGAGGTGTTTTGCCCAACAACACTTCGACAGTTGACTGGGGGGATCGAACCTTCGAACATTGCCCAACCTGCTCAACCGACTGAGCCACTACAGCACAAGGTTGTTTTTTTGAAAAAAAAAAAAATATTAAGGCTTTTAAGTGTTCTTTATAGTGCAAAAAATATGGTAGGCTAATTTAATTATATGAACTTTTTCTGAAATAATATCCTCACTTTTTCATTTTATCCTTCTTACAGTAACCTATGCTTGATTTAGGTAGATTATTTAGGGCTAATCTTCTGCTATATTTACATGATTGACAGCTTTACATTCTTTCTGTTGCACCAACTGTAAATTTAATTCCCCCCAAAAACTAGAGGCAGCCTTTCTTTTTGCATTAAAATAATAGCCACGGGCTCATTGCCAAGGTACTTAGAATTAATTTGCCCTTCATCTCAGTCTGACTTGGTAGATTTACTGGCGCGCAGCAAGAAAACAAGCATGAAATAACCCAGGTCTTTCTTCCACTGTGTGCAGCAGAAGCACCACAGATGTGCACCCTTCCTGCATACAGGATCCCACAGGCTGCTGGCTCTTCCAGTGAGGAAGGACTGCAACATCCCAGAAGCCACCGCTATTCATGTCATACAGTACTTACATATGTTGGGCCGACATCCTTTTTTTCTCTTGAATGTCTTTAAGCTTATTCTAAAAAAAACAACAAGTTGCCTCAAACTGGAAGGCGGTCATCTTTTTTTGTTTGGTGTTTTTGATTTTCTACTTATATGAATTTCTTTTTTAGGTGGAGCCTTGATGCTGAGGAATTTCATGAATTTTTCAGGTCATCCCACCAAATCCTTCCAAGGAGCCCCTTCAGGGACCAGTACTCGCATTGCATCAATGAATTCAGAGTTGGAGTACCTTGTGAAAGCTTCACCTGTATGTCAGAAGTGCGTCCAACTTACATGAGCCTTACAAATACTTCACGACAATCACATGTTCAATTTTCAATGAGCCTCAAGAGAAATATAAGACACACCTGTGCTTCCCTTAAGTTGCAGCCGCTTCACAGGTCTGAACAACCCAAAATAGGCCGGCAACCCTTGGATCAACACCTGTACAGGTCCATCTGACTTGTTTTCTCCTCTGTGTCCTCTTTGGTAAAGATGTTTGGGTAACGCTCTTTTTCAAAACATGAAAATACCAACTGGTTGAAAATCAATCATGAAGAAGATATTAATAATTGTGGTTTGTGCCCGGCATAAATTAAGTGACAGTCTTTTGTATATCAGAATAGAGATATGTAAGAAAAAGCCTGGAGCAAGAATCACGACACCGTTTTGACATTTCACACTGAGCCTCTTCCAGCTGTGCGTACATGTGCCAGTATCGGGTAGCAGTACCAGTGTGAAGACCTTATGCTTAAAGCATGTATAAAAACCAATATTCGTTCTTGAACACACCCCATGGCTGGTGTGTACGTAGGATCAGTAGGATCTTTTTACTGTTACTACTCTAAATCTAGAGTGCTTCCATCTCTTTCTCTTTGTACTCCTGCTGTTTGTTTTTTGAACCTCCTGTCTGCATTCACACTGTATTGCACCAAATCAGAGTTCGCTTGATGTTCGTATTTAGGCCGACAAGAGTTTTCTTATTGGGTTTAGACAGGAAATTGTATTATCTTAACAAAGCAGGGTAAGAAACTACAGCAGTGATCCACTGGTAAGACAGAGCTTCTTCTTCTTCTTCATACATTTTATTTAAAACGGGGATTTCCGTAAGGATGCAGTTTCAGTATGCATTTCTTTTCCATTTGAAACTCTAAATACATTTAGTTTACATCACGCCTTTTCCTTCAGCTCAAACGTGTTTCTTACAGGAATAAAGACTGTGGGGTTTCTGCATGCACAGTTGATCTCTGTTGATGCAAAAAACAGTAATCAGTGAGGTCAAAACTGAAGTATGCTTCAACAACTGTGGCTTGCAGGTTTGTTTTGTGTTCCTCCCTGATTTTTCTGTAATGTAGAAATGCCAACCATTTCCAAAGAATAGGTGGTAATGAAATGAAAGCAGGTGGGACTTAAGCCTGTATTTTAAAGCAGCAGGAGTGAATTTTTTTTCACTTCGACATCAACAGGGGAAAAAGTACATTTGATATCGAACTCCAAACCCTACAATATATGCAGATTTATTTTTATTTTGTTTAGTTTGTATGAAAAGTATCTAAGTTGAATTTTGTCATTCATAAAAACCTTAATTTTCATTTTTAATACAAAAATGCCTGCCACAACATTGACTGCAAGAATTTTATTGAAACACTTTTTGTTCAATTACTGATTTCAATAAACCATTTTAAAGAAAGACATCATGTCCAAATTCAACCAACATGCTCTCAAAATTGTTTCTGGAAAACATTTGTTCTCCTTTTTCCAATTCAAAACATATATAACAATAAATAAATAAAAAATGCATCTACCCTTTTTGAAAAAAATATATTTGGTAGTAATGTGAAACAATAACAACAAAAAAATTACAAAGCTAAGCTCTACAATATGTCACATTGTCATAAAGGCCTTTTACATAAACAAAACAAGTAAAGTAATAATGTAAAATAACTATTTAGATTTCACTAAATATATTTGTAACATTAGTAGGAATAATACTTATTTGAAAAATATCTGTGAATATGGGTCTGAATTGGTTGTTATAGAAAAAAGTAATAAAGTTCGACTAATATAATTAAAAAGAAAGTGGTGACATTTTTTCTCCTATATTCTATTATATTTTGCATCTATTCTACAACAATTTAAATAAAGAAGTACTTAGAAATGCAATTTTAAGAGTCATTTTCTTTATATATGTCCTCCATCATGATAAAAATGCCACAAAAACACAGTTTTTAATGGAGTGGGTCTTTAAATGCAACACACAGAAATGTAAAAAGATAGAAATAGTCTGAAAATTTCTACTTCTCACGTTGTCACTTTTTTGAAAATCATGATTTTATGCCACAACGTCTGCAGTAATTTAGACCAGGCTGCGATGGTAAAGAACATGGACAGAATGGAACAACTGGATACTCCAGTAATAGAATAGAAAAGATAGATAGGAGCTGAGTTCTAACTTATGCTGTGGGTTTCTTTTTTTTATTGAATTTCTTTGGACCATGAGTGACACCAGATTATTGGGCCAAACTAAACAGTCAGATAATTATAGTATGACTACATTACCCAGTATGTCTAGAGGGACAGAGAGGCAGGTGATTGGTCAGAGGGGTTGATGGGAAGTTTTTCTAGGATCTGGGTTGTTTTCCTCTTATCTGAATAATCTGCGTTTGCAGAGAGTGCAACACAATACATTTTAAGTGCACCTTGAAGTCCAAAAAATAGAATGTAAACATCATTTGCTTGTTATTATTTACCTTGCTAGTTTGCACGAGAGCACAAGTAACCGAAGTCAAATTCCCAGTACATGCGCTGTACTTGGCAAATAAAGAGATTCTGATTCTGATTCTGATTATTTTAGCCTTTCTGCCTTCATATCGTAGTAAACTTTACTTGGGTTCACTTGCAAGAGGACTCTGATAGGGCCTAGTGTGAAAGCAGCCAAACTCCTTAACTGTATTCTGTATGCACTGTCACAATAATTAAAAATATCGGAATAATCTTTATTTAAAATGACGAAAAATACATATAGAGCTGCAGCTTTCAAAAAGTGACTAATGTCAAGGATCACCTTTTTCCCAATCACAGGACAGTCAAAGCTTGAAAACAACCAGGACATGAACTTTGACGCTATTAATTCAAAGGAAAATCTCTTTGGGGAACATCCATTCTGTCAAATCCAAGCTTTTGGCAGCCAGGGTAAAAAAATCCTCCCTTTCAGCATGAGAGATGTGCATCTACCTTCTCTGGTTTTTATTCAACAAACAGATAAAGCCATATATGCTACAGTTCAAGATGCAGTTTACAGTCGACTGATAATTGTTCAAGTCTTTTCAAGCATTCTTAACTACTGGGTATGAAATGTCAACAACCATCTCCTTCTGCTTACGAGTCCTTTTGTTACGTACGGTTTAACCCTGATGCTGACTGCAAAGAGCGCCCTAATTTCACAAACTTTAAAGGATTCTGCTCTTAAACAGCCAAAAGAAGTAAAAATCTGTCAAAAATGGTTTTTGGTTTTGTTTCCATTCCCTGCTGTTTACATTATCTAAGCTCAGTCAGCTTCATTCAGTGAGGATTCCAGTTCTATAGGTGATGAATATTTTATTAAGACAAAGCAGAGTCTCTCTTTTACCCCCTGACGTCTGCAGCTACCTACCCCCGTCCCCCTCCTCCTTTTCTATTACACGGGAAAACCTGCAGAGGAGAATCCCTTTGTATGAGCTGCAGAGCTGCTGTCAGCCCTGCGAGGCATAACAAGCTTTCTGCAGAGGTGAACAGGAGGAGAAGCAGTGAGAGGAGGAGGAGGAAGAGGAGGAAAAAAAAGGGGGGGTACTTTATTTTTTTCAATCTCTTGCTCATACTTTTCCTCCCTCCATCCTACCCTCTCTCCATCTGCGATCGGTATGCAGGCCCAAACCTGCTCTGTTCTGCAGTGTGCGATTGTGAGCGCTGCTGCATGTCAGGGAGTGAGTGGGGAATCGCACTGCAGTGGCGGGTGGAGCGAGCATCCGTGGCACACACGCGTTCGTGAAGCCGCCCCCTGCGCTGCACCAGAAAAACCCTCTCTGACCGACTGAGTCATTGGCGCGCTTTCATTCAATCTGAAGGCCTGACTCCTCTCTGTTGTCCACACAGACAGAGGAGGGCTGGCATGCGTCAGTGGGTCGTGGGTCTGGCAAAAAAAGAGTTTCATTCACAAATGGCATGTGACCAAAACATTTATTTCTTTAACCAGTTAATATCCAACAAATATTTGTATAATTGCTTTAATTCAGTTGCTTGAAGCCTTATTTATATTTAAGGAACCTAATAGTCAGGCAGTGATTTTTAACTTGCTGTATTTTCCGCACCGGATTATATATTCTAGAACTTGTTTGTAACACGCTACACGCTAGCCATGTTAGAAGTGCTAGTCTTGTTAATGTAGTCACAATATCTGTAACTCCAAACCTTGTTTGCAATATATATAAAAAAAAACAGATTAACGCTGCTAAAATAAACGTTTATATGACTGTGTTAACTCCTAGCCTTGTTAGTAACATGTTAAAAAGCACAGTTTGACACCACTACATGTTAGTTTAGATTAGAAAACATGCAGGAGACGCTGGCACCCAAGAGCTGGACACCTATACCACAGAACGATATTCGATGTAATGCAGCTTGATGCGTTAATAAATAATACGGCAATTGATTTGCACAACTTATGTAACTTTTTGTCACAATATTATAGTCTAAGATCAACAATATTTTAGTGAGCATGTCAAAGTAGTATCAAAAGTCAATTGTAGATACAGTTGACACCTGGATAAGACTGCCTTTAAAAGTCTGATGATCGTTCTGATCATTGGATGGGATTGAATGCATTATTATTATTAAAGATATTTCAAAATGAACCTAAAATAAAGGACAGGACAATCATTTACAATAGCAGATTACACTTGAGCACAAGCCTGCAACTGCAGAAACACAGCAGGGATTGACAACAATGGAGACCAGAGCTGTTAAAGATTTCAAATGATGAGGCTTTCTCGTTAGAGCCACTCCCTCATCAGCTATCTAGGTGTGCTCACTTCAGGGTGGATGGCAGGCTGCTTCACGAGTGCAGTAAAACCCTCACAGAAGGGGGGTCAGGGGGGCTGCTGCAGATGAACAGTCTGCTCTTCACTGCAGCAGAGAGGAGACTTCAGTGGATTTCCTCTCCTGGCGCTGGTTGAACCCAATTACACTTGAAGCAATAAATCCTTAGCAATGCAATTTCCCTGCTAGACAAGATCTGCAGGGCTTCCCCCCACTCACTCTCTCCCGCCATCTCTTCCCTCTGCAATATACTCTGTCTCTTTTTGTCTGCAGTCACGCTCTTTATTTTCTGTTCTTTTTTGTCTCTCTCTACCTTTCCTCTCTTCCATCTGCCACGTTTTTCATGTCCCGGGTCTTACATCATCCTCTGTTTCTTCGTCTCTAACTCCCTTCAATGTTCTCTCCATAGCCTTCATCACCTTGTCCTTCATCTTCTGCTTTATCTTCAGTCTTCCTGTCACTAGAACACAGCAAACCTCTGCACCAGGTTTGGGTTTTAAAACTTCCTCTATCCATTTCAATTTGTACATTTCTTATCACATACTTAAAAAATCCCCACTGAGCAAATGTAGAGGTGCGATACCTGCTGCATATCTAGAGGATGGAATGGCCTGCATATTGGAAATACAGCAGTTTTTATAGATTCAAAGCTATCTGATGTTAGCTAAAACAATGTCCTTTTTGTCAATCTAGCCATTTTTTCTCTTCAGAATTAACATTTAGGTCATGCATAAGGTCAGTTTTAATAATTAAATATAAAAAATAAAATAAAAATCTCATCTTGGCATGACCAGTTTTTAGTAACAATCTATAAAGACTCACACTAATAATCTTTTGATCTATCGTAAAAGCATTCCCAGTGGTCTTACAATTAGGATTTTGCTGTTCTTTGCCAAAATAAAAAAAATCTGTGTCGTTTACTCGGACATAGTTTCTGCAGATCGGCAGGACTTCATTAGAATTTTGCTTCATAGTTGTGGGGGGATCATTGTACAACCTCACTCCCCCTTCTCCTCCCTTTTCTGTTTACATGCTAGCTTAAAGCCCCCTCAAACCCCTAACCTAACGTTACCGGTGCAACAACAATGGTGAGCAATATTGGAGCTATGCAGCTGCACAGGTTCAATCCAGATGCAGCTAAAAACCAGCAATTAGTTACCTCACCCCATTTCTGAATAAATAACATTGCTCCCAAACATTGTTACTTTAAAGATGGAAAGGAGCAGACGGAAAAAAATTATGTTTGAAATAGAGCTTATTTGTGATGTAGAAAATATGATGGGCTAGCCACCCTGCTCTGCTCCATTCTGATGCATTCACGTGCAGACAAAAACATTCACGGACGTCTTTGTTTTCCGCATCTAATCTGCATCTGGATCAAAACTGCTGGATAGCTCCAATATGGCTCGCCTTTTGTTGCAATGTGGGAGTGTGAGGGGCTGTAAGGTGGCAGGAGAGAGTGTAAACAGGGATGATGGGAAATGGAGGGGGCCCTATTCCAAACCAACAGCCCTGCCCTCAAGTCAGAAGCAAATTTCTATTGAACTACTGTACTAACAGAAACTAGGTCTAATAAACGACATGTTTTTTTCATTTGAGCTAAAAATGGCATAATCATAATTAAAAGACCACTGGGAAATCTTTGAAAAAAGATTAAAAAAAAGAGGATCTGAGTGGGACTTTATCATCATTTCTTCAACCTGAAGTCTTATTACCTGAAGACTTCAGGTCTATGATTCCATTAGTGTGTTCACCTGCATCTCATTATCTACAGCTAGCACACTTTTACAGCCTTTTAATATGCAGTATAAATGAAGGATTTTTTTCAATTTAAAAAACAAGTTTATCCGATTGTTATTGTGCACAGTGTGTGCTGCCGCATTTTGCCGACATTACATCGAAGCAAAACACATAATGACCTGGTTATTTTATATATTTGGTCATCCTTTTATGCAGCCACAGTTTTGAATGTTTAGGTTCATGTTTTGTTAGCATACAAGTGTACAAGTTCTTTTATAATTATTCTTTAAAGAAACACTAGGGAGTATCTTTTGTAATGCAAATCACCGCTTAGGCAGAATGAGGCAGAAAAACAGCTCTCCACCATCTGAACTGACTTGCTTAAGATACAGTCCTGAATATTTAATGGGGCTTTTTTTGTACGCCTATTTTTATCAGCTTGACTCAATAATTCAAAGCACACATCTCCAGTTCTTATATGCAACATTGTGTGCGGTTCATGTGGGTGTGTTGTTCTACTGTACTTGCTTGTTTGCTTTATTGTTTTTGTGCAACACGGTATTGTTTGATCAATGCCGACCATAAAGTGTGGCAAAAAACAGAGGCTTTGCTTTTGTTTAAGCAGTTCAGGTCCAGAGACTTGTCCCCACGCTGAAACTCAGTTTAAACTCAAATCAAAACGGTGGGGAGCAAAGCGGGGAGGATTTTCCAGAATATTTCCAACAACAACAGAGATTAGAGCAAAACAGAATGGAAGACTGCCAGATTCTAGCAGTAAGCTTTCATATCTCTTTGAATTAAATCTCTTTCTATTAAAAAAAAGGTTTGTTTATTTATAATTTTAGCTCAATCAAGACAAGGACCTGACCTGCAATCAAAGTGAGCAATCAGAAACCTTTCTTTTTTCTGCACCAATCAGGAGAGGGTGGACTGGAGCTGGTTTAATTGGCTGTAATTATAAGTACAGGGTTAACTAAAGCCTGTTTCTTTGTCACAGGGTAGGATAATAACTTCCATTTACTCTTATTGTTTCTAGAAACCAATACAACAACAATTTAGATTTTTCTTATATCCCACTAACATAGTAAATGTTTAAAAATATAACCTTATAAATCCATGCAGAAGAAAATCATGTTTTGGTGGTTTTAAAATGTTCTTGTGACATTTTTCTGAATATATTTCTTGTGTAGAAAATACACTGGGTGGGCAACAAGCTCCCTGCTGAGCTCCAGTCCTATGTGACCACTTGTAGACGACTACAAGGTACGAATACAAACGTGTACATGTTTGTGTTCGATTTCCTTGTCTGAGCTGGCATCTGGCTCTAAACTATACGGCTGGATAGCTCCGATATTGCTCGCCATTTTTGTTACACCGCTAATGTTAGGCTGGGCGTGAGGGGCTGACAGCTAGTAGAATGTGTAAAGTGAGTTCTCAGTAACACAAAGGGAAAGGGGGCGGGGTTGCTCTGCATTGATGGTCCCGTCATTTGTAATTAAAAGAGTTTAGTGGTTAAAGGTTAAAAAATGAGGTTATTATGCCCTTCTCTGTAGAAGATGTTTAAGGAAGCCATTACGGAGTTGAAATTTTTGTAACTAGGAAGTTCTACCTGGGTCAGAACGTCTGACACGAGACATTATGAACGATTTTTCATCTCAACAGTGTCTCCTACCTCCTGGTACAGTGCGTCACCAAACATGTGGACGTTTGTCATGTTTATTCTTTCAAACAAGTATGAATGAGGTATTCATAAGCAGCGTTAACTTTAAAAGCTTTTATTTTGTTAAATATTTCCTGCAGTCACACACAACAATAAAAAAAACATAAAACCTAGTCAACAACTGCTACCTGAACCTGCAGTTTTTTATGTTATAATTCCAGGTTATCTAACAAACAGCAGGCTTTCTGCCTCCCATTTGGAAGTTGTATTCACTTTAGTTTATATTTTTGGCTCTTGGTACGTCTTTATTTCATGAATAATTTCTGTCGGATGGTTTGTTTATCTGAAGTGGCTCGTTTAGTCTCAGAAAATTTTTATCTCAGATGTTTCAACCACATACTTTCCATTCTCCCACAGTGCCCCTGTGATTTGTTATTTACGCACTTGTCTAATTTGTAAATACATACACAGTGGAACTGTTTGTACAATGAAATGTTTCATACATGAATTTGCATTTATATGGACTACTGTAACTGCATTAAGATGGGAAAAGTGTGAATCATTCTGTGCTTACCAATGCAATTTCAAACAGACGTAATGGAGACAGATGGTTCAGGTTCCCTCCACACCCATTTTGGAGCACTGCTCCCGCCGGCACGCTGTGCCGCTCTCTGCATGTGTGTTCTGTTACGAGTGTGTTCCACGCCGCATGTGTGTGTGTCACAGTGGTGTGGAACTCCGCAGCGACCGGGATTAGTGCTGCTGCCCCTGATGGCATCAGAGGACGCTGCCAGCACAAGGAGAGCCTGTATAACAAGCTGCAGAAGGAAATTCATTGGTGATTTCTGTTGCTGCATATGAAATAACATTGTGTTCCAATAAAAAGCATTGCATAATAACCTCTGGCGGTTATGCAATATAGATAGTTGTGAATAAAAAGGAATGCTTAAAGCCGTGGACAGATGAGGAAGAACAAACAACTTCTATCATCGGCCAGGCAAGCTACAGTCTGATTCATATGCAATATGAATACTTTTTGTATTTTAAAAGTCAATATTTTATTCTCATCATGTTTTGCCACAACTAGAAAATATATAAATAAATGATATATACATATTTTTGTTTATAATCACCAGTTTATCACTATTTATTACTCACTTTAATAATTAGCTGATTTCAAAATCTTTAGCGTGTACAGTTACTTTGACAAGTTTTAAGTCATTTTCTTCCAAAGTTGAACCCTTTTTTGTTTCTTTTTCCTGTTAGTTATTTTATTTTACTTTTTTGGTGGATGGATGCTGTTGAAGTGTTGAAGTTTTGATGCCGTCTGTCTGTTTTCTAAGCCAGTTTTTGTCCCTTTCGGGGTCACGGGGCAGCCGGAGTCTAACCCGACCAGGAGAAAGCAGGGCTACCCGGACAGGTCGCCATTCTGTCACAGGGTCGCAAATCAAACACACTCGGATTCACACCTAGGGACAAATAAAAGTGAACAATTAACCCAAGAAGCATGTTTTTGGATGGTGGGAGGAAGCCGGAGTCCCAAGAGAAAGCCCACACAGAATGGTCCCCCATTGGTGTTCTGCTCTGGTCCACCAGCCAAGACTTGAACCAGGTCCTTCTTGCTGTGAAGCAGGAGCAAAAAAAATATTTGATGACTTCCACTTTTTTCTGCGCAGAATGCCTCACAGCATTTCCTCTGACTTATCTGTTAAAATAAGCTGAGCTGGAAAAGGAAGCAGATGAAGCATCTTTTAGAACAGTGTTTCCCAACCCTGGTCCTCGGGGAACACTGTCCTGCTTTTTTTCAATCGTAACCTGCTCAAACACACCTGGCTTTGATGACTGTCAGTGTCAGGCTTCTGTAAAGTCTGATGAAGAGCTGAATCAGGAAGCACAAGCAGGGAAAGATGGAAAACATGCAGGACAGTGTTCCCCGAGGACCAAGGTTGGGGAACTCTGTTTTAGAGCACCGTTTTCCAATTCACCAAAGTCAGAAGCTTGAAGTATTCTTATTTAATAAATGTAAATGGACAATATCTATCTATCAGCTATCATCAGAAAATCCTAGTTTACAATGTCGTCTACCATTCCATTTGATTTGAAGAAATGTAACTTTAAAGGTGCATTCACGCCGCCCACTGCAACAGGTGTCCAGGTGGCCACTTCCAATGAAAGTCTATATAAATGTGCGAAAAATGCATGTTTCCGGCTTCCGCGTTCACGTGTCGCTACGCAATTTTCTCTAGCCGTTTACGGGCTCGACTGTACATACAAAACGTGCAGCCACTGAACACATGTAAAGAGTTAAACCAGGTCAAACTTTGACCAATCAGGGACTCTGATTTTTACAGAAGTGCCAACCGTTTGAAAATTGATCATGGAGGGGAAATTAATAATTGCGGTCTGTTCTCGGCTGGAATTATATAACACCAAGTCTTTCAAATATGGGAATAGAGCTGTGAAAGAAAAAGTCTGGAGCAAGATTTGCCCTGCTTTGACATTTTGCACCAAGACTTGTCCAACTGCAGATGGAGGACATGCGCTAGAAAAAGACAAAGAAGCCCCTACTGCTAAGCACATTCTTGAACTTGAGTCACATGCCCAGTGTAAATGTAACTTTAAACTTCCTACCAACCTGAAAACCTCTGCAGGTCTGTTTTTCATGAACATCAGGTCACTAACTGTCGTAATGTCAGCTACGATGACGAGGGAACAAATATGTCTGCAAAAAAGAAAACAAAATATTTTGCGGTTGCTGTTTGTTTATATTTAAAGAAGAAAAGTGGTTGCCTTGGGGGTGTCACACAGGCAGATCATCTATGTAAAAATGACCTTGTTTTTAAGCATCACTTTCTGAATAAATGAAGGTACTACTACTTCATGACTACACATGTCCTAATCTGAAACTACAAAATGTATCGAATAAAGATGGCCAGAAAGAGTCTGATCAAACATCCAGTACCTATTTAACTAAAAACTGTTGTCATTAAATAAAAGGAAATGAGAAATTAGATAACTCATGAAATCAGATAACTATGGCGTGCATGACAACAGATCCACTGTGTGAAACAGTAGCCTCACAAAAGGCACCAGGGAAAGATTCACTTCTGAACCAATAGCTTTGTACTAAGCCTATTACATTTTCGTGGATTATTACCACCTTAAATCAACCCATTGGATGTCACATTATGAACCTTTAGCTGGTTTTGCATGGATTTAACCCTTTCAACAACGGAGTCTTAGCTCCATTGTTATCAGTATTTCAACTACTGTAACTCTTCTGCTGTTTTAGCAATTTAACAGAATTGCAGCAGATTCTGAAGTGGAGAAAATCCGCCTCGCGCTAACTTTACAATAGTGAAATGTTTACGCAATCAACGTAAATCAACGGATTCTGTCATGAAGGAAAGCAGCTTTGTGCCTTTATACGACTCTTTCCACGAAGCCGATGTAAAAAGCAGTTTTCTTTGCATTAGAATTAGCGGATTCACGTTGAACGCATGAGCGGTCGAGGAGTAAATCGAAGAGCGTTGGTCATTTAGATTAAAGGGTTAAAGTAAAAAAATGAAACACTGCTTTCTAAAGGCAAAATTTATTGGTATTTCCTCTGAGTCTTCTTTTTTTTTCGGTTGTTGCATTTCTGTTTCTGACCGGTTTTAAAATATAATGGCCTTAATCCTTGGTGGCGTAATTTAAACAAGGTTCTGGAAACATTCTTCTGAGAGTTTGGTCCATATTGTCATGGTAGCATCACACAGTTGCTTCAGATTTGTACACATCCATGATGCCAATCTCCTGTTCCACCACATCCCAAAGGTGATCTATTGGGCTGAGATCTGGTGACTGTGAAGAACATCTGAGTCCAGTGAACGTATTGTCATGTTCAAGAAACCAGTCTGAGATGATTCCAGCTTTGTGGCTTGGCGCCTTATCCTGCTGGAAGTAGCCATCAGAAGATGGTTCACTGTGGTCAGAATGGGATGGACGTGATCAGCAGCAATACTCAGCTAAGCTGTGTTGTGTAACCATGTTCAGTTGGTACTGAAGGGCCCAGTAAGGCCAAGTGTTTCCTGAGTCAAACTGGAGAATATGAAGTCTTCTTCCAGATTTTTCCTTTCCAGCTTTCCAAAGGATAACTGCCCAATCGGCTGCATTATCTGGTGTGCTTTAAATCCCAAATGGTTTTTAGTTTGATGCTGTTTTCCAAGCAGGAATGTTGGCATGTTTGTCTACGAAGTAAAATATGTCCAATGTGAAATTCTCTGTGTTGATTCGCATAAAAGGTGATGTCATCATGGCATGTACAGACTGTCTGACAATCTTTTACAATTTAAATGAACACAAATGCAAATAAAGACAAGTGAGCACAAATAACAGGACATATCTGACACTGGAGAACGTTTGGTATAAAAAAAAAACATTTACGATTTTTGTTTCTTTCATGAGGAGACTTGGAGAAAAGAAAAGTAAAGCCGTAAGCAATGACCCGCAAAACAATTTCCCCACACTCTTTTTCAGAACCATTCATCCTTCCACCCTTCCTTCATCCTTCTCTCAGTAAAGCCAGGATTTATGTAAGAGTTACAGGAGGATGTGAGCACTAAAAGCTGAATGGAGTGAAGTGGATCTACATTATGCCTTCACTTTAAATGCCAGAACCCTTAAATGGCAAAGCTGCTCGCTCGGAATTAATGTTCAGTGGAAACAACAGCTTGTCCCCCTATTTTTTTCTCCTCAAGCATCTGACGCCTGCTTTTGCCTTTTTTACTGCATTGAGAGAAAAGTATATTTAAAGGAAACAGCAAATGACTGCAGTGCTGTGGGAAAAAACAACAACACAAAAACAAACACTTAAGTGATCCAAAACGTGCTTTATTATCCCACTGCAGTGTTTTGTTATTTCAGTGTCAAGTATTTCAGAAAATGGAGATAGGTTTCCTCTTGTGAACATATAATCAAATTCATTTAAACCCTTGAAGAAATGAATAATCTGCCATTATCAAAAAATAACTCAAACTTAAACAAAAACTAAAAAAGGCATCTGTGACCTTTTATCAGCTACAAGACTTATGTAGCAAAGGTCATTAATATCACCTAAATTACCAAAGGAACTAATTATCACCTCGTTCACAACTTATGCGATAATTATAGAATGTTGAACCCTGTTAAAATGTTTAAAAAATTACCCCAAACCTTTTTGCTCCGTCTTTTATTAGTCTTAAAATTATAATTTTGATGTATTTTAAAAGTGTTCCCAGAGGTTTTTTTTAATTATATATTATGAAAATGCTGTCTTTAGCCAAAATGGAAAAACCTGCGTCGTTCTCTAATGTTTTTCAACCTTTTTTGAGTCACGGCACACTTTAACCTTGACAAAAATCCCGCGGCACACCATCATCCAAAAAAAAAAAAAGAAGCAGAAACTCACTGTCTGTATTGTCTGTCTGTATTGTATATGCATTTTCGTGATAATTGTGGCAGAAAAAGCTGGAAGTTGCAGCAGTTTTTTTCTAAAAGATGAAATAAAAGTTAAGAAAAAAAATGTAAAAACTGTTTGATGTGTGTTTGTTGTGGTTTCACGATGTTTAACAAGGACGACTCATTGTACGCTGAGACGCTGTCCCTTTCAGCCAATGCATCATGGGAGATGTAGTGTGAAATCTGACGCAAAAGGGCAGAAAGACTAGCATCTCTGAGCTTCGTTGTTTTGTTCACTTTTTCTATGGTCTGATACCGGATTCTGTGGAAAGCTACACTGTTAAAGACGAGCTTTAGCTGGCATTTTTGTTAGAACTGAGCGACTTTATGAGCGAAATCGGAACAAGGAAGTTAAGAATTTAACCGCTTTTGATTGGTCAGACTGATGACATGTGATTAAGCCTTCAAGAATTATTGGCGGAGACAGTTAAAGGGGCGGGACTTTGCCGCAAACAGCTTTAGTTGCAGCTAAATCGCGGTACCGTCATTCTTATCAAAATGTCTTTAATAGAATCAAATAAACACTTAGAAAAAAGTATTTTATGATCTTTTATATTCCTAACTACTCAGTGTTTCATCAGGGCCTGTTTGGATGAACAAAGAGCTGAAATCCTGGAGATGGGAAATGTTTTTGTGTCAGTGTGCTGCGGCACACTGGTTGAAAAACACTGCTCTAGGACGTAGTTTCTGCAGAGCAGCAGTAGTTCATTAGAAATTCACCTGGGTTGTGGACTGTTGGCGCAGAGCAACCCTGGGGCCCTTCCATCACTCATAACTGAGAGCTCTCTGTTTACAAATTCTCACACTAGCCTACAGCCCCAACCTCACATCCCTGGTGCAACCAAACTGGAGAGTGATGTTGGAGCTATCCAGCCGTACAGTTTTATACTAGATGCCAGCTCAGACGAGAAAAACGAAGACGAATTTTCTATGGAACAAATACAATCTTTTTCATACATTCAGACATTCTTTTTCTGCTCCTGCTTCACAATGATATGCATAAGGAATTATATAAAAATTCAATGTTGAGCTTAATTTTTTTTATATCTGCCCTTCATCATCGCAAAAATGCCACAAGAACATGTTAAAAACACACTTTTCATGGGGGTGGGTCTTTAAGCCTTAGTCACAACTGGCCCTATGGCTAGAAATGGGCAGCCTGCGGGCGAAAAACGGCAAACCTTTGCAGGTCGTAGACCACGTGGTGAACCTGTAGAACCAAAATATTCTTTTAAATTGGAGGGTAGGGCACCTCCTGCTTGCTGGCATTAAGGTAAGATTTTTTCTTACTGTGTTGGTAGATCTTCTTTTCTGCTTTTTTAAAGAAAATCTTTCAAATTTGTTAGAATTTTTGACTTTTTTCTACGGTGCCTTTTTTGCAGTGTAAACTTGACTGCCTGTTAAATAACAAGTTAAACATGATTTACTGAATAGATTGTGTTTGTTAAATGAACAAAATAATACACATTTATCATTGATGAAAATACAATATAGACATTTCTAGCAGAATATATAGAAAATAAAGATGAGAACATCTGAGTATGAATTCAACGCATGCATTATAATTGATCAAAGTGCTATTTGGCATCTGAAAGGCACACAAATGACTTTCTTTCTCTGTTACCTTATAACTTGTTGCTAAATTTAGATGTGAAATTGATACTGAGCCTAATTCCTGACTCTCATCCTTGGATATATCATTAAAAGGTCAAACACAAACCTTAGGCGTCCTAATAAGGTAAAAAAAAAACGAGTTACACGTCTTCAGACACAAATGCTGACATTTTAATTCAGCTTTAGGCTAAAGCTAAACCTTTAAGAAAGTCAACATGATTTTACTGATGACTCTGACGTCAGTGAACAGGATCAACTCTAGCATGGGGAAAGAGTAACAGCAGCAATAAAAAACCAAGCTGAGCTGACAGCAAGCTTTCTCTCACCGTGGGTTTGATTTGATTTTGTACAGCTTTTTTGCTGTCACAGCCCCACAAACTCAAATCAGTGAATCCCAGAATCAGTTTCCCATGTGAGTGCATGGGAAAATGTTTTGTCATGACCTTTTTAACGTCTACATTGGCAGCTGGAAAACATGTGTCTCACAGAGGCCAAAGGCGTCTACGTCAGGGTTCTGTGTAGGAGGACATCATGTCGCACCTCTGTGCTGAGGATAGTCTAGGAATTGGAGGATTTAGCTTTTTTTTCACAAAGACCCAATCCAATCATCTTTTGAGCTATTTTAAAAGCATTCTCAGTGGTCTTTTATTTATGATTATCACATTTTTCTGCACTATAAGGCACACTTAAAAGTCTTTTTTTCAAAAATAATCTGGACCGCCGGATATACGGCTTCTTTATAGTTGTGCTTACTGATTTAAAAGTGACTTTGAAGCTACGTTCACACCGGGCCCGTTCCAGAACATGCTGAACGTGGGGTTTTGAAAGCTTTTAGCATATGGTGTTTACACTGGACTGTCACTTCTGTGTTTTGAAAAAGGACGCTACCCATACATCACTACCAAATCTGATTCCCTGATTGGTCAAAGTTCAGCCGGTTTAAATACGGTAACCTGCTTTTTGGCAAAATTTAAAAATCTGTTGCTTTCAAGGACATAGTTTCTGCGGAGCGGCAGTAATTCATTAGAAATTCACCTCTGAGTTGTAGGCGATACTGCTGCAGCAGAGCAACCCCACCCCCTTTCCCCTCCTCTTTGTGGAGCAGGGAGCTTGAGGCCCACCCAGCGTATTTTCTATGTCAGCAACAATTCATGTCTGATTTACAACGATTTGAATGAAGAAATACTCAGAAATGCCATTTTTAGGTGAATTTTCTTCATAAATGTCATCCATCATCAGAAAACTACCACAAGAACACAACAATACAATACAAACACAGTTTTCATTGGAGGGGGTCTTCCACATTTTAGCAGCCTAATCCATTGGAAAAGTTTTGTAATGTTAGTTTAAAGTATTTTCCTGGATGGATTCTTATAAATCCATTATGATTTTAGTCATTTTGGAATGCAAACATGAGAAAACAAATTAAAATATAAAATTTCATGTTTTTTTAAAGACAAAAGTACAAAAATTTCTTTAAATGTTCTCCATCAGAAAAAGACAACAAGAACATGTTAAAAACACCAATAACATGTTTTTTTGTTATCAGTGGGTCTTTAAAATCTCTCTTTTTTAGCCTTTTTTGCTGATCTGCTAAAAGAAATTAAAAAGTCTGTTTGACTATTTTGTGACCACGATGTACTCTGCTCTCGGGGTTGGAGAAATATGCCTTTAATATGACTTCAGTGATGTCATCTAATGCAAAGGTGCCACAGAGGGAGCCCAGCTGCAGCATTAAAGGTAAGAAACTCTCATTTGTGGAGTTTTCCAACAGATTCATGCATGTAGCAATGCCTGCACGGACAAACAGCAGGATCAATGAACGCCCTACTCACTCGCAGCATTGAAACTGCTGCAAATGAATGGCAATACAGGTAAGGTTTAATGCTGCACCATCCATTAAAAAAACCTGCACTCAATGGTCCATTAAGGCAATCTAAAAGGCAGTCTCCAACACTGCCCATGTTCACTCTGTTTGACAGTATTATCAATATCACCGCCTGCAGCTTAGCCAGGAATTTATGACCAATTAGAACTCCATTTAAGCAGGAAGAAAAACAATGATATATGTTAATGGCAACTTACTGTATGTTGCAAAGTGTAAAAAGCTAATAACCATCAGTGCTGCTAGCTTGCACAGATTCAGCAGGAAGCCCATTTTCAGTGAGATGCTGACAGCAGGTGCCTGTAGAGAGGACCGGAAGAGACTTAAAAAAACAGAAATACTAATATTTTCCAAAAAAAACTAGATTTAAAAAAGGGAATATCCTTTTATTTTTAAATTACATTGTGTTTTACTGGCTGCATTTTAGAATCTGCTTAGTAGCTCAACTTAGCCACTACACTGTTTAGCTTGTCCATTTCCTACCCTATGTTCATTTTATTTTAGTTGACCTGTAACCTTTTGGCATTTAGAGCAGACAGCCAAGTAGGCATGTCATCATACAGAGAAAACTGTTTCCTTATTGTGCATATGACAATAAACCCCTTTGAATCCTTGGAATTGAGTTTTTGCGTGACGCTCAGCTTAAAGACAGATTCAAATGAAAATGGTGTTTTTAACATTTTCTTATTGCTTTTTTCTGATGATGGGGGACAAGAATAAAAAAACAATTAAGCTTGAAAATTGCATTTCTGAATATTTCTTAATTAAAACTGTTGCCAAATAGGAGCAGACGAAAAAGATCGTATATGTTGTGGAAAAATTAGATGGACGGGTCACACAATGCCACACATATGTTACGTTGTCACGGTTACCTCTGCTGGAGGTAACTAATCAGAGAACAAGATAAATTCAAAGAGGTTTTCCTTTTTTCTCTCCTTTTTAATAGCTAATCTCCAGTCATCCTTTGATCTATTTTACAAGTGTTCCCAGTGGCCTCTTAATCAGGATTATGCTATGCAAAAACAAAAAAACAAAAGTAGTTTTCTAAGACATAGTTTTTGCAGAGCGGCAGTAGTTTATTAGAAATTCATCTCTGAGTTGCAGGTGGGACTGTTGGTGCAGAGCAACCCCGCCCCCTTTCCCCCACATACCCAAGCTTACTTTACCAATGCAATGAAAATGGTGAGCCCTATTGGAGCTATCTAGCCATACCATTTTGAGCCAGTTGAGAAAAACAAACCCGTCTAGTTGTCATTTCAGAATGGGGCAGAGTAGGCAGCTTGTGACTCGCCCAGCATACTTTCTATGTCCCAAATGAATGCAAACACGACACTAAAATTCAAATATTAATTTTTGTGTAGTTTTTTTAAACACAAAAGGTCTAAACTATCTCTAGAAAAACCTGTGTGCCACCCTGAGGTCTTTGTGTCATCCAGGTGGCTCACTGGCTCTTTTTCTGGCTGTGGTTACAGACCACAGAGGCTGAATTCTTTGCCGCAGTGAGTCTCATTGGAACGCTTGTTCCTAATTCTCCATCAAATCAGAATGTTGTGTGATTACATGTGAAGGAGTGGCTTTCTCACATTCATGCTGTCAGGATCTATCAGACTGAGGTCTGGCCATCCCGAAACACACAGCTGTGTCTCTCCAACAGAACAATGTGAGTCCCCCTGTTGGAAAAATGTATATAAGTTATCTCATATCTGCTTTTATGAATTACATAGCTATATACAGTACAGACCAAAGGTTTGGACACACCTTCTCATTCAAGTGAATGGGAAGGTGTGTCCAAACTCTTGGTCTGTCCTGTAGGCAATATAATCATGCATGCAGAAATGTCTGTGTCCAAGTTTGTTTCACAGGAAGGTGAAGGTGAAACTCTTGGGAGGAGACCGCCAATCTTAGTGTCTTCACAGCATCAGCGTGAAGGTTAAGTGTTGTCTGTGTGAAGACCGGAATCGAGGGCCTCTCTGTGTCAGAAAAGACTTTGTCAGTCCAAAGATGACGTCGGAAGACTGTGAAGAGACGGACATGTTGCAATTAATGTTTTCTGATAGTGCTGCAGCTGTGTTTGGATGGATTTGCTAAAAGAAAGACAAAAAGAGAACTGGAGTAAGTTGCTACATAGCTTCTGCTTCTGAAAGCATGAGCAGCAGAAAGGAAAAGGAAATGTAAAGGAAAAAATGATGATGTAAGACAGCATCCCATTGACCCTAAACCAGAAAAAGTGCATATAGAAAATCGATGGAAGGAAGTTTGATATTAAAGCTAGTTTTGTCAGTCGAGTAATAGTCAGACCAAATCCAAATGATCAAACTGATGTCCCTATTGACTCAACTATCTCTTAGCCTAGCATGAAACACTGGTTAACTTTCTTCCATTTCCATGAAGGGTAATCCTCAAGACTTCTTAAATTAGTGGTCGTTTGATTGAGAGGTCACCATTACATTTTTAGCTCTGGAACTCTACGATTGGGCAGGTTTAACTATTTTGACTATCCTGATATTTAGGGATGTTATATCCAGTCCAAAAACATGCCTAATGGGTTAACTGGTTACTCTAAATTTCCCCTAGGTGTGAATGCAAGTTCTTATGGTTGTGTTATTGTGGCCCTGCGTCAGACTGGCGAGGGTGTACTCTGCCATTACCCATGAGTGTCCGAGATAGACTCCAGCAGCCCTGTAACCCTGAAACGGACAGAACGGGTTTAGAAGACAAGCGAATGAATATCCAGTTAAGTTGGCAACAAACATGGAGCTAACTTCAAATTCTGCTATAACTAAGAGAATGCAATAGTCATTGCTTTTCACGGATGACGTTGTTGCAATGGCTATTTCCCCTTTAGGGATGGTTGTGTGTTGGTTTGTGTCTTGCCCTTCATGCCAGACATTGACAAAATAGCAAGTTTGTAGAACGCTCTGTGAGCCTGTAGAGTGAAAATGTTCATGCACATTTTCATGCTGCAAATGACAGGTCATGAAAAGGGTCAGAATAGTGAAGAACGTAGAACACAGGATTATCATACAGCTATTCCATTTTTTGTATCCCCCCCAATTCATGTAGACTGCAGAAAGGGGGCTTGGGAAAGCTGGACAAGTTAACCCATTTTTCACCTGGATCTGTTCGTAGGGCAGTGCCGAATGCCTTACTGCCGACTAGAGTGTGGTGCGAGAGCACTGTACGACAGGGTCACATGTACTTACATTAGCCTCACTAATATTTCATGACACACCACACACACAACAATCGTACCATCCATTTTTATCGACGCTCAAAGGAACTACAAGACATACCTGCACTCCCCTTAAGATGCTCCATGAACTAGATGCTCCTCTCTATGACTTCCGCACTCAGATAACCCAGAAACTCACAGGTCATCCCCTGTATTGGGGCATGTGACCATACCTTGAGGGCAGGTTTGTTTTCTGCCCTGTCCTGCCCATGTGTTGAAGTGTCCCTGGGCAAGACACTGAACCCCATGTTGCTCCTGGTGGTTATAGGTTAGTGCCAGTGTTCAGCAGCAGAGCTGCCATCAGTGCATGGGTGAATGGGACTGTGACTGTAAAGCGCTTTGGGCCTTCTAAAGAGCTAATAAAGCACTATTAAAGTAAACCCCATTTACCATTTCACCACACTTAAAGAGGGTCACACCTCCTCACTGACCTGACCTCAGGTCTAGAAACACTGTGCTGTGCCCTCTCACCACACATACCACACTTAGAGGAGCCTCCACTGGCTCTATCCTTCTAATGAGGTGCAGTAAGTGTCCTGTAGCAGCACCACTAATAACGAGCACACAAGCGGCTGACACTTTAATTGTTCATTTAAGTAACTTGAACAGATGAGTCATTTTTAATGGTGGTTTGGCGTTTGTTTTGAGGAGGGAGACACTTCAGGGGTTTTTTAACAGAAGAAACCACAGAACAATGACTCAGATTTGTTGGGATGGAACTGTAGTACATGAAGGAGGATATCTGAACTTCTTAAGGCGAAAAAAAAATGTTTTTATCCCCCACACATTCACGATTTATTTGTCCATCAGGTTTTGTTTACCTACAAACTATTTCCAAGACAGAGGCATATTGCTCGCAGGTCACTGTACCACACTGCAACTGGAGCGTAAATGTAATTCTTTAAACAGGCAAAAAAAAAATAAGAGTAAGAGCTGCGAGGGTGTTCATTATTGTAATTAGGGGCGCAAATGTGAAGTTGTCAGCGGCTCAGATTAAAAAGCAACGTATCTCTGAGTCCTCATCCGTTTAAGCCATGTTGCATAATCGCTTGAAAACAGCCGGGAGCTGCAGCACGCTGCTGGCACCCCTGACTCCCTCCACCACCGTGGAGCTTCAGCACTGTGTTTGCTCTGTTTCAAATCCCAGTGTCATCTTTTGAGGTGGGGTGGGGTGGGTGGGTTGTGATTAAGCAGCATGTTTTCCAAACATACCATGAGAATGATGAGTGTGCTCATAAATGCCAACAGGAGGAGTTTGAACTCTTTTTGCAGCTTAAAGTTACATCCAAAATACTTAGAAAAAATATATAAAGCAACATTTAATATGGAAGATTTCTTTGTTTCACAAAGAAAACCATAGATATATCTACAGATAGTTTTGGTTGCTTTGGTCGATTTACCTTGTTACTATTAAAAATCACTTGGATCAGTATGGAGGTACGGAGATCTGAGATGCAGGCTAACATGTTTTATCCATCTATTCATTAATTTATTTAGCCAACCCCTCCATTCATATATCCAGTCATTTATCTAGTCATTCTTCCAAACATTCATTGAGGATCCATGAATCCATCAACCATCTATCTATCTATTGGTCTGTGAGTCGAAGGTCAAAGCGTTGTTAAATCCGAAAGGCAGACAGAGAAGTGGCAAAGGTATTGGAGAGGAAGCAGTCGTCCGTAGTCCGAGAACAGAAACTAGATAGAGCGGACAAGAAGAACTTGATGTGTGGACTGTTGCAGAACGCTGAAAAACAGCAGCTGAAACAAACGATAAGCCTCTCCTTCACAGTCACTCACAGGTGAATCGCACGAACCCCCACTTTACAAGTATGTATACTGTAAACCAAGTGACAAGAATGGCATGAAGTTCATAATGTATCTAACTGCAAAACATGGAGGGTCAGTCTCAGGGGTAAAGATGGGTGGAGGAAGGGGACAAATTTGAGGAAGAAGAGGCCAACCACATAGACAGTGCTGGTGAAATTAGGGCAACACTTGTGGATCATGTGGTAAACCATGGCCTCACAATGACTATGGCTGGTCGAAAGGTGAAGCAGAATATTGAGAAAACCACTGTCAGTTCAGTTATTCAGACATTTCTCTGAGAGAACAGGTGAGCAAACTGTAATTAGGGTTACTCAGCACAAACTCATTTGCTCTGTACTATCATAGTCATATGATTGGGACATGATCTGGTCAACTTTAACATGTTGACATGTTGACTTACAATTTACTACAACTTTAGCTCAGATTTTGTGTGCTGCAGTGTGATAGTAAAGAAAATAGTATCATATTATTGTCAAATGCTGCATGTTTACAGTTTTTTATTGGTTTCTACACATCAACAAGGATTGCAAGACAATCTAGAAGAGATGGAAGAGGTCCCCTTTAGACTCTACAGCTAAAGTGCACATTCAGCGTCTGTATTTTTATTGTTTGATTTGATTTGTTCCCATCAAAACATTTTCAAACTTTTTGACTTGATTGTTCAAAGATGCTGGAGTCAGAACTTGTCATATGGAGCACATTGACTCTTTCACTGACATAAAAACTTGCTTTTGAAGCATAAACTACCCACTTTGAGGAAGTGACTTGCTTTTGTGTAATTGACTTTCCATTTTGAGAAGGTGACTCACTTTTGCAGGTTACCATGTTTGGCAGTTTGCACTAACTATTTAGAGAAACGCCTTAGCAGTGGTGCAAACTTTAATTCTGTTGTGAGAATTGCACCAAAGCCGCTGACAAAAACTGTAAAAGACTAGCCTCAATCGATACCCATGAAGGTCTTCTTGCCATTCTAGTCTCTGGTAAAACTGAAAGCATTTGCTATAGAGAGCAACACTACTGAATTATGGTGTGGCCCCATTACCCTCACTTATTATTATGATACATTACAGCTGTCAACTGTGTAGACATGGTAATCCTTTAGATTACTGCAATCCAAATAGATTCTCCAGCAATAACCTAAGAGAAGACTTGAAATCAAAGCAGGTTTCAGACCATGTAAATCCAATTATTCTTTCTCCAGCTAGTCTAAAAGACATTTTTCTCTCTAGATGTTTTGCTTCAGGACTGCATTCATGAAGAGGTTTGTTTCCCACACAAGTAGTCATCTCTTTTTGTTATTTATTATTTTCATGGACTCTTATAATTTCAGCAGTGAAGAGGAGCCTACTGAGTGGACAAAAATGTCCTCTTGCTGCAGCAACAACTGCACAGAGGTCTTCAGGGTATCATTATTATTCATTGAGCGTCACATGCGAAATACAAAGACAAAGAACGAGTCACTATCACAAACAAATGCGAAAGACACTCCAACACAGATTTTTACCGAAGCTTCGGGCTGCTCGCACTTGTAGAATCAGTTCGGTTAAGCTCTTAAGATGCTCAGATGAGCAGGAGGGAAGTAAACAAATCTGGAATATGTTTCCCTGTAGATCAAAAATTTTTATGCATAAATCATTGCAGGCTTTTTGCATATTGATGCAGATCTACTCCTACGCTAAAATCTGACCAGAAGCCCAGCAGATTGAGCTCTGTCATAAATAGGAGATGTAAAAGGACGAAGTAGCTTTAGTGCTATGACTCTTACAGTTCAGTGTTGGATCTGTGATTATCAATATGCCATGGATATGAACAAACCAAACAGTTGTTAGCCTGTTAAAGGCAACTTTTTCTGCTTTTTAGTGGTTCCATCTTAGCAGAAATTGTTTTGATTGAACACACACCTTTTTAAAATGAGTAATTGTTTGACGGAAAGGCGGAAAATTGTTCAAATGTGAATGATCCATGACATAGTATTAAACTGGTATAAAAAGAGAAACAACTCTGCTGTCATTTGAACTGAAAAAAGAAATGTTTCCAATTTTGACTGTTTTCTAAAGTCATTTCCTGTTGGCTTTAATGGTAACATTTCTAAATTTTACACACAAGGATACACTTTTGTAAAACCTAGAAGGAAATTTTAATGTTAGGCTTATGGCTTCATTTTCCAATACCTGAAATCAGTGTGTTAAGGTGTGGTTTAAAATAAACTCTCATGATTATATGAAATTTGAGTCAACAGAGCTCTGATTTTATGTTGTTTTCCCCATTTTGTCGAACTTTTCAAATGTTGGAATTGGTTTAGGATTTGGAAGTGGTTTATGTCAAGTATTCAAAACAAAAAGACAAAAAGAAGACAAAAAGAAGTATGTATCTAATACATAAATAAAAGGCCCCGGTTCAAGTCCCGGCTGGGGGAATTGAAACAGAACATAAATGGAGGACCTTTCTGTGTGGAGTTTGCATGTTCTCCCCGTTCTGGGACTCCGGCTTCCACCCGCTGTCCCAAAACATGCTTCATAGGTTTATTGATTACTCTAAATTGTCCCAAGGTGTGAATGCGAGTGTGTTTGATTTGTGGCCCTGCATGCAGCAGACTGGTGACCAGTCCAGAATGTGCCTTGCCTTTGCCTACCAGTGGCCGGGTTAGGCTCCGGCAGCCCTGTGACCCCAGATGGATAAAAATGAACATAGCAAATGAACAATATATCAAACTTAGCACGATAAGTCATGATTTGACTGGAAAGATAAAAATTTAAAGTAAAAGAAGATACACTTTCACTTGTACATACACTTGTAGCATTATACTGACATTGTTAAGAATTTCATGGGTGACGGTAAAGAAGATATTTGAAAAGTTTCTTAAAATCGTCTGTAGAAGGCATGCACTGTAGCATAATCTTATTTAGAAACCCAGCAAATTTGAATTCCGACAACTACATGCTAATCAACCCATATATTGAACCTAAAAAATGCAATAAAATTCCTGTTTGTCTCCTCTAGGCTTTACGTTTCATTAAAAATTCATAAATCAAGCTCCAGTATTGTTTCACATCATTTACTCTCTCATTAGTGTTTGACCAGAGAATTAGCTTCATTTAGTTTCTATTGGCAGTTTTAAAAGCCGTTATTGCTCTGAATCATCAACATTTTATCACTCACATTGACTTTTAGCTATAATAGGAGAGGCTTTTATGAGGCGAAACTTGATGACATTAGACTCAAAAGTCAAACATACTGTTGTCCAGAGTCCAAATTCTCCACAAGGGCATCTGCTTAGTTGGCCTGGTTTTTGCACGTTTATTTTTTAAGATCACACTTTAGAGCTCTGTGGTGGTGTAGTGGTTAGTACTCTCACCTCACAACGAGAATGCGCTGGTTCAAATCCTGCTTGGATCCTTTCTGCTGTCTGCATGGCTCTTTCCACTGTCGAAAAACATGGTTTACAGGTTGATTGATGATCATAGGTTAAGTGGTTAGTCCAAATTGGCCCTAAGTGTGCATGTGTGTGATTGTGTTGCTCTGAGACAGACTGGTGACCTGTCCAGGGTGTACACCACCCTTACTCAGCAGTAGTCGGGACAGGCTGCAGCAACCCCATGAGGGATGAAATGGGTTAGGAAAATGAATGGATAAGCATCAATAGAATTTATTCTTTATTTGTAACAACTTTTTTCACTCTTCCTTCCTAAAGTGAGCCTCTGTTATCAGTATAAATACTGGAAGCTCATTAAGCCACTACCTTGAACCCATGAAATCTGAAGAACAGGGAACCGTGCTGAAGGGTCTTAAAGACCAGCCACCTCTAAACGCCTTCCACACTGCTCAAACCTAAATGTTTGTTATAATGCTGTGGTCCGAAAATGCTCCTGGTTTATTACACCTAAGTAGATGAGGATCAGAGTTGTTGTTTTTTTCGTCATTCTGGGTTATTAATATTCCTCCTTAATGCAGGTGACAGGCCTGTTTTTTCCTGTGTGAGAATCTCAGTCTGCACGCGATTGTGTCCAGCCACCAACTTACCATTTTCAGTTCTCTCTGTACAGAAAAGTGCTAAAACTAACAGACAGGCAAAGTGCCGCCCACAGATCCCGACAGCTCCCTGCAAGGTTTGAAGAAATGCTGGCCGGGGCGAGTGCACCTGCTGCCAGGAGCTGTGAATGCGGAGCAGAGAGACGAAATGCCTTCAGGAGAACATAAAGCAGGAAAGAAGTTGAAGAATTCAAACAAAAGCAAAGGTTTTTTATATTTTTTTTTGGTGACTCGTTAATTACTTTTGGAATGCTTAGAACTGATGGCTGGTTTTTTGCAGTTATTTCAAAAAAGCAAACAGCTATTACTCAGTCATTTGTCAGACTAACCATTCTTGCTTTTTTAAACATGTTATTGCTTACATAATTAATTATATTTTTTTCTTTATTGCAAGTTATAAACTGGCCAATCAGATGCCTCAATAAAAATAGGTGGTGTCTGCCGACCCCCACCTCGAACGTTGGAAACATTTGATTGACAGATTCTTTTGAGCCTGCTTTCAAGTGGCAGGGGTGTGGCCCTCCAACAAGCTCACTTTTGATTGGTGAGAGTTGTTATCACAGAAATGTTAACTGAAGCTAAGGGCACACCAAGCATTTGATGCATGTTCATGAAACATGCTTAACGCGGGTTCTTGAATGAGCTTATAGGCCATGGTGTTCACACTGGACAATCAGACGGGTTTGTCCTTTCAAATCTGACAAAAACAAAATATTCCATGTCAGAATTTAGATTGTGCTTGTTCACTGTGGTGCATCAAAGCTGGATTTTGGGAATTCTTTTAAATCTACAATTTATTCTTAAGGTGAAGTTAAAAACATTTTTTCAAAGGACTTGTACAACTTTATTTACCTAAGTTTGTTTGTTAAATATGCTCAACAAAAATGAAGACATAACTTTCTCTCTTTTTGTGGTAGTTGCAGTATTGCATTCGTCACTTCAGGGGTTGTTCTTTAATGTGTCCCCTTTTATATTGTCACATGAAGAGTTTGTTTATAGAGATGGTAAACAATGGTGACCATTATCTCTACGATCAATTATTTTCACCAACTGATGATTACATGTCAATTCTGGCACACGTCTGAAGCTACGTTTACACCGGGCATGTGCTATCACACAGTGATAGCATATGGTGTTCTCACTGGACGAGCAGGGCGGGGCTTCTTCTTCTCCTTCTTCTACAGTTTACTAGCACATGTCCACATGTCCACCACCTACAGTTGAAAGAGGCTTGGTGTGAAACGTTGAAGCTGTGCAAATCTCGTCAGTCTTGCTCCAGGCCTTTTCTTTTGCAGCTCTTTTCCAATAAATAACAGAGTTAATGTCAAAGAATTCCAGCGGGGCACAAGCCGTAAATATTAGTTTAGATTTCATGATCAGTTCTCACACGGTTGACACTTTGTGAATTAAATCAGATGCCTTCCATATGTCACTTCCAATTTGAGTCCCTGATTGATGAAAGTTTTGCCTTCCAAAGCATGTTTAATTGCTGTGTTTTTTGTATGTAGAGCCTGAAAACTTGTGGGCGCGTGAACACAAGCGATTAGACCGACTAGAACCGATCACCAATGTCTAGTTCCAACATGGTGGCGTTTGTATTGCAAAAAAATGGCGACCTGAATTTTACTTCATTTGGTTGGAGCTGGAAGTTAGTCGTTTTCTATTGGTGACATCACACTAACTCGGTCCAGTTCTCTTTTACAGTCATTGATGACACCTTGCGTCATCTTTGGCTCCTCAGTCGTGTGAACAGGGCTGCCTGTTCTCCGTGTGAGCTGAGTGACATTTGAAAAGCACACTTCTGGGCAGACTGGAGCCTCTCCTTATCTCCAAGGCCCCTGAGAATGTGCATTAGCATGCCCCCGCAGCAGAACTTCATTAAATTTGCATTGTGTCTTGGAGTAAGCTTGACTGAAGCGTTAAGCTGCCTGTTTGTGCAGCTTGGAAACACAAAACTCTTTTCTGTCGTCACTCTTTTTCTCTTTTTTTTTGGACTTCTGCTCCGAATGGGCCTGAAGATTCCCAGCCTCAATTAAAGCTGTCTGTGGTGTTTCAGCTGGTACTTTAGACTCGTGGGAGAAATGTAAGCAAAGAGCAACACACGCTCCTCTTTTCATGTTAAAATCTCAAGTGGGTGACTTCATTTTTTAGATTCTTAAGCCGTTCACTACAGTCCACCATCTTAGCTTAGCTTCTAAACAATTGACTGATAAAACTACACAGAAGTCAGCGATATGCGATTAAGGTTTTGTGTCTGTCCATTTCAGAGTTCTTGAAAGCACATTTAGCCCATGATGTTCACACTGGACAAGCAGGGAGGGGCTTCTTCTTCCTTTACTTTTTCCTGTTGTTTACCAGCGCATGTCCATTACAGTCGGAAGAGGCTTGGTGTGAAATGTGGACACTCCATTGGGATATATGAAAGACTAGGTGTCATATTGTTCCTGCAGGGCACAAAGGGCAATTATTAATTTCTCCTCCGTATTCAAACGGTTGGTAATTACGTGAATTAAACGGTAAAAAACAAACGTAATTCAAATTTCTTGATGAATTAAAATCACATATCTGCTCTTTTAGCCTCTTGAAAACAAAATTATGACAAAGTAAGTTCCACAGACTGGTCCTTGGCCAAGCCAGGGGCCTTTGTAACTGGACCACAGGGGCCAAACTATTAGAACAAACGGCACAAGGTTCCAAGACAGAACAAGGAGCAGGAACCTCTGAAGATTCCTACTCATCCATGTCATGTTATCACAGGATTTCTGTCAGCTCCTTGGGTCAGGGTGAAGACGCCCAGGCAACAGGAGGACAGGGCGGACAGCGTCTTCAGTTACATTCTTGATTTCTGGGGAAGGTGTGTAAGGGTTGTTTTTATTATGCTGTGTACAGTACTTAGAGGTGAATTCTTATATGAAAAGTGATTTATAAACAAATACATTTGAATCTGGAAATTTGGTTGGAGCCAGAAGTAAGCCATCTTCTTTGGGTGATGTCACACTTACACTCTCCAGTTCTCATAGGCAGTCAATGGCTGTAGATCATAAAATGTTAAAACATTTTTTGATGGATAATACTATAAGTTGACCATCGCTCAATAAAGGCAAACTGCTAAGCCTTCATTAAAGCCTATATTTACAGCAGATATTTTATATTCTATCAGTCGCACTTCAATAAAACTTTCTTCTATATTCTCATTTCCTGCCCATTGTGTTGCTGAAAGTGAACCATCGGTTAAAGGGGCGATGGTTCCTGTGATCACTTTAAACTGAACATCCACCAGTTAATTATCAAAGAGCCGTGCCACAAGAAAGACGTCTCTGTCGGATGACTGATGGCTGGGAGGAGAGGAAAGAAGAGGGGAGTGCAGGTGGCACATGGTCCGTTACCGTGACAACGAGCCCTGCATCCACGTGCAGAACATAAATTGATGTCAGATTTTTTTTTTTGGGGACATGACACACAAATGGCTCACTCTGTTTTTTTTCTGGTTCTTATCTTCCTCTCTGATTTCTCTTTTTTTTTGTTTTTTTTGTAGACGGTGAGATAATGCTTAGTCATAGCCCTCATTGATATTCATAATGCTGCCTTTCTCATAAACTGAAAGTTGGATGTGCCAGGGGCAGAAACGGGTTTTTGTTGCCGTTAAAAACGTGCTGACCCGATTTCCGCTGCATAATGAGCCTTGATGCGTGCGACACGCCGGTGGCTGTGATTTATGGCGAGAAGAGATTGAGGCTGATGCTCAGGAGATGAAAGAGCTTTGCAGATGGTGAGGAACAGCAGCAGGAGGAGAAGAAGAAGAAAAAAGGAGACCATAAACCAAGCTTCCTGAAAAACCATCCCTCATTGGAAACCCCATAAGTCTTCCTTCGCTAAAATCTGCTGACACAGCAGGTTTATGGTGGAGAGGAAATGGCATGAAGAAGAATTACTGCAGCACTGCTTTGTTGTTGTTTTTTAAAATCTTTATTTTAGTGGTGGAAACATCAACTGAATGTCTGAAAGTTTTGCTAAATTCTTACACTGTTTTCATGACTAAAATCCAAAAGAAAAAGTTTCCAGATTAACTCAAATCATTCAAGTTTAAGAAAAACTGATCAAACCCTAAATGTTTTTACAAACTTAAATCATAGCAACACTTTATAGCATTTCCTTTTAGTTTCAGCCTTAAATAAATAATGAAATGAATAAAAATCTGCAAATATTCTGTTATTTCCTCCATTTTCAGATGGTTTGATTCTGGCATCAGCTGTCACACGACTGCCGGTTCCCTTTAACCTTTTCATGCTTGTTGCAGAAAGGTAAGAGGGATAAAAGAATTCCAGTTTGACTTTGATAGCCTAAGAATGCTGACTTTCCTTTTTTTAACTAAAAAAGGCCAAAACAAAAAAGGTTTTAAACTCAAATCTTTGCACAAAAAGCACTATGTTGGAATTTCTGGTATGTGAAGAATAGGCACTTGTGGGTTAGCGTTCCACCCTAACCTTAATTAAAGACCCACTTCAATGACAATGGTGTTTTTGGTGTTTTTAACATGTTCTTGGGCATTTTTGTCATAATGGAGGACACATAAGAAGACAATTTGTGATTATTTCTTTATTCAAATCATTGTGAATCAGGAGTAGACGAAACTGTACGGCTGGATAGCTCTGATAGTGCTCGTTGCAAAGGGAAAGGTATCTTGGGGGTGTGAGAGGCTGTAAGCTTGTGGGAGAGAGCGCAAACAAAAGAAGGATGGGCAATGAGGGCGGGTGTACTTTGCGCCAACAACTCAGAGGTGAATTTCTTTTTTTCCCTAACATGTCCTGTCAGATAACAGGACAGATAACAGATAAGTGTTTGACATATTTTACTTTTACAACATGGGGTTATGCAGAGCGGCAGTTCATTAGAAATTCAGAGGTGAATTATTAATGAACTGCCTCTCTGCAGAAACTATGTCCAAAAAAGACATTGGTTTTTTTTCTTTCATTTTGGCTAAAAACTGCATAACCATATTTAAAATTCCACTGGAAACGCTCTGACATAGATGACCAGAGTGGGCCTTTAAGCACATTAGTGGACAACATGGGAATTCCCTTATAGGTCAGTTTATCCATTTTCCACATCTTGTGTATTACACAGCATGATGATTTTCTAATAGTAAGCAGTTATTTTAAAACATAAGCTCATCTTGTTCTCAAGGATTATTTGCAGAACGGCATATCTTTGTTCACAGTTTAGACGGCTAATTATAAAATAACCGGATGCAGCTTTTTGCTCTGGGAGAAAAAAAACTACTAACTTCTCTTCTGAGGAGGTGAATAAACCCGTAAAGCACTTCACCATTACTTTCTTCTGCAGTCTCTAACCATGTGTGTGAGTCCTGACTGAAACAATGAACCCCTCCATGCAGTGCATATTGTTGCAGCTGAAAGAGGTCAAGACAAAAAAGTTTAACATCCAATCTTTTCTTTCTGGAGATTCTGCAGCTCTGCCACAGGGGGATTGAGTTTAATATAAAGTTTACTTGACCTTGTCATGTAAAACCTAAAGACCCACCCAAATGAAAAGTGTTTTAAGCATTTTTACAGGTTCTTATAGCATTGTTTTGCTCGTCGTGAGCAAGAAAATCTTTTTTTTTATCCACAAACAAAAAAATGTCAACATCTTTACCATATTAAAATGTATTTAAATGTCTTTTAAAATAAGTGATTTTGTTATTTTTTTTATAGGTCTGGATAATTTATATGCACTGAAAACACTGCAGAGTTCAGTGCAGCAGTTCAGGAGAACTGTGGGTGGCAGACGTAAAGGTGCTTTAGTGTGCATGAACCTTGAGGCAAACAAAGCAAATATGAAAAAAAAAATGGGTTTGATTATTGTAACCTGTGACAGAACATTCAGCAGGAGAAGAGGAACATTTTTGAAAAACAAAAAGCAGAGAGAGCTTAAAGTGTCTTAAAAATGAGTTCCTATTGGTTGTTTTACTGCATTGCAGCAGTGGCAAGTTCTGCGTCTGAAAGGGCAGGAAAACCCCACAAGAAAGAAAACAGAGTGGGTTAAACAAATAAAGAATCATGGTAATATTACCTTTTTTTAATTGATAATATTATTAGCTTTTTTAAAAACATTTCAAAACATTAAATTACTTAAAAATACACACATGCAAAAACATAACTGAGTTAAAATGCTGTCATTTTTAGGAATTTAAAACCCTTTTTTTGTGTTTTTATTTGACTTTTGTTTTTGTGGATTAAATAAATTCCCAATTCAAACACTTTTTAGAATTAAAAATATGTGGAACCAGCTCTAATTTCATGACTAACACCTTTCTACTCATTCATTTCAATGTTCTGATAAGACCAAAAGGATTGATTGGCCCCGGTGCTAACACAGGCATCGGCTCCAAAAAGCGTCAATAAAACTCTGAAAAGCCTCGTCTGCCTTTTGATGATTCAGACAGATTTTCAGCTCCTCAGTTTATCTCTGTGGTAAATCAGATAATCCCCGGAGAGATCCGCGAGACGGATTATTGAGGAGGTGAGATCCAGGGTCGGGGTATTGACCGATCCGCATGCAGAGGTCGAGCGCTTTTGGCCCGTGTTACAGTGCTGATGATGAGGAGCTCTGCAGAGGAACTGTGCTGAAGAGGAACAGATGGTTTTAAAAAGGAGTTCATGAACGGATTTTCAAATCACAGAGTAAATGCAGTTACTTGTTAGAGAAAAAACTGAGAAAAAAAAAGGAAAAATGCCAAAATTGCAATAAACTATAAATAATCTAAATTCTATTTAGCTTTTCTGCCCACACAACAAACAAACCATTTTTTCAAATCTGAGCCTTAGTTACATGCATCCCTGCATGGGGTTGACCCGTATGGGTGCTGCCGGTTTTTGGGTTATCCGGGCCCATAGAGGATCGTAGACAAGAGCGGCCGCATCTTCACAGGGGTGCAGGCGTGACTTGGAATTTCCTTTAGGCTTGTGTCCACCTTCAGGGGCGTGATGAAAATGGAACATACCGTGTCATATGTGTGGTAAGGGTTCTGTGGTAGCTATGACGCATGGGTGATGCTATTGTACGGCGCCCTAGTACCACACACTAGTCATCAGTAGGGTGCGAGGCCTGGCTCCTTTCTGTCTGCGTGCAAATGATGTGTGCAAGTAATACGCAAGTGCCTGTAGGACGTCCGTAGGATTCCCCAAGACTAATGGGCCCTTTGCACAATGCGCAGAGTTTGGGGCTGTTGAAAAAATCTGTACGACACGCCCGGGTCTCACCTACCGGTACTACCGGTTTAAGTGTTTGCTACGATCTGAAAGATTTGACCATTCTGAGCTGTTCAGATCATTTTGATGAATGGAGAAACTTAAAGGGCTTTCTGGTTAAATAAACAAAAAACCATTAGAAACAGTTCTGTCAAAAGCTGAACACAAGAGAGTTTCTTCAGTTTAGTTCTGTTGAATTGCTAAATGAAATGTAAATACATTTCTGGAGGTTTTGAAAACGACAAATGAGTAACATTTATCAGCCTGTGCAGGTCAGCAGATCGCATCACAGACCTGAAAACAGAGGTTAGTTCTTAGTTAGTACTTTTCTCAGTTAAGGTGGGAAAAAAAAGATTTGGTGCACTTTAGAGTAAAACTGCTATAAATATAACATTTGGTGCAAGTCTCATAGTACATATGTTCATCTAAAGTAACTTTCAGATGTTTAAGTGGGGATAAGTGCTTTAAAGTGTTAATGCGGTTCTCTTCCAATAGATTAACTGGACTAACAGCCACAACTAAACCTCTAGCTTTATACTAGCTGCTTTTTCATTGGCTGTTTCATTGCTGTTACTGTTAAAAGGTGGGACCCACCATCTGCTCCTTGAAAGACAACCCAGACAAAATGAAGATTTTAAATAATCGGGATCTCTTCCATTTCTGCATTTCTTTCAGTGTTACAGACTGCAGCAATTTCATTCCCTACAATAGAAATAATAAAACAGTTTCTGTGGATTTCCAGGTACTGTTGCATAATCATTGTCCTTCGTTTGACCTTAAGGCTCTTGTTGACTGGTTTAAAAATAAACGACTGGAGGCCTCATTTGGAAATGACCGCTATTGGAAAACCTCGGAAAAGATCAATAATTCACTGGACATTGTGACAGTTCAGTGAAATGAGGGGGGAGGAGCCTGCATGGAATCAGCATTTGCTTGCAAGAAGGATGTGCGATAAACTATTTTAGGTCAACCCACCACCACCTGATTAAGCACCAGAAGAAATGCTGACTTGTCCATTGAAACGGAGCCACAGAGTTTGAACAGATTAGCTCAGAGCAAATCAAACACCCATTGCTAAAGTAGAGTGCGCGTTTTCTACTGATCCTGAACCTGAGTGCCTCAAGACAGGCTGTGGCTTCAGATTTGGACTTGATGTCATAAATGTATCAGTCAACATCATCTGGAGATATAGAATAAAGGTTTTATGTCCATTTACCTCATTTACACCTGATAAATATTCATCGCTTCAGGGATTGTAGTTCTTTATAGTAACTGATGCTGTCATAGGCCGTGGTCTAAATGAAACATAAACACACAGAACTGAGGTTTCTGACATGGAGTTGAAGATAGTTGCTAAATTAGACGTGTTATCGCAGTCATTTAAAGCTGGCTCCCTGCTTCTCTGGCTGCTGAGCCTCCTGCCAAACCCTCACCGGTGATGTTTGAAAATTACAGATCTAAGAGGACACTTAATTTCCAAGCATCCAGGTATTACACATGGTTACAAATAAATTATATATCTACATGGTTATATATTTTTCAAATTGATGATCTTATAAAATCCTAAATGGAAAAATGAAGTGGGAGTGTGTGATGACACTGCCACACAATAAAGCTTCCACACACTTTAAACGTCTTTTTCACACGTTATTTGCAGTTACAGCCACTGTACCTCAGCTACATACATGCACACACACTATTTGACTTTTTGTAGCCTATTTAGCACGGCCAAATTCACTTTAATTAATTTCTTTTTTAAATATATTTAAATGTCTTTGATTTCATTTTCTTTGAGCCATGTACTTCCTGCTCCAAAAAGGTGGCTGAAGATGGAGCTGCTTTTTATGATGAAACTCATCCGCCACTGACAGATGAAGAGGGGGAACTAGGATTGTTTTTTTATTTCATTTAAAGACCAGCTCCCATCATCCTTTGAGCTATTTCAAAAGTGTTCCCGGTGGTCTTTTTATGATGATTATGCCATTTTTACCCAAAATAACTAAACAAAATAAACCTGTCGTTTTCTAGGACATAGTTTCGACAAAGCAGCAGGAGTTCATTAGAAATCCACAAAGTTTGAAGCTCTCAATCCTTCCATTAATCAAAATGATACTCCCTCCTCTTCCTTAACAGTCTTGAAATTTGAGCTCTAATATAATTAATATAATAAATATATTTTTGCATAGTTTTCAATAAATGAGTGAAATAGCCCAAAAATGAAAAAATATATCATTGAAAATATGCAGTAACTTTGTTCATTTTTCAAATGTAAATCTGATGTTTCAGGATAATTCAATGAAAATGTCTTCCTGTAACCTGCCTCTAGTGGCCTTTTGAGGAACTGCAACAATTAATTCTTGCAGGTTGTCTTTGAAGGTTAGGGCTTGCACATCCCAACCAAAAGCTTCATTTCTCACTTTCAGCGAGAGAAAAAATTAAGGATGAGGTGTGGACTGTCTCACTTTTAATTCAATTATTATAGCATTTAAACACATTATTTAAAACAGTGGTCCCCAACCTTTTTGTCACCGTGGACCGGTACAACGCAAGGCACGTTTACCGCGGACCGGGGGGGGGGGGGGGGTCTGAGGTGCAACGCAAGACAGATTTAATGTAATTTAATTTAATTTTGGACCGGGGATGGTATTTTCTCTTTAGTAATGATAATAACAATAATAATTATAATTTTCCCCTTGTCAAAGCAACTTTCTAAAGAAGTTTGTTTTTTGCTCATTTTGGTTGTTTGGGTTTAATTTTAGTGGGGTGTGTGGGTACCAGATGTTCTCGGGTTGCCGTATGTTCTCGGGGTCCTTCGGGGTCCTTCGACCAATGATGACGTCACACTATTTGATTGGCTGTAAGTTGCCACAACCAATGAGTTAACTTCGCTTTTTAAGTTTTTTTAAAAACTTTATTGACAATTACGGTAACATACATTAACAATGACATTAACGTTAACAACGAACAATAACAATGTAATCAATATTGCCTCGAAGATCAGTCACCATTGCCAAACATAACATATTAAGATAGAAAATAAAGAGTAGAGGGGAAAAGAGAAACAATGAACATAACACACAAATAAATAAAAACATAAGTAAAATAAAATAAAGGAACATAGAAAAAATCTAAATAGTCTAATACTAGTTAAGTTACTCGTGAAGTTTGTATTTCTGAACAAAACTAAGCAATTTCAAGCCATTCTTCTTTTTCATATAATGAAGTGATTGAAAGTAAAAACAGAGCTCTTTATTAAATGTTATAAAAAGTGGTTTGGTCTTCAAAACTTGACCTCACAAAGATGGCGGTGCTCTCCTCCAATGAGGAACCACGTGATGTCTCCTCTAGTGATATAACTCATTGGAAGGACCCCGAAGGACCCCGAGAACATCCGGCAACCCGAGAACATACGGTACCCACAGGGTGTATCACGCGATGTTTGGTGTCGCGACTTTGACGTGCGTTAAGTGTGACAGATGTAACGAAGTGAATCCGCTCACTTTTCAAAATAAAACGTTTTTGTCGGAAAAAAAACAATAAAATGGAAATTATTTTTTCTTTCTGTGCGTCCCGATGCAAAAATTCCCCGCGGCCTGGAACCGCTCCGCGGCCCGGTGCCAAGTGTCTCGCGGCCCGGTATCGGTCCGCGGCCCGGTGGTTGGGGACCACTGATTTAAAACATTGAGTGCTTGGAAGTAAGGATAAAACTTTTATGTTCTCTGAGGGTTTCCAATTATGTTCTCTGCAGCTGAAAAAAATTAGGAAATTAATTTGAATTTTTGAATTATCTGGGAACAATTGGGGATCTAAGAAGCGTGCATGTAGCCTATTCTATTGGAATTATTTTTTCAGTTATGATTTGCATTTTAAGATGAAATGTCTGTCATTGATCCCGTAGTTTGTTAAAGAAATTTCTTCTTCTTCTTCTAAAAGTGCAACTTAGGTAGTGTAAGTTCCAATAATAAGGGGAAAAAATGGTTAAGGAACATTATACCAGACTCTAATCTGTGGAAAAAAAGGTAATTATTCATATTTTATTTAAATAAAAATGCAAATACAGATAAAAAAAACTATGTGGTTAAAAAAGGCAATAAACCAGGTTACTTTTGGAACAATAAAAACTAAAAATGTCTAAAAGTGCCCAATTACATATCGGCATATCCTTCACTCGTAATGCGTCGTGGGTCTGGCATGTTTATGAGATCAGTGCAAAATGCCTTCCACATGGAACAGTCACTTGGAAAAACAATGTTTCACTGAGTCTGGGGTGAAATTTTTATATCTGATGACGTGGATAGGAAATGACATGTCTTCTGCACCCGTCAAGCTTTATCTCACCAGCATAACCTCTCTAGTGAACCATGTGACAGAAGTCCAATAAAAATAGCAGTCCTCTGACGGCTACAGTGAGACAGCAGGCATGAAAGGAGGAATCATCCCGTTTTGTGAATTTCTCTTTTGCTTTGGTGGGTTGAAAAAGCAAATGCAACTTCTCAACAGATTTTTTTAAAAATATATTTATTGGAAGTCACACTGAGTGCTTAACCTCTGTCGAGCAGTTTCAAAAAGAGCCTAATCTTTTCTCATTTAAAAGAAAACTGAAATAATCTCCTTCAAATGAGAACTCTTTTATGTCTCTTTTCTTTTGACCTATTGTTAGCAGAGGCATGGCTGTTTCTATGCATATCACCGGACTAAACTGGAGTCTCTGAAGGCAAGTGGGTAGATGGGGGCACTTTTTCCAGCTGGAAACGTGCCCTCTCTCATGGCGCCCATGGGGTCAGCTGGCAAACAGCGATTAGTCACTGGGAGGCGGCAAATTCATGACAGCCTCTCCTTTTCATGTCTACTCAGTGGCTCTGAATATGCGCTCATTTAATTAGCCCAACAGAAACGTGTCACCAAATCGGTCTTGCAATAGCGTGGCTCCCAGTCAAAGAAAACAAAAAAGACGCAGGATGGACTGAAATTCTGATCAAAACAGCTTAAATATTGTAGAAGATTATGTGAGTAGCAATGCTCTCTAAAGGCAGCTGGGTTATGAACGTGTGGGCGGAATAAAATGGTGCTTCTGCATGTAAGTAATAAAGTATTATGGTGGAATTATGGGATTTTTGTGGTTGTTGTTAGTTCATGATACTTAATAGTCCCACTTTAAAACTTTAAAGCTAATTATGCAGGCATCGCCCGCTCATCTGGACTCCTCATGGCTCAGAGGCAGGTTTTTGCTAATACATACAGTGGGGTATTTGTGCAAATTCCCCCATGTGAAAAGATGAGGGATGTCTGGAATTTTCATTATAGGTACACTTCAACTATGAGAGTCTAAATATATTGGAATATAGGATTTTTAGTTAAATAACTGGTAAATTTCTCCATGAAATAAGTATTTGGATCCCTACAAACAAAGAAGAATGATGTCCCTCACTGATCTGTAACTTCCTAAAGAAACTCTTCTATCCTCTTCTTTTTATCACTATCCAAGTGATATTGAATGATGATGCCACTTGGACAAGCGACAAAATGGCGTTGCTATGACTCCACGTCAAGACAACGCCACCTGGATGAACGAGAACTTTCACCATCTATATTACATCTATGTTAACCATCCATCCAATCATCCATCCAGGTCCCAACAAGGATTTGAACTGGGGCCTTCTTGCTGCTGCTGCTGCCAGCAACACCTAAATAACACACGCTCTGTGACGTACACAAACTTTTCATTGCATAACGTTTTAAAGCTGCTTTTCTCTGCGATAGAATCACCTGATCGTTACATTACTTGCTGAGGCATTTCACTACTGTAAAGTGTTGGATATCAGCGAAAAGCTGAATCCTCTGGAATTAATAATTGCGTCAATGGTTGAACAATCACAGCTGTCAAAAAAGTGGAAACACTAGAGTTAAAGCTCCGGTGTTGACGGGTTATTGGCTCCTGTTTGAACTGGTTGTCGATATAAAAGACACCTGTCCATAACCTCTAACAGTCTTACTCCAAAGTCCATTGTGAATTTTACATGAAAACATTTGTAGATCTTCACCAGGATGGGAATACTGAATCTGCATTAGGTAAGCAGTTTGGTGCAAAGAGATCAGAAGTTGGATTAATTATTAGACATACAAGTCAAAAATTGAAAAGCATGGGGTGGAAACATCATGCTTTGGGGCTGTTGCTTTTCCCAAAAGGGATCAGAACAACTGAACCGTACAAGGAGAGGATAAATAGGTCCATGTTGGTGAGAATTGAGCAAGAACTTCCTTTCATCAGTGAGCCCATTGAAGATGAAAAGAAAAGGTGAAACGTGGCTGAAACACATCGTTGTTATTCATCATCATCATCATCATCATCATCATCATCATCCCAAACACATCCCCAACAAATGAGCTGAAACAAAGAAGTTTTGTCAGGTTTATTTTTTTTATGTCATAATTGAATCTATTCTTTAAACTTAGTTCCTACATTTGGATCCTCCACAGACGTCAATGCTTAACATCTCCAAATGATATATTTTTGGTCAAAAAAAGATGCAGTCCCTTTTTTTTCTTGCTCACAAAGCAGTTTTTTTTTTAATCCAAAACACAACATGAGTCTACATTCAATTCTTAGGTGAAAGCCATTCAGTTAACTGGTGAAGTGAAACAGGAAGTCCCGAGGTTCAGATCAAAAGCCAGGACAGGAAGTAGTCCCAAAACCACAACAATTACAGATTGACTTCTTCTGTGGTCAACAATGATAGACAGTCTTCTGAATCTCTTGGGGCTAGGATTCTTCATTATTAAATGCTTGAATCCTTTTAAAGCCTTTTACTGAAACCTCAAAAATTCATGCGAACTCACCTCCCCACCACCACCAAACCCCCATGAGTCAGCCCATATCCTATTTGGTCAACCCATTCAGTTGTTAGTTGCAGTCAGACACTCAGACGGGACTCCTGTCCCGTCATCAGAATTTTCAGGATGGGGGGGCGTCAGAAAAAAGAATGAGGAAATGCTAGCTTAACACCCTCCTGTAAAATCCTCTCACTGTCCCTGTCGGCCAAACCTTTGTTTTGCTGAGAGCTAAAGCAAAATTTACAACGTGAAACACCCACTGTGCATTTATGCTATTAGCACAAAAAGGGTGAACGATTAAAATACCTTCTGTCCACCAACATTAAGCTCCATTTAATGAATCCTCACTCAAGCAGTGAACCACAGCAAAGTGTGTATTATTAGAGCCAAGTCGATCATCCTATTCTGCTACTGTGGCCTCTGTGATTGCAATTGATCTGAAAAAGGGCCAGAAATAGTCAGGCCTGGTGAGCACTTGCAGTGCTGTAATGTGTGTGGGACACCATCCTCCTATTTGAGGCTGTAATCTCCTGCAATGGCTCCATTTCTCTTTGGATGATATAAAGGCCGGTAACTAAAAAGCCAAACGACTAGACGATCACATTAAAAGCTCTGGAGAGTATTTGATGGAGCGGATGAAGAAATTCATAGAGCTGTTGTGGAGTCCCTGTAAGGTGGAAACAAGCATTTATTTTTCATTGAATACCGCAGGGCTCCCATTTGCTTTTTATTTTTAGTCCACAAGTGCCTACATAAATATAAAAAAATTGAAATTAATTTATTCTGCAATGCTACGAAAATACTGAAGGTCTATGAACACATTCATCCTCCTGCTTGATTCAACCAAAAACATCAGTTTTTCTGTCTAATAAAATAAATAGGGAGGTTGTATAGTGGTTCACACTTGCCTCACAGTGAGAAGGCCCTGGTTCCTATCCTGAGTTTGCCTGCTCTCCTCATGCATTCATGTGTTTTATTTGGGGGTTTCGTTGTCCTCCCACAGTCCAAAAACACGCTTTATAAGTAAACTGAGACTGCATCGGTGACACCTATATAACACACGCTCTTTGACGAACCGTTCACGCAATCAACGTAATAGTGGGTTGCTGCTGTTATGCAACATTTTATGTAAAATATGTGTCTCAAAGCTGCTTTTCTCTATGTCAGAATCACCTGATTTATGTTGATTGTGTAAACACTTCACTACTGGAATGTATCACTGCAAGGCTTCTCTTCACCACTTCAGAATCCCAAAGTCCGAATTCCTCCCTTGCTCACTACATAGTGCACTATATAGCTAGAGCTGTCCGACTCTACAATTCTAAAATGGAGTGCCCTAGAAATTTCCTACAAGTCTCTGTGAAAAACCAGCGTGCATCGATGCTCACTAAATCGGCTAATGTAGACCACAATGTATTGCGTCGGAACTATATTAGCCAAAACATGTATTTAAATGTATTTTTTTTAATAAACCATCAACGTTTTTATCTTCAGAAGACGGTGGACTCATAAGTGACCGTCGCTAAATGCTCACATTAATGAGATTTTAACTTTGTGTTGTCGATGACATCATGTAGTGAGCATGGTGTCCGAATCGCTTTTAAAATTCAGGGCACTACATAGTCCCGCACTATACAGCTTTTTAGTAGTTAGGGATTAGGGTGGGAACTCGGACATTGCCTTAGGCTTCTAGGAACCAGTGGAGACTTCCTGTTTGGAACACCAGGTGGGAGGAGTCACTCAGTCCAGGTCTCATGCATCAGTCAATTGTTTTTTTCAGATAATTTCTCAATAATACCAACCCTGGATTGAGTGACTTCTCAACTGTCTCTAAGCGATTCTGTCACCCATGTGCATCAGAGGCTTGTCATTCTTACATTTCTTAAGGTGCCAATTATGTTATAATGTCTAGGTGACACTCCACCACACTTCAAGTTAAGTACTCCTAATGCTGCAACATTACTGCACGGCATGCAGTGAATACAGCATCATGACGAAGGAGATGTTTTCCAGGATGTGGATATAGGAAGGGGTGTAATTAAAGACAGAGAACGGAGCATCAAGTTGTTAAAATTATAGTCATTAATATGCTGCATGGATATGTGAAGAGAAGAAGCTCCAAACCGTCATAAAAACTGTCTTTTGCACATGACTGAGTAAACAAAAATGGGAGAAATGTACGATTCTGTGCACAGACTAGAGCCAAATTTCACACACAAACAGAGCTAACAGGGCTCAGACAAGCAGAGCCCTGTCAAAGTCATTGTCAGCCACACTAAAATCCAATTTAACCTCCCTGCCTTCACTAACTGTACCTGATTAAGAGGCAGATTGAATGTGCAGTGTGAGAATCCAATTATTTTTGGAAACGCATACCATGGCATGGTTTGTTCCTGATTTGCACTTGCCCGTCTGCCAGCTGAGGCACTTCGGCTTTCTGGAACAAAATGCTCCCAAACCTCCATTTACTCACAGAAAAGTCATGTCATCTCATGTCTCAGACGTGAGCAACACTTTGAGGGAAAGAAAATTGTTTCTTCCATCTGCAAAATGCAATGGATTGTGGAATAAATAAAAGTAACGGTTTAGTGTCAAAAAATGTCTGTTGCTCCGTGTTGGCTCCAAATAAAGCAGACAAAAAGACAAAAAACTGTTTTGTTTGGGGGTTGCTTTTAGAGAAAAACAAACATGTTTTCTTCTCACAAGATGTTTAAAAAATGTAACGTCATTAAAGTCATCAAAGTTCAGTTTACTGAAGTCCAGTTAGTTGGGCAAACTCCAAAACTTTCCATCGAGCGGACAAATTTGCATAGAAATATCGCGTAGTTACAACGGCTGATCACTAGGGTAGTATTGCATGAAACCATCCCTAATCTGAGAGGTAAAACTCCTCACTACACACTTTATACACTTTTCTCAGACAGACATGGGAACATTTTCCCACTTTTCTCTTTGTTTAAACTCTCAAAGTTCAAACATTTCAAAGAAAATGCCAGGATTACAGAATGAAAGCAAAGATTTGATCGGGATCAAAGATTCATGTGGATTTAGCGAGCTGAACCCATTCGCTACTGGAGACACGACATAGAGATCGACTGGCATGGTCTACAGCCAATCAGGATGCAGAACATAATGTGCAATAAAAAAAAGCATGTAAAATTGAAGCTGTGAAAGTTCAACCGTCATGTGGCGATGGCACACTATCTCGGAATAAACACCTTAACTTCCTTGTTTATTTGTTTCTTTCATTTAAAACAGTTCAAAGTTCATTTCACATGAGGACAGTGTATTTACATGCATTTTCGATATGGGACCCATATGTGGTGGAGATTACTCCCAAAGCTATTTTTAAGCTCCGCCTCCCCCAAAACGACTTCTATCATTCAAAGAAGCTTCTCATACTTTCTCATTTTCAATAAATAAATAAATAAAGCACAAACTCCTTAGAAAGGTGTTGATATTTTTATTGGAACTCTAGAAGCCATTTTTAAATCAGTTAAAACATGAACACCAATCATGAAATGTGAAGTCATGGAACAATGTTTATGCATTTTCAGCTGAAGTTCAAACCTATCATACCGACACAAACACTAGAAAAGCTCATATTAAAGGAGCTCTGAGCTAGACATAGATATTTGTAAAAAAAAATAGTTTTACAGAAATAAGTTAATTTAAATATTTGTATAATAAATGCAATAAATAAATAAATAATTGATTGCATGTGCAGATAAATAGTAAAAACAGTTATAAAACACAATAAACATGGAGGAAAAAGGTTCCCTCTCAAAAGGTTGGATGTCAAATCCACAGACTGCAGTTTTTATAAACCTTGAACTGTTTTAAGCTTGAAACCAGGGCTGATAAACACAAAACCCGAGTGAATACATAGCAAATAACGAGCAGCAGTAGAGGCACATGCTGATGCACACGCCTCCTGGGCTTGTTAGTAGGGGTGCGAGCGGTGCAGATGTTTGGTCTTGGCGCGTTTTGAAAGTCCGACCCGGATTGGACGTGTGCAGGTCTTCAGCGGCTCCAGCCTCCTGTGCGAATCTGCAGATCCTGGAAACACAGTTTCATGTCATTAAGCAGCATGGTAAACATGGTAACAGAAGATGGAACAACAAGGCTCCTTCAGCTTTGCTTAAAGGTTTCATGACGACCTTCAGGCTTAGAGGAAATGTGAAACTACAATGTCCTACGTTCATCACAAAAACAGTCCTCCGTATTAAGTCATCACACTACCATTGCTAAAGACACTCACTGTGATTCGTATGATCGGAGAAAGGAAGATACATGAAGGATGAAGACCACGCTTTCTGCTTGGTCTCTTCTGGCTCTGAAAGCATCAAATTGACACTTTGATCCGTTTATCCTTCAAAATAAATGTTTGTCCTTCACTGAGCTTTTATTGTTCCCCTGCTGCTCGTTTGGAGAGAATACATAAAAACCAAAGCGGTCCCTCTAGCCAAACATCACTCAATGAAAGACCCACTTCAATGCAAATGGGGTTTTTAGCATGCTCTTGTAGCATTTCTCTCATGATGTAGGACACATATAAAATTATTTAAGATTAAAACTGTGTTTCTGAGCATTTCATCATTCAAACCAAGATGGTTTAGGAAAGGAGTCAGGTTTGTGACACAGGGGGGCCTAAGTCTCCCTGTTCTACTCTGATTCTAAATCCTCCACTTACAGATCCATGTACGTCTTTGTTTTCCTCGTCTGAGCTGCCGTCTGGCTCAAAACTGTACGGCTGGATAACTCCAATATTGCTCGCCGTTCTTTTGCTACGCTAATGTTAGCTTAGGGATGTAAGGGTCTGTAGGCTAGCAGAGAGAGTGTAAACAAAGGAAAGCTACATATCTACGCCAAAAGTCCCACCCACAACCCGAGGCAAATTCTTCATGAACTCCTGCTGCTCTGCAGAAAATATGTTTTCAAAAAATGATTTCTGCTAAAAACTGCATAATTATAATTAAAAGACTGGGGACTTTAACAACTATTCAATGCACAAAACAACAAACAAAAAAAGCATCTCCAAACAAAAACAAAAACAGGTTTTGTGTTTTTAGAAGAAAAACAGTTTCCACCAAACTACTCCTGATTCACATCGATTTGAAAAAATGAAAGGCAATATTGAGATTATTTCTCTTCATATATGTCCTCCATCATGAGAAAAATGCCACATGAACGTGTTAAAGACCCCATTTTCATCAGAGTGGGTCTTTAGACGTAGATGTGTAGATTGTTAGTGATTCATTTAGCTAGTACGACTTCATTACAAATGTATTAATCATACTAGCTGTATTGTGATATTGAAAATAAAATTAAATGAGTAAAATAATTCAGATCCATGTGAGGATATGCTATGATGGATGTGCTTTATGGTTGAAGTAATAAATTGTTTTTGAATATAAAAGAAATGTTCATGTTATTTGCTGATAACGAACCTGGGAGTTTCTCTGGAGCATCTGTGGAAACATCCTGGGACAGGAGTGTGTTCAGAGGCACTTCTTGCTCTGTGTCACTGCTGACAGCATCGGAGGGGTTGTGTTCGGACATTTTAAAGCTGGCTTCTTCACCTGATAAGTGTCATAAAAATGTGCAAAAATTGCATTGAATAATTTTTCTATTTCATCCTAATCCTTGAATTCAACTTAAAGACCCACTCTGATGTCCTAGCCCTTGTGCTATCTTGTGGGGTCCAGATGACCCCATCCTTACACTGACGTGTTATCCCTACCATCACAAAGGTGGAGAGGATTTCATGTAATCCATGGACACCAGTGAAGATCACAAATCATTGAAGAAAAAAGGTCCAGCACACTGTCTAGTGGGTCTAGATGACCCAACTCCCAATGTTAATGTGCCTCCAAGGCACATTAACATTGGGAGTGGGGTCATCTGGACCCCACAAGATAGCACAAGGGCTTAAAAGCAATACAGAATTTTTGGGGGGGTAAAAACAGCACAGTTACAATGAAAATACCACTTGGAATGCTTCAAAAAATGATCAGAGTTGGTCTTTCAGGATTAAAGTTTCACCACTATTTTTTTTTACAATAGTTTCTACAGTATGGAGATAGGTAGACTGTTATGCCAGATGCACAGCTTTTGGCAGTTACATCAAAACACTGAAATACAAAGGTAAAGCTTTTTGGAAATAGTAGGAACAAAAAGACACACTTGTGGTCAAAAATCACCTTTCAAAAACGTCATTCGTGGATATTTAAAGACACGTTCTCACACTGAGGAAACGTCAGCCTTTGAATACGTAAACAAAATGACAAACGACCTGCTGAGTGTGCAGATCTGCTTCTGCTGAAATGAGTGTGAACTCAAACTTACACTGCAGGCCTTTCTATTTAGCAGACAAGTCTGCTAAAAATAATAACAGCACAAAAGCAGAGAAGAGAGCTCAGAGAATAAAAGACAATCCAGTACAAGACACCTTAAAGAGACAAGAGTAGTATCAGCTTGTGAAATGATTAAGCACAAAACAAAAGAAAGACAAACAAACAACAAACTGAAAATATCAAACTAACATATTATTCTGTGAATTAACAAAAAAATGGAGGTTCAAGCGCCAAAAACGTATTTTTTTCCTAAAGAATTGACAGTAAACATGGAAGAAGCAGACAGGAAAAAAAATACTGGGGACATTTGTGTTTGCAAATGCTGCCACTAAGGAGGGTTTTATTTGTTATTTCTTGGCAGCAGAAACAGGGCACATTCTGGAGATTTGGTATTACTGAGAGAGTTTGGGAAACGTGTATCAAAAACATGCCTTATCCAGGAATGTTTGACCACAAAATGTTGCTGTTTTTAGCAAATATTTCTGCTACTAATGTACAGTCAAGTTACATACACTGAAGACGTACAAGTGATGCTGTCGTATGGTGCCCTTACACCACACTCTAGTCATTAGCATGGTTCGCGTGCTAGGCTTTACTGACCTGCCGCACACACAGTGTGCACAAGTGATATATAAGTGCTCATAGGATGCCCATACAAACTACACTATGATTGGCTAATGTCCCACTTTATAACAGCCAAATGGCAAGCAAACAGAGTGCCGGGGGTACACAAGGTGTGCTACCTTATTACCTGAACAGCACCAACAGGCTTCATGAGCGGTGGGAGTTAAAAAGGGGATAAATCTGTGCATCGTGTCTACATCTCACCAACTTCACTCTTATTTACCCTTGTTGCACGAGTGCTTGCCACAATCTGTTGGTTGCAGCATACCTGTTGTAAAAAATGCACATGAACCTTCTGCTCTACGACTTCACAGAGACGTCTACGGTTTTAAAATTTCAAATGGGCCACCTGCGTTTCCTGAACAGGTTTGCCCATTTTTTTGCCCACAGACAACGTGTATCAACCTGTAAGGGCAGTTCTGACTAAGGCATGAAATCACAGTAGATCAAAGAGATGCAACAATAATTCGGGTATGTCTTTTAGGAGTGTGCTATGTCCGTTCCATTCCAATGATTGGTTAAAATTCTGTGACTCACAGGTGACATACGTACCTGTTGAAGTGGCTCTAAAGTTGTCTGGTTCCGTATGGTTCAGGTACTGTGTTGGTTCTACAGTGCTTCTCTCCAAGGGGTCGGTAAAGTAATGGTCTGGGGAAGGTGATTGTGGAAAATCATTGCTACTGATGTCAAAAAACAAGTTCAGCTCCTTCAGGACCTTGCTGAATTGCTCTGCCATGTTAAACTCAGTGCAGGAGCTAGTGTTGCAGCAGGAGGGACTGTCGCTCTCAGTGGGAAGCGTCTTTGATTGGCTACTCTCACAGGCTGACCCACCATCAGGCTGCAGCTGTGGCCTTTCGGGAACTGAAATGACCTGTGGGGCTTCATTGTGTATGAAACTGTTGCAGTCAGATCTGTTTACACTGTTTTCAGGGTTAATCTGGATTCTTTCCACCTTCTCTTCGTTGAAGTTCTCTAGGGGTAAATCCTCTGGACAGCCACTCTCCTCCACAAGCATGTAGGAGAGAAGTGGAGGGGTTGCTTTTAGAGGCTGTGATGGGATGCAGCTAAAGCAAGCGTCATCGTCATCTGATGAGAGATGGATCCTTTCAAAAGTGTCAAATCCCCCCAGCACACGGCTGCAAACAGACAAGGAGAGCAAGGCACATCTGTCATGGTGGGGAAGAGCCATGGAGCTTTGATGTTTGTTTTGTGACGAGCTTAGATCCAGTTGACACGGTACGACTGCATCACTTGCCGATGGGACAGTGAGGACCAAAATCTGATCTCCATCTTCAGCGGAGGCAGCTTGTGATCTGTGTTGGCGATCGCAACAAAAATGTAACATTTGTTTTTGCTTGTTTGCATCACACAAACTCGTTCTGCTGGCAGATAGCTGATGCACACTGTTGTTTGTCGTCATTTCTGAACGTTTACACCCAAACACTTTGGTTTCTTCTGTAGCATCTATTACTACTTCTTTTTCCTTACTCATATCCATCACATAAATGTCAGAGCTAGCTGGTTGAGGACACACAAGTTTGAGGTTTCTTTCAAGTTCTCCTTCACCTTTTACCGTTTCTCTCTGGTTTGTGAAGCATTGATTTTGTTGACCTGGTGACAGGAGCTTTTCCATATAACTAACTACTTTTTTATCTTCCAGAAATGTAAAACCTCTTCTGTTTTGTACTCAGCCTCACCCAGGTTTTCTGGTTGATGGCCACATTGTGTTCCACCAGGGGTAACGCTGGGACTGGAGTGCGGTTGACAGTTCCCTTCCTTTCCATTCACGTCAAGGGAACTACAGATGGTAACAAAACAAGTTCGTGTTTGTGCGATCGACTGACAGGAGGCCTCATTTGCTTCCTTGCAGAGCCAGGCATTGTTCTGCTCACTCTGGTCTGGAGATTCCTGAACCTTCTGTAAGGTCTTTGAGTAAAAACAAAGCCGATCAGCTGTGCCGGCTGAGTAACTGTGCATCCATTCAAATTTGTTGACAGTTTCCACCCTGATTGCAGGGTCAGTTGCGCTAAAAGCTTCACTATGGTTATTAACTTCAGGATACACAGTTTTCTCGCCCATATCATCAAGTAGAATCGATCCCTCGACACATTTGGCAGGAGAGCAGATGATAGTTTCCCTCATGCCATTCTCGGGAACTTTTGTTTCAGCATCACAGTTAAAGACATCTGCAATTTTACCAATCCATATTTCCAATTTCTTGTCCTTTCCTTCACCGTCTTTTAGATTCCCCAAAACAACATCCTCAGGGTTTGAGACGACTGCTGGGGAAAGAATATTCTCACACTCCAGATTACCCTCCTCGACTTCTGCAAATTGGCTCCTCGTTTCACAGAGGCCTTCGACACATACTGCATCATCGGTGCAATCAAACCGGGCTGAACTAAAAGCTACTGCTAGCGTTTGCCCGTTGCTCATCTGCACCTGTGTCCCTTCCTCATCACTTCCAGAGAGAAAACTGCAGCTGCTAGGAGAGGCACATTCAAGTGATTTCCTTGGCTGCTTGTAGACAGGAGAACTGGGTGAGTAAGTGTTGGCTGAAGTGGGAGGCACACCTGAATAATCTCTTGGAGAAAACTTGAACTCGTCTGTGTCAGGAAGAAGTGGATGCTCAGTTCTCCATACAGGAGCTTGGTGTCCCTCGGACATGATGAAACTTACTTGGGAGGATCCTGGGTGTGAGCCGTTGCTGTGGGCGGCAGACGTGTGCAGAGCATAGGCAACACTTAATGTTTCATCACAGGGTTTGGTGTGAAAATCCTCAAACTCTGATGCCCAGGTATGGCCACCAGACTTCTGCAGATCAACTGGTGTCAAAGGTGAATCAGGCCTGCTGTTCACACTGAGGTCTCCTGAATCAATCCGTGGCCATTTAGCAGAAGATGGTGAAGAAAGTTTCCTCTCTGCTTCTGATCCAAAAGCTTCAGTGATTTCTTTCATGTTTATCAATCCAAACAGACCCTATAACAAAGCAAAAAAGTGTGAAATACTCGTCTACATCTTTCCAGAATTAATAAGCCATTTATCATTTATACAAACATATATTAAAGCCACGATGACTTGCACTTTACTGTACACAAACGTGTGAAAAGTGAGCAACATTGAAACAACATTAAAATCTAGTTTCAAAAACAAATTAGCTTCAAAAGAAAGCTCAAAAAACCTCAGGTAGAGAACTGCAAATGAGAAAGTTTATCTTAAAGACTATAATTTTATGCTGCACTTTGCAAAGCAGGGACCATGAACGTTATAAACAAATGAGCTAAATGGTGTCTAAAAGTCAAATGCAAGGCTTCTAAACACCTGTTTAATAATACTTTGAATCAAATTAAGGTATTTGAATTTTTATGCTACTATTGCTGATATAAATAGCTGTTGTCAAAAGAGTAATTGGATCAAGTGCTGAGTATAAGGCATAAATGACAAAACATGTTTGGTTTCGTTTTGCAGTTCAAGTTTCCAGACACGGTATCCTGTTATCTGGCTAAATACCAGAAAATGACAAAGATGCTGACAAAAACCGCAAATTTACTTAGAATTTAATGCTATTAAAAATTATTATTTGAGTTGAAGTTATTTTAGAGATCTAAAGATCACTTGTAAATGCAAAATAGATTTTTTTCCCTCATCTTTGATTTATTGTAAAAGCGTTCCCACTGGTGTTTTAGCTATAATTATGCGGTTTTTACCCAAGCTAAAAAAGAAGTAAAACATTTTCTAGAAAATAGTTTCTGCAGAGCAGCAGCAGTTCACTAGAAATCTACCTCTGACTTGCGGGCAGGACCGTTGGCACGGAGTAAGCCTGTCCCCATGTCCCATTATCCCTTTGTTTCCACTCCCTCCCATTAGCTTACAGCCCCTCACAATCCCATCTAACTTTACCGGTACAAAAATAAATGATGAACAATTTCGAGGCTATCCAGCCGTATACTTTTGAGAACTACATGGATCTATTTGTCTCTGAGTGGATGCATTAGAAAGGAGTGGAGCAAAGAGCTTGTTGCTTACAGTTGTAGGCCCAGCCCCACATTTTCACATTGCATCTTTTCATCTGCTCCTGATTCACATTGATTTGTGTTCAGAAATACTAAGCAATGCAATTTTGAGGTTTGATCACCAGACAACTGCTACAGAAATGTGTTAAAAATACTAAAAACACCATTATTGTTCCAGTGTTGCTTGTCTGGGGCTGGGGGTGCCTCCCCACTCTCTGGCTTGGGGGCCCTCGTGGCGGTCCTGTTGACCCTGGCCTGGATGGCGGATGTGATTCCCTGGTGGGCGGTTGTTCCCTATCTGCTGGTGTGCGGGTGTTGGGGGGGGGGTCCTGGCTGCCGCTGCTGCTGTGGCGGGGGTCTTGGTGTGGGGAGAACATAAAGACCCACTCGAGCACAGGTGTTATCTCATCTTTGTTCTGTATGTGGGCATTTTTGGAACCCCTCGGTATGTTTGTGGCATTTGGGTTTGTGTGTGGACAGGCCCCGCCCCCTTTTGGATTTATATTACTAATAAACCTGACTGTAATTATTGTAAACATTCAGCAACGTGTTGCCTCATGCTGCTTCACGGTTCTACCCCCTTCCTCTTTAATTTTATTTGAATTCTTTATTGCTTTGACTACAATGTATGCAATCAATCCATCACTCGATCGATCAATCAATCAATACGCTTTATAGACATTTTAGTGGAACATTTTGAAAAAGTGCAGCTGCACGTAATCTGTTATTTTTTAAGCTACTATCCTGATAGAAAGTTTAAAAAACTTTATCCACAGAAAAAATGAACAGATTCAAAGCAATCAACCAGTTTTTCGCTTTTCTTATTGCAACAAAAATGATAAATCTTAAAAGTAAAACGTTACACTTCTTAATAATTCCCAACATTTCCAGTGAACTAGATTAGCTATTTTAAGGAGAAGCTAGCATCTAACTTAAATTGCAAATAATAAGATAACTTACTCTTTAATAATATAAATATTTTATAACATTTTCGTCTCCACCTTGTTATCGGTTTACTTACCTTCAAAAAAATATAGATTTTAAACAAAGTTACCTTCTTGCTCTCTTCTCGAGTTAGCGGATAGCGCCTAGGCTAATGCTAGTCTAAGTGGCGCGAAAAGATCGAAACTGCGTAGTTTGACTTAAACGATGGCCGAATTCCTAAATAGTTGTCTTTCTGGCATTCCGGGAGTAAATTCGGACTAATATTGGATTAGTATCGATTACCCGCTTCAGGTTGGAAGCGTATCGAGAGCTTGAACCGGCACAGCCTCGCAGCTCGGGGGTGGGGTGGGGGAGATGGGGTGATGCGCCCTCCTTGTCTCTGCCTCCTCCTCCTCCTCCCTCCCTCCCTCCCTCTCAGCTCAGCACCACTCTCGTTCAGTCGCAGCCACCGCCGGACCTGCGCCGCTCACTTTGTGACTCTCCTCCCCCCTCACCCCGACACCAACAACAACAGCGAGCAAAAGCGTCCAAATTCATTGAGCGCAGCGCAGACCGTCTCCTCCTGGCTCCATAAACGAGCGCCTCAGTCGCCGTGTTCCTCCCCCCCTCCCCGTCCTTGCAGTGGTCGTTTTTTGTGTGCCCACTCCAGGCATCGAACCGCCGGACTTCTCCCGTTGACTTCACATTCTTGCAAGGTAGGAAGGATGCTGTGCGTAAAATCCAGTAAAAAAAACCTCTCTTTATTACTATTATTATTAATTATTTATTTTTTAGCACATGATTATTCTTATATTTTACATGGATTTCAGCATGAACCAGGCTGGTGCGTCATCCTTTTGTAGGTTTTCTAAGAAGGATTAGTTGTCCTCATCAAGGTGGCACAAATTAAAAATAATCTGTAATCTAGTAATTGCGCCTCCAGATGTTTATATATATATATCTATAGATATCTATAGATATATTTATATTTGGCACACATGAGATTAGCGCGCTTGGGTTCACGCACACATATGGAGCCCGGCAGGCTTTTAGATTCATCCAAAGTGAAGAGGCAATCAGTGGTTTATGTAATCCTCTGTCTGCGTGGCTGTGTGTGAATTTTCTCGGTGATAATCGTCACCAGTGTGCGTTGGCTTGGTGTGACACGGCACGCTGTGGTGTGATGAGCTCTGGTGCTGATGTTGCAGAGGATGTGTGTGGCAAGAAGATAATAATGATGAAGAGGAGGAGAGTGGGGGGGGGGGCACTCTTTAACCCATCACTGGGGGGGGGGAGCCCCCCCCCACCCCAAATCAATGCAGAAATGAGCGCAATCTGCCTTACCCCCACCTCTCACCCATTTCTAATCAACGAGGGAGGCAGGATTATGCTGAAATCCAGCCAGTTGCACCCTCAGATTGCTGCGTTTTTCTCGCCTCACCGGGGCTCTGCCTTCCTCTCAAGGTCAGTCCCTGTTGGCAAATCATGGTTAAGGAATGGCGTTATGCAATACCCCCACAGCCAGGCTCAGGGGGCAACACTCATCCCTTGCAGCATGACCACGTCTCTGGGTTAAAAAGGCTGCTCCTCCTCTGGGGGAGCATAAGGTGTGTGACTCAGATTTGGAGTGATGCTGTCCCTGCGAAGGGGTTTGCTTCTCAGTCAAAACTACTGAGGATGCACCAGCCTGTCGCTGCGCAAAACGGCGCACTGCATGAACTTAACAGGGTGATGATGCAGGGCTGGGGTGTGCTCAGTGTTGCCAGTTAACTGGAGCATCACGCTTTTGCAGAACACTTTTTTGTTTTGCTTCTTTGACAAAAAGTTGAAGACCCACTCTGATGAAAATGGTGTTTTTGGAGTTTTTATCTTTTTTTGTGATATTTTTCTGATGATAGAGGAAAAATATAAAGAAAATTAAGCTTAAAATGGCATTTCTGAGTATTTCCTTATTCAAATCATTGTGAATCCAGAGCAGATGAAAAAAATGCAGTTTTAAGAAGATCCTATTTGTGACAGTAATCTGGGCGGGCCACAAGCTTGCTGCTCCGCTTCATTCTGATGGATCCATATGTAGACGACTAGATCCCTGTTCTGTATTTTTCCGACTATAAGTTGCTCGAAACATGCACCAAAAAAAAAGCATAATAAAGAAGGAAAAAAAATCCTACGCTTTTGGGAGACTGAGTGTTGCTTTTTCTTCTGCATTGCTGACCGTTTCAAATACTGATACACATACCTACAGCCCTTTCTAGTGGTTGTTGCTTCAAAGAGAAGAAAGAAAGAAAAGAAAATTGCATATAAGTCACACCTGAGTATAAGTCGCACCCCTTGCCAGACTGCAAAATAAAATAAAAAAGCAGCTTATGTTAAAAAAAAAAAAAAAAACTTCTTCATTTTCCTCGTCTGAGCTGTCATCGACAGGATAGATGTACGACTGGATACCTCCAATATTGGTCACAACTTTTGTTGCACCAGTAACTGTAGGTTATGGATCTGATGGACTGTAAGCTAGCGGGAGAACATGTAAACAGAGAGCTCTCAGTAACAGGGATGGGAAGGGGGGATGGGGTAGCTCCTTGTCAACAGTCCCACCCACAACTCAGAGGTGAATTGCTAATGGACTCCTGCTGCTCTGCAGCAACCAGTTTCTTAGAAAATGATAGTTTTTTTTTTAATTTTGGCTAAAAACAGCATAATGACAACCCCAGACTATTGGGGACGGTTTAAAACAACTGAAAAGATGATGGGAGTAGGATTTTTTAGCATCTTGGAAAATTTGGGTTGCATATTTTGGTCGGGCAACCTTTAAATGCAATGAGTCAAATAGGTTGCAACAAAATAAACTGAAATCTATGAACATATGTGCCAGTGCAGCCCAGTTGTGGGAGCAAAAGTGGGCCAACAGCTGCACACAGCCCAGACTCAGAATCAGCCCCACTGCTTGGATGAATGACAGGAGACGGTGTGGCCCGGAGCACATGCATTATGAAGCAGTCTGAGCTTTAGTAAGAACTTTGCGAGCATGACGTAGGAGGACGGCTGTTCGGCTCCGCATCCGAGATCCATGTCCTGCTGAAATGTTCGGTGGAGAATGTGGAGGTTCGTGCATTTGAAAATGTCAACACTCGTGACGCAAGCATGAGCTGACGGTCGAATTGGCCTGCTAACACGTGGCGGTGATGCATTTGCTCGCTGTTGTGTAAAGGTTCACACACTTGGCGTGCACACGCAAAGACGCCAAATGTGTCATCTTTCCCAGGATGCATGTCTCCTCCTACAGCTGCTGCCTTCAGCCTCAGCCGATCTTGCAACAGAGGAATGATTATTTGTATCCTCTATTCTTGGGAGAATTTTTTTTACATTTATTTTTATGCTTATTTTACCCTTTAGAAGATAAAACACTATTTATTTTCATTTATGTTTGCAAATTAGAATCGATTTTAAAGCAGAGAAAATGCCATAAAAAAAGACTACCTGCCCCTGTTGGATGTTTTTCAGACAGTTGCATGCATTTTTTGGGGGAAAAAATAAAAGAGTATAGAAAGAAAAATGGTTTGCTTTGCTCCTAAATCACACTGAAAAATCCCCAAGCAGCAGTTTAGTCGATTTCCACAGTGAAACGGCAGCAGATGGATGTCAGAGTCGGTTATGAATGAGAAAATCTTTCTTCTATTTATGACCAACTGGACGGACACGAAGCCTAGGGCGTTACGGAAACACAAAGCTGGCTTTCCTGGACTCTTGGAAAGCTTCTATTTGAGAAATGAGGGTATTACTTTAGCTAAACTGCTTTAATTTCTCACTTCCTGTAAAAATCTGCTGGACTGAATGCAACCTGTTTGCTCATAGGCTAGAGAAAACAATGACACGTCTCTCGCTCAGGGCTGTGGCAATACTTGCTTTCTTCTCATCTTTTTAGTCTTTAGACTCCACCTTTGGCAGAATCCCCCTTGCTTTCTCTTCTCTCATACTGTCATACCTACATCCATGAATCTCTTCTTTATTCTGTCTCTTGGCCTCTAAGTCGAGCATCTTTTTTACCAACAAAATCACCGTTCATCTTTTCACCATCTCAATCTGCTTCCCTGCATTTATCTCCAAAACATCTACCATGCGCTGTTCCCCTGATGGATTCATTCCTCATTCCATCCATCCTTGTCACTCTCAAAGAGAACCTCAACACTTTAATGTCTGCTGAATCCAACTCTGCCTAAAATCTCTTTCTTAAGCTTTGCACACACCGGACATGTGACGCACATTCTTGAATGTGCATTTAGCCCATGGTATTTACACTGGACTGTTGCTACCTGGTCCTAGCGCATGTCCACCACCTACAGTTGGAAGAGGCTCGGTGCAAAATGTCAAAGTGGTGCAAATCTCATACATTTTGCTCCAGGCTTTTTCTTTCACAGCTCTATTCCAATATATGAATGACTTGGTGTCACATAATTCCGTTATTAATTTCTCCTCGGGCTGCACGGTGGCGCAGTGGTTAGCGCTCTTGCCTCACAGCAAGAAGGCCTCCGGTTCAAGTCCCGGCTGGGGGACATGAAAATCAACATCAATGGGGGACCTTTCTGTGTGGAGTTTGCATGTTCTCCCCGTGTATGCGTGGGTTCTCTCCGGGGTCTCCGGCTTCCTCCCACTGTCCAAAAACATGCTTCATAGGTTAATTGGCAATTCTAAATTGTCCCTAGGTGTGAGAGTGAGAGTGAATGGCTGTGTGATTGTTGAAATTCTTCCCTGCAACAGACTAGCCACCTGCTCAGGGTGTCCCCTGCCTTCGCTCATGAGTGGCCGGGATAGGCTCCAGCAGCCCCGTGACCCCGAAAGGGAAAAAGCGGATAAGAAAATGAATGAAAAAAAAATGAATGAATGAATAATTTCTCCTCTATGAATGATTTTCAATTGGTTGACACTTCAGCAAATTAAAAGACACACTATCCATACGTCTCTAATGAGTCCCTGATTGATCTAAGTTGGTTTACCTTGCAAAGCGTGTTTAATGTCCGTGCGTTTTGGACGTAGAGCCTGATAATGGTCGGAAAACCTTTCTCCACCTGTTCCACCTTTTTTACACACACCTCTTTACCAAACTCTTTGTTCCTCTTGACAGTTGTCCCCAAGTTCTTAACCTTTTAAGTCAATGCTGACTCCTAAAGAACACAAGCTCTTCTACACATTTTTCTCTTTGACCGTTTTCAAGATCAATGAGAGTCAGCGGATTCTGACCCAAAGTAAAACAGCTTTTCATGTTGACTTTGCCACCTGAGTCCCTCTTGTTGCCTAGCTGGTTTCATGTTAAGGTGCTAGTTGAACACGTTTAAAGGATCACAGAGTATTTTTCTCAGCTTGCGATAAAAGGGTTGCTTTTTTGTGGTTGTTTTCACACTTTAACTCAAATAATTTAGTTAATTGATGCTAAAAATGTCTCATCTTTATGTGGTTTGCTTTTAGTGAAGGTGTAAAAAAAAATCCAGAAAACACCATTTCCAGGAAATATTCACAACAGCTGCTCGTTTAGAAGCAGGAAAGCCCAAAACAAACAGACAAGCACTGGGTAGTTTACTTTTGCTATTGGGTTTCCTTGACGGTTTAATCCTGTTTACATTGTCTGAGAATCACACCAAGGTTCACTTGCAAGTTGAGATGGATCAGCTAGATTTTTAGGCTATTTCTACTTTAAGATTATGTTGATACCAAATTTTGCTAAGTGAAGGTGCATGTTGTCTTGTCTGGACCTGGATAGATTCACTTTTCTTTTAAAAAATGTCCTAAAATAAAAAAAACAGAACATTTTATGGTTCAAAATGACCTTTTCTCACTTTAATTCAAAAACACATTTAGGTGATACAGGAATACAGAATATAGTGTGAGGGGGTAGTGAACAAAACTTGTTTTGTTCAAAACTTGTTTTGTTCACTAAATGAGCAATTCCTGCTTTTAGCTGCATAGAGACTTTAACCCTTTACAACAGGGATGGACTTCAGGGCCACCATCCTTGTAGTTTTTAGATAGCCTGGCCTTTCTTATTGTTTATTAAATGAATTAGTTGTTTCTGATAGCTGCAAAGGCAGGGGTGGTTGGGAAAGACGCAGGACATTGCCACTCGAGAACTAAAGTGTGAGATTCTCGAGAATGTGGAAGAGAGCAATAGGAGACACATGTAAAACAATCAGAATCACAATAACAAATATAAGAGAAGGTTGCAACAGAGTTATTACTATTTGCGTTTTGCTGAAAAGTCACTGTGGGGTCTGAAAAGCTGCTTAATTTAGCCACATCAAGATGGAAACTATTTCTACGTTTTTACTAGCTGTTATATTATCAGGCATCTTTAGAGTAAATGAATAGTTTTCTTTATTTAACACATTACCAAATGCCAAATGCATTAATGTGTGCTGTTGTCAGACACATATAGGGTTAAAGATGGTCATACTGCTGGCTTTCTAATGAATATTGCAAACTATTTGCCAAAACATGTAAATAAAATATGAAAGTAAATATTTTAAAGCCACATTAAGGAAAATATAAATACATTTAAAAATATAGAGAACAAAACTAACTAGATTTTTTTGAACTCTGCAGTCTTTTATAGATGAAGAAAAATAACCATCTTAAGCCTGAAATTACTATATATGAGAACTGACTAAGTGGCTCCTCCCCCCTTGTGTTTCAAACATGAAGTTCTCGCTGGTCCCAAAGAATCAAAATAAACGGCTACTACTCAGTCATTATATTGGTCAGAATAATCATTCTGGGTTTGCTACCATTTTCTTTTCATAATATTGTTTTTATAGTGCAAGTTATTGAAGTTAGGAACTAACCAATCAGATGTCTTAAAAAAATGATGCCTGCTGATGCCCACGTCAAATGTTACCCATGAAGTCAGGATATTACACTGCTCAATGGTTGATAAAAATGTTTTCATCTCCAAAAAATTGCAATGACAACAACACAAATATGGGGAGAGTAATGTTTTTTCTTCACTAAAAGGCACACTTAATAGCCTTAAGATCCCTTTAATCCGGAGCACCTCATATATGGATTAATTGGGGTTTACTTATGCCAATGCGACTGGCGCATTGTCAAAATGTTAAGTGTTAAGGTTGGGTGTTACTGTGAATACGCTAACACGGCTAACGTGTAGCGGCATCGGACTGTACTTTACGTGTTGTAAGCAAGGTTGAGAGTTACAGGTTACATAAGTAACGTGTTACAAACAGGTTCTAGAGTAACTGTGAACGCAGTCAGTAAAGTCTGACAGACTGAGCGATGTATCTCTGACTCTTGTCTCGCATGAAGTGAGACAAAAGTTTGAAGTTCCTTGTATATGGCATCATTTCAAAAAATGGATCATTCATTGATGGTGCACCTTATAATCCGCTGTACCCTACTCTCTCTGGCAGTTTAATGTTTCAGCCTTAAATCCTACAGTAAATGTGGACAGAGACACTTTTGGAAAAGTGCCTAGATGTTGTCTCCTTGCTTTATGATGGACTAACATCCAGGGAGATAAAGTCACCTGAAAAGCATTTCCATGCTGCGTTGTAACAAGAGCAAAGCCAGTAAAAGATCAATAAAACGACCAGGATTGCGTTGAGGTGTAAAATAAAATGCTCTACATGGAAGGCGCCTTTGAAAGCATCACAAGTATGGCCCCTGTCGGCCTCACCACACAGGAAATTTATCATCATTTAAACTGAATCCAAAGGGATGTACTGGCTTTTTTTAAGTCAATCTCAGGTCACATGGAAAACCAATCCTGCGGGGAACTAAATTTCAGCGCCAGTGCTTCATCAAATGAACATATGTGGCACAGTTGCAGTACATTAGCTGCAACACCTGCTCACCACTGCGCCTGTAGGAAAGCTGGCATTGCGCTGCACACTTGCTATTGGTCTTTTAATGCCAAGGAGGTCTAATGAAAGATTATGGCCCGCTCAGAGCAGAAATGCTCTGAATGGATGGGATTTGTTAAGAACTCATGAAGACTGCAGAGCATTGCAGCTACGGGGCCATGCAGCCTTAACGGCGCATGCGGAGGACAATGATGCAATAACATTTTCTGATTTATCTTAATGGAACTTCTCTTCATAGCTTTAGGTCACTTTTCCTACAATAAAACAGTTTTCGTTTTTTTACCGTATTTTTCAGACAAAAAGTCGCAATTTTGTGTGAAATTTATTCCACAAATTATGTGAACAAGAATGGACTGTAATTCATAATAACTGCATGGATAATATTAGACTTATGTAGCTTTAATACTGTAAGTGTATTTAGTTTCATGAAACATCGGAGGGATTGAATAAAGGCTTGTTTCCATTGAGTAATACGACACGGGCGGATCCGGTATTTTGAGCAATTTTATTATAAAATGTACCCATTAAGCTGCCCTGAACTGTACTATTTTTGGGGCCCCAGGGGTTGTAGCTCCATTGAGAAATGAAAAAGACCGTTTAGGGCGGAGCTTCTGTTGTCACATGATGAAACTCGTTGATTGGTGGAAGGTCATTAAAACAAAAAAAAGTACGAAACGAGCGCCAATGTTTTTGGCTGTATTCCTCTTCGCCGACCACAGTCTTCTCTCAAGCAACATTAAATGACTTGTATGTACGTAATACCAAAAGCCAAGCAAAAATAAATAAATAAAGAGCTTCTGATTGCTACACAATCAGTCTTCACCCCACATGCATCGTTACAGTCCAACTTTGAATTGAAACTCTTGCCTGGCGTACCATGCCACTCAGAGAAAACGAGGGCGAGTGTCTAGGATATTAGTGCAACATATGAACTATTATTAGGATAACCATAGCATAAAGAACATGCTAACAAGTCAACTAAAATCTTTATGTCACTTCAAATCACTGAATCTGTTAAATTCAACATTTTCTGTCACTTTGGAACAAACCGAGGCCACCAGTTCTTTTGCGTTGCTGTCAGTAGCAAATACTGACACACACAGCGCCCTCTAGTGATTGTTAGTGTGAAAATAACAAACACAAGAGCCTATTTATTTAAAATAAAGCATGTATTAGTTGCACTTGAGTATAGGTGCCCCCCCCGGCTAAACTTAAGATAAAGATCGTGACTTGAAAAATATGTTACGTATCAGAAACGACCCTCGGGAAAAGATAAGATGCAAAAAAATGCTACAGAAAAAACGAAAAGTATTTCCCAAACAACCTGATCTGTAACCCAGGAAGTTCTACAACACAATGATCCGGCTCTTCCTCCCACTCCTCATTTGTTTATGTTTATTTTTGCAGCTATCTACAAATCTCTGGTTTCAGCTTTCCTGAATCACTCCCAGCACATCACACACAGGCGCGCCTTTGTGCTCCGTTTTTTGTTTTGTGTTGTCTTTTGAAAGATGCCGACATCAATCATTTGCTTGTGGGCTTGTCCCGCATCGTTCTCTTGTGTGCAGGAAAAATGGGGAAACAGAACAGCAAGCTGACTCCTGAGGTGATGGAGGACCTGGTGAAGAACACAGAGTTTAACGAACACGAGCTGAAGCAGTGGTACAAGGGATTCCTGAAGGACTGTCCCAGCGGCCGGCTCAACCTGGACGAGTTCCAGCAGCTCTACGTAAAGGTGCGGCATCACTCCATCTCTTTTTTTTCCTTAACCGATTTAGCTGCTGCACAACATGGATGACAGCTGATATATGCTTGAGGTACATGGTGCATAAATGCAAAGCAAAACCGTTTTCAACTTCACAAAGACAAGATTAATTTGGGGAAAAAATAATTCAGGAAAGCAAAGCAGAGGCCAGTAGTAGAAAGTTTTTGAACGCCTAGCAGCTGACAGAAAATGAGTGCAGATGTAAAACGAATTGGACTTTTGTCAGTAAATCCCAGTTTCTTCAGCTCTACCCTTTAGGCCACACCAGATATCTGATGGAGTTTTACGAACGAACTGAACGCAGGTTCTTGAACGCACTTTAAGCAAGTGGTGTTCACACTGGACTGTCGCTACCTGATACTGGTATCACCAACTGCAATATCTATTATGATATATGAAAGACTTGGTGTCATTTAACTTTGGCCAGGCACAAAAAAACACAATTGGTAATTTCTCCTCCATGGTTTATTTTCCAACGGTTGGCACTTCAGTATTTTGAAAAGGACGCTACGCATACATTAGTACCAAATCCTAGGCCCTGACTGGTCAAAGTTCAACTGGTTTAACTTTCATTGAGCGTTCCATTGCAGCGCATTTTGTACGTGTAGCCTGGAAATAGACTTAATGACTTCTGTAGTGATGCGTGAACGTAAGAGTTTTGAATATATGCGCGTCTATATGGCCTTTTCATTAGAAGCAGCCACTTGAAAGCCAAGGGCCGCTGTACCCTGCCAAGGGCAACTGCCCTTTGTCTGTGGGTGGAAAATGGTCCAACCTGTACACAGGTGGCTCACACAAAAGATATCAAAGTCATAAACACCCCTTGCGTGCAGCATTTGCATGTTGTCAGTTCATAGACCGTACGTACATCTTACTAACAGCTGAAGTGCGCGTAAGGGCACTAGTATGACAGCATCACCCATACATCATAAGGATGTTTAACTTACAAATACGTCATTTGTCAAAATACCCAAAAAATACCCAAAATACCCATCAAATAGATCAACTCACTACACATACGACATTCGTATGTTCCATTTTGATGATGTTCCTTGAAGTGCAAAACTTACCTGCACTTCTCTTAAGATAGCGCCACTTCTCTCTACAACCTTTCATGGGCCCGGAAAACCCATACACCATACGGGTGCATGTGGCTCTAATTTGTGGATTTGTGTGATCAAAGAGTGGAGTCTTAGATATTTTTTTTAGAAAATGAGAATGTGACAAAGGACTAAAAACTAGTACAATCACAGTTCATAGCTGCATTTAGTCCTGTACCAATGACTTTATGATGCTTTCCATCTTAAATAAGCGTAGTTGTAATACTCGGATGAGAGTAATGTTAAAGGACTTATCTTTCAATACCTAAGTTTAAGCCCTAAGCCTTTGAAATGACAGGTCTTTAAGTCCTTCAAATTAAGGGTCACCCTCTTTTAAAACGGCAAGCTTAGAGTTCGGAGAAAGTGTAGCTTAATAAAACACATTTACACATTATTTCTTATGACAGCGCAGACACTGGTGGGAGAACAACTTTCCTAATCATTCCCTCCAAATTTTTCTGTTCTGTGTTTATATAATTCAGCGATATATGGATATAAATATAAAAAAAACACCCCTCTCACCCTTCCGCGGGTGCTTTCTCCTCCAAGCTCGGGTCCTCTACCAGAGGCCTGGGAGCTTGAGGGTCCTGCAGTATCTTAGCTGTTCCTAGCACTGCGCTTTTCTGGACTGAGAGGTCTGAGGTCTTTCCAGGTATCTGCTGTAGCTACTCCTCCAGCTTGGGGGTTACTGCCCCGAATGCTCCAATTACCACAGGTACCTTCACTTTGAAAGTGAAGATGACAGTGGAATGTATATTTTAAATATAAAACGTAAATTATTTCTAGAAATCAAAATGAAGTGTTAAAAATGAAAGAAAAAATAAACCGGAAGTCCCAGAATACCTATCTATTGCAGTTTATTACTTATTTTCTATTTTAGACAGTCGTTTTGATTTCTGGAAATCACCTTTGTTTTCAAAAATGTTTAATTTTAAAACTGTAATGTTTTTTTAATAATTTATGTGGCTTTTTTTCATTGCCGTTGTGATCTTTAATATATTTTTGCGTTTGTTGATGTGATTTGCATTTCAGGGCCACCATACTTTTTCCAACAAAAACAAATCAATTTTCTTTTTTTTCTCAATTTTAAATCTTTCTGGGGCTTATTATTATTTTTTCTTAATTTAAATAAATGCTTCAAATTAACCTAAGCAGTCATATTTTCCTTATATGGTCTCCTTGCAGCAAACTAATTATAGATTAGTCCATTTATTTTCTATGTTGCCTGTTAGGTTTGAAGCATCTGGATGTGTTAATTGACTAAAAATGTGCCTTCGGGGTTGATTTGGAATCAAAATATTTTTTTAAAGAAGAGATAATTAAATTAACATTCTACATTAATGCATATAGTCCTCTTCAGATCTAATAGGGCACATTAGGACACCATGTTAGCAGCAAAAGAATGCTCTTTGTGGAAATGAATCAGGATGTGTTGCCATGTTGGTAAATTGCAAGTAGAGGAATGAGAATTAATTATCAGATCTCCACTTATGCTAATACCGCCACGAGACTGTTTGCAGTGTTAGTTAGGGGTTCCATGAATGCGCTCTGAATCACATCAAAAAAATTCCTCCTTTAAAAGCTTCAAGGAGGCACAGCAACCCTCTCCCTCCACCCTCCTCTGCTGTATCCGGGCAGAAAAGTGAAAGAAGTCAATATCAAAGACGTTCAGATGATTATCTTCTCATGCTAATGTATCCCTTGTATCGTTCCTCTCCTGAAAAAGCGGTGGGATTTTGATTTAATCATTGGTTCATTTAGTCTCATTAGAGATTAAAGGATATGGTCACAGAAACAGTGCCACGAATGCAGTGATTACATACAAATTGCATTCACATGAATTAGAGACACCTTTACCTTTTTTTATGACCTTATATCTCATAGATGTACATTATTTACTTAAAAAATGTCTTTTAAGACAACACAAGAGAATGCATTCAAAAATAAAGATGCTTCCATTATTTTTGTATCTTTAAGCTGGTAAACTAGTCTCAGATGGTTTGTTGCAAAACAGCTGTATTATAAAAATGTATAAAAGTAAAGATGCACAAATTTTTATCCTTCAAGGAACAGAAGATAGCAGCATGGAGAATTTGTATTATTTTTTCTACACGAGTTTGTCCACCTGTTAAAATTTGGTATGACACATTTCAATCCTAAAACAATTGAAAGCATAAAAAAAGTGTGTGAAATTAATATGCATTACTGCAGCTTCCATTACAATGAGGTGGATACTGATAGGGCCCCTTTTTGATGTGACTTCAATTTGAAATTGTTCATTTCAAGCTATTAAAGCAAGAATAATGCACAAAACGAAGACAGAAACTTACTAATATACTGAGTTTTCTTGGGATGTGGGAGAGCAACAAAGCAGCCCCCACTGCTGTTCTTCAACCCTTCAACACTCTGAGCTGTCGTCGGCGACACCGAACTAACACACGCTTCCTGACATACCACAGCTCCTCAACTGTTTACGTGATCACTGTGAATCAGCTGATTCTGATGCGAAAAAATCTGCTTTGTGCCGATATGCAACACATTACTAACGTAGAATGTTGCATTATGGGGCAAAGCTGCTTTCACGTCGATTGTATAATACTTCACGAGTAAACTGCTGAGCATCAGCCCAAGGTTGGTTTTCTGAAAAATGTCAGCAGTGGAGCTAAAGGGTTAAGCTCAGTTAGATGTTGAAGGTAAGCAATAACACGGAGAAAAGGGACTTTTTGTATTGTTTTTTTTGGTGTTTGCTCTGTAAATTTTCCAGGTTAGAAAGACTGTCTATGAGTTGCTTTTTCAAAAGCTAGCCTAAACTAATTTGAAGTTTTTTTTATTTTTTAAAGTCACAATTAGGTTTAGCAACTGTAGAAATAGTCTCTAGATTTATTAATAAACTCTCTTTTTGAACAACTGCCTCATAATATTTTATTGGCACAACAATTTACAAGCAGACTAAAGTGTAGTATATATACAGAAAAATGAGGAATTCGGATCAGTTTGAGATCCGTAATAACTGATCTTATTGCTTTGACTTTTTCATTCTATGAAATGAGGCTCTTCAAAAACTGTACGATTTTATTTTCAAATCTCTTAAGACATAAACGCTTTAAAGAAAATGAGATTTGCTACGTTCCTCTATTATATTAAGCGGCTGCATGTCTTAACTTCCTGAAAGGCCCTGAGGAAGAAAGCACTCTTAAGCGATGTAAGAGTACGCCTCATTCTTTTTTATCACTGCCGGGAAATGCTTCAGGAGCAGGGGGGGGGGCTTCTGTTACATAAGACAGGCCCCGGCAGTACGGTCCTCTGTGCACTTCTTCTCGCACATCGGCCGAGACCAGTTTAGAAGAAACAAAGGTATCTAGACCAGGTGCTCTGGGAAAGAATGTTGTCAGAGTAACTTCACGTTTCATAAAGAAAAACACAGGAAGAATCCATTGAAAAAAAATACTCTGGGCTTCTGGGACGTAAGAGGCAGTTTTGTCAAAGCTGCACATGCAGGTAAAAAAACAAGGGCAACATGAGACACAAAAAAGGGCAATTCAGGGTTTATTGAGTTTGATTGGCGTATTTAAATCTCGAAGTAGAAAAAAGTGCGATCACATTAGAGGGACATGATGTTCCCGTGAAGAGCGGCTGCACGCGTGTGTTTGTGTCTGTTTGTGAAGTGATGGTGATGGGGGGGGGTCACATGTTAAGTAGGAGGAGGCAAAACGCCGTGTTTGCGTCAGTAGAAGGCAAGGAGCAAAAAAGGGACAGAGGTGAGATAAGTAAGCATGTACAAGCAAGTGCTATACATTATTTATTAGCCATTGGAGTCATGCAGCAGAGTGGGATGCATATCTGTGTGTTGGTCTACATGCACTGGAATGTTTTTTTGTTTTAATATTTTTATTATGATACTCCCACTCGTGCTCTGGCCCACACCTTTGCACCGCCCACACAAAACAGACCTGCAGCTGTGACACTTCTGCAGAAGCTCCCCCTGCCGGGATGCTGAACACTGAGTGACCTGCACAATGCTGAAGTCATAGGTAGTCTCCAACCTTTCTTTTAAACTTATTACTGTCTGCTACTTTTATGTTACTATTTTATTGTCTGCAGGTTCCAATATTTTCTCAGCCAAAAACTAATATAAAAATTCTTAGTGTTGTATTTAAGGAAAAAAAATCACATGTACTCAAAAAACATTAACAGTCCAACTCCAATCATCTTTTGATCTATTGTAAAAGCGTTTCCAGTGGTCTTTTAATGAGGATTATGCATAGTTTTTGCCGAGCGGCAGACGTTCATCAGAAACTTAGTTGTGGGCGGGACTTTTGTCACAGAGCAACACAGAGCTCTCTGTTTACACTCTTTCCAGCCCCTAACATCTCAACCTAACTTTAGCTGCGACAAAAACTGGTGACCAATATTGGTCAGCCGTACAGTTTTGAGCCAGATGGCAGCTCAGACGAGGAAAACAAAGACATTCATGGATCTATTTGTCTGTAAGTGGATCAGTATGGAGCGGAGCAGGAAGCTTGTGACCCACCCAGTGTATTTTCTACATGAAAATACTATATTTTTTAAACAGCATTTTTTCATTTGCTTCTGATTTACAACGATTGAACAAAGAAATACTCTGAAATGCAATTTGATGCTTCATTTTCTTCACATATGTATAAAAACATGTTAAAAACACAAAAAAACAGTTTTCATAGAAGTAGGTTTTTAAATCGAGTAAATGGTTTTTCAGATTTACGTACATGACTCTTTTATGGAAATTCCAATAAACAAAAACCAATATTAGTGGATGAGTTTTAGATTTTAACAATTTTGTCCCCAGAAAAATGGGTTTTGGTGTGATTTATTGAACTTTATTGGACTAGGCTGACAAAATCACGAAACCTGGAAGAAAGCATCCAACTGAATGGTTGGTTGAGTGAATGGCCGCAGATTCCATTTCTCCGTCTGCTCTCTTTTAGAGGCTGCCAGTCGCTGCTTTTAAAGTGGAAGAGAATCATCTGTGCCAAATCGCATTCAGGCGCTTAAATTGCACGTTGTGTGAAATTTCTGATTCCTGACAAGCCAGCCGCCCTGTGAGCCATTTGTAGGAGGATGATGACGCTGGCTTAGTCCCTAACATGATTGATTTTGTCACTTTGGTGCGCGTTTTTTTGTTGCAGCGTTCGATGCACGCAGAGACAATGGCAGACAGCCGGATTACACAGTTGCGTGAAAAAAGGTTGAAGCTCTCAGTGCATATGTCATCAGCACTTTGTTATGCCTCGTAAAGGTAGAGATACAAAACCACGTAAAGCAAATATTGCAGTTGATGCCTGATTCGCGATTTGTAAGGAAAAGCCTTTTTAGGCTACATTTACATGAAACAAAACCAACATTTAGAAGAACTTGCTGTTGTTTAAAAGCATTGTGGTGATGCAGGCACATGCTGAAACCCAGCTGCTGACCTGAATATACATGTATGGATGGATTCCGCTCTGTTGCACCTCGCTTGCAAAGCCTAGAGGCTTGTGTTGCTGACGGATGTGGCGTGAGTGCCCGGATCTTTGAGCGTCCACCACTGGCGGGGAGACTCGTCATAGCCTCCCTCCGCTCAGGGAGAGGGGGGGGAGGGGGAGGGGGGGATTGACGGATCATGGGACCAAGAGATACGCTGGTAAATGAAGTGACAGAAGCTCATTGACATCATCGGGCCAACAGCTGGTTTCTGCGAGGAAGCTTATGGTACCTAATCACAGGAGACAAAAGACAGACAGAGAAGATTGAAATGCAACATCAGATTGACATGGAACACTGACTACGACAGTAGGACTTCTTTGAGAAACACTGTGTGTAATATATAGTCATGTAACATAGAGCATCCGGAACCTAAGCCTTTTTTTTATTGTGTAACTTTGTGTCATACATTGACTACTGTACACATTAGAGCTGAAGGGGGAAGCTTACAAATGTTCCCCTTTCATGGCACCAGGGGTATCTGATGCACAGCAGGTCCAAGTTGGGATGTATTACACTCAGTAGCCACTTTATGAGGTGCACCGTGCTACTGCGCATTAACGCAAATTTCTCCTCAGCCAATCACATGGCAGGAACTCTAGACATGGCCAAGACGATCTTCTGCAGTTCAAACAGAGCATCAGAATGAGGAAAAAAGGTGATTAAAGTGACTTTGTACATGTTATGGTTGTTGGTCCCAGACGGGCTTTAAGTGGGTTTGTTAGAATAAAGACTGTCAAGAAGTTGGAATCATTCATTTGTTATATTTTTGTAAAATTGCCATGGTATGTGCAGATGACTTTGTGCTTCCATGTTTGAAAAGGGCTAAATAGTTAAAGATTGATTTGATTTGATTTCTTTCATATAGAGATTTTTAAAAAAAAATGGCAAAAGTAAAAAACCTCTGTGATTTTAAACTATTTTCAGTCATCCTCTGTGGGACCATTTGGTAATTAAACTGCTTAATTCCACTCTTGGAACTCAGTGATAGGTAGAAAGATGTCGGGTCAGGTCCCATTTTTAGTCTTTAGTGTGACCAAAACATTAAATTGATTTCATGGTCAACTATTGTAAGAAGCCTCATTCCTAGTTTTTAATAATCCCCAGACATCAAACGAAAGTGACCACAACTGTAAATGTGTACAATAAAGGATTCCTGCAATGGAACTTTACCCATCACTTTATTAGTGCGTATAATCTGAATCCTTTGTTTTTGTGTTTTTGTACACCAGAAAAAAGATTGTTGGATTTTACACTTTATCTTCATCCCATACTATAGTGGGTTCACTGCCTGACTAAACCATCAAAAGAGGTACACATACTACAACATGGAGCTTTTACTAAACTTAATAACTGACTAAACTTCATAAGTCGTTGGAACCTCAACAAATCTTATTTCAGAGTCTAGTCACATGCATGTGTACAGGGGTTTAACTGTACAGGTGCTGTGGGTTTTTTTGGGTTGTCCAGCCCGTGGAGGGTCCTAGAGAGAAGGGTCCACATCTCAAGGGTAGTGCAGATGTGTGTTACAGTTCCCTTGAGGCTTAGTGAAAATGGAATGTACAATTGTCATTTATGACATACTGGTGAAGCTGTTTTTCCGATGCCCTGACACCACACTCTAGTCGTTAGTAGAGCATTAGCCCCATCTGCCCTTACAACTAGACATGGGGTGTCTGCTTAGTCCACAGGATTTCGGAGAGTTAAAAACCTGATTAATCCGTACGACACACCTACTCTACAATGATTTGCCCTTGTGTGTTGTATATGTGTTTTTTCACTCCATGGGCTTGCCAAGAGGTCTATGACCTTGATATTTTGTGTGAGCCCCCTGTGTGCCCCTAACAGATTTGCTCATTTTTTGCCCCCAGACTGCTCTTATCCACCAATAAGGGCAGTTGTTACCAAGCCAGTAGTAGAAGTCTTCTTAATGATACTAGTCTAGGAGAAGCCTTTCCATCTGTACATATTCTGAAATCTTTAGGAAGATTCTTTGCGTCCTCATTTAAATACTCGGATGTACTGGCATCAACACATACATTTGTGCGGCCATAACTGATCCCTCAGTGCTATTTTATGGGTGGATGCTCACTGACACAGTGGCTTGAACTCTTGCTGAAGGTCATTCTCGCTGGCATCCCTCTGCACCACGGGATTTGAAAGCATCTCTCTGAGACTGATAACCTTGTTCCCCGTTTAGCAGCGACAGAGCATGCATTAATGGTAATACCCAGCAACTCAACCTGAATATGATTTTACCCCAGAATAGACCCAATTATCTAACGCAGAGCTTTGAAAGCCACTCTCTAACTTCCTCTCCTCCTCTCTCACACCTCCACAGCAGAGGTGGCACTTGCCAAAATTTGCTGAATAATTCAATTACATACAAATCCACAGGGAGGCGCCGCAAGGAGGCCAGAAAACAGATGAGAGGTCAAAAGCAATTCATATTTCTACATCGAACCATCTGTCCATTAGTGCTCTCTGTTTTTCTGTGTCCAGCTTTTTTTGCCTCTGATCGTTTTAACACATTTGAGTTCTCCATGGTGACCTCCTTTTAATGTGCACTTCATATGCAAAGACTCAGCGATTAACACCCGTTCTGAAGAGCCGGAGAGGCTACATTTTGGAAAACTACATTTTGTCTTTGTGAAAATGACAGTTTAGTAATTCAGCGTCAGATTTGGCTTCCTGCGCGCTGCAAAAACCTCAAAGCTGAGTCATTTCATCCAGAGTTTGTGGAGCTGGTCTGTTGAAGTTTGCTGGAATCTTGATGCAGAAAATGATTCCTGTATGTGTGCTGCTCCACGACACAGTTCGACGTGGACAGAGAGAATTTCATGCCTCTCAAAAGCTGTTAGCAAGGGAACAATGGAGAATGGCATCAGAGCTACAGTGATGGCGAAAGTTATTTTTAGAGTACGCCAGACAGAAACCTTCTTGGACTGAGTGGATTAGACATAAGGGGAGGCAAAGAGGGTGAGACATAAAAGAAATTTCTGGAAAAACAGAGGAGGAGGTTAGACAGCACTGACATGTTGGGGGTAATTTAGTATTTGCACATTTTAGCAACAAGTCATTTATAGCAGGTCTTCCAAAATTCGCCTGAATTAATTGGATTTATTGTTTTTATTCTTTGGTGAGTGACATTACACTTTATCAGTCCTAATCAAAATTTGCTTTCTGCCTTTTGTGCAGGGGTGGAGCTACGGGTGTGTGTGTGGGGGGGGGGCTGCCTCACCAGCAAAAATCTTGCACCCCCCAAAAATGTTTAGTCAATTTTTGTATCATTATTGACAAGGATTAAGAAATCATCAATACAAGCTTCTTTGCGGGTTAGTAAAAACACCTCTGATAAAAGAACTACACTGACCAAAAATATAAATGCAACACCCATGGTGGTGGGGGGGTTATGGTATGGGCAGGCATACAGTATGTTATGGGCGAAGAATACAGGTGCATTTCATTGATGGCATTTTGAATGCACAGAGATACAGGACGAGATCCTGGGGCCCATTGTTGTGCCGTACATCCAACAACATCACCTCATATTGCAGCATGATAATGCACGGCCCCATGTTGCAAGGATCTGTACACAATTCTTGGAAGCTGAAAACATCCCAGTTCTTGCATGGCCAGCATACTCACCGGACATGTCACCCATTGAGCATGTTTGGGATGCTCTGGATCGGCGTATACGACAGCGTGTTCCAGTTCCTGCCAATATCCAGCAACTTCGCATAGCCATTGAAGAAGAGTGGACCAACATTCCACAGGCCACAATAGACAACCTGATCAACTCTATGCGAAGGAGATGTGTCGCACTTCATGAGGCTAATGGTGGTCACACCAGATACTGACTGGTTGTTTGAGTCCCCTGACCCCCTCAATAAAACAAAACTGAAGATTTCAGAGTGGCCTTTTCTTGTGGCCAGTCTGAGGCACACCTGTGCAATAATCATGCTGTCTAATCAGCATCTTGATATGGCACACCTGTGAGGTGGGATGGATTGTCTTGGTAAAGGAGAAGTGCTCACTATCACAGATTTAGACAGATTTGTGAACAATATTTCAGAGAACTGGTTATTTTGTGTATGTGGACAATATTTCACATCTTTGAGTTCATACCATAAAAAATGGGAGCAATAACAAAAGTGTTGCGTTTATATTTTTGGTCGGTGTAGTTAAAAATAAATAAATAATAAAACTGTTCAAAATATGTATTTTCAATCCTTTACCTTGTAATGGCCTTCCACTCTACTGTTCTCGTTCTCCACCCATTAAAAGTCTTCTGCCCCCCTCCAGCCCCCATGTAAAAGGTTCTAGTTTTTGTGTCATCACATTTGTAATCGTGGTTGTGACCTGGCGCTGTATGAAAAAGAACAGTTAAACTGGGCTGTAACGGAACATTTTCGGATCGTGGGGGGCAAGTTTGGGTATGTAGCTTGAAGTGGGCGGGGGCTCATTGACTCAAATCTGCACCTCAACAACATTCTAAAAATTCTGCCAGGAAGAATTAATAAACCCAATGATTTAAATAAAGAAATATTCAGAAATGCCGTTTTAGGCTAATTTTTCTTAGTATATGTCCTATAAGTCATAAGAACGTTTTAAAAACAACAAAAATAGTGGGTCTTAAAGGCAATATTCTCTCAAATGACACTCAAAAAGCAAAACTAATGAAATCTCTCCCATCTGTTCAATTCGAGAAATGCAGATATCTTAACTCTGTTATTTCTCATCCAAAAAGACAGAGAAAGAAGTGAAGTGAGCACTTTGTGTCAAAGAGGCTTGTTATGCCCAAGGCAAGCTGAGTCACCAGAGAGCAGACAAGCTGCCAGCACCTGAAAGAGGAAGAGAGAGGCCGCTGCTCTTCATCTCTACACACTGTGTTCAAACACAATAACATCGGAGCAAAGAAAATTACAGAAAAATTCAACTTAAACTCATAACCTCTATTTTACTGTAACTTTTGAATCTTCACTTTGCATGAAAGTATTTTTTTCCACACCCTCAACTTGAGAGAAAACTCACAAAGTTAGACATTTTACTAGAGCACGTTTTGTTGCTTTTGCAAGTTATGCAATCTTGCAAACATCTCCATGTAGATTCAGAGCTGGGATCCCATGCAAACATGCATACAAGGCTGGGGAGTAGTGAATAATGAATCCACGCTCTTCGGGGAAAAAATCTGAGGTTTGATTAGTGATGTGTAATGGAGGCACAATATAAAGCAATGAACCAAACTCTATACATTCAGAAAAGGCTGAGAAGAGGCTGTCATGCGGTTCTTTATCACGTTTTCCTTCCTCACGACATCTCTCTGGGCGTTTATTCTTCCTCTCTGCTGCTGTCTTTTAGCCTCAGCTTGGCAGGAAACATGGCAGGGCTGAATTTTTATTAAAAGCTGTTTCAAAGTGCACAAAGCTGCTGTGGGTTCATCTGCCAGGCACTGACGAGATGAGCAATTTGGGAACCACCACTGTCAAGCAAAGATAAGCAAGCAGGTCCTTGTTTTCTTTGTTTTTTCGACTTTGTTTTGTTTATCGGGCTCGCTTTGAAGGGAGTCACATGGAGCAGAGGGTAGCCCTCAGGTCTCTGTGCCAAACCTGGCAGCCAGCAGTGAATCACTCTCTGCTTCCTGTCATTTTTGGCTGCTTCTCTGCTTTTGATTTAGATTTAAAGTTTGATATAAAGAGGAATGGAAGTGAATGTTGAAGTGTTTGCAAATTCTCTTTGCCATATCTCAATACTGAATTTTAGCATCATGATCTTGACTTTTGCAAAAGCTTCGGTCCCCTCGCTAGATCGCTGTTCACACTTTACAGTCTCACACATTTTTTTCAGTTCAACTTTTACTGTCTGCAAACCACTTTCATTTGGAAAAGCTTGTGGCCTTGACATGCAATCTTCTGGCTCCGCTCCATTCGGATGCATCCACTTGCAGACAAATTGATGCATGTTTTCCTTGTTTTTCTCGCCTGAGGTGGAATCTGGATCAGAACTGTACAGCTGGATAGCTCCAATGTTGCTCGTCATTTTTGTTGCAATTGACGTTGGGGGAGAGCGTTTAAACAGAGGGATGAAGAGAAATAAGGGTGGGCTTACTCCACACCAACAGTCCTGCCCACAACTCAGAGGTGAATTTCTAATGATTGTAGAAAAGACACAGGTTTTTTCATTTGAACTAAAAACGGCATAATTATAACTGAAAGACCTTTTACAATAGATCAAAAGATGATCGAGGTTATTAGGCTCCAGTTCACCACACCATCACACCACTTTTAGAAAACAGTCAGTAGTTTTACCACTCCCTTGATTACCATGGTAACGGGAAGTGCATTTCAGCTGCATCATCTGATATTCTGCAGATAAAATGTTGCATTGAAGCCAAACTCCTGTTGTTTAAGTGTGGAAAGCCATTATTAGCTGCAGGTAATTCAACCAGCGTGAGCGAAGAAAGCCCCCTATCCATTATCTGTAAGAGTTTTGTCTAGATGCGCTCTTATTTTGTATTGGTGTTGTAACAGAGTTTATATTAAAATGCCTTTTATCTGAAACACAAGAGGATGACAGAAAAGGAGCTCTGCAGAGCGGAGAGGAGGGTGTGCACAGTGCATCAGTGCAAGCCACCCTGCAGGCTCGGAAGCAGTGGAACCACTGATTTACTCTGGCTCACTATCCGTAGCTTCCTGGCATGTCATCGTGCTTTTATGTAAGAGCAGACGTGCACAAACGAGGCACACTCGCTCGATTATGTGCGTTCCCCAATCATTCCTCCCTCACGAGCCCTCGCCTTCTGCTCCACAATGCTGAATCTGCGCGGCGCTTCCACAAAGTAATGTAAACAGCCATACGCACAGACCCCGCCGCCACCAAAGGTCAGGCAGGACTGCATCTGCTGTTAACAAAGGGATGCGTGAAACATCAGGCTCTGTTTATATAGCTCCGTGGCACTGCAGTGGAATTATGGAAACCAAACGAGACGAGTCGGGGATGAAGACCAAGCTGTGGATAGATAACGACACATCCACACAGTTGCTGCTTTTTGATGTGTTTCTGTGTAAACTGAATTAAAAATGGCAAATGGAAAGTGAGCTGCTTTGGAAAGAGACAGTGTCCAAACATTTGAGGAGGGCAACAATCCACAGCAGACACTGTGGCCCCAGTTAATGGTGTCCCTGTGTACAGCCAAATGTATGTCTGCAGGGCTAGGGATTAAATCATCATAAAGAATTCAAAATGAATTTCTCTAAATCTGTGTAAAACAACTTCTTGTTGATTTATCCTTAAACCCTTTGAAAATAGTGTGGGCTTTGGTAAAGACAGGAAACGAAGGCCAGATATAGGCATGGGCAAGGGGGGGGCAATGCCCGCCAAAAGCCATGACTGCCCACCTAAATGTGAAAGCCTCCAAAAAATCCAAAGTTAACCAAAGAAATAAAAATTACCCCCAAATAACAACAACAAAATAAAAATAAAAGACAAAAAAGGATGGATGGAAAAAGAGACATACATAAAAGAAGATTAATGCAGCCTTAACAGGCCACAAACCAGTGTCCTGCTTGGTAAATGCAGAGGGTTTTAGGAATTTCATTCAACATAAAACTTATAAGACAGATATGGACAGATGAACTGATATGATAATAGCCTGGTTTTCCATGTATTTTATTAGGGACTAGGTAGGAGCAACATGACACCCCTTACGCTGCACCCCAGTGGGGCTGTTTAGAAAAAACACAAAAGAGAGTCAATGCTAGTCAATGGATGCAGGTAATTTAGTTCTTTGTATTATCTTAAACTTTTCAGGGAGCAGTTGCATAGAGCCTCAAATGCAGGAGAGAGGGCTTGAGGAAGAAACTTAAATGTGGGGTTTGGTGTCTTCCCAAAGACACTTTGACGGGTGGAACGGAAGCCGAGCCTGCGATCCCGGGCCAACCGCCCTACCTCTGCACCCCAGCCGCCCCACGGCTGGATGGATGGATAAATAGTTGGATAGTTGAATGGATAGAGCAATAGATTAATACATGGATTCATATAGATGGATACTTGAATAGAAGGAGCAATAGATGGATGGAAGGATGGATTTGGCAATGGATGGATGTTAGATAAATACATGGATGGATGGATGGATGACTCTTTGGATAATATTTGGATCTGTCTGGTTAAGATCAGCGTGGTTGTGCTCCTAAACTTCACTTTTATGTATTTCTTTCCTTTTTTCTGCATTGTCATTTTGTCACCCCCTCCTTAGTGTTGGATCCACACCAATGACAGCTTGCAGAGGATCATGACGGCTTTATTGTTCCTTTTAACAAAATACAAGTTTTGGTGTCGGTCTTCAGTGAGTCTGGAAGGAAAAGCTGGTATCAAAATGGACGGCTGGTTCCATTTGCTGGCTGAAGCAAAATAGTCGAGTGTTTAGCTTCATCTTAATGGTTAAGTCCAGACAGCATATCAAATAGCCACAGATAAAACCGAGAAGAGAATGAGTTAAATGTGTGAGAAAATGGTTGCTTTGGTTCCTGACTGGGTCGATTCGTTTTTCAAATGGTAACCGTGTGCCATCTAGTGAGTGTTTAAGTCTACAACAAAAGGCTTTTGTCTGCCTTTCTCTTTCCCTTTGTCATTCTTTTACAAAAAGTGTTTCATAATTTGCTGGAGAGTCAAGACATACTGCATGCTTTTTCGTTCTCTGGCATGCGTCATTCCCTCCTGCGCCTTTCAAACTCTCAGCCTTCTCGTCTTTTCCTTGTTCCTTCCTTCAACCCTTTCCATCCCGCCTCTTTCTCCTGACGTTCAGCCGAGGCAGAGCCATGCGGGAACGGAAAGCAAGTCGAATCGCATTAAAGGGAAAAGCATCTTGTGCCTTCAGGCAGCTTCACGTACCCTTTTCAAGTCTGAAGGGGCTCCCTTGCTCAAATTAGCCAAGAGTATGAACCTGTAGACATGCTGCATCGCTGCCATGCCCCCTTCCTTTTTTTCTTGTCACTCTCTTCTCCTTTCTTTGCTTCTCTTTGTATCTTTTGATGCGTGATGCCCTCCCCTCTCCTTCCCTCTCCTTTCCTTTCCTCGTCTCTTGTCAGCCTGAACTCTCAGAACTTTTCACTGCAGTCGATCGGTTTGCTGCAGGAAAAAAAAAACGAGGGTAGTTCACCCGTCTACAATGGGTGGGCACTTTTCTGTATTTCATTGCGGTTGTGCAGAACGAGGAAACTGTAGGAGCTTTTTTTAAATCTTTTACCATTTCTCTCTTCTCTTTTTGAATGCCTCATTTTGTTATTTCTTGCCCCCCCTCCGAATCGTTTTTATCCCTTTAATGAAATCAACAAGAAAAATGTGTACACATTTTTTTAGGATTTATAGATATTATCAATGATGATATGTTGAGTGATTTGGGTGATAAATGGCTCAAAAATAACAAATTAAATGGATTTTTCTTATTCTACTGCAGTTCTTCCCTTATGGGGACGCCTCCAAGTTTGCACAGCACGCCTTCAGGACCTTTGACAAAAACGGCGACGGCACCATCGACTTCAGAGAGTTCATTTGTGCGCTGTCCATCACCTCAAGAGGCAGCTTCGAGCAGAAACTCAACTGGGCTTTCAACATGTACGACCTGGACGGAGATGGCAAGATCACAAGGGTGGAGATGCTGGAGATCATTGAGGTAGCACAGCCGCAATCACTGTTCAGTTTATTTTCTATGTCTACAAGGATTACAGAATGAGAGGGAGATTAATTGCCTTTTTTCATTTGGGTCTGTAGGATCTGGCATTCATCGCTCAGCCTGTTCTCTAAACCAAGCTAACCAGCTGTAGCTAACACCAAACAAACATTAGGCTGGATCAGTATTCTTCATTTTTGCTCAATTAATTACCACTGACGTGTGAGAATGAATCTGGACATGCCAAATTTAACCATAACACCATAATATCTATGAATTCTTTACATCTGAAAAAATATTCAGATTTTTTGTCTTCTGGAGACACTAAAAACATGAGCTACTGCATTGGTATTGAATAACCCTGCCTTATTCACACTGTGCTTTCAAGTACCAAAGCCTTTGAGGGACATTTTTTAACATGTTTCAGGTCTCTAAAGGGGGATCTCCAAAATCATGAAACTAAAAATCTGAAACCGAAGAAAAACCTAAAGAAAGGATACGCCTTAAGCACTAGATTACACATTCATGATTCCAGAATCTACCCTGCTAGTTTTTTTACTCTATTTGCTACTGGATTGGAGGAGTCCAGGTTCTGATTGGCTCAAAATACTTTCCAAAGAAAAGCAGCGGCAACTAGCGGCGGATTTTTGGTGGTAAAGGGTTAAAAAAGTTTTTAAAATCCTTGTAAAATGTCTGTAAATCAGTAGACCCCCTGAGTCTTGGCTTTGGATAAAAATACTAAAGACTGAATGTTGGCCACATCTTTAACCCCTCCCCCCCTCGTCTATCCCCGCAGGCTATCTACAAGATGGTCGGCACCGTGATCATGATGAAAATGAACGAGGACGGCCTGACACCCGAGCAGAGGGTGGACAAGATCTTCTCCAAGATGGACAAGAACAACGACGACCAGATCTCGCTGGACGAGTTCAAAGAGGCGGCCAAGAGCGACCCCTCCATCGTATTACTGCTGCAGTGCGACCTCCAGAAATAGGCGAGCGGCGCGCTCCACGCACCAGCTGCCACGGACTGCACAGAGAGAATTTCATGTTCCATTCAGTTTGCAGCTATTTCCACTGAAAAAAAAACAAAAACAACAAAAGATGAAAAAAAATGCTTGGACTACTTCCTCTCAACGGATCTGCTTCTTGTGTTTGAAACACTCGTGTGCATGAGAATGTTCATTTGCTCTAAAAAGATCTCTAAGCAACATAAGACAGTGTGCTTGTGCGGGAGCACACTCACACCAGACACAACATACACACACTCAATACATATGATCAACTCGCACAAATAATATATATATATATAAATAGATATACATATAAATATATTTAAATTATTTAATGATAAACTGCCAAAATGTGAAGTGTGCAAAGTATTTTCCTTACAGTTTCCTTCTACTGGAGCTCGCGCATCGGTGATGTGCTACGTTGAAATTTGTCGCTATACTCTTATTATTGTTTAGCTTTTACTGACGCATTGTCGTATTTAATTTTAAAGGATGTACCCGTCTCCGGTCTCAAATATTAGCGCTAGGAGAGATGAAACTTTTCCCTCAAAAACAAAAACCTGCTCGTACCGTCAGTAAACACTGTAAATGTAGTTCATTTGCATGCCTTTAGGTTCTGCCTTAAAAATCTCCTTTTCATCCGGCGACTGAAGACAGAAAGCCTTATCAGCGCAACACGGCGACTCTCAGAGAGACTTCTACTGATTTAACGGGGGGGGGTTGTCATTTTTGTGACCTTTTCAGACATTTTCTTTTGACTGCTTTAACTGTGGGAGCATGTTTCCCTGTAGATAAGCTGTGCTGTATGTTGCTTTAAAAAAACAACAACAACCTTTTCCTGTTTAAATACACACTACAAGGCAACCTATGCTGAATGTGGAGGACTGCATCGTTTCTAGAAGCTACAACTAAAAACCAGCCAAATAAAAATGACAAAGATGAATTAGACTGTAAAGAAATAGTCCCCCCCCCCCCGAACCAGCTGACAGGTTGCATATCATTCCGAAGAGTAAAGGCTTGACGAAGCGTGTGCGACTTTCTCGTTTGTGTTCATCCGAAGAAGCTAGCAATTCGCCCTCCTTCGACCCGTTCAAAGCACTTGTCTTTTATCAATCAGCCTTTTTGTACTTTTTTTACTCCCTTCTTTGTGCGAGTCCATAACCGTGGAGACGCTGGGTGAAGTGTGGTACCTCCTAAGAAAGACTTCAATAGCTTTGCTTGACCTTGATATATTGCAAAACTGCACTCGTAGAAACATTGTCGTACGGTCTTATGGGGGGGGGCGGGGCAAATAAATATAGAAATCACTCCAGTCCGTCACTGTCCCTCAGCGGTGTTGATCGTCTCCGTCCGGCTTCAGATCTTTCCATCTTTTCTTCCAGCCGTTGTTTCCGGTTACGACTATCACCACTATTGTTGCTGATCAGATACCAAACGTAAGCGATGGCGACTCTGTACAAGGATCCTTTTGTAGCATGTATTGTGTCCCTAATGACATGGCTGCACTACTCCCCTGTGTTGTGATTTAATCAAATAAAAGGAACTCTATGGGCTGCCGTCTGTTTGATCCAGTTTGACCTAAACTAGGGGTCTGCAACCTTCAACACTTAAAGAAGTCGATATCTTAATAACTACAACCCAATAGGAGACTCAAAGTGTGACTTCACATCGCCCTGCTCGACCAGCATCGAGCAACTTTTTCCAATGAAAAGTATGTAAAAGCGCGTCTCGGGCTTCCATGTTCAAAACTCTTGCGTTTACGTGTAGCTACGCTCATTTTAAAGACCATTTTTGGAATTTACATAGAAACACATTAAAAGTTAAACCAGGTTAGACTTGGACCGATTAGTAGTGATGTAAGGATGGCGTCCTGTCTGTAAGGAAATTACCAAACATTTGAAAATCGATCACGGAGGACAGATTGCAGTTTGAGTCTGACAGGAATGATGTCATCAATGTGCGTCACATGCTTGGTGTGAACGCAGCATTAGAAATATATAGACACTGACTTGCATCTATGCTAATGTTACTATTATGATAAACATAAGGAAACTTGTGTTTTTTGGCATAAACAAAATATAAAGAGAAAATATTTTTTTACAGAATGAAATAGTTTATAACTTTTAAATAGGGGTTCAAATGAGTTCCTTTCAAAAGAAAAGGTACACTGTCACAAAGGATCATCTCAATTCATGTAAATATAGTATTAGGTAGCTTAGTGTCAACAGTGATAAACAAAAAACTGTTTATTTTACAATTTGTGGTGAATCTCCCCCTGAAATCTGTAGATCTAATTAACCAAAATTAAATCAGAGCAAATTCAGTTACTTATACTGTATTTTTTAACCATAAAACACATTTAAGATCCTTGAATTTGTTCAAAAATCAAGAAGTTACTTTATAATCTGTTGCGCCCTAATTCTGGTTGGGCTTATTAACCTCAAATTGATTTTGTTTGGCACAATGGAGGGGTAAAAGAGCCACAGGTTGCTGACCCCGACCTAACAATGTTGCTCAAATTTAGTACATTTTTGACTTTTTGCAGTTGTAATTGCATATATTTGTCATATATTATACATTTCAGTTGATTTAGTACATTTTTGTAAAAATGAGGAATACAATTTAGTGAAATGTTTAATTTAATTGCCCGTTTTTCTTAAAATAGGTGGTTTCCTCATGCTGCAACTCTTAATTTGAAGCAGAGAACAGCAAATTTTATTTCTTGTTACTGGTAGTTTGCCATCTGCAAAGACTCAGACCCAGTTTTCTAAATTAAAAAAGATTTAAAAGGGGAATATATCGACTTTTTCTGATTTCTCCTAATTCCTTAGTGTTCCAGAGCTTTTTTTCTTTAACATTTCCCCAATTAATTGATCTTTAAAACTGTTTTTGTCACAATTCTTGATATCAATCTCTTTAGTAAAATCCCAACTTCTTTTTTTGAGGAAGCACCGGAAATAAAAATAGAAAGCAGCCATAGTTGGTAAAAGACATAATACTTCACAATAAAATGTGAAATATTAAAATACATTAATAGCCCCATGTAAAAACACAAAATAGGATAAAGTGGATAAATTAATGAATTCAAAATAAAGAAAAACTGTTAAAAATAAAAAAATTAGCTAAAAGCCAGTTAAAAAAGATGAGTCTTAAGGCTTTTCTTAAAAGCAACTATGCTCTCTGCGACTCTCAGGTCCTCTGGCAGACTGTTTCATAAACGAGGGCATACCCCACCTTTGCCCTACAACAGCTGGGATAGGCTCCAGCAACAAAATTTAGCAGGTTAAGATAGATGGATGGATGGAAAAGACTGAATGACGGCCAGCTTCTCCATAGATCCTTTTCTGTTTGTGTGTAAATGTGGGGAAAAAAAAGAAAAATTGGCTGATTGGCTGAGAGGCGCACGAAAAGAGAAGCGTAAAGGGGGTTCATAAGTGGTGTTTATACAACAAAAGACAATGGGTTTAAAGAAAAAGAGGCATTTATTTTTACAAAAAATGGGTTTTAAACAAACATTACATCCATTGATGTTCTTGGAGCACAAGGCAGAGACCTGTTAACTTTTAATTTTTTTATTTTAATTATGTGGGAGGAAAAAAAAAACAAAAGAACTGAACTGAAAACGTGCCTGGTTTGACTTTAAATTTAAAGCTCAATTAAAACAAAGCAGACGGCAGGTTGTGCATAAAGAAATGTTGACAAAAGCACCAAAATAAAAACCAAGCAAAGAATTTGAAAAAGGGGACATTTGTACAGGTAAAGAGAAATCTAAGGTGTGTGAGAAGGTTTCAATAGTCGTGAAGATCATTTGGGAGGGTCCGTGTTGATGCCGTATTTCTCTTTTAGGAGCTTCAACTGCTCTTCCTTCTTCTTCGTGTCCATTTTCTGGAAAGCCTGCAAAAATATGAACGGGTTGATGGTAAACAGAAAAAAAAAATACAAACAAGAACAAGCAAGGTTGTAAATGCATGAAATAAAAAGCATACGTACTCTGTTGGCGTTGTAGTAAAGAACCACCAGGTAACGATTGCAGACGTTGAACCCTGACAGGTGATCACAAGCGTTCTTGGCATCAAATATGTCTTCATAAACAACATACGCTGTTCCTCTGGTTTCAGGTGTGTTACCCCTAAAATACAGCAAAAACATGAAATGGTCACACATCTTAACCTATTCCATAATAATACTGTCCTTAAAAACCCACTCTGATGAAAACTGTGTTTTAAAACATTTTCTTATGGCATTCTTTTGATGAATGTGGACATATATGAAAGAATATTGAGCTTCTTTACATATTTATTTTATTGTCAGAAAACAGATGAAAAGGTGATCGGAGTGGGACTTTAAATAATGATACCATGTGAGGAGTACAACAAAACAAGAATTATTAATATTATTAATAATGATGTAATGTCAAATTTTAGCAAATGCTACACCACAGTTTTTTTTTTGGCTTCTCATCACAACTATGTAGGAAAATTATACAATATATATATTCATTGATAGTAGACGTGATTGTGTGTTTAGGATAGACATTTTTTTAAATTAGAAATATTACTAAACAAATAAAACTGAAGGTATATGAATGAAGACAAAACACTTACGTTCGTATTTGACGTATGGGTCCATATTTGCCAAAAATATCGTACATTTCCTCAGCCGTGATCTTGTAAGGCAGATTTCTAATGTACAGGATTCTGTTCACCTCTGGAGGTAACCGAATCTACAGCACACAGACAAAAATGGGTAACAGAATGACTAGCATGTAAACAAACGGTTAAACTCTTCACTAAAGTGTGTCCTCAAACGCACTAAAACAATAATGATTCTTTAAAATTTAAGGATAACAAAACAATCAATTTCACAATCTCGTTTTGACTCAAATTACATAAAAATGGCGTATTTATTAAGTTTTTATTTACGCAGCGACGCTATCTCTTCAGCACCAATAGCTGCTAAGGCTAACGGAATGCTAAGTGTCCCTTTCGTGAACACCAAGAAACATATTACCAAATACTCGCTGTAATATAGTAAAGTTAAACACAGAAATTGAACTTACATTAGCACGTTTCGCAGCTTGCATAGCCATGATGACAGTTTATTTCGTCTGAACAATAGCTAAACAACAAACACGCAGTGCCTCTAGCCTTCACCAGGAAATGGAGGGAGAAAACGATGACGTACATCCGGTTTACGGATGATACAGCAATGGTGATGTGCTGCTCTCGTGTGGTTAAATGATGAATTGTACATATTTTGAGCTGCTATAAACAAGACTTTAAAAAAAAATGTGTAACTGTGTTCTTTGACCTAGAAAAAATCTCAACAGGAAGTGCAGGACACCTTTGAGCAAAAATCAACATGGCCATGAAATCCAAGTGGTTTTGTGGTTTCACAAGACACAAGAAAAAAAAAGACTTATGTGTACCTCTCTCATCAAAGTGATGTGCAATGAGAAATATGTGTAGGGCAAAGTCAAATTACTTATAAACATCAATAAAATGCAAAACAGTTTTTTGTGTCATTTTTGTGTTATAGAATTCTCCACACTGACAAAATCTATATATTTAACTTTTTGGGGGGAAAAATATAGGAGATTTGAGCACTAGTATTAAAAGATTGTGATTCTGGCTGAGAAGTGCAGTTTTACCTTTTTACACATCATTTTGGGTTTTTGTGTTAAAGATGAATCTATTCCCCTTTAGAGTATTTTTTTTTCTTTGAAGATAAAATCCAAATTCTATACATATTTCTGAGGGGGAAGTTACTAAAAATAACCATCTCACATGGAAACCAAACAGAAAACAAAGCTGTACTTTCAATTTCTTTTAAAAACACAATCTAAAAAACATCCTAATTCAAATTACTCAATCCCTTCTTCTTATGTGAGATTAAAAAAAAAGCGAGATGACAATCCCCTGGGTTTATAAATTTTTTTAATGTTAGGACACGGGCTCCGTAATAATATTTAGAATTGTGATAAAGAATTAAGTTCACCATATAAAAGATAAAAAATAAACAAAGACATGAGAATAAAGCCATCAAATTATGAGAAAAGAAATCAACATAGGGGCAATGGTTTGTTGAACTGTTGTGCTTTTATTTTCTGCAATTTTCCGGTTATGGGTTAAAAAAAAGAAGAAAAAAAGAAAAAGAAGAAAAGAAAAAGCATTTGTGCGCAGGCGCCATCTGGGATTTGATGATTCGGTCCGGTAACGGTTGTAGATTACGGCGGGAGTTTTTCCGAACGTCAAACTGGCGTCGCTCGAGGAAAATCTAGAAGGTCATTTTTTGAAGTCTCGCGACGTGGCAAAAGATCGACGGTCGAAGACCAACTGGGCGAGGAGAGCTTTGTTAGTCTGAGAGGAATAAACGGGTGAGTTTTACTTTAACATTTTTTAAACCAAAACGATAGCTGAATTCCTCGTATTGTCTTTAGTTTTTTTTTATTCGCAAAACGCCCGTGTACAGAAACCCGTTCCAATGGCTAACCTAGCTTAGCCACCGGACTGTGCTAGCTGCTGAGACGGTTCGATTGGATAAATCGTTAAAGTTTTGACCTTAGCTACGACAAAAACTGTGAAGTCATGAACATATATTAGAAAGTACTGATAATATTAAACTCATTGTAGGACTGACGAAAGAAAAAACGTATTTAACTAAGTAGTTTGAGTTAATGATATGAAATGAAAATTTTCAAGCCTGAACAAATTAATAGCGCAGATATTCATGATCTAGCAAAGCTTGCATGACAATTTAAAGACCTACTCACTAGAAAATTGTGTTTTGGGTGTTTTTAACATGTCCTTGTGGCATTTTTCTGATCATGGAGGACATATATTAAGAAAATTAAGCTTAATTGCATTTCTTTAGTCAAATCTCCGTAAGGAACAGACCAAAAACAAAGCAGTGTGTTTAAAAAGACTCAAGTTTATTGGTTGCCTAACGTATTTAGCCCGAGTGCGCTCTTTTTTGAAGACTACATTTTTTCGTCTGTTCCTGATTTCCAATGATTTTGATAAAGAAACACTCAGAAACACTATTTACTCTTTCATCCATTGATCCATCTTCCTCTGCTCATCTGGGACTGGGTCCTGGGGGCAACAGTCGAAGCAAAGATGCTAACGTGTCTCTCTCCCTAAGCCCAATTTTTTTTTAAATAAAGTTAGGACCATAAATATTTTGACAGACACATTCTTTCTAATTTGGTTTCTGTACATTACCACAGTGAATTTTAAATAAAACAACTCAGATGCCATTGAAGTGCAGACTTTCAGCTTTTATTCCATGGGTTGAACAAAAAGATTGCATAAAAATGTGAAAAACTAAAGCATTTTTTAAATACAATCTCTTCCTTTCATGGGCTCGTAAGTAATTGGACAATTGACCTCCATGCTATTGCATGGGCAGGTGTGGGCAATTCCATTGTTATGTCATTATGAGTGAAGCAGATTAAAGGCCTGGAGTTGATTAGAGGACTCGCACTTGCATTTTGAAGATTTTGCTGTGAACAGACAACATGCAGTCAAAGGAGCTCTCCATGCAGGTGAAAGGAGCCATCGTTGAGCTGAGAAAACAGAAAAAAAAAACCATGGCAGAAATTGCTACAGTATTAGAAGTGGTGAAATCAACAGTGTGGTACATCCTGAGAAAGAAAGAAACCACTGGTGAACTCAGCAACGCAAAAAGACCTGGACGTCCACGGAAGACAACAGTGGTCGATGATCGCAGAATCATTTCCATGTTGAAGAGGAACCCGTTCACAACAGCCAACCAAGTGAACAACACTCTCCAGGAGGTAGGCGTATCAATATCCAAGTCTACCATAAAAAGAAGACTGCATGAAAGTAGATACAGAGGGTACACTGCTAGATGCAAGCCACTCATAAGCCTCAAGAATAGGAAGGCTAGATTGGACTTTGCTAAAAAGCATCTAAAAAAGCCAGAACAGTTCTGGAAAAACATTCTTTGGACAAATGAAACCAAAATCAACCTGTACCAGAATGATGGCAAGAGAAAAGTATGGAGAAGGCGTGGAGAAGCTCATGATCATTGGCATTTCATCATACAGATGGACAACGACCCAAAACATACAGCCAAAGCAACTCATGAGTTTACTAAACCAAAGAAGTGGAGTTTTCTTGAACTCAACTGAGCATGCATTTCACTTGTTGAAGACTAAATGTCAGACAGAAAGGCCCCTAAACAAACAGCAGCTGAAAGCCACTGCAGTAAAGGCCTGGCAGAGCATTCAGAAGGAAAAAAACCCAGCATCTGGTTATGTCCATGAGTTCAAAACTTCAGGCTGTCATTGCCAACAAAGGGTTTTCAACCAAATATTAGTAATGTTCATTTTGTTTTCAGTTATTTCGTTTGTCCAATTACTTGCGAGCCCATGAAATGAAGGGATTGTGTTTAAAAAATGTTTTAGTTTTTCATATTTTTAGGCAATCTTTTTGTTTATCCCATGGAATAAAAGCTGAAAGTCTGCACTTCAATGGCATCTGAGTTGTTTTATTTAAAATTCACTGTGGTAATTCTGTCATTCCAACATAAAGAATGTTATTTGAAATGCAAAAACTGGTCTTTTCTTTTAAACCATTTAGCTCTGATATCTCCCTTTAAAATAAGCAACAAATTCTCTTTATAAATATATTACAGTAACATGTTTTGCAGCTTTGTTTGTCCAAAATGTTCAAATCCTTTAATGTCCTTCCTCTCCTGTATTTTTGTTGCTTTCCAGGTTAAAATCCAGCACACAACACTCAAAGCAAAAGTCCATGAAGCTTCCGGAATGTCTTCCATCCCGGGTCTGCCTATGCAAGGGTCGGATGTAACGGCCGTGATCACGAGGGTTCACTTGCATCCTCTTTGTGTGCTTGTGGAGTTCTGGGCCAAATTTAGCCAGCAGAGCAAAGCAGATTATCAGCACATTGCAAGTAACATTCAGTCTCCTGGAGCAGCTTTTAAGGAACTGGAAGGGAATCCTGGTGACCAGTGTTTGGTTCAGATAGACAATACTTGGCACAGATCTCGAATAGTGTCAAGGAATGGCTTTAATTACCAATTATTCCTTATTGACAAAGGAATAACTTGCAGTGCCACCACCAGCATGCTAGCATGGGGTAAGAAGGAGTACTTCCAGGTGCCTCCTGAAGTAGAATTTTGTGTGCTGGCTAATGTGTTACCCCGGGCACAGGAGAAGAGATGGTCTCCAATGGCGCAAGAGTATTTAAAATCTTTTACTGGGAAATCTGTGGCAGCACATGTGCAGGACATTCTGGTGTCGCACAAAATCTTTTTGCTGCACATCCCCAGTATTTCTACACAAATGTACGAGATGGGGTTTGCAAGGAAGCTTTCTCCAGCCATGTTCCTGGACTTTGTTCTGTTGACCCTGAAATCTCCAAGTGGGGGAGAGGCACCTCTAGAAACGATGCAGCTCTTTGGAGAAGCAATCCATGGGCAGTTTGTGTATCCAGAGCTGTCAGTGGAAAACACGACAGCTGTCACAGTAACAGAGGTCATTAGTCCAAAGAGAATTTTTTGCCAGTTGAAGATCTTCTCAAAGGAACTAAAAAGACTCTCAGAGAAACTGACACAGATTTGCGAAGGCAGAAGGGTCCATTGCATCCTGTGTCCTGAAATGATTGGCTGCCCGTATGCTGCAAAAGGAAATGACGGCCAGTGGTATCGCTCTGTTGTACAGCAGCTGTTTCCAACCAATGCTTTGGTGGAAGTTTTGAATGTCGACTATGGAACCAAGCAGTTTGTTCCTGTGGAGAACATCAGAGAGCTTCCTGCAGAGTTCTTCAGGATGCCGGTGTTCACCTACAGCTGCTCACTCCACGGAATTACGGATAAAGGTTCAGGATGGGAAGTCAGGCAAATCAACTTCCTCAGATCCCTCCTTCTCCACAAGACAGTCTCTGCCCATTTTGAGTATCATGTCATCTCTGAGGGAGTTTACTCTGTAACACTCTATGGAGATCACAACACAAACCTGAACACGTTGGTTGGTTCCAGGGAAGGCTGTCTGCTTGAGGATGATAAGACAGTTCCAAGGTATTCCATCCAAAGCGTAACATCTGCCAAGCAGCATCTTACACCAGAGACAACCAGAGAAAACCATGTAAGAAAAAATGGAGATGAGTGTTTTCTATTGGATAACCTCCCCCTGAACTCATCACACTTGGCAGTTGTTCATCACATAATCAGTCCGTCAGAGTTTTGGATCCAAACAGAAACCTACAGAAAAGAGTTGGACAAACTGTTGGACAACATCTGCCACCTGCACAAAGGTTCAGTAAACACAGATGTGAAGGATCCAACTGTTGGACTCTACTGTGTCGCTAAGGCAAAAGACGGCAATTTCTACAGAGTGTCTGTGTGTGAAGTTGGCAACACAAACGTCAAAGTATTCTTTGTAGACTATGGAAACACAGAAGTGGTCGACAAAAACAACATCAGAAGCCTCCCTCCAAAGTTCAAAGAGCTGCCAAAGCTAGCACTGAAGTGCACCCTGGCCAGTGTTGGGCCGACAGATGGGAGATGGAATGACAGTGCGACGGAATTCTTCACTAAAGTAGTCATTAACAAGTTGCTTAATATACAAGTAAAAGCAAAAAATGCAGATGGATATGTTGTCCAGCTAACTGATCCCAGTGCGCAGAGTGAGCAGGATGTCAGCAGACTGATGTGCAACTTTGGTCATGCAGAATGGCTTGAGATGATTCAACCATCGGTTGTTATGCCTCCAGCACATGTTAATGGAAATCTCCCAGCATGCAGAGGCGATAAAGTCCAGCCTCAGACCAAAGGTGGTTTTGGCATCAAGGTAGCCCCTCTCTTTAAAGCCCGCATGTTTAGCATCGGAAGTGTCCTGGAAGTCACCGTGTCCTACATTGAAAGCCCAAATGACTTTTGGTGTCAGCTGGTGCAGAACATGAAGCACTTGCAATTGCTCATGGGTGACCTGCAGTATCATTACGCAAACAGCGAGTTCCAGCCTGATGCTGAAACTTCATGTGTAGCTCAACATCCCAGCAATGGAATGTGGTACAGAGCCCTTGTGGTTGGTAGACACAAAACGCCACACGTGGACGTGCTGTTTGTCGACTACGGACACACAGAGACTGTTTCCCTCAGTGCGCTGAGGAAGATCAGCCCAGAATTCCTGACTCTGGATGGCCAAGCTTTCCGATGCAGCCTGTTAAACCTTACGGATCCCACGACTCTAGTCAACAACTGGAAGGAAGAGGCTAAAGCAAAGTTCTTGAACTTTGTCCAAACTGCTGCATCCAACTTTGGGATTTTGAAATGCACAGTGTACGCTGTCATGTACAACAAGCAGAGAACCCTTTACAATGTTGTGGACCTAGAGACCCCCTTCGAGAGTATTTGCACCATTATGGCCAATCTTGTTTTAAGCCCACCTCCACAGAAACCCAACGGCCAGTCGGCCAGTCTGTGCACGTACTACTACTCCACCCACAACATCAAAGTAGGGACAGAAGAGCAAGTGACTGTGACGTGTGTGGATAGTGTCAACCACTTCTACTGTCATCTGGACAAAAACCAGGATGTGATAAAGGAACTCTCGATGAAGCTGAACAGTCTGTGCCATCAGCTCCTGAATGTGAAGTTTCCAAAAGTCTTTGCATCTTTGTGCTTTGCTAAGTACACAGACGGGCAGTGGTACAGGGCTCAGATTAAGCAAACAAAGCCAGCTCTACTGGTTCACTTTGTTGATTATGGTGACACGGTTGAGGTGGACAAATCCGACTTGATCCCAATTCCTAAAGAAGCCAACGACATACTGTCTGTACCCATACAAGCGGTGCTCTGTGGCCTCGCAGATGTTCCTCCTGATGTTTCCAGTGAGGCGGACCAGTGGTTTGCCTCCGCAGTGGCTGGCTGCAAATTTAAGGGGCTAGTTGTGGCCAAAGAGCCTGATGGAAAGTTGCTAGTTGAGTTGTACCATGGTAACTCTCAGATCAATTTTGACATAAAGAACATGTTTCTTAATAAAGCTCAGAAGAAACAGCAGAGTCATAAAGATTTTCAGCCTCCAGAGGAACAAACTCTGAGGACAGCAAGAGGGTTTTCAGAGCAAGCTGCATCTAAGAGCAGTTTTTCTGTGTCTGCTGGGGTTCTGGGTAGTAATTGTCCAAGTGTGAACCTGAAGTCTTCAGAGAAGAATGAAAATGGCTCTTGTGATAGTTTGAAGAAGATGAGACGCCCTGCTTCAGAGCTGTACAAACCTCCACATCAAAGGATGTCGAATAATACCAAACCAGACACAGCTTCTAAGAATGCAGAAGTTTCAGGGAATCAAAGATCTAAAGATCTTTCTCCTGAAACAAAGTTTGTCTTCTCAGAATGGTCCAGAAGAGAATCTCAGCAGGAAGTGGATGGTGGAAAAGTCCCTCAGCTCCCAGAACTTCCTCCCAGCAGAATCACAGCAGGAATGACGGTGGACGTCTACGTCTCACACTACAACAGTCCACTCAGCTTCTACGTGCAGCGTGTTGATGAAGAGGAGGAACTGTTCTCTCTGGTGGAACAGCTGAACGATCCAGAGTGGACCCAGAAGGACAGTCCCATCCAGGATGTGCGTGTTGGTGATCTGGTCCTGGCGGAATTTTCCGAAGATTCCTCGTGGTACCGAGCCGTGGTGAAAGAGCTCCAGGAGGAGCACACGGCTCTGATAGAGTTTGTTGACTTTGGAAACACGGCCGAAGCTCCAGTTTCCAACATGCGTAGACTCCAGCAGTCCTTCCTCCAGATTCCTGCCTACAGCACCCACTGCATGCTAGGAGATGCTGACGGTCTGGGCATGAGAATGCTGGATCCAGAGGTGGTGTCACTCTTTAAAGATGACCTTGGAGTAGGTGGAGAAAAGGTGCTGAGATGCTGCTTCATCAAGCGGGTGGGGTCAGTGTGGGAGGTCAGCCTGGACGACGGCGGTGTGGCTGTTGTGTGT